>CM019065.1:340453311-341653311 GCA_009667805.1 Leptobrachium leishanense | reverse complement strand
AGGCCAGCTCTCGGATATATTTGCCCCCAGGCTCACTGATATATTTGCCCCAAGCCAGCTCACTGATATATTTGCCCCCAGGCCACCTCACTGATATATTTGCCCCCAATCCAGCTCACGGATATATTTGCCCCCAGGCCAGCTCACGGATATATTTGCCCCCAGGCTCACTGATATATTTGCCCCAGGTCAGCTCACTGATATATTTGCCCCCAGGCCAGCTCTCGGATATATTTGCCCCCAGGCCAGCTCTCGGATATATTTGCCCCCAGGCTCACGGATATATTTGCCCCCAGGCCAGCTCTCGGATATATTTGCCCCCAGGCCAGCTCACTGATATATTTGCCCCCAGGCCAGCTCACTGATATATTTGCTCCCAGGCTTACCTCTGGCTCTGCCGGCCCCTCCAACGGGCAGATCCTCATCCTGCTGTGGCCACCGCGTTCTTTCGTTCAACGAGCGGCAGCCTCGTGAGTATCTGCCGCTCGCCTGGGATCCACCTTCCAGCCTGCCACGGTCTCGCGAGATCACGTGATCTCGATCGCAGCAGGCTGGAGGATGGATCTTAGGCGAGCGGCAGATACTCATGCGGCTGCCGCTCGTTGAAGGAACGAGCGCGGCGGCCACACGATCTGCCGCGGCCGCATGAAAAAATAGTGCACAGCGCTGCAGCGGCACCGGGGGCTGAAATTTGCCGCCCCCAAATTTCTGCCGCCTGGCGCCGCTGCTCCGCTCTGCACCATTGTCGGGCCGGCCCTGGCAAAGCCTACCACCTGACTCACTGATGCAACCAGTCCATCACTCTCCCCTTGCAGTCCATCACTCTCACCTTGCAGTCCATCACTCTCAATCTGCAGTCCATCACTCTCACCTTGCAGTCCATCACTCTCCCCTTGCAGTCCATCACTCTCACCTTGCAGTCCATCACTCTCAATCTGCAGTCCATCACTCTCACCTTGCAGTCCATCACTCTCACCTTGCAGTCCATCACTCTCACCTTGCAGTCCTCTCCTCCTGTTTCCACCCCCAACCCTTCTAGATTGTGAGCTCCCTCGGGAATAGGGCCCTCGTTTACTAGTGTGCCAGTTTGTCAATTGTTGTTCAATGTATTGTAACCCTGTCTATATTGTGCCCATTGTACAGCGCCGCGGATTATGCTGGTGCTTTATAAATAAAGATTAATAATAAATAATACTTTGTGTAGCGGATGGGTCCTTTTTTAATACGACATATCATGATTTATCTTTGTAAGGAAGCATGAACTGTAGACATATTTCCAAGTCAATACTATTGCATATTTCTCGCCATGAATAATCTTGCAGTTTGTTGATATTGTGAAATCTGTCTCGCTATGACAAAATCACTATGTAGAGTGGGATGTCTTGAAATTTAATAATTTAATTTATCTTCCCATGAATAATCTCGTGCCTCATTGATATTGTGAAATCTATCTCGAGGTGTGACACAATCACTCTAAAAAATTGTATTCCTTTAGCTTTAACGTTGACAGCAACGCTTAAAACGACGCAGCCAATGAGAGCGTCCGCTGCATCGAAACAACATGATTATTTTCGTTGCTGCAGAAGTCAGGCTGCGAAGGGAATTATTTCCCGAAGCTTGTGAAGGGAATTATTTCACATTCCTGGTTATGTAAGAAGATCAAATAGCTATCCCCAGAGCCAGGAGATTTTGATGCCTCATGGTTTTAATGGAGACGTTACCCATGTGACAGTCGTGTACCAGATGGGATGCACGTTCGAAATCCAAGCGAGTTAACTAGGTTACAGCTATTGTTTTTTTATGTAAATGTAAAACCTTCTCATGTTGATCGAGGCTTAAGGGTTATATATCGCTATGTGCTCTTGTCTTGGAAAAAACTTCTAGAAAATACAGTTTCTTTCGAATATCATTAAATGATGGGTAACCCAGTGCGAAGTGAGTGTACACATATATGAATTTCAGTGGTTATTAACACTCACATAGCAACATTATTAGTATTAGAGAAATCTCAATGTATCCTTCCTGGTAAAATCCTTTATAAATAAAATAAATAAATAAATTTATATAGCCCCAACAGTTTCCGCAGCGCGTTACAATAACCAAAGGGATCAAGATTAAATGGACATAGGATGGAAGCACGGGGTGTAGAGGCCCCTGCTCATAGGAGCTTACAATCTAGACATAAAACTCATCATGTGTGAAATGGTTAAGGAAACAGTTTACACCTGCCGACGGCGGACATGCACTACATGTGATGATTAAGTATTAAGTACTTGCAGTGATTCCTATTCTTAGATTTTGTACAATCACTAAATCTGACTTTGAAATCTCTGTCTGCTGATACACATCAGGTTCCCTTTAACATGTTCCTCTTTTGGTTGAAAAGTTCCTCTTATGACAAATTGACAAACCCCTGTTTCCCTTGTTCCCACCGTGGCATGCACGCAGTTACAACATACATACCATTTCATGTGTACACTATCACGGATACAATATATCCATGCGAACATATGTCCTCTCTCAGGAGATCCAGATACATTTTAAATTTTACGATAAATATGAGCAAGTGCGAAACATTTCAGTAAATAAAAGCACACACATCCCAAATTGTGTTTTTGTTCTCATGCTAATACTGGAAGGCTGGTTTTGAGGAAAGTCAGGTTTTTGTCCCCTTCCTATCTCCCACGCGCGCACTCACACACACACTAGAAGAGCAGTCTGTTCTAGAACGTGTTCTGTTCCTGAGGTCAGAGAAGGAGCAATGTTTATTTATTTCCGAAAGACTGTTGACGGGCGTTTGGCAGACTTTTGACGACGAGACTTTCTGGATATCCCGGCAAGATTGTTATGTTTTTCTGCTTCTATAACAAATGTGGTTTTGAGTAGTAGAGCGGGTGTCATGAAAGAGGATCCTTGTCTAGTCGAACATCCTGTTTCCTTATTTCACATATTTTTCCTATGATTGCTTTCTTTTTTTACCCTGGTGGGATGATCCCAAACCTAAGACTTTTTGTTCCTTTGTTGTTTACAGCCCGCGGTTGTTGTTTGTTCTTTTTTATTTTCTACATGTCACTGAATAAAGAAGATGCTTCACAATACTTTGCTATTTTAAGTATCTTGTATATCTTTCCCACCCTACACAGTAAAGCCACCAAATGATTGTATCCCCGTGTATCACCATTATATATTTTTATATTAAACAGCACAAGTTGCATGTTCTTTATTCTACATTTAGGGCGACATCTGGAATGCATCAGCCATTACTAGGAATACTACTAAGTATAGACTCGTTTTTTATGAACACGAGAGACAAGAAATGATATTGTTTGGTATTTCTCAGAACATATAATAATATCTTCCCCATCATTTCTTTTAGCTGGAAAAATCAACATTCAAAGAACCAATTGTCAGCATTTCTTTTTTTTATCGAATAAATCCGTTACCATGTAAAAGTATCACAGAGTTACATACAGGGTTATTCAAAGAGCTCTGAATTGCTGGCGAAAGGTAACCGAACGCTGAAATTCAGCGTTCGGCTACCTGTCCTGGCCATTCGGCTTTCCAGAGAGCAGGCAGTTCCCCCTAATGTTGGCAAATTGCATGCACATATGTTGCCTGTTCGGTGCCTGTTCGAGGGCAGTGAATCCCCATAGCTTCATCTATTCAAAGAACAAAAACCAGCAGTGAAAAGTTGGCAAAATGCCCTGCCATTTGGTGGCTTCATTCGACAGGTTTATTCAGTCGAATCCCATAGGCTTCAATTTTAAAAATATTTTAATTCAGTATCTAATAAACTGTTGATTATAATATTCTGCAGTAAAAAGTCTTTTTATTGATTTTTTTAGGATCTTTTAAGCATTTTTCGGGATTTTTTTGAAAAATTTTTTTTTAAAATGTTTTTTCTGTAACAGCCCTTTTTATTATCATTCCTTGGACCTCATATGTACATTTTAGACATTTTCGCTCTGTAGTTTGTTTGCAAACAGCGTTTCACTTTTCAAACATTCAAGCGTATTGTTTTTTTTTCTCACTCCATTCGTCTGCGGTGTCGGAGTTTTTCCGGCGGCTGATCTGCACTCTAATCGGCTCCAGCTCAGGTTTCTCCGGGGTGTCCAGCGGGGTTAATCTCGATGTTTTTGCAGGTTTCAGTGTGCACTCGCCTGGGTTTTGCGGTGAGTGTTCGGCAGGTTTTCGGTGGCTTTTCCCTGCACTACAACGGCCCTGTGGTGTTTGCTGAAAACACCGCAGGGTCGCTGAAATGGGATTGCCAAATCGCGCCGAATTGAAGAGAACAAAAAGTCACTGAACATGCGGTGCCTTTTGGATTCTCTTTGAATAACCCTGATAGTTTTACAAAGGGGGCTGTTAAATTAACCATATTATAATCCGAAATTCTTAAAATATATCTTTGAAACCTGTGGAATCAAATATCTTTGAAACCTGTGATCACAGTCCCAGCTGAAATGATCTCTATATGTTCATTACACCAGACCAGGTAGAAACCCACTTTTCTCTATACAGAATGGCAAACTGTAACAATTTAGCCAACTTGACCATTTAGAAAAAAAGGCTCTAGGCCTCTTTCCATGGTCCATTGGTCCTTCGATACACAAGGGGCACTATCACCTACTTCAAGCTAATGCTAGCTTTCATGTTAGCGCTAGCTTAAAGACGGTGATAGCACGCCGCACAGATCACCTCCGATTCACTAATGGGTTAAAAAACCCATCAGCGAATCGGTATTAGCGGTTTATACCACGAGTTTACTGCACTTTGTGCTCCCTATACTTAACATGGGAGCGCAAAGTGAAAGCAGAGATTAAGCAGCGTTAGGATCACAAGGTTCTACCACTAATTACAAAGAGCTCTCTCTAACGAAGAAGTTACCACCAGCTCAGAGCTGCTGCACAATCCGTTAGCTGCAGCGGGAACCCCCCCAAAAAAAAAACTACTCACCTCTCATCCAGCAGCGAGAACGGAGGCCCGATCTGCCGCTTCTGGCTGCCGGAAGCAGAAGGAGACTGGGGGAAAATAGTCCCCAGTCTCCCTCTGCGATCACTCTGCTTACCAGCAGGATCTTGCGAGAGGCGAGATCCTGCCAGTCAGGTGACCCAGCAGGAGAAGCCTCCATGGAGTCCTATGGACTCCATGGAGGGGATGCTCGGGACGGGACTAGCGCTGCCCTGAACATCCGTGAGTTTAGCAGCCGCTACGTGGCGATCACTAATTCTTTCCCTTAGCTTCCCGGTTTTAGCAAGGTGGACCTGCAGGGCCCAAGATATGTACAAGGGATTATCAATGCGGTGACAAAAACTGACGCTACTAACCTATAACTACACAGATCTCAATCCAATAGGATTATTATTGGATTATTATTTTGGGATGAGATATTAAAGTAGCTTACTGTGCATATATGATTATGAGATATATAAGTATACTCTCCATTCTTACATGACTACATAGAGAAAACTGCATATTGAATTATGCAACTGCCTTCTGTATCCCATAACCTGAGACAATATGGAAATCTTAGGTACTAGATTGATATAAGTAACAATATGTCCATGTCGTGCATGTTGAAATGCGAAAGTGTTGTTGACTATGATGAAAATAATATATAATATTATTTTAAAGATTCTGATTATGTTTTGGTAAGTATTAATAAACAAAGCAATGTCAGATTATCCGTTTATGGCTTCCACTGTTAAAACAGCAAGGACTAAGAGGGATGTTGTCATCTTGGAATTATCTCACACAAGGGAAATTACAATTGTGAAAATACCTACGTTAATGTGTCACAAGGGGAACAGTTATCCCAAATTAGCCATCCACTTTGTTTGTATGTATATAATTATCAATATGAGCCGGCATGCTGATATTGTGCTCCTCGATTCCTCTTCTAGCAGCAAGTGCTTCCATGTAACAATAGCCCTAAGAATCTGCTATAAGGCAAACAGACAGAGAGAGAGATACAGTATCTGGGAATTAAGGAATACATTTAGCAACAATTAAAACACTGCTCTATGAAGAGAAACAGTTACACCATTAGCTCATGCATTTAAAGTCATGTATATGTTGGTCAGAGTGAGCCAATGGAGCTCAGACTCTAGGGATGACAGCCAGAAACAATAAAGGATTCCAATCACTCCAATCTTCATGGGGAAACACCATTAATATGTCACCCGAAGCAACGTTTTGGCTCTTACCACTATCTTTTTCAATCTGAAATATGGCTCGTGGTGTCATATTAAAGGTGTTGACCTACTGAAGATTGGAGTGACTGGAATCCTTTATTGTTTCTGGATAAGTGAGATTGGCCACTCTGTAATCCGTCAGCATCCTGCGTTGCATTTTTGCATAAAATAAGTGGTCGCAGGTGTGCAGGGAGTTTACTTGCTTTTAAACATCTAGGGATGATAGCGACATTGTCCGAAATAATGACGTACTGATGAGGAGTAGGGATGAGCTGTTCGGGTTCGGACGGTTCGGGGTTCGACCCGAACTTAGCCTGTTCGGGCGGATCGCGAACCCCGAACATTTCCGGGTGTTCGCCGCATGTTCGACCACAATGGACCACAATGCATTTTCCCACTGCCTGAAGCTCGTAATTGGCTACAGCCTTGCACCTGACCACAGGTCTGGTGCAAGACTGGTTGAACACTATGCCAATCATCGCTTAGAGTCCTGATTGGGCAAATTTTGCCCAATCATGGGCTCACAGAGCTAAGTCCCGCAGCACACTATATAAGGTTTCAACGCAGCGCTTCTGCACGCATTTCAGAGGAGATTTCAAAGAAGATAGTTGTGTGTGTTGTTACTGCCGGTCTGCCACGCTACTGGGGGGGGTCTGGGGGGGTCTCATTAGACCAAATATCAGGGAATTTAGGTGATGTGTGTCTTGTCACTGTGCCAGCAAGTTTCTTTGGGGTTTACAACTTTATTTAAAACATTTGTGAATTGAGGTGATTTTCTGGGTCTTGTCACACTGTGCCAGCAAGTCTTTTTGGGTCTCATTTATACCAAATATCATTGAATTTAGGTGATGTGTGTCTTGTCACTGTGCCAGCAAGTTTTTTTGGGGTTTACAACTTTATTTAAAACATTTGTGAATTGAGGTGATTTTCTGGGTCTTGTCACTGTGCCAGGAAATCTTTGGGGCTCACTAATTTCTTTAAAACACTTGGGAATTAAGGTGATCTTCTATGTCTCGTCACACAAGCCAGCAATTTTTTGGGGCTCACTAATTTCTTTAAAACACTTGTGAATTAAGGTGATCTGTGTCTCGTCATACAAAAAGTACCACGCTGTATTTTGGGGCTCACTAATTTCTTTAAAACACTTAGGAATTAAGGTGATCTTCTGTGTCTCGTCACACAGCCAGCAATTTTTTTGGGGCTCACTAATTTCTTTAAAACACTTGGGAATTAAGGTGATCTGTGTCTCGTCATACATACAGTACCACGCTGTATTTTGGGGCTCACTAATTTCTTTAAAACACTGGGATTAATTGATCTGTGTCTCGTCATACAAAAAGTACCACGCGTATTTTGGGTCACTAATTTTCTTAAACACTATGGGAATTAGGTGATCTTCTGTTGTCTCGTCACACAGCCAGCAATTTTTTTGGGGCTCACTAATTTCTTTAAAACACTTTCAATGCGGATTCGTTCCCCAATATTTAATTCAGGCAAATTTCTTGCAGATGTGTCATAATTGTGCCTTGACACTTGCATCTTAAGGCCGTTAACTTTTTCTGGACTGTCACGGATCCCTCTGGTTACCAAGATGGTGGTCCCTTTACGCAGACCGCTCACTACCCTTCCGATCCTTAGAGTGGTCGGCACGTCTAGACAGATACAGTATACGTCAAGATAGGTATACACAAAGAACGATACTAGGAGGGTACACAAGACCTTAGAATGGTTGGCTCTTCCCAAGACCTAAATAATAGAAGAGGTAGTCTGATGCGTGCTTAGGATGCCACACAGACTGACCTCAATACCAAGATAGAAGAGTAAACGCCAATACCAGGGGTTATGCACAGAATAGTTCGTTTGCCAATGCCAGGGGTCGGTACACAGAATGGTTCGTTTGCCAATGCCAGGGGTCGGTACACAGAATGGTTCGTTTGCCAATGCCAGGGGTCGGTACACAGAATGGTTCGTTTGCCAATGCCAGGGGTCGGTACACAGAATGGTCAGTTTGCCAAATGCCAAGGGTCAATACACAGAATAGCCAATAATTATCAACAGAATACAAGAGCTCTGCGGGAAGTAACTACCACGTCAGGGCACCAGTGAGAATGTGAAGCCGGGTTTTAAACTCGGCGGGTCCGCGTCATGCGCCTGGCCCCGCCCCCCGGCGTCCCACGTGTGCGGAAGCGTTCCGCGATATCACTCGGCGCCTGGCCAGCGAGCAGCGAGGAAGCCGCTGCCAGGCGCCGGGGGGGGGGGCCGCGGACACCGTGACAGAACCCCCCCTCTACGGGCGGCCACTGGACGACCCCCAGGGGCACAGGGATGAGCCAAATAGAAGGCCTTCACCAAGCGAGGGGCATGAACCTCAGTAGCCGGAAGCCAAGAGCGGTCCTCCGGACCGTAGCCCACCCAGTCCACTAAGTACTGAAGGACCCCCCTAGAAACCCTGGCGTCCAGAATGGCCTTAACTTCAAACTCCTCCTCGCCCTCCACAGAGACCGGAGGAGGGCGGACACGGGCCCTGGTGTACCGATTACACAAAAGCGGTTTTAAAAGGCTCACGTGGAACACGTTGTGTATCCTGATGGGAGGGCAGTGCCAAGGCATAGGAGACCGGTTGAGTCGCCGCAGTATCTTGTAAGGGCCTATGTATCTGGGGGCTAGTTTCATCGATGGCACTAAGAGCTTAATGTTTCGCGACGAAAGCCAAACCCTGTCCCCGACTTGATACACAGGTGCTGGTCCCCTACGTCTATCGGCCTTCGTTTTCTGGACAATACTGCTCCTCTCCAGTGCCTGTTTAACCCTCCCCCAGGTCTCAGTCAATGACGCCAAGTGCTCATCCAGAGCAGGAATTGCGGTATCAGGAAATGCAGTGGGAAGCACGGGAGGATCAAATCCGTAAACCGTGAAGAAAGGGGAATGACCACTGGCTTCACTCACGGCACTGTTTAGGGCATACTCGGCCCAAGGTAGCAGGTCTGACCAATTATCCTGTCGTTCAGATATGAAACACCTGAGATACTTCTCAACATTTTGATTGGCCCTTTCTGCTGCTCCGTTCGTTTGGGGGTGATAGGCCGAGGAGAAGGACAGGTCTATTCCCACATTCTTGCAGAACCCCCTCCAGAATCTGGAGACAAACTGGGTCCCCCTATCAGAAACAATCCCAAGAGGGATACCGTGTATGCGGACCACGTTGGCGATGAAAATGGGCACCAGCTCGGCTGCTGACGGTAGCTTCCGAAGAGGAACATAGTGACCCATTTTGGAAAAGCGATCTATAATCGTGAGTATAACAGTATTCCCTTTGGACTCGGGTAACTCTACTATAAAATCCATGGCTATCTGCGACCATGGTCGTTCGGGGATAGGCAGGGGCTGGAGTAAACCAATGGGCGCTGTCTTAGGACTCTTATTTCTTGTGCATACCTCGCACACGGCTATGTAATCTTTAATATCCCGGCGCATCGTGGGCCACCATAGCAGTTTTCGGATGCTAGCCACTGTTTTGGTGATCCCCATGTGCCCAGAGGTTTTATTGTCATGGTAAATCTTAAGGACTTCTTCTCTTTCCTTCTCAGGTACAAAGAGCTTCGCGGGAGGTCTCCCCCCGGAGCCTTATCTTGGACAGTCTGCAATCGGATCATCAGAGGGGATGAGACACTAATCGTGGTAGAGGCTATAATCCTCTCCTGAGGTACAATGGGATGTTGATCCTGAACGTTATGTTCATAGGATTCATACTGTCTAGATAACGCATCTGCTTTAATGTTTCTTGACCCAGGTCTATATGTGAGGATGAAATTAAAACTTGAAAGAAACAAAGACCATCTCGCTTGTCTGGCGTTCAATCGTTTCGCGTCTCCAATGTAAGTGAGATTCTTATGATCAGTTATGATAACGATTGGGTCCGTAGATCCCTCTAATAAGTATCTCCACTCTGCCAAGGCTGCGATAACTGCTAACAACTCTCTATTACCGATGTCATAGTTTCTCTCGGCCGGAGACAACTTCCGGGAATAGAAGCCGCATGGATGCAAAGGTTTATCGGGTGCCCGCCTTTGGGACAAGACTGCTCCAAGACCGAGTTCGGAGGCGTCAACCTCGAGTTGGAAGGGCAGAGCTGGATCAGGATGTCGGAGAACAGGGGCAGTCGTGAATGCCTGTTTGAGGACCTCGAAGGCTTGCCTGGCCTGGGGTGTCCACTTCTGATTTCCCACCCCTTTTTTAGTCATGGCCGTGAGAGGAGCTACCAAGGTCGAAAAGTCTTTAATGAACCTTCGATAATAGTTGGTAAAACCTAGAAACCTCTGGATGGCTTTAAGCCCTTGGGGTAGGGGCCAGTCGAGGATTGCCGACAATTTACCAGGATCCATTTGAAACCCCTCAGGGGTTATGATATACCCAAGGAAGTGCACCATCTCTCTATCAAATAGGCACTTTTCTAATTTGCAGTATAAGCCGGCCTTCAATAGTCTCCTTAACACTTGTTGCACATGGGCGTGATGGGTCTCCTTATCTGGAGAGTATATCAGGATGTCATCGAGATACACTATGACGAATGTTTGCAGAAAATCCCTTAGGGTGTCATTTATGAGATCCTGAAACACAGCTGGCGCGTTACATAACCCAAAGGGCATTACCAGGTATTCGTAATGCCCGCTACGCGTATTAAAAGCCGTCTTCCACTCGTGCCCCTTTTTCACCCTTATCAGATTGTAGGCCCCGCGTAAATCGAGCTTCGTGTATATACGGGCCCCTTTCAGTCGGTCGAACAACTCTGTTATAAGGGGTATGGGATATGCATTTCTTATGGTTATTCTGTTTAAACCTCTATAATCTATGCATGGTCGCAAGTCTCCCTCTTTCTTGGAGACGAAAAAGAAACCAGCTCCTGCTGGGGAGGAGGACCGTCTAATGAATCCACGCTCAAGATTCTCCTTTATATATTCCTCCATAATATCGTTCTCCTTTTGCGACAAGGGGTATACATGTCCTCTGGGAGGCATAGTACCGGGGAGTAACTCTATGGCACAGTCATACGGGCGATGTGGTGGTAAAACCTCAGTCCTGGCCTTCGAAAAAACCTCCTTTAATGCCTGATAACAGTCAGGGACTACTGTGGATAAAGGAGGTGCTGTGGCGATATTAAGGCTACCAATAACAGTGACCCTGCCCATGCATTTCAACTGGCAACTGGGACCCCAACATCTTATGTCTCTCTGGACCCAATCAATCACCGGGTTATGCTCAGTCAACCATGGAAACCCTAGGACGACGGGGCATGAGGGAGAGTCAATAATCTGGAATCGTATGGTTTCCCGGTGCAAACACTCCTGTTTTCATGCATACCTCTATAGTGTCGTGGGTGATATGGGGACATGACAAGGGTTTCCCGTCTATGGCCTCCACCATTAGAGGTCTTTCTTTGAGAACTAGAGGCATGAGGTTCTTGGAGGCAAACACTCTATCCATAAAGTTACCTGAGGCTCCAGAGTCTAGGAACGCCTCAGTCTCGAGGTGCACCCCCTCCCAGGTTAAGGAGATGGGCACCAGAATCCGGGTTTTTTTTTTTTCGTTATCAACAAAGGAGGCATAGAGCGAACCGATTACCTGGCTAGTAGGTGTTCTCTGGCCCGGCTTGCCAGTGTCACCCCTGCCACCCCTGGGTCTTTGAGGACATTGAAGACGAAAATGCCCTGCCCCGGCACAGTAAAAACAGAGCCCCCTTTCCCTTCTGTGAGTTCTCTCAGCCTCTGAAATACCTGTTCTACCTATCTGCATGGGTTCCACGACCGGTAGATCGGTTCTTTCTGGCTCTGGAGTACCTGACGTACTGGTGTGTCTGGGTACCAAGGGTAAAGGAGGCAAAACCCTTCTGGGTCTGTCTCTAGAATGCCTCCTGTCCCTAATTTGGTCGTCCATGGCAATACAGAAATCAACCAAATGGTCCAGATGTTCTGGCAACTTCAAGGGAGCCAGCTCAAACATCAAAGCCTCGTTCAGGCCTTCGGTAAACGCCAAGGTTAAAACGTCGTTAGGCCAGTGTACCTCAGAAGTCAAGGTCTTAAATTCTATGGCATAGTCGGAGACTCTCCTATTACCTTGCTTAATGTGGAATAAGGACCTGCCTGCATTGGTGGCCCTTCTAGAGGGATCAAACGTACGTTTTAGTTCAGAGGTAAAGCCCTCATAGTCATATATGATGGGCTTTTTGTTTTCCCACAATGGCGTGGCCCACAGTAACGCTTTATCAGTTAAATGGTTAATTAGGTAGCCTACTTTGGCTTTATCGGATACACAGGACCCTGGATTGTTCTCGAATAGAATCTCCAGTTGGGTCAAAAAACCCCGACACAAGTTAGGCGTACCATCATAGCGTACGGGTGCCTTCATACTGAGCCTACACCCCTCGGGTGAGGCCGAACTGGCCCTAGGCAATACTGGTTCTGGAGGACTTGCAGTACCAGTAGTGGATCGATTCAACAGGGTTTGCAGAGCAAGAGCAATCTGGTCCATCCTGTGGTCCTGCTCTTCTTGTCGAGCTGCAATTCTTGTCAACTGAGAAGAGAGGTCTGCGGGATCCATTGGCCCTGACGTAATGTCACGGATCCCTCTGGTTACCAAGATGGTGGTCCCTTTACGCAGACCGCTCACTACCCTTCCGATCCTTAGAGTGGTCGGCACGTCTAGACAGATACAGTATACGTCAAGATAGGTATACACAAAGAACGATACTAGGAGGGTACACAAGACCTTAGAATGGTTGGCTCTTCCCAAGACCTAAATAATAGAAGAGGTAGTCTGATGCGTGCTTAGGATGCCACACAGACTGACCTCAATACCAAGATAGAAGAGTAAACGCCAATACCAGGGGTTATGCACAGAATAGTTCGTTTGCCAATGCCAGGGGTCGGTACACAGAATGGTTCGTTTGCCAATGCCAGGGGTCGGTACACAGAATGGTTCGTTTGCCAATGCCAGGGGTCGGTACACAGAATGGTTCGTTTGCCAATGCCAGGGGTCGGTACACAGAATGGTCAGTTTGCCAAATGCCAAGGGTCAATACACAGAATAGCCAATAATTATCAACAGAATACAAGAGCTCTGCGGGAAGTAACTACCACGTCAGGGCACCAGTGAGAATGTGAAGCCGGGTTTTAAACTCGGCGGGTCCGCGTCATGCGCCTGGCCCCGCCCCCCGGCGTCCCACGTGTGCGGAAGCGTTCCGCGATATCACTCGGCGCCTGGCCAGCGAGCAGCGAGGAAGCCGCTGCCAGGCGCCGGGGGGGGGGGCCGCGGACACCGTGACAGGTACCCCTTGTATCCAGAGGGTTCAAGTAGCTTGTGGGAATTAAGGTGATCTTGTGTTCTCGTCATACATACAGGTACCACGCTGTATTGTTGGGCTCACTAATTATGTTAAAACATTTGTGAATTAAGGTGATCTGTCTCTGTGTCACTGGCTGCCAGGCTATCAGTGTGTCTACTGAGTTTATACCAGGAGTTATTTAAATCTTATACCAGAGTTGATCAGAGTTCTGTATATCTTAATCTATATATCACTCACCATGTCTGAAAGAACAAAAAGAACAGGCAGACGCTCCCAGCCACAGATAAGAGGGCAAGCAGCACCTGTGTCGGGAGGCTGTGCTCTGGTCGTGCTCGTGTGGATGTGGTTCCTCTGCAGGGGCACGCTTGTCCTTTCTAACTGTGCTGGCCGTCTTAAGCAGCAGCAACATACAGAGGACTTGGTGGATTGGCTAACCAGGCCATCCTCATCCTCCGAGTCCTCTGCCAGCCAGGCTTCTAGTGCTTTACAGTCCACCTCAGCTGCAAAAGCATCTCCTCCATGTCCACAGCTACTCCTGCCGTAGCCTCGCTATCACACACGAGGAGTCAGCTGAATGACTACAATGAGAGTGACTGCTGCTTGAGGATGCGCAGCAAGTACAGTGCTCTGATTCAATCTCTGAGGTTGAGCAATGGAGTAAATCAACCTAGAGGAAAGGGGTGCCAGTGATGACACACAAATAACTGGCACTCATGTTGCCCCAGCAGCTGCAGCATACTGCCAAGTTGGCTCCAGTGACGAGGACATAGGGGGTGAAGATGACATTGATGATGATGAGGTCACTGACTCCACCTGGGTGCCAGATCGAACTGAGGAATCAAGTGAGGAGGAGGGGGAGGAGGAGGAGGCACAGCAAACACGAGACACAACATCCTCTGTGACCAACCGTAGCACTAGCCAGTCCAAGGCATCACATGTCAGAGCTGCTCTGGTGCAGAGCGCTGTTGTCTCAAAGAACACATGCAGGAAATCTGCTGTCTGGGAGTTCTTTAAGACCTGTGCAGCAGACCCCAGCATTGCTATTTGTAATCTATGTCAGAGGAGGCTGAAGCGTGGGATAAACACCGAACACTTGGGTACCACATGCTTGAGGTGACATATGAACAAGTGCCACACATCCCGTTGGGGCAAAACTTTGCGTAGGTCCTCCTCCTCCTCATCTGTCTCACTCTCTACCCACACTGTATGTCCTGCCATGCAATTGCCTACAACCTCCACCGACAGGGATGATGCTACAGTAATGGATGTACCAGCAGGTCCTTCCTCAGAATGTGACATCATCCCAGTAGCTGAAGATTTACGCAGTCAGATTACGTTGCCGCAGCTGCTGCAGCGAAAGAAAAATATAGTCCCAACCATCCCCAAGCACAGCGTCTAAATGCCAGCTTAGCAAAATTACTCGCATTGCAGCTGCTGCCTTTCCAGCTGGTGGACTCTGCTCCCTTCCGTGAATTTGCTGAATGCGCTGTACCACAGTGGCAGGTTCCAAAACGCCATTACTTTTCACGCAAGGCCATTCCAGCACTATACCAGCACGTGGAAGACAATGTTATCCAGTCATTGAGAAAGGCAGTCAGCAGCAAGGTGCATGTCACTTTAGACACGTGGTCCAGCAAGCATGGACAGGGTCGTTACATTTCCTTCACGGCACACTGGGTAACACTGATCGCAGCTGGGAGGGATCCAAGACGGGGCTCTGTGCTGGAGCTTGTTCATCCACCACGCCTCCAGAAAGCTGCTTGTATGAGGTCTGTCTGCTCCACCACCACCACCTCTTCTTCCTCCTCCTCCTCCTCCTCCTTCTCTGTCTCTGGTGAAGTGGCAGTTAAACCCATGCCTGACAGGGTCTACGCAATGGCTCAAGCAAAAAGATGCCATACTGTGCTTGAGCTGGTTTGTTTAGGGGACAGGAGCCACACCGGGTCAGAAATTTTGTCAGCTCTGCAGGGGCAGGTGCAGAGATGGTTTACACCATGCCAGCTTGAGCTGGGAATGATCGTCTGCGATAATGGCAGCAACCTTCTCTCTGCCCTACGCAAGGGTAAATTGACACATGTACCATGCCTAGCACACGTCCTAAATCTGGTGGTACAGCATTTCGTAACCAAGTACCCAGGGCTGCCAGAGCTTCTCATCCAGGTCAGAAAAGTCTGCAGCCACTTCAGACGGTCATTCCCAGCAAGCGTTCGCCTGGCAGAAATTCAAAGAGAATTCCACCTTCCCACAAACCGTCTGATCTGTGACATGCCCACGAGGTGGAATTCAACATTAGCAATGCTGCAGCGTCTGCACAAGCAGCAGAGGGCCATCAACGAGTACCTGTGTGAGTATGGCACAAGGACAGGTTCAGGTCAACTTGTTTTTTTTCCCCCCCGCAGTGGCTGATGATCAAGGATGCATGCACTGTACTGTCACCATTTGAGGAGGCAACGAGGATGGTGAGCAGGGACAGTGCATGCATCAGTGACACAATTCCTTTAGTGTTCCTGCTGGAGCACACTCTGCGGGGAATTATAGATCTGGCTCTAGAGGCAGAGCAGCGGGAGGAAGAGGAGGCCTTCCCTAGCTCTCAAGGCCCCAGTCTTTCCGCAGACAGCATTCCAGCGGGTCCTACTCAGATCAGACAGGAGGAGGATGAGGATGAGGAGGACTATTTAAGTAGTGGGGGCATTGAAGGTGGGGATTCCTCAAGGGAGGGTTTTGTGTGCCCAGAAACAGAAGGGCTTGTGCGTGGCTGGGAGGAGGAAGTGCACGATACGGTCATCCTCATTGACCAGGAAGACTCGGCAGCTAATGCCACCTCCAACCTACGCTGCATGGGCTCCCTAATGATGCAAAGCCTGCTAAAGGACCCCAGGATTTGTGCTATCAAGGAGAGGGATCATTACTGGTTGGCAACCCTTCTTGATCCACGATACAAGGGGAAAGTTGCAGAGCTCATCCTGCCCGCACAGAGGGAGCACAGGATGAAAAAACTTGATGACGCTCTAAAGCGACACTTGTGTAACACCTTTCCAGGCACTGGTAGACTACCAAGTGCTGACACACGTGCTTCTGAGGCTGCGGATGATCAGAGGAATAGTGGTGAAGGCCAGGGCCGCTTGACTGATGCATTTTTAAATTTTTTTAGTCCTCAACGCCCAGGGACGTCAAATGTAGGCACCCATTGCCAGCGTCTTCACCATATGATGCAGGACTACCTAGGGGCAAGGGCAGACCTGGATACCATTCCAGCAGATGATCCACTGGCTTACTGGGTGTTGAGATTGGATCACTGGCCAGAACTTAGCCAATATGCTATGCAGCTTCTAGGTTGCCCTTCATCTAGCGTGCTTTCCGAAAGGACGTTCAGTGCCGCTGGAGGTTTTGTCACAGACAAAAGAGTGCGTCTGTCCACCGGCTGACATTTATAAAAATGAATCAGTCCTGGATCAGCAGCTATCAATCCCCTGATGCTGAAGTAATGGAATAGATAGGGGATGTCCTCTTCTGCATTCACAAAACCTCCAGCACTGAACTCTTCCACAATACAACAAAAGGGTTACGGTGTGAAGGCACTTGCTGCCATGAAAGGCACAATATCTGGCTGCACTGACGCCCATTAAAAAAAACAAAAAACTTTTCAATATAGGACCACATGGTCCACCCCTGCACTCTTCCACAATACCAAAGAGGGGTTACTGTATGATGATACTTGATGGCCTGGCATTAAAGGCAGGATATCTGGGTGCACTGACGCCTTAACCAGATGCATATTGTTTTAATATAGGACCGCAAGGTTCACCCCTGCACTCTTCCACAATAACACAGAGGGGTTACTGTATGATGATACTTGATGGCCTGGCATTAAAGGCACAATATCTGGGTGCACTGACGCCTTAACCAGATGCATATATTTTAATATAGGACCGCAAGGTTCACCCCTGCACTCTTCCACAATAACACAGAGGGGTTACTGTATGATGATACTTGATGGCCTGGCATTAAAGGCACAATATCTGGGTGCACTGACGCCTTAACCAGATGCATATCTTTTTAATATAGGACCGCAAAGTTCACCCCTGCACTCTTCCACAATAACACAGAGGGGTTACTGTATGATGATACTTGATGGCCTGGCATTAAAGGCACAATATCTGGGTGCACTGACGCCCATTAACAGATAAAAAAAACACTTTTCAATATAGGACCGCATGGTCCACCCCTGCACTCTTCCACAATACCACAGAGGGGTTACTGTGTGATAGTACTTGCATGCCTGGCACTAAAGGCACAATATCTGGGTGCACTGCCATTGACGCCTGTATCAGATTCATATCCTCAGAGGGCTTACGGTGTGACGGCACTGTTGCCGACGCTAAAAGCCCAATTTTAAAGCACCTATTGTTACTTTCATCCAAAGCCTGCATAAGTTTCACAATAATTTAGCCCAAAAAAACACTAAACTTTTTCTGCGCGTCCTAAAATGTCTTTTCATACAGGCTGCCGCCCCAAGCAGTTGTTTATGGATAGATTAAAGGAAAAGCATTTACCGTCACATGAAACATCATGTTTTTGTTTTTAAGTGTTTCTATACATCCTAGAAATCCGCCACTTCACAGGCAGGTTATGGGGACCTCCTAGGCACGATATTTGAAGGAATTTTTCGTTTTTATTTTTAACCCTTATTTCAAGGAAAACTCAGTCCCTTTAAAAACGTTTTTTTTAAAACTTTTTGTCCTTGTTTCCTGTCCCCCAGGGCACTACCCGGACCCCCATACACCTTTTATGGCAAATATGTAGCATATATGCCCTCTTGGAGGGCACTCTAAAAAACCGAATTTTCAGCCCCATTGACTTGCATGGGAGTTCGGGTTCGGGTTCGGTCCCGAACAAATGGGTGTTCGGCTCATCCCTAATGAGGAGCAATAGTCTTCCTGGCTTGCATTCCCAATAAATACTATACTATACTATAAACACCTCAGCTCGTGCCTAAACTGGAGAGGACAGAGATGGTTTCTCTAGATTCTTCAGTTAAAACTACTTTTAACTTTTCTTTCCAACTGTCTGCAATTTGTGTCTATACAGGGATAGGTTACATACATAATGGTAGCATTCGGATATGTAAGCCTTAACGTCAGGATAAGTGATATTAACGCATGCCCCTCATATTACCTTCCTAACGCTTAGCCCATGAATAATTCGTTAGCGTTTCATTGATTGCAATAGCTTTCGTGAGTTTACTGTACTTTGTGCATCCTGTACATAACATGGGGAGCTCGAAGTAAGGTATTACAAAGTGCTAGAGCTAATTACTGCACCAATGGGCTAAACTAATTGTTACTGACTCCTAAATGCTGGTGCTAAATGATTCTGATTTTGCAGGATCATTTAGCACCAGCTAAAATCCCCCAATAAATCCGATACTCACCTCTCATCCCGCGGTGAGAACAGTGGCCCTATCAGCTGCTTCTAGTTGCCGGGAGCAAAGTGAGACTGGGGTCAAATAGTCCCCAATCTCTCTCTTTGATCATACACCACAAAAAATGGTAAGCGCCCACAGTATACACCGCCACCAGAATCCCCAAGCTTGGCCAGATGGTTAGTGATTTCCCCTAAACCAAATTATAATAGAAATGTATACGTATCTGGTCAGCGCAAACAGAGACACTTCGGGTTTCAGATGGCTCCCATAGTATCGTCCATATGGTACATATAAGAAGCAAGAGTAAAAAAACAGCATATGTTGGTATAGTATGTCACATACAGTATCTAGGATGAAAATGTTTGGATGAAAATGTTGAAAAAATCTAGGATGAAAATGTTTTAAAATTTATTTTAAAAAACAATATAAAATGACTAGACCGGTGTCCAGAACGCTTTTCGCCATAACAAACAGCTTCATCAGCTGGCTCCAGCTGATGCCAGCTGATGAAGCCGCTTGTTACGGCGAAACGCGTTCTGGACACCGGTCTAGTCATTTTAGATTGTTTTTTTAAAATAAATTTTCTTTTCAAGAGAAATGTCCCTGCATTCCTGGTGGTTTTGTTGGATTTAACCATAAATAAATCCACATGCGCTTCACCTAGAGTTTGGATAGCTCCAACAAAAGTGAGTTTAAAATTGCTATATGACCGATTTGTATCTGTACAACATTTGATCTGCACAAGGAGATTTTTTGTTCTCTACCTCCCATATATGTACTGCTGTGGTGGGAGATCCATGTTAAAGGTGTAGGTTACCTGAGAAGAAACCTGATAAACATACCCAGATGCGTTGGTCCACTCAGAGCCAGTGATAGGGTTCTCTTTTTGTGAGTGAATCTATAATATGTAATTACATCCTAGATACTGTATGTGACATACTACACCAATATATGCTGTTTTTTACTCTTGCTTCTTATATGTACCATATGGACGATACTATGGGAGTCATCTGAACCCCCGAAGCGTCTCTGTTCGCGCTGACCAGATACATATACATCTCTCTTTGATCACTCTACTGTGAAATCAAGAGATCGAGCAGGGCTAGGGGTCCGGCAGCGCAACCCTCCATGGAATACTATGGACTCCACGAGGTGATACTTGCAGCGGCGTGGAAGCTGCAGGGAAACCCACAGTGTTTTAGGCAGTCTTATCAGGGCCGGCCCAAGACACTGTGCTGCCTGGGACCAAGGATGAAATGCTGCCCCCAAAAAAAGTGCTGTGTATGAGCCTATCACAGAATTCCACAACAATAACATTCACAATGTGCGGTTTGTATGAGCGTATCACAGAGCTCCACAGCAGTAAAACTCACAGTAAGGTGCAGTGTGTATGAGCGTATCACAGAGCTCCACAGCAATAAACCTCACAGTAAGGTGCAGTGTATATGAGCATATCACAGAGCTCCACAGCAATAAAACTCACAGTAATGTGCGCTGTGTTTGAACATATCGCAGAGCTCCACGGCAATAAAGCTCACAGTAATGTGCAGTGTGTATGAGTGTATCACAGAGCTCCACAGCAATAAAACTCACAGTAATGTGCAGTATGCATGAGCGTATCACAGAGCTCCACAGCAATAAAACTCACTAACGTGTGGTGTGCCTAGCTGAGGCTCAAAATGTTGCCCCTGGCAAAGTGCTGCCTAGAACTATGGCACCATCCAGCCCCATGAAGGGGCCAGCCCTGAGCCTTATAATATATAGAAATCTATGGGGAACCATGGGGAACTGTTGGGGAGCCCCGCAGGGCTGCTGTTCTTGGTTTTGAATCAGTACAATGGACAGCAGCCACGCGAGGCTTCGGAATTATCTATGGTGCTGAAACTTAGTATTCATTGCCGAACACAGCCAGACTGAAATAAAATAAAACAGCTGTGTTCAGAAAAGAAAAAAAGTCTCCTTGCTTTAAAATAAATTAGGAAACCTAAAATTTCAACAAAAAATTCCAAAAAAAAATCTTAAAAAATCCTAAAAAATTAATAACGAGACTTTTTGCTGCAACTGAAAAACTTAACGGTTTGAATAAATATTTAATAAGAACAGGGAATATTTTTTACATTGAAATCTATGGGATTATTTTGTATGGCTGGTATTTTATTGTAGTAGTAGTAATCCGTTTCACATTCCAAAATAGCAAAAAAAAATGAAATAACTCATTAAAATGAAGTACGAATCAACCCAAAATACGGAAAAAAAAACTCATAAAAATTAAAAACTAACTGATAGGAAATACTGGCCATCCGAAATTACGAATCACCCAAAAATCCGAAATGACTCATAAAAATGAAAAAATTAAGTGATCCAAAAAACAAAAACGGTCCGTCCAAAATTTTGGATCGGTCCCAAAATATGAATCACGGTAACATACCAAACGACCCGAAACGGAAAGAAAAAAAAACGGAACGAAATGGTCCGAAATGAAACGAAAAAAAAAAAGACGGTGCACAAGTCTAACGGTCATTAGGTGCTTTATAAGACCATATCGTTTGTGTCAATAGATTGGGCACCTCCTTGGTCTGAGAATATCAATGGGTTTTGCAGAATATATTGGAGCATCTGCGTGCTTAATACCTTCATTACACATTGAGTAGCAAAAGCATCAGTGGTCCTAAGTATCAGTCCCTCTAAAAGATGAGATGATGTGACATTCAGTCTATTGGCCTAGTCTGTTCCACTTAACCTGCATTATATTAAGGATTTGAAGTCTTTAAAAACACATCTGCCGGCAAGCCCTTCTGGTTTAATTACAAAAGCATACATTTCTGGTGCCTGTATTGAAGCAGTTCAGTTCCATTCACCCTCGTTCAATGGACTACGCCAGATTCTAAAAACAAAATCATTTTCAAAAGCCCAACAGACAAAGATCATCCTACGAGTGTGTTGTAACCTTCTGTAGAATTTATGGATTCATTCGATATTCGTGTCACAATTTCAAATACATTATCATTTTTAAATCCAGTGCATAGGAAGGATGGGAGGTGTGGGAGTCTGAGTGGGAGCAAACACAATGTTACAAAACAAAGTTTTTATACAGCTGCTTTCGTGGCCACAGCACACGCATGGCTCATGCGGATTCAGTGATCCTGAGATGAATCAACTTGATTTCGACTTTACAAAACTTCAGGACTCACAAGCCATCATTCACTTAATCATTACTCCCACCTTTACTCCTCCACCAACTAAACATAATGATAAAAACACTCATGAACCCGGTGATCGAGAAGCTCTCCCGAAAAAATGTTAGAGAATTAAATCTTGTATGCCACTCACAACAACACAGGGCTGATCATTTGGGGCATTAGTAACTGTGGCAAAAACACACTAGGGCTTATTCAAAGAGAGCGGAATTGGCCAACAATTTTTATTTATTTTTTACCACTGTTCGGCGGCTGGTCGGCTTTTTCCGTCGGCGTTCAATGGCTGATTGGAGGCAATCGGTGATCTGTTTGACGGATCATCAGCTGCATTCAGCCTTTTTTCGGCGGCGTTGATTTTTCAGATGCATTCGGTTGTTTTTTAATGGTGTATCGGATGTTTTCGGCGGTTTGCGGCTACTTTCGTCAGGTTTATCGGCGGTGTTCGACAGATTGATTTGACTTTGGGGACCCTGCGGTGAATGCTGAATTCACTGCTGAGATGACAACTTACGCTCGCCAAATTGCGCCGAATGAAATAGCACCAAAATTTCTGTGAGATTTTTGAATAACCCCTACTGTTTCCACAATATATAATGGATGATTACATCCATAGTGGCAGCTGAGGACAGGGCATTGTAGGGTGTTGTGACAGCCCAGAAGGATCAGTGCCGTATCTGGTCCAGTGCGCATTGCTTTTGAAAGAGGAGAGGTGATTGGGAGTAGTTGTGGTTACAATGACCGTTTTGGGTTTGTACTTCCCTGTCCTAATGCCATGAACAGTCCCTGCACAGGAATATTCCCTGAGGATCGCATTCAGATAGTACAGGTTATTCCTACCCCCTGGGATACTAAGAAAGAGATTAACGATGAAGAGGGAGTGGAATATGATGGCTTCAATATTACTGTCCTGACAGAGTTACAGTTATTTATTTAGCGCCAGCAGATTCCATAGCGCTTTACAATGGGGGAGTGCAAACATGAGACATAATAATGATACACGAGGAAGATACTACCCTGCCCATAGGATAACTGTCCTGCTAATACAGCACTTTAGACAAGTGCTTAGCCAGACATCCCATGAGCTCACAATCTAATGGATGGGGGTATGTAAAACAAATGGGGACAGAGGGAAGGTGTATCTGGTGGCCAGAAAGAATACAGCAGGGCTTGCATGGGAAGGACTGAAAGCTTGGGCTTAGGGTAATCAGAGAGAAAAGTGGAAGCAGCCGGAGAACTCAGATTTGGGACTGGGCCTGGATGGGGGGGGGGGGTGTGGTTGGGGAGGGTGTGTGGGACAGCAGAGTGGGAAAAAAGGAGTTCAGTCTGTGAGTGTGTGGTCAGGATGTGAGGAGTGCCCCTCGGATCTGGTGACATCACCGGGTGAAGTGAAGCAGATCCCTCCACCCCTCCCAGCATCACCAGTAGCTGAGACTTTTGAATTTCTCGGCTGCGGGTCACCAGATTGGTCATCGGTGACATCAGCATGCAGAGAGCATCCCGAAGTCTCTCATTTTGAGAGACCTATTGCTGTAGAGAAAAGGGATCTGTATTTTTTAATAAAGTGTTCCATTAACTTATACATCAAATACTAGTTTTGAATTGCAAGTTTAAAATAGTCCATATCTTCTAAATCAGGAGCCCAAGATACATGGGTTTAATTATAAAAAATTTTTTTATAAATTATTATTACAGTATATAGAGGTAGGAGAATCTTTTCTTCTGAATGACGATGTCTTTTACCAGGTTTGCAGGATCCAACCCATAAAGTGATTGTAATTGTTGGTCAGTTTCCTTATTAACAATTCCGTTACACGTTATTTGTCGCTGATGTAACGGTTTTCCAGTAACGATTTGTAAATAATACTGAGAGTAACTACATTCCATTTGTCCCCCCCCCTCAAAGAAACCCAAACTAACAAAAAATGAACCGTTTCCTTCAAGATTCCGATAATAAAACCTCCGAGTAAATGAGACAGAGTGTCTCCAGGAAAACAGGAAGGACTTGTCAAAGTCGCCTTATTCTCCCTGAAGAGTTTTAGATAACAAACAAACAGAGGTGGTGAAAAGACCAGAGACCTTTCTGAGGACAGGAAAAGCTACTTCAAAGCTGGCGAACTACATCAAGGGGAAACAGGACGCCTGTATGTCCATCTTTTGTACTGCATACCTCCTAACACTGGGAAGTGTGCAGTCTGTACAGGGTCAGGCGGGTCTTACAGGGAGCAATAGAAAAGAGCCTTGCCAGCCGCAGTCATCTGTATAAATGTTGCTGCTTATGAAATATCCTCTCAGACTCCAGCTGCAGTGCTATGGTACATTTATTAACAGAATAACTTATAACAAGATCTATAAACTTCAGCTCTAACTTCTAGTCAGTGTCCATGTCTCTGACTTCCTGATTAGCTACTTCCTGTTGAACTGCAGTGCAACATATATTAGACGTCCCCTGGAACCAAACACTCTCTGTTCTGGTTCAATACATATTGATACATCATCAATGAAAGGGATGGACTAGCCTGTAAAAGGGGCCTACCTGTCTGAAAAGAGATCATCGAGATAAAGTGTATGTCTAAATACTTTGCCGGGAAATTTATTTTTCCCAATTGCAGTCGGGAATCATGATAGTGTGTAACTCTATTGTGCTTAGAGAGTCCAAGGTAGGGGAGGTGGCGAATGCCACATATGCTACAGTGGCAATAGTTGCGTATCTCTGGTTAGGTATCTATTCGTTGTTCGACATCAACTTTGGGCAATGAAAGGAAAGTCTGGGAATACTTGAGCACCTACTATTGATCTGATTTTCTTGTTGTAAATTCTACAAAACAGTCAATAGAATGTTCACTCCATACGGTGATTTCTGCATGTGCACCGAGGGAGTCTGAGAAATTGATGAAATATCTTATTGATTTGCAAACTGACATCACAAAAGGTTGTAAATCTAACAGCACCTGCAGGTTTTAAGCATTGTGTGCCCTGTACCCAAACTATGACTTGTGCTGCTAATAAGCTAAAGTATATTATAAGCCGGAGCAAGATCAAGTTTACAATGTCTTATTAATATACAGAAAACTAACTAAAGATATACAAATCTAATTTAAAGCGTTCATTTGCTTTAATTGACAATTAATAATGCAAGTCTTAATTGGATTTTCATGGATCTGGACCTGGATGTTCCAGGGGTGTGTATTTTAATTCCATTATGAACAACAACAATCTGTTTTTATTCCCAAGACATAGCAAAGTGTTTGAGCTGCGCTCTGACTTTTTATTTCTTATGATTTAATATTTATTTCTGTCCTGCAGTATTCTTCTAGCAACCTATTAGGTAATGTGTCTTTTTTTCCATGTGAAACTACAGTTTAAAGCTGTGATGGCTATTTGGCCTCCGAAGACTAAAACTCGTAATAGCCTGTGAGTTATTATTATTCTTTATTTATATAGCGCCAGTATATTCCGCAGCGCTGAACAATGTGCACAGTATAGACAGGGTTACAATACATTGAGACTGAACAATATTTTGACAATCCAGTAAAGGAGGATACGAGAGCCCTATTCCCATGGGAACGTACAATCTAGAAAGGTTGGGGTGGAAACAGGAGGAAAGAACTACAAGGACTAATGTTTTTCAGTTTTTTTAAATGATTTTTTGTAATTTTTTTTAGTTTGCCCCAAAACAAAATTTAAAAGAGTCATTTTGCAGGTTTAGAAACATAGAAACATAGAAACATAGAAAAATGTCGGCAGATAAGAACCTTTCGGCCCATCTAGTCTGCCCAATTACATGGATACTTTACCTGGATTTATCTTTTCTTTAGGATCGCCTTATGCCTATCCCATGCCTGCTTAAATTCAATTACTGTTTTGGCCTCTACCACTTCAACTGGAAGACTGTTCCAAAGGTTTATTTTTTTGTTGAGGGGGAGGGGGTGTAGGGGCACTCCACATTTCTATGCCTACAGGCTTCTGAGATACAAATACGGCCCTATGGATGAGGCTAATTCCCAAAGGTCTCCATGACCTGAAACCTGAGCTGAGGGCCTCCTGACCTGAGGCTCCCGGAAGGGCTAAGTCCCTGCCTTTGAATGGCTGAATTAGCTCTTTGAGCCCCCTCAGAGGGAGGGAGAGGGGGGCAGGGCGCTGACCAATCGGATAACATTGAGTGTTCAAAAAGTGTCCCTTTAAATATGTGTTGAATGCCGAGGGCTTCCACATAATGCATTTCAGATTTCTTTGGATTTCCATTTCATAGTGATTTTTTTTTTTTTTACGGGATGCCTGAAGCTCACAAATAATCGCTCACCTACTAGAAAAAGCTAGATAAGAGATATAACCGATATCAATGCACACGGAGTCCGTGACATAGCCCTGGCATAATCGCAATCACTAACCTACTCGATTCTTAATGCATGTTTTCCTTTCCGACGTGGAAATTTAGGGTATTTGAGGTTGTTTTTATTTATTTATTTATTTTAGATATAACTTCGTCTTGAGAGGAGCTGCTGCTATTTGAATTAACGGGAATCAGTTGCCATAGATACGGGATATTTTTTCACTCAACAAAATTGCTCACTGGGACATCATAATGTGTTAAAGCTATGCTCTGATCGGATGAGTTTGCGAGGATTTTTTACCCTTCCATTGGGAATTAGATTATTTTTGGTGAAGTAATGTGTAAGACTGGAAAAAAGAAAAAAGCAGCAACACTAGTGAATGTGTCGAATGATGGATGGTGTCAATTTGGCGTTTCCCTCTACAAACAGTTCCTTCATCTTTTTTTTTTTTACTGGCTCTTTTTGCTTCTTGTATTTTGTAACGTTACTATTTTAAATAAAAGACAAATACCCTATGTATGATATTCTTGTCTAATCGGAACGGGGCTATCTGACTGCCGAATACGGTGCGTATAATGTCTGTTTTAAAGGGGTATAGTAAACATTTTGGGGGAATTGTTTTCTAATCCTACAGACGTCTTACATTTTGCTGCAATCTAGAGGCTGACTGCTGAAAGAGGAATGTAGGGTCCAATTATTCTGAAACTCCATCTTCTCCTCGTCACATAAAAAGGGTGATAAATTCAGGGTTCAAAACGTCCACTTGACCTTTCAACACCAGTGAGTTAGGCTAAGATTACCAGCAGCTGCATAATATGGGGCTACCGGAAAGAGGCAGAACATATAATAAATATGTAATATACAACAGGTCTGTATGTGCAGTGGATGAGTAGACTGCATGGGCAGAATGAATATTAGGTGTGTCAGAATTCAGCAGTGTTGTAGCTTTACTACAACCAATAATAGCCGTGCTTAAACATACAGGGTTATTTAGATTCCGTTGGAATTTCGGTGCTCTTTCGTTCCCCTCATTTCGGGGGAATCCAATTCCCCGACCCTGTGGTGAATTTAGCATTCACTGCAGGGTCCCTGAAGTGCAGGAGAAAGCCGCCAACTGCATCCGAAAAACCGGCGGAGAAAACGCTGATTCAAACGGAAAAAACGCAGAAAAAATGCTGAATGCACACGACGATCCGACGCAAAACCCCCGAACTCATCCAAAAAAAGCCAACGATCCACCGAACAGAAAGCTAACCAGACGCCGGAAAAAGCCGACAAGCCGACTAACGGAGTAAAAAAAAAATCACACTGCAATACTGAAAAACACCTAAAAATTAAATAAATGAAGAGACTTTTTGCTGAAGATTAAAAGAATATATGATAAAATAAATATTTAATAGAAACGGGAATAATTTTAACATTGAAGCCTATGGGATTCGCCTGATTAAACCTACCAAATGAAACCACTGAACATCAGGGCATTTCACTGACATTTCTCTGCTGTTTGGTGTCTCTGAATAGCTTAACCATTGCTTCTCTATGGGGATTTCACTACCTTCGAACAGGCACCATATTTCGCTGGCAGCTCACTAATATTTGGCGAACTGACAGATTTTTGAATAGCCGAATTGCCACGAAATTGCACCGTACAGGAAAATTCACTGTTTGGTGCAATTTTGGAGCCAATTCATCTCTCTTTGAATAACCCATATACAAAGCCTTTGGCCCATCATGTAACTATCATATCACATCATGATTATAAGTATATGTCACTTTAATAATGTTTTGCAGCAAATGAAAATGCCACTATCAACTTTCACCATATTTTATAATTATATGTATCATTATGTCCGTAGCAAACAATTGTCCATTAATAGGACTATTCATAAGACATGAGGTCATCCGTTTAGACTGGATGAAAGGAAATTCAGCCTAAAGCCAATGAAGGTTTTTTTTTTTTTTTAATAGTGATAACAATAAAGCTGTGGAATTCTCTGCCTGATTGGGTCTGTTGGATGTCTTGTTGAAGAGTTAGGTGGTAGGCTTCCCTTGTTAAGTCCAGTGACGTCCTTGGGTCTCAGCGGCTGGCAGCACCTTCCTTGAGTGAAATAGCAGCTGATCGCGGTCACGGGTCACTGACATGGGTGGGGCACAGTGTGATGACGCAGCTCCCGCCAAGATTAAACTGAGATGCCTGAGCCCTGGTTCCTCGCCCTGACGTGGATTTCACTCATCTCAGTGCGGATCACCTGTGTATGACTTCTGGCTTGGCTAACGATTTCTCCTGGCTGTTAACTCCTTGGCTCCTGACTGAGAACCCAGTCTGGTATAACGACCCCTGGCATTTGACTGAAGACCCACTCTGGCATTACAACCCCTGGTATCTGGTTCACGTGTATTCTGGTATTAACCCCTGTTGTGTGTTGTTCGGTTCTGTGATGTATACCTCTGGTACTGTCTGTTTGAAAATTAGTAGATATCCAGCCACTTCAAGGACCGGCAATGTAGGATAGTTGTTCTGCGTACAGGGATTAGACATAATAACTAGCAGGTACAAGACATCACTAAACAAAATGGTCTTTAGAACCAGATTTGGGACAGTCTGACATTGCATGGAGGCGCGTTCCATAGGGTCGGCACCACACGAGAAAAGTTCTGCAGTCTGACATGTGAATGATGGAGGATGCGAGGACCAGGTCGTTGTTGGATCTTAGGGGATGGGCTGGGGTGTATTTGGTGATTAGTGAGGACAGGTAGTGAGTAGGGATGAGCTGTTCGGTTCGATCAGTTCGGAGTTCGATTCGAGCATCGGCAGTTCGAAAGTTCGTGAACTTCGAACTTTTTGGTGTGTTCGGCTCGAGTTCGAATTTTTTTTTTTGAAAAAGGATAAAAAATGCTTAAAAAAATACTAAAAAAATCGAGAAATAAAGAGACTCTTTACTGCAGAATATTATAAGCAACAGTTTATTAGATATTGAATTAAAAACTACTGTCTAGGTGCAAAGATTCTCACCTCTAAATGACCTGTGCTCTCAAACGGCGTAAACAACAGGTGTTTAATTAGTGTTTGGAAATAACATGTGCTTCTAATTAGTCCGGTCTCATGAATTTGATACATTGTATGCAGACTGGGAGTGCTAGGTGTCGCGTGTAGGTCTGTGATGGCGATGTTTCCATACATCCTAGAAATCCGCCACTTCACGGGCAGGTTATGGGGACCTCCTAGGCACGATATTTGAAGGAATTTTTCGTTTTTATTTTTAACCCTTATTTTACGGAAAACTCACTGTTCCTTTAACCCTTTCACTGCTGAGGCATTTCACCGCTGTGTGCTGAGCTAATTTTTACTGTTTTTGCTCATCATGTTTAAACGCGATTTGAAACCACATTTTATTATACGACCCAGACATATTATATATTGTTCTTTCCGGCAGACTCGGCAGATTCATAATATATAATTTTTATATTTATACGTCATGTTCTGCCTGTATATTATAACAAAAAATTCAATAAAACTTGAATTTTTAATCATCTGCAGCGTGTAAAGTGTTTTTTTTCACCTTTTTTCACATGAACATTTGCGGTTATATTTTCTATGGGGTGTGCTTGTAAAAAAATTAGACATGGGGACTTATAAAATTTTTCGGGGGGAATTATGTGATGTTTAGCAAACGCACACCATAGAAAAAAATCATTAGTGCAGCATCACTGTTCACATTATAATTGAAATGTGAACAATATTGCTACATTAATAAAAATAATTGGAGTAAGTGCAGATGACATTTTTTTCTTTGTTATGTTCTACACATGTTGTTGGGCTGGATGCATTTGGTGGTTGCAGCCAACCCTTCGGGGAATAGGCGCCACCCCACCCCTCCTGCATTAATAAAAATAACACACAAAAAAATACGTTTTTTTATGTTTTTTTACATTTTACCTGGTCATGTTGCCATGCTCATGGCCATGCTCAGGCCTTTCGATTGACACCCTCCATAACCCCCTAGCTGCCACGGTTCTGGAGATATCGGGGTTCAAATGAACCCCCTTTCTCCACCAGGGGATTCCGGGCAGCTAGGGGTTCCCCGGCTATCTGACGTCATCACACTATGCGTGAGGACGTCAGACAGTGAGGAGGGACCCGGGGGTGGAGCCGCCATCCAAGATGGTGGCCCCCACCTGAGCTAGGCCCGGTGCCTAAGGGGTTAAAGCCAGGCACCGCTTAAAAGGGGAGACTCTCCCCTTTTAAGCGGTGCCTGGCTTTTTTTTGTGGGACCTCCCGATCGGGAGGGAGAGGGATCCGAACGGATCCCCCCCTCCCTTCCAGGCGATCTCCCGGCATTGCCAGGGTTCGCCTGGAAATTATGTCATCGTGCATGGCGCGATGACGTCATTTACGTCAGGAGGAGCTTGACTTCAGCGTCTGAGGACGCTGAAGTCAGAGCGCCGCGGGACCCCGGACAGAGAGGTGAGCATCTCTGCCGGGGGTCCCGCAAAGCTGATGATGTGTGGGACACGTCCTCCTCAGCATACAGCGGGAGTAACTGAGAACGTGTCCCACACGTCATCAGTAGTGAAGGGGTTAAAAACTTCTTTTTTTTTAACTTTTTGTCCTTGTTTCCTGTCCCCCAGGGCACTACTCGTACCCGGACATTGTTTTTAAATGTTTCTATACATCCTAGAAATCCGCCACTTCACGGGCAGGTTATGGGGACCTCCTAGGCACGATATTTGAAGGAATTTTTCGTTTTTATTTTTAACCCTTATTTCATGGAAAACTCACTGTCCCTTTAAAAACTTTTTTTAACTTTTTGTCCTTGTTTCCTGTCCCCCAGGGCACTACCCGGATCACCATACACTTTTTATGGCAAATATCTAGCATATATGCCCTCTTGGAGGGCACTCTAAAAATCTAACTTTGAGTCCCATTGACTTGTATTGAGTTCGTGTTCGTGTTCGAGTTCGAATTAGAACTTTTGAAAAGTTCGAGTTCGAATGCGAACCAAACTCGGGGGTGTTCGGCTCGTCCCTAGTAGTGAGGAGTGGCGTTAGGGAGGGTTTTGTAGGTAAGGGCGAGTAGATTGAATTTGATTCTGCTGTGGATGGGGAGCCAGTGTAGGGATACACAGAGAGGAGCGGCAGAGACAGAACGACAGGTGAGAAGGATAAGCTGGATTGATGTGTTTAGGATGGACTGCAGGGGGAAGAGGCGGGAAGGCCAGTCAGGAGGTTGTTGCAGTAGTCCAGGCGGGAGATTACAACAAAGTGGATAAGTCATGAAATGTTAAGGACCACATCCTTATGGCGACAAAGAATGTCATGGTCCCATACGGATACAACAGAGAGAAGGAATAGCACTCACCTACTGGATGATCACAGATGTCACGCAGACCAGGGGGGCTCAAACCGCATACAGTATCAATTGGAAAAAAAATGGACTGGGAACTATGGTAGGGTGAAATGGGAGCTTTATGCCATGAATGCCACAAAGATTCACCCTGGCACAAGCCTTTTTAAAGTAGCCTCAACTCAAAGGTTTGAGAAAGGCTTGTGCCAGAGCCAAATCCTTGTTGCACTCAATACATAAAGCTCCTATTTGACCCAACCAGAGTGCCCAGTCCATTTTCTTCAGTTGTCTCATATGGGTTCACAACAGCATATTTTTTTATTGCTTTAATGGATATTTAAGAATAACTTTCCAAACGTCTGGTGCAGCAATCCTTTATGACTGATTTCTTATACAGTGTGCCAATGAAATCACCATATGATATGGGAGCTCCGTCCAGGATATACTTATGTTTGCTCTTTTGTAAATACATTGCCTTATGTGCAGGAAATTACAATTCCATACCCATGAATATAAAACATCTTTTTTTTTCCTTTCATGCACAGAAGGAAGGAGATTGAAAAAAAGTACAACGGGCAACATTCATGGTGTAGACTAAACTACTCAACAAATGCTTGCAGGCAGTCTGATTTTATATCCTCTTCAAAAGATACTAAGGTTTAAATACTATTTTCCAGGACCTATGTGTTGCACCGTGTTATGGCCACCTTAACTGGGGCATCAGGGTTACAGTCGTAGGTGTGTGATGAAGGGAGTGCCTGCTCGGTTAATCCACACCTACATCATTTGGGTTTTTCTTATTCGGATCATGATAAAGAACTAGAAGATTAATAGTTTATGGTTATTTACAGTTTGTAAGTAATAAATGTAACATCCTAAATTATGAGCCTGTGGTTACAATATAGAAAGAACATTTTGCTTGGGATCAATTCCAATTATTTATAAACTAGGTGGAAAGCCTGCCCAGAGGGCAGTCTATTGTTAAGCGAAGCAGCTCACATGGGTAGATTTGCCCCAGCTCACATGGGTATAATTGCCCCAGCTCACATGGGTATAATTGCCCCAGCTCACATGGGTATATTTGCCCCAGCTCACATGGGTATAATCGCACCAGCTCACATGGGTATAATCGCCCCCAGATCACATGGGTATATATTCCCCCAGCTCACATGGTATATTTGCCCCAGCTCACTTGGGTATATTTGCCCCAGCTCACATGGGTATATTTGCCCCCGCTCACATGGGTATATTTGCCCCCCAGCTCACATGGATATAATTGCCCCAGCTCACATGGGTATAATTGCCCCAGCTCACATGGGTATAATTGCCCCAGCTCACATGTGTATAATCGCCCCCAGATCACATGGGTATATATCCCCCAGCTCACATGGGTATATTTGCCCCCCTTCACATGGGTATATTTGCCCCCGCTCACATGGGTATATTTGCCCCCGCTCACATGGGTATATTTGCCCCCCAGCTCACATGGGTATATTTGCCCCCCAGCTCGTATGGGTATATTTGCCCCAGCTCACATGGGTATAATTGCCCCCAGCTCACATGGGTATAATTGCCCCAGCTCACATGGGTAAAATTGCCCCCAGCTCACATGGGTATTATGGCCCCCGCTCACATGGGAATATTTGCCCCAGCTCACATGGGAATTTTTGCCCCAGCTCCCGTGGGTATACAGTTGTGTTCAAAATTATTCAACCCCCAATACTGTAAAGGGTTTTAGGGAATTTAGTGTACATTTGTAATTGTATTCAGAATGAAATCCTACAAGGACTTTTTAAAGAACCATATGCAACTAAAATGACATCAATTTGTTTTGTAATACAGTAGTGAATGTTTCTTTTGTGAATTCTTCATTGACACAATTATTCAACACCTTAAAGACCACCACTCTGAAGACCAGAGGTTCATTCAAGTGTTTTCAATCAGGTATTGAAAACACCTGTGGATGTCACGGAGCAGCAATAAAGCATAATAAGCACCAATTAGGCAGCTTTAAAATGACTGTGATACTCAGCTCCTTCTAGACATTTACTGGTGTGGTTACAAACATGGTGAAGTCAAGAGAATGGTCCAGGAAGACAAGAGAAGAGGTGATTACTCTTCACAGGAAGGGCAATGGCTATAAGAAGATTGCAAAGATGTTAAATATACCAAGAGAGACCATAGGAAGCATCATTCGCAAATTCAAGGCAAAGGGCACTGTTGAAACGCTACCTGGTCGTGGCAGAAAGAAGATGCTGACTTCGACTGCTGTGCGCTACCTGAAGCGTAGAGTGGAGAAAAGTCCCCGTGTGACTGCTGAGGAACTGAGAAAAGATTTGTCAGATGTGGGTACTGAAGTTTCAGCTCAGACAATACAGCGCACACTGCGTAATGAAGGCCTCCATGCCAGAACTCCCAGGCGCACCCCCTTGCTGTCTCCAAAGAATAAGAAGAGTCGACTGCAGTATGCCAAAAGTCATGTGGACAAACCACAGAAGTTTTGGGATAGTGTTCTGTGGACTGATGAAACAAAATTAGAACTGTTTGGGCCCATGGATCAACGCTATGTTTGGAGGAGAAGAACAAGGCCTATGAAGAAAAGAACACCTTGCCTACTGTGAAGCATGGCGGGGGGTCAATCATGCTTTGGGGCTGTTTTGCTTCTGCAGGTACAGGGAAGCTTCAGCATGTGCAAGGTACCATGAATTCTCTTCAGTACCAGGAGATATTGGATGACAATGTGATGCAGTCCGTCACAAACCTGAGGCTTGGGAGACGTTGGACCTTTCAACAGGACAATGATCCCAAGCATACCTCCAAGTCCACTACAGCATGGTTGCAGATTAAAGGCTGGAACATTTTGGAGTGGCCATCGCAGTCACCAGACTTAAATCCGATTGAAAACCTCTGGTGGGACTTAAAGAAAGCAGTTGCAGTGCGCAAGCCTAAGAATGTGACTGAACTGGAGGCTTTTGCCCATGGCGAATGGGCGAAGATGTCACGTTCCCACGTTCCAACCCTGTCTCCCTGCCCTCTGTATTCCTTATGTCTGTGTTTCCCTGTGCTGCTTTCCCTGACATGCAGCTCAGGGGTTAAGTTCTTTGCTCGTTGAGCTTCTGCTGGTGATATGGGCTGATTACTCCCCTATTTAAAGCCATGGGCCCATATCACCATGCTTTTGCATACTGGTTCACTTCAGCTACAGATTTGTTCCTGAGAGCTCCCTGTTATTCTATCCTAGTGCTTTCTCAGTGTTCCCCCCTTGTCTGAGTTCTAGGTTTCTGATTGACTTCCTGGTTTTGACCCTCTGGCCTGGCTGACGGATTTTCTCTGGTGCTATATCCCCGCTTTGGCTCAAGGTATACGTTTTGGTTTTGACCCCTGGCTTATTCATTGACCACTCTTCTGGGAATCCCTAGCGGTTCTGTGCTTATTGAATTATATGTTGTGTATCCCTGTTGACCACGGCTTTTGTATATTGAAGTCCTTCCCTGCACGTTGTTGAATATAACTCCTTCAGGTGTCTGTGTTTTCCCCAGGATTCTGCACGGCTACAAGGTAACCTTTTTCTATTAGTGCAGATTCGGCCACTCTAAGGACCGATCTATCAATATAGGGCTCCTTCGGTATAGCCGTGCAGAGGTCCCCAGTGTCTCCTGTGGTTTATTTACGTATCCTAGATCATTGTGTCACGCATCTCTGCATATAGCGGCTTTTACGCATACCTGGGCCCTACTTGGCGCATGCCGGGTACCGCCATAGTGGCTGAACGTGACAGAAGATACCCGTAGATCGCTGCAAGACACTTGTGTCAAGCTATGCTTCACGTTTAAAAGCTGTTATAACTGTAAAAGGATGTTGTACTAAGATTGAATGTCACTTGGGGGTTGAATAAAACTGATAATGATGTGAGCACAGAAAAGACATTTGTGGTTATTTCATTATAAATGTTATGTTATATTTGTCTGACCTACACGTGCCTCTTTGATTTAATTGTAAGCAAGATGACTGAATGATCAAAATCAATGTCAAACTGGCCAAAACACTCAATTTCAGTGGGGGTTGAATAATTTTGAACACAACTGTAGTTGCCCCCAGCTGGTATAGTTGCCCCCAGCTCCCGTGGGTATAAGTGCTCCCAGCTCACGTGGTTTAAAGTGCCCCCAACTGAGACGCTGGATGCGCGCGCAGCCTCTGTCGGCCGCGCGTTCATCCAGGAGAACAGGATGCGCGCGCAGCCGCCGGATAGAGACTGCGCGCGCATCCTGTAGAGCCAGATGCGCTCAGAGCAGACGGCGATAGGCAGTGGCGTAGCGTGGGTTGTCAGCGCCCGGGGCCAGCCAAGAATTGTGTGCCCCCCTAACCTGTGGACACGTTATCGATATTGCCCCAGCCAGCTCACACATGGATACTGCCCCAGCTCACACATGGATATTGCCCCAGCTCACACATGGATATTGCCCCAGCTCACACAAGGATATGCCCCAGCTCATGGATATGCCCCAGCTCACACATATGCCCCAGCTCATGGATATGCCCCAGCTCACACATGGATATTGCCCCAGCTCACACATGGATATTGCCCCAGCTCACACATTGATATGTCCCAGCTCACACATGGATATGCCCCAGCTCACACATGGATTTGCCCCAGCTCACACATGGATATACTGCCCCAGCAGCTCATGAATATACTGCCCCAGCACATGGAAATACTGCCCCAGCTCATGGATATTGCCCCAGCTCATGGATATACTGCCCCAGCTCATGGATATACTGCCCCAGCTCATGGATATACTGCCCAAGCTCATGGATATACTGCCCCAGCTCATGGATATACTGCCCAAGCTCATGGATATACTACCCCTGCACATGGATATACTACCCCTGCACATGTATATACTGCCCCAGCTCATGGATATACTGCCCCAGCTCATGGATATACTGCCCCAGCACATGGCTATACTGCCCCAGCTCATGGATATACTGCCCCAGCTCATGGATATACTGCCTCAGCTTATGGATATACTGCCCCAGCTCATGGATACTGCCCCAGCACATGGATATACTGCCCCAGCTCGTGGATATTGCCCCAGCTCGTGGATATTGCCCCAGCTCGTGGATATTGCCCCAGCTCGTGGATATTGCCCCAGCTCATTGAGATAGTGCCCCAGCTCGTGGATATTTCCCCAGCTCATGGATATACTGCCCCAGCTCGTGGATATACTGCCCCAGCTCGTGGAGATACTGCCCCAGCTTGTGGATATACTGCCCCCCAAGCTCTCATGGATATGGCCCAGCTCAGACCCCAGACCAGACATGGGGCGGCTGTTCGAATGCTCTATCGGCATTCTGACAGCCGCCCCTGGAGCTCCGTCTCCGGCATACTTACCTGCCTGAACGGCGAAGGGAAAGTTTCCCCGCTTCCACTCGTCGAAGGACCCAAGCCGCGGTCACGTGGGACTCCCACATGACCGCGGCTTGGGTCCTTCAAAGAGCGGAAGCGAGGAAACTTTCCCTTCGCTGCTCAGGGGTTGGATGCGCTCGCGGCAGCCGGGTAGAGGCTGCAAGCGCATCCGGCTCTACAGGATGCGCGCGCAGCCAATACCCGGCTGCTGCGTGCGCATCTTGTAACCGCCGCGGCAAGCGCACACCCGGCTCGTGCCACGGCGGATGCATGCGCGCGCAGCCAACCGCCGCTGGTTGCGCGCGCATGCGCAGTAGGGGTTTGGCTACGGACACGCCAGCCCTTACTCTTTTATAGTATAGATGACATTATAGACGATGGACGTTTTATAAACTTGAGAGGATTAAAGAAGAATAAGGTCTGTATTAGGAAAACATTTAAAGTGGCCTGTGTGCATGTCCATATTTTACTGTCTGCACTGTCACATGGGGATCGTACCCAGGACGGGTATCCCTGTGCACAAAGGTGTCACGTTCTGTGCTGGCAAACCTGTCTTCCTGCCCTCTGTATTTGTATTTTGTGTTTTTTCCCTTGTGCTTCTGTTGCTGCCAATTCCTGGGTGGCCTCCCAGGGGTTAATTGGTGTTCTGTGTCCTGCTCACCTGTTGACCCTTGCCTTGATTCCCCTGCCTATATTAGAGCAATGTACCTATAGTACATTGCTGGGTCATTTTACTTTGCCTGGTCTCCTTGCGACTTGTGTCCTGAGAGCTCCTTGCTGTGTTCCTGATATCCTCCGTTTGTTCATCCTTCTTCAGTTTTTGCCTCTGTTATTTCTGTTCCAGTTTATGTCAGTTCCTTCTGTGTATTTAGTTCTGTCTATTTCTGTATTTTGGTTTGCTGTTTATGTTCCATTCTGATTCCCCGGTTACCGATTTTGGCTTGGCTGACTACCCTTCTGGTTCTGATTCCTGTATCCTGTACGACGTACTCTCTCTGGTTATGACCTTTGGCTTTCCTCTATGTGACTACTCTATAGTATATTCATTGTCTGTACCGTTTCCAGGTAACCCTCTCCTCTGTATACAACAAAAGACTCTGTACGGCTTCAAGGTAATACTTTCCTTTAGATTAGATCCGGCTATCCTAAAGACCGGCCTTTCAGTGCAGGGAATCTTTGGTATTGCCGTACAGAGGTCTTTAGTTAACCCTGTGTTGCTTTCACCTGTCCTTGCAGTTTACACTGCATCTCTGCATATAGTGGCTTCTCTCAGGAACCAGGGCCTCACCTTGCTGCGAGTTATATTCTTAGGGATATATATACAGACCAACCACTTCCAAGGATCGGAGGGCAAGGATAGGGTGGTGCGTGCCTGGTGGTGCTGCCACCATGACAAAAGGCTCCCCTTGCCATCAGTATCCTGAAGGAGTACTGATTCTGGCCTGGACCCACCCAGTCAATAGCCAGAGCTTCTTGCAGGGTGAAAACAAAACATAGAATGGCTTTATTTAGAGTTTACAATTGCAAAAACACATGTAGCGCTGCCTTAAAAATGTGCTTTGGTGTACTGGACTATGGCTGCCACTAGAGGGAGATAGTGCTGGAGACATTGTGGACTATGCTGGACAAAGCGGACTTCATCTCCCAGCACCCTTTGTGTGAGGACAGGAAGTGGGGTCAATGAGCGGAGGATATACGTCAGCAACCTCGTGTTTGGTGCGGGGAGTGTGAGCGGAGCAACGAGAGGTGTAGGACGCGCGTTGGAGCTGTCAGGGATCGCAACCGGGCCAGAGTGCGGACGCTGTGTTTATTTGTGCTGGAGATCGGGACGGAGACCGTGCTGTGAACTAAATACTCAGCGCTGAGAGATTTGGAGGACAAGCTGGTTCCGGCAGGACCCCGAGTTAGGAGGCCGCGACGATCGAACGGGAGTGCAGGCGGCGGATCGTTTGTTCCAGTTGCAGAGATTTGGCAAGCGGGGAGCAGATTCGTTGGCACAGAGTCCCAGTTCATGCGGAGAAAGATCCTTTGGTCGAGGTATCGAGTGCTGGACAGTTCGTTCGACGGATGGGTGAGAGACCTCCAGGCCCACAGTTCCAAAATGAAAAAGCACACTTGTTATATTGCTTCAATTCACAGGGCCCCAACGGTGACTAGTCGAAGATTGCTCTTTTCGTTCACTGGCCAGTTGAACACAGTACCCTGGTACCGTAGACACCACATATATATATTTTTGAGCCAGTTCACGGGACTTACACTCCAGAATTGAGGGGGTTAACCATTTGCTTTTCCCGCGTTACGAATTCCTATCATTCAAATTCCGTATATGTGCATTATATGCTGCTTTATTGGGATCAGTAAAGTATATAATATAGAAAGATCCACAACAGTGTTGGTGTGTAGTGATTTCCTGGTGCGGTGAGACTATCCTGGGGTTAATCAGCGGCTCCTCTGGGGGTGAGTTCTACACACACACATAAGGGGATGGGTGGAATACAATGGTAAGACATGCCTGGTGTTCCCATATTGAACAGCCTCAACATAGCCTCTCCTCTCCCACACACACACCCTGGCGTAACAGGCAATGGCTGGAGAAGGGGCAGAGAGATATGGTTTAAGCCAGATCCTAGAAGTTTGGATAAAAGCATAGGGAAACAAAAGGAATCAGGAACCGTTACATACAAATGACACATCTCAGCACCTCGCCCCTGAGAATGCATTGCTAACCGTTGGGATACTCCGCGACATCACGAGTATCACCTCCTGGAGTCCATAGGAAGTTTTGCAAAGGCCGCGAGCCCTGTGCAATGTCGCACCCCTGGAGATTGCACAGTGCCGTGGACTGATAGCGGATGGAGACTGAGAACTGTTTGTTCCTGGTCTCACTCTGCTACCAGGGACAAGAAGCGGTGGTTCGGGCCAGTGTTCTCAATGTGGGATGAAAGGTGACTATTGGATTTATTGGGGGGGGGTTAGGGGGTACTAAATGATTCTGCAAAAGCGGAATCATGAAGCACTGCAGCAGCTATTAGATGTAGCTACAATTTTGCCTTGCGCGTCCCTGCGGTTATTAGTGCTAGCACTTTGTAATACCTTACTTATCAAGACGCTAATTAATGATTGCGTTCCACATGTTAAGTATAGGATGCACAAAGTACAGGAAGCTCGCGCAAGCTATTGCAAAAACCAATACGCTATGTTATTTTTGATAGGTTTAGCGTTCGGAAGGTAATATGGGGGGGGCATGCATTAAACTCACTTATCCTAGCGTTGACACATACAGGGTTATACAAAGAGATCCGAATGGCTGCCGAAAGTTAACCGAACGCTGAAAATCGGTTACCTTTCTTGGCCATTCAGCTATTCAAAGAGCAGGCAATTCGCCATGTTGGCGAATTGCCTGCGCATACGGTGCCTGTTCGAGGGCAGTGAAATTCCCATAGCTTCATCTATTCAGAGAACAAAAACCAGCAGTGAAAAGTTGACGAATTGCCCTGCTGTTTGGTGGTTTAATTCGACAGGTTTATTCAGGCGAATCCCATAGGCTTCAAGGTTAAAAATATTCCCATTTTAATTCAATATCTAATAAACCGTTGATTATAATATTCTGCAGTAAAAAGTCTCTTTATTTATAGATTTTTTAGGATCTTTTATGCATCTGTAACAGCCCTTTTTATTATCATTCATTGGATCTTATATGTAAATTTCAGACAATTTAGCTCAGTAGTTTGTTTGCAAACAGCGTTTCACTTTTCAAACATTCAAGCATACTGTTTTTTTTCCTCACTCCGTTCGTCTGCGGTGTTGGGTTTATCCGGCGGCTGCTCTGCGCTCTGATCGGCTCCTGCTCGGGTTTCTCCGGCGTCTTCGGCGGGGTTAATCCAGATGTTTTTGCGGGTTTCGGTGTGCATTCGCCTGGGTTTTGCGGTGAGTGTTCAGCAGGTTTTCGGCGGCTTTTCCCTGCACTACGACGGCCCTGTGGTGCTTGCTGAATACACCGAAGGGTCGCTGAAATGGGATCGCCGAATCGCACCGAATTGAAGAGAACGAGAAGTCACCGAATGTGCGGTGACTTTTCGATTCTCTTTGAATAACCCTGTTAGTCATCCGAACGATAAACATTAGCGCTCACAAGGGAATAGAGCCCTTGGCTATTTAGTTACATTTTTGTAATTTTCTTTATAGAAAGATCTCAGATTATGGAAATTTCAAGCAGTAGCATATCATTACAATGGGAAATTACATGCTACATCACTGTGAGCAAGGAATCATTTTTTAGTTTATTATTGGTTAACCTATACAAAATATGAGGTTTAATAAAATTTTATACAAAGAGAATTGCCTAGAATATATGGTAATCACATTTCTGATATTTTTCCTGTTTTTCCGCAAAGCTTTGGCAAAGTTATAGTTACTATTGAAAAATGCTCTTTGTTGTGTCTGAGTCTGCGGGACTAGCTCTTTCCTCGTTACAGGGTTGCAAATGTTATTATTTCCATAGAAACAAATGTCAGAAAATACTTGGCCCAAATTACATTCTGTAAGATATCCAAAAAAAGCTAAAAAGCCTGCCTTATGAGGGAAACATCAGGTTTGTGTTTAAAGAGCAGATGCTGGTAACGAAATAATAAAAAATAAAAAAAATCTGTCAAAAAAAAAAAAGCTCAGTGAAGCTGACACGAGTGTCAAAAAAGATTTGATATACTTGGAGGCTCTTCGGTAATTGTTCTGCAAAGACACCCACACACCGGAATAGACCTGCAAGAGCAAAATTACATTTGTGAGTCACTGGATATTCCTACGTGTATTCCCACTGAAATGTTTTTTCCAGCCACGATGTCTTACATATAATGGAGGAAATGTACACCGTTTCCACTAATTCCAAGAAATAGAAGCAAGTACACCTTGGATTGACAGCGTGTTTTGCTATAAATAGACGCTGTGTATTGTAGCTGTTTCTTCGGCTTAAATAGGATCCCAGACTCGATTGGAACAGACGTGGAGACACTGGCACGTGAAGAGCCTTATAGACCCTAACGGGATAATGATCTTAGAATGAGCACTCATTAACATGCATGGAAAAACCTTCATTTGTGGTCTTACTGTGAGCCATCGTGGGTGCAGGAGGGTGCCAACTGGGGGCTACATTACAATAATCATGCTAAAACGGGGACGCTAAGGAGAAAACCTGCGCCTAGCAAGGAATTACAATGCAGGCACTAGAAAAGCTGGCTGCATTGTTAATGGAAGCTAAGCCGGGTTTCTTAACCCGTTAGCGTTTGGATTGTAATATGTTGCGCCCACGGTAGGGCCACCAGGGCTATCGTTAACGCTCACGTAGGTGAGCGCTAACGTTAGCACCAGCTATGTGTGACCTGACATGGCACAGAAGGGGTGTGAGCTACTTGAGCAGTTAACAGACATGACTGAATAAACAAAAACAAGGGATTTATTTACAACAGCAAAGTATATAAACAGCAAGGATCAAGAAAAACACACATGAAACTAAAGACCTGAGCACTAGAAATAAACTAAAATACTGAGATACAAATACCAAAACATAGAACCAGATCAGAACGAAATGCATGAAACAGATAACTAATCAAAAAGCAACAACATGAGAGGGCTAAATACTAGAGCAACATAAGCAAGAACATAAACCGGATTTAAACTAGAGAAAACATGAATATCAGAGATGAACATGAACCAAGAACATAGACTTGAATATAGACAGAAGAACTAAGAAAGGATATATTAAATGCAAACATCACCTAAGCAAGACAGACCTGAACATGAATGCATAAGCTGAGTACACTGAAGCAGGATCAGGATCAGAATGAAGCTAGAATCACAGTGAGGCTTGAATCAAGACTAGGAATACAGAACAAACTGAGAACATGGATCAGACTGAGAACAAGGATAAACTGGAGGCTAGGATCAGAGTGAATACCAAAATGAGGCAGCGCCCTTCTTAGGGCGATGCCTGCTTATATACAGAGTCCACTTAAACAATTGAGTCCAGGTGAGGTCCAGACTTGAACGTGAACCAAAGGTCCAGAACTTGGATGCAATATCCATAGAAGCCAGAGGGGGCGCCAGAGACCCAGGACGTGACACTATGTAATGTAGCCCTGGATGAATTGGTCCTCCTTGTCCACCATTTAGGACCATGTCAACACTTTCTAGTGGGACATGATAGAGAGTTTGACGATTGATGGTTTGCGATTATCTACAGTTGTTCAGTAATAAATATTCTATGTACGCACAACCTCCAATATGGGCTGTATACGTTGATGACTGCAAGCCAGCTTTCTGATGCAAAATAAATTCTTTTTAGAAGATTTCTGCAGCTAAAGATAAACCAGAACTGCGAAACATGTACCTAGGTCGTACTCGACCATGACCAGCTGGTTTTATAAAAGCTTTTGCTTTCAAGTTCATTCCTGCAAAAAACAGAAGTATGATAAGAGCATTTTGCATACAACACGCTTCCTTCTGTCCTGGACTGGATTGATGTAGGGGCTGATGGAGCTGCAGCCTTAGGCCTGTGACACAAAACTGAACTGCTGTCATCTGACTCTGTGCATATATTCAAGGATGTGGCTTCAGCTCAAGGATAGCATGTCTAATATAAGCTTGTGTGACTATGTGAAAGCCGTATATTCTATATTGTCTTTATTCTGTGACAGACCAAAAAACCAGAGCAGTTGGAAGAAGATGTCAATTTGCTTTATAACAATTTTGGACCAAAAATATCTCACATTTCTTTGTCTGTTGACCTTATATGTAATGAATAGCGATACATAAAATATAATGGGCCAGATCACAGCCTGGAGACAGATGACAGTGCACGAGTCGCACAGCATAATGGCTCGAGCATTGTGCTTAATTTTTACTCATCCTATTCCATTCGAGACGCAAGGTGAGCTTGCGTCTCAGACGTAGCATCAGGTTACTGCATGTTAACGTCTCCTATATTTTGTATAGGAGACATTAATGTGCCCCTAGTAGATGAAGAATGAGCTATTCCAATTATCTCGTTCTCCATCTGCGCCTGAGGTTATTCAGGTTCGAATACCGTCTTCTCGGCCCTGGTGTAAAGTGATTGCGCGTCTGCCCAATCACTCAACACAATAATCTAACCCCACCTAAGGCTAGGGTCAGACGAACGCAGTTTTAACGTGCGTTTAGCCGCACGAAATCACGGCCGTGCTAGCAGCAAATGACGTCCAATGCCGGGGAACACACGACGAACGGCCGCACGAATGTTCGTCCGTGCAACGCAAGTGGCAAACGAACGCATTTTTTTGAGAACGTCAAACCGCTACTACTGACGTACAGAGTGCGCTGCGTCCGCATAGCGGCGTGTTTGCGTGACTGGGAGACGTCAGACGCTGCTAATGACCGGATAACATAACGTCCAGACACAAAAAGTGTTTTATTGATGATCCGTACAAAATCACGGGCGAAAATGCGCATCGTATGACTGATATCGCGTATTCCGTGAAAAATTACGTCCGTTCGTTCGACCGCACTTTTCCACGGAAAAATGCGTTCGTCTGACCCTAGCCTAAAAGTCCCATACTCATCTCAGATCCATTTTTGGTGAGAGCGGCACGATCCACTGCTTTCTCACTCCGCAGGCAGAGGAACGCAGGGAACAAATAGTTGCTAGTATTCCTCCAGTATCCCTCTACTGCCCTGGCCGGATATCACTCACGTGAGCTCTTGTTCTTTCCTTTGAGTCCTATGGACTCCTGGAGCCGATAACATTGTGGTGCTTAGAGCCACTGGTGTTTTCAAGTTGCGGCTCGAAAATATTACAACTCAAGCTATTGGCAAAATGGCTCGGTCATAATACAGGCGATAAACGCGAGCCGCAAATGCCAGATACAAACCATTTCCATTTGTGTCTAAGCTTTAAAGTCAGAGTTGTGATCATTATGGTTATCATTGGAGCTATAGACTAATATAGACTAATAGGAGAGTTTCATTTTAAAGTCATTCATAGAGCATGTTCCAATAGAGAAACAAATAAAAAAAACATACATTTAACCTGTTCCCGCTGTGGGGCGTGCTATTTCGTCTTCACGGCGGGTGTGTCTAAACGCCTGGTCAGCATAGCGAGGTCTACTGGCTCCCCATACCCACCTGTCCCACCTCATGCGCACGCGCCGAACGTGTCATCGGCTGCCACGGGAGCACAGGAGGCGGGCCCAAGGAAGGCCTCAGAGCCTGTGGGGCATGCTACGCTGATCCGCGGCGTTGCGGACTGCCTTGCCACTGGGAGGTCCCAGGCAGCAAGGGGTTAAATTAAAACCCTAATTAGTTTATATCACAGCTCATTTTTGAATTGCTTGCGCTATTTGTTCAGAAATACATTAGCTTAGATAAAGTGAGGATCAGTTTAAAAAATTCTACCAGTGTAATAAAAGACGACATTGTACCACAATGCCTTGTTATTGTGTATGTGTCAGTGTTTAATATATGGCGTTGTTGTCTTTTGCTATTGGTTTTCCAACAGCAATAAAGTGAGGAAATCATACGCTCTAAAAAGCAAATGCTTTCTGAATCCGTGCTTAACAAGCTCTGACTTCTTATGGTCTAACATAGAAATAATCAAAGTAGGATTTCACTCCGGTACATTGCACTGTTCGAAAGACACTGCAATCATACAGATGTTAACTAAACAACGTGTGGATTCTGCAGTTTGCCTTTTTTTCCCTTAGACTAGAAGAGTTACTCACTAAGCGAGTACTGGAGGCGAATAGTAATATTTCCTTACATTTGCGCACGATTGTTGCACTGACTATGTAATACGGGATTCGGTACAAATGATTTTACCCCTCACGTTAATGTTTTGTGCCGGCGCAAACGTTTGCGTGAAGATTGTAATTTAGCCCTAGGTTTCCTAACTTATTTTAAATGTAATAACAAGGTGTGTTTTTTTCTTTGCTGAACGCATGCATCTGTATTATTTCCTTACATTCCGTCTGCGTTCAGCAACGAAATGGATACATTATGGCAGAACCATGGACAGTTCTGAGCCTTAACCATGGTTCTGAAAGTGAAATATAGTATGATAATATGTTTCACTTTCAGGACTCCTGAAAGTGAAACATATTATCATATTATTTTTCACTGCACCGTATTTGGAGAACTGCCTGCTTTCTGAATAACTGAATGGTCATGAAATTGCACCGTATGGGGAAATTCACTATTCGGTGCAATTTCGGGGCCAGATTGGCTCTCTGAATAACCCCGAAAGAGATCCGAATTGTGGCCGAAAGGTAACAGAAAAGTGAAATTCAGCGTACGGCTATCTTTCCTGGCCGTTCGGCTATTCAGAGAGCAGGCAGTTCGCCAAATCCTGGCGAATTGCCTGCACATGCGGTGCCTGTTCGGTGCCTGTTCGAGAGCAGTGGAACCCCCATAGTGAAGCAATGCTTCATCTATTCAGAGAACAAAAACCAGCAGTGAAAAGTTGCCGAAGTGCCCTGCTGTTCAGTGGTTTCATGTGGCAGATTTACTCAGGTGAATCCCATAGGCTTCAATGTTAAAAATATTCCCGTTTTAAATCAATATCTAATAAACCGTTGATTATAATATTCTACAGTAAAAAGTCTCTTTATAAATTTTTTAGGATCTTTTAGGCATTTTTCAGGATTTTTTGGCAAAACTTTTTTTCCGTTTGCTTTTTTAAATAGTTTTTTCTTTTTTCTGTAACAGCTCTTTTTATTATCATTCCCTGGACCTCATATGTAAATTTCAGACATTTTCGCTCAGTAGTTTCTTTGCAAACAGTGTTTCACTTTTCAAACATTCAAGCGTACTGGTTTTTGTTTTTCACTTCATTCGCCTGCGGTGTCGGCTATTTCCGGCGGCTGCTCTGCGCTGTGATCGGTGGCTGCTCGGGTTTCTCCGGCATGATCGGTGGGGTTAATCCAGATGTTTTTGTGGGTTTCGGTGTACGTTCGCCGGATTTTGCGATGAGTGTTCGGCGGGTTTGCGGCGGCTTTTCCCTGCACTACGACTGCCCTGTGGTGCTTGCTGAATTCATCGCAGGGTCGCCGATATGGGATCGCCAAATTGCACCGAATTAAAGAGAACGAAAAGTCACCTAACGTGCGTTGACTTTTCGATTCTCTTTGAATAACCCTGTGAGAATAACCCTGTAAGTCCTCATCTTCACACCTAAGTGAGATGTATTTAAGAGCTTTATAACTTGTAAATGATCTTAGATGCACATAAATGATTAATGCACTTTTGTGTTATGTATATCCTTGAATGCATCTCTTATATTCTATTGCCAGTTTATAATCTATGTAAACAGCTATTAATGTCCATAATACAGATTATTGCGATACTTTTAGGACAGAGGTAATGCAAATATTTTATTGTATGGTCTTATTAAGTTCCAGCCCCCAACGGATGTTACCAACTGGAATATTAGATTCTCTATTTAAACTGAGCATGTGCAATTCTAATCTTTTTTTTTCATCCTCTTTTTGCTTGGATTGTCTGAGCTTTCGGCAACTTCCTTAGTATTTTTTGAGCATTATGAAAGTATATCATTATACTAATTGCAGCTTTTCAACCCTCAAAATCACATTCAAAGCAATTCTCAGGGACAAAATGTCTGAATAAGTGTTTCAGAAGAGCATAATTCTGCATATGATTCAGGGGGCTTGATATTATGATAAAATTGCCGTCTTTAAGTATTCACTAATCTAGAAGTCATCATTGTTTCACTTACTGTACGAAAAGACATCACAAAGTGATAAACATTTTCTTTTTCAAAAATAACCACAGGGGCATGTACTAACCTCCTGAAACAAATAACCGTAAACAGGAAGTGCGTGTGGAAAAACGAACTGAAATAATGTCGGTTCATTTAGCGGCTCAGTGATTAAAAGCATATAATATACTAAAGCCATATTGCGTTCTTCACACTAAAACAGGGAAACTAAGGAGGAAAACCTGTGCCTGCAGTTTTCTCCTTAGCGTCCCTGTTTTAGCGTGATATTACGGTGCAGGCGCTAATCCAGCAGCCTGCACTGAAAAGCGGCTCTAAGCTTCAGGATGCTCCATAGGACTCCACTGAGGCTTCTGCTGTCGATCACATGACCTGCAGAGTCTCGCCTCGCGCGATCAGGCAGGTCGGCGGAGTGATTCGCAGAGGGAGACTGGGGGACTTTTTTCCCCCCAGTCTCTCTCTGCTCCCGGCGGCAAGAAGAATCGGATCGAGCTGCTGTTCTCGCCGCGGGATGAGAGGTGGGTTTTTTAGTTGGTGCTGAGTGATTCCGCAGAAGCCCCAGGTCCTAGCTGTGGTAACTTCTAAGTTACCCGCAGCGGGATGGTAATTATCGTTAGCACATTGTAATCCTAACGCTAATTAACACTTTGCGCTCCTCATGTTAAGTATAGGGAGCCCAAACTACAGTAAGCTCGCGCAAGGGAGCGCAAGCTCTGAATCGCTAACAGGTTTTTAACTTCTTAGCACTCAGATTGTATTATGCTATTATTATTATGCCTGCGCTAGGGCAACCAATGCTAATGTTAACGCTCACACAGCTGAGCGCTAACATTACCGTTATGAATGTAATATGGCCCTAAACATTTTAAATGTAAGTACAGGTGGAGCACCTCTTATCCGGTATGCTTGGGGTGCACGCAAATTCTTCCAGATTTCAGAATTTTAGATGAGTTATAGATGAACACACGCTGGGAGCAATGTGTGGGGTTATTCCATGCTTGCAGTCAGTGTGACTCCAGGCAGCATGTCACCCGCTAGCACTGTCCAGAGGCTCCTGGTGTGTGCTGAGGTCGGCGGCAGCATTCAGGAGCTGAGTTCCCAAATTCTAGCATACCGTACAGAGCGCCCTTACATATCTGTAAATCTCCAAAAACTCAATTTTATGGAGTCTTACGGATTTTAGAATTCTGGAAAAGGGACGCTCTACCAATACAAATCAACAAAAGAGAAAAACTGAAAGTGAGAGGTGCCTAGGGAGTTTAGGATCAGAATTATGAAACTAGGGTCCGAATATGTCATAGTGGACATGTCTATGGGGAAACCAATGTGACCCCAATCAAAGATTCCAGTTCCCAGTTAAATGTAGACGTGTGTTTTTTTGATATTAGAAGAAAATTAATTTAGAAAGCATAAGGAGGGAAGAGATTTCACCTGATGTCTAGAATAGGATGGGAAAAGAAGACTAAGGAAGGGAAACCATGAATATGAATGTTATCTACATCATACCGTATCCCCCAAAGACACAAGAATTATGGTAATAAACCTAAATACTTTGTTCAAGGTGCTCCAGGGAGACAAAATCATTTTAATGTAAACAGAATCAAAGAGCGTGAAAGTAGAAATGCAGTCAAACAGGTAGTAGCCGGCAACTCATTAAAAGGGATACAGTAAGCTTATGTTTGCTCGTCAGGAAAGGAATGAAGCAGAGTTTACATTTACCTGCATTCAAGTAACTGTTAAATAATTTGCAAAAAAATACCGTTTTCAAAAAAACTGCTAATAGCTTTTCTGTTTTCTAATTTATTTGTCTGTTTATTCTTTTTAATTTCAAGAGAATGCAAACATCGATCTATATTATCTAATGCACTCTACATTATGCGCCCATCACTAGACTAAGTCATAAAAACATCAGCTGCGTTAATCTGCAATGTTCGAGTTGGAGTTTGTTTTGGACTCAATGTTTTATCCTAACATTTATAGACTTTAACCCTTTCGCTGCTGAGGCGTTTCACGCCTCTGTGCTGAGCTCATTTTTACCTGTTTCGCTCATCATGTTTAAACGTGTTTTTAAGGCTTATTTTAGTATATGACCCAGACATATTATATATCGTTCTTTCCGTCAGACTCGGCAGATTCATAATATGTCATTATTATATGTATACGTCATGTCCTGTCTGTATATTATAACAAAAAATGCAATACAATATGAATTTTCAATTATTTACAACGTGTAAAGTGTTTTTTTTCCCACATTTTAACATGCAAGCAATTGCGGTTATATTTTGTATGGGGTGCGCTTGTTAAAAAAATTAGAGCTGGGGTCTCGTTACATTTTTTTTTGGGGGAAATTACACGATTTTTACAAACGCACCGCATACAAAAATCGTTAGTGCAGCATCATTGTTCACATTATAATTGAAATGGGAACAATATTGCTGCATTAACGAACCAAAAAAAAGAAAAAAAGCTTATTTTTTTTTATAATTTTTTTTAAATATTTTTTTATTTTTATTTTCTATTTTTTTTAAAAAACTTTTTTCATACTCATGTTTGGTATCGTTGGAATGGCCATGCTCTGGCCGATCCAACAATATCAAACATTAACCCCTAACTGCCACGGATCGGGAGATAGGGGGTTCATTGGAACCCCCTATCTCCACCATTGGTGGCAGTTAGGGGTTAACTCCAGGACTGGCGTCATCGTGCTATGCACGATGACGCCAGTCCTCAGGGGGAGTTCCTGGAGGCTTGGCCGACATCCAAGATGTCGGCCAGCTCCAGGAAAGGATCACGAACCGGTGCTTTTCGGCGCTGATTCGTGATCCGACACTCATGGGGTTAATTCCAGGTACCGTTAGGAAGGGCAGGCTGTGCCCTTCTAAACGGTGCCTGGGTTAACCCCCTGCACGCCGCCGATCGGGAGGGAGAGAGGTCCCTTTCAGGCGCCTCCTCCGCACATGCGGGGGGGCGCCTGAATTAGATGTCATCCGCCGCCGCGATGACATCTAATTAGCCCGCCAGCGGTTCCGGGGGCTGGGCTGACATCGAGGATGTCAGCCCGCACCGGGGGCCACAGCGATCGACCGGAACCCAGCCGATCGCTGGCCCCAAAGGGAGGACGCGCTCCGCGCTTACGCTGGTATTACGATCCGAGCGCATCTTTTCATCCGTCCGAAAATATCGCGTGTAAAAAATACGCGCGCAAATTAACGCTGCGCGCAGAAATCGGTGGGCAGACTGTTTTTTCACGCGATTCAGCCAATCAGAATTAAGAACCACAATTGTCTCCCGTTCAGTTTTTGCGCCAGTCAAAATCAATCTGAGTATATATATACTGCAGCAATAATAAAAACACGCACAACTTCTCCATTTTATTGTTTGGGTATGTGTAGAATGTGTAACTATACTGTGCTGTATTTTTTTTTTCGTGCTGGCGTATATGGTTTCGGCCAGGACGTTCAGATTTGCTGTTACCACCAGCTTTTAAAAGACGTTAAAACTATGCGCAAACGTCATTCTTAAAAATTTGCGCATCGATTGTAATACCATCCACGTACCAGCGCACGAATGCATTTGCGCTCACAATGTTAAGTATGGGATGCGCGCACGAAGTTTCTCTGATTATAAATAAGGAAGAAACGCTAAACACAGACTAATTATACATTTAAGAGGTACAGTGTGATGGTACCTGTTTCTCTGTCGGAATAGTCATTATCATCATTTGATATTTTTGTTGACTTACTGATAACATTGAAAAGAATAGCTAAAGCTAATATTACCAAGTACAGGTGCAAGTGACATTAACAGCACACAAAATACCTTTAATTTAATCTCCCGAGCTGGATGAAAAAACAATAGATTTTGTCAAACAAGCTAACTTATATGAAGCCCTTGATGGATATAGAGATGTCTTCAATGTAAACATCTACCACTGATTTTTTAAGAAGGAAACGTGGTTACATACAGGGTGTACTTTGACATATGAATTATAATAGGAATAAATTCTTTATTCTAGATGTTTGAATAACTCACATAAAATGCAAATTAACTTTGTGTTTAACAGACTGATTCCAGAAAGTGATGACATAATAGTTGAATTCTAGAACAATTATTGAAAGTAAACGATAATGAGTGGATGAGCTAGATCCCTGGTCAGCAAACTTGTCGCCCTGATGTTTTGGGAACTACATTTCCCACGTGGCTCAGTCAGACTAATGGGTTGACTGAGCATCATGGGAGATGTAGTTCCCAAAACATCAGGGTGCCAAATTTGCTGAACCCTGAGCTAGATTATAGAAAACATCCTGTTACAAAGCGTAAGGGCTCATTTAAGAATGTAGCTTAGTTCACGGTCTAAACTAGAGACACATAAATAAGTTACAGTTTCATTGGCCTCAATGAAGAAAAATTCATGGGAGATTCATGTCATCGCCTAAAGAACAACTCAAAAATGTAAGCAAAATAGTCCCATCTGATTCTAATCTCAGTTGTTTTAAACTATCCTCTCGGCCACCTTCCCCTGGAAGTATTTTGATTAGGGATCTAAAACCCCAGCTCCCCAGATGTTGGTGGACTACAATTCCTTGAATTCTTTGACTGCAAGAGATGGCATTGTACTTCAGAAACCTCTGGGGGGGATAACTGACCTAGATGCTGGGCTGATGATGATTGAAATTAGAAATTACAATGTACAGATGCTTTACTTTTGTTCTAACTTACATTTTTATTGACACAAATGGCCCGATAGAAAATTATCCGTCTAAAAAGTCTGGGTATAGCCTAATTTCTGAACCTGCTTCCAGTGGCTTCTCAAGATGGTACATGTGTATGTGTAAATAGCTATATACTGTATGTGTTTTTATCATGTGTCATACGACTTAGGGATGTGCGTTTTCGGGTTTCGGAATTTCGGCATTTTCACAAAATTTCCCGATTCGTGCATTCGGATTCGGCCGATTTTCCGAAAATTTTCAGATCCGAAAACGGCAGATCCGAACAAATTTCCGAACCGAAATGAAAACTTTTCAGAATTTTCGAATGGACTAGAAATGTGTAAAATCGAAAATCATTTTCGTTCATTCCTGATTTCGGTTCCATTTCAGTAATTTCAGACAACGTATTTTTCGGTTATATCGCTGATTCTGTAATTTTGTATCATTCCCATCTCAATGTATCCTTCCTGGAAAACCAGAGAAATCTCAATGTATCCTTCCCGGGAAACCAGAGAAATCTCAATTTATCCTTCTTGTAAAACCAGAGAAATCTCAATGTATCCTTCTTGTAAAACCAGAGAAATCTCAATGTATCCTTCTTGTAAAACCAGAGAAATCTCAATGTATCCTTCCTGGAAAACCAGAGAAATCTCAATGTATCCTTCCTGGGAAACCAGAGAAATCTAAATGTATCCTTCTTGTAAAACCAGAGAAATCTCAATGTATCCTTCTTGTAAAACATGGGAAATCTCAATGTATCCTTCTTGTAAACCCAGAGAAATCTCAATGTATCCTTCCTTCAAAACCAGAGAAATCTCAATGTATCCTTCCCGGGAAACCAGAGAAATCTCAATGTATCCTTCTTGTAAAACATGAGAAATCTCAATGTATCCTTCTTGTAAAACCAGAGAAATCTCAATGTATTCTTCCTGGAAAACCAGAGAAATCTCAATGTATCCTTCCCGGGAAACCAGAGAAATCTCAATGTATCTTTCCCGGGAAACCAGAGAAATCTCAATGTATCCTTCTTGTAAAACATGAGAACTCTCAATGGCAGAATTATCGTATCGACAGAATTATCGTATCGACAGAAATATCAGATCTGAAAAACCATTAGTTTACGTCAAAACGAATAGACACTTTGAAAGGAGGAGAACAGACATTCCGAAAAACACAAAAATTTCCGAAATCACGAAAAAAAAGTCGATACGAAAAACGAACCGAAAACGAACCGAACCGAAACGCAAATCGCCCGAAATGAGCCTGACGAAAATTTTCAAAATCCGAACGAATCGAACCGAAAAAAAATAAAATCGGTGCACTAATCTAATACGACTGTCCCTGTTACTGTGAAACGAACATCAGAATTGGTGGAGTGCCCCTCCCAAAACTTGTGGCTGGATCTGACCCTGGTTTACATTAGGTTTTCTGGCTTTGGCTGAAAAACTAAGGAGAACTAAGAAATAGACAGATAAGGCCATATTACAATCATAACGCTGACATTAACGCTCACCTGTGTGAGCGTTAACGTTAACCCTGGTTGCCCTAGCGCGGCGGACCATTACAATCCAAACGCAAACGGGCTGAAAATCCTGTTAGCAATTCGGTTCTTGCTCTGTTCTGCTCGAGGTTACTGTACTTTGCGCTCCCTATGTTTAACATGGGGTGCGCAAAGTGTTAATTAGCGTTAGTATTACATTTTACTAACGCTAATAACCATCTGGCTGCGGTTAACCCGAAGGTTAAACACAGCCAGGACTTGGTGCTAACGGATTCCGTCAGCCCCAGCAGAAACCCCCCCCCAAATAATTCATATACTCACCTTCCATGCCGCGGCGAGAATGGCAGCTCCAACCGCCTCCTCTGGCCGCTGGGAGCAGTGAGAGACGGGGAAAATAAAGTCCCTAAGTCTCCCTCTGCGGATCACTATGCCGACCTGCCGGATCTTGCAAGGCGAGATCCTGCAGGTCATATGACCGATAGAGCAGAAACTCAATGGAGTCCTGTGGACTCCATCGTGGGGATGCTCACGGCGGCGCTTAGTGCCGCCACCCGCATCCTGAGGTTTAGCGCCGGATTACAATGCAGGCAGCTTTACTAGCGCCTGCACCGTAATATCACACTAAAACGGGGACGCTAAGGAGAAACCTGCATTCACAGGTTTTTCTCCCTAGCGTCCCCATTTTGGCGTGAGGATCGTAATATGGGCCCATAGATATTACTATATGCTACAGCCAGGGCCGGATTTATAACTAGGCAGAGTGGGCACCTGCCACAAGGGGGCATCTTGCTCTGTTACAATCAATATAGACTGGAGCAGTAAGGGCTGGACTTGAGGGACATATTGATTCCAGGCATTTTCATGCATTCGTTTTTTTTTAAATAAGCCTTCTAAAAGATGCAGTTTTTTTTTATTTACCCCTGTTCGGCGGCTGGTCGACTTTTTTTCGGATTCATTCGACGGTCTGTTTGGTGGTTTTTCAGATCGATTTGGCAGTTTTGCGGACGGTTATCAAATCGATTTGGTGGTTTTCAGTGGTGCCAAAGTGCTCCAAAGGATATACCACCGAAATTTCGCTGAAATTTCAGTGCTCTCTGAATAACCCCTTAAAGGTGAAACTCAGGAGAACAATCAAGACCGAATAGCCGATCTAGAAAGTGAGATAAATGGGAGAATGTTTCTGGTTTGGCTATTTTAACCTCGAATTTTCACTTTTCCTGCCAATTCTCCTGAGTTTCACCTTTAGTGAATAGACCTGATAAGCTATGAGCTATGACTCTTTACTTTTTTAACTGTTGTTAGTTTAATCGGTTGAGTCCCACGGATGGTTATTATGGGTTAACGCACCTCTCTTGCTTATTACACTTTCTATCTAGCTAGCAGGTACGTAGGTGGTTTGAACCGCTGAGGTAATAGGGAGGTATTCATACTTTTTGAACTGGTCAATTTCTCTATTTCCCCATACCTTATTTGAGCGGCGTGACCTATACCACTTCTATTGAGATTATACAAAAGAAACACGCAAAAAACATCTGGATTAACCCGCCGAAAACACCAAAGAAAACCGAGCAGGAGCCGATCACAGTGCAGAGCAGCCGGCGGAAAAACCCGACACCGCAGACGAATGGAGTGAGAGAAAAAAAACAGTACGCTTGAATGTTTGAAAAGTGAAACGTTGTTTGCAAAGAAACTACTGAGTGAAAATGTCTGAAATTTACATATGAGGTCCAATAAATGATAATTAAAAGGGCTGTTATAGAAAAAAGAACAAACGTTTTAAAAGAGAAAAATGTTTGCCAAAAAAATCCCAAAAAATGCCTAAAAGATCCTAAAAAAATTCTAAAAATAAAGAGACTTTTTACTGCAAAATATTATAATCAACGGTTTATTAGATATTGGATTAAAACAGGAATATTTTTAACATTGAAGTCTATGGGATTTGCCTGAATAAACCTGTCGAATTAAACCACCAAACAGCAGGGCAATTCGGCAACTTTTCACTGCTGGTTTTTGTTCTCTGAATAGACGAAGCATTGCTTCTCTATGGGGAATTCACTGCCTTTGAAAAGGCAACGAACAGGCAACGTATGCGCAGGCAATTCGCCAACATTTGGCAAACTGCCTGTTCTCTGGATAGCCGAATGGCCAGGAAAGGTAACCGAATGCTGAATTTCAGCATTCGGTTACCTTTCGCCAGCAATTCGAAGCTCTTTGAATATGAGTTTTTTTTATCAGTAAAATATTATTATTATTATTATTTGTTGTACAGCAGACTTCTCATATGTCTCTGTCACTGATCTTGACACTAATTCCCGTCATTGGACAAGAATATTTTGATTTAAGTCTTCCGCATTAGAATTGCTATCTGGAACATCTTGTACTTGCTGGCATAAAATTTAACTTCCCTTCTGAGGACAAAACAGTCTTTTACTAATCAAGAGCTTAACTTTAGCTTTTTACATCACCAGTCCCAAAGTAGAATGCAGAAGGAAAAGAAATGACACACTGCGATTTTTAAAAAAAATGTTTTTGACGTAGATACCAGGTTTTATCTGTCAGGTACAAATATTAACTACTAATGGACTGCGTGACGCATGCTTTCAGACCCAGTGATTGCACAGACCGCCATGTACTAAAACCCATTCGGAGTTGCACAGTGCTTAGAATTGCAGTTTTTGCTTTTGTTGACTACCTGATTATTTATTTATTTATTTATAAAGGATTTTACCAGGAAGGATACATTGAGATTTCTCTCGTTTTCTCTCGTTTGTCCTGGGTTCAAGAACATTGAATGGTTACAGAAATACAAAATAGTAAAATGCAAGATATTAACACAAAACCAAATATACAGATTAACAGAAAAATTTATATGTAGGAAATATAGTCACTATGTCACATGTTTACAGGTGCATTCTGTATTGAGGTATGTTAATAGGGAGCTCTTAAGGGACTTTAGACTGGGGAAGATTTGATGGTGTCTGGGAGGTTATTCCATAATTGCGGTGCTCTGTAGGAAAATGAGGATCGAGCCACTTTCTTTTTGTATTGCGGTATTGCAAGTAAGGTGCCAGTCCTGGATCGGAGGTTATAGGTTGAGGGAACTGCTGGGGAAGCAGCCTATTCAGGTAGGGTGGTAGCTTCCCAGAAAAGCTCTTAAACACCAGGTTGGAAAAGTGAAGAGTGCATCTAGATTCCAGCGACAGCCAGTTTAGCTCTCTTAACATGTCACAATGGTGGGTCATGTAGTTACATTGTAGCGCAAAGCGGCAGCATGAGTTATACAATGCGGTAAGTTTCTGAAGGTGTGTTTGTGGGGCCGCTGCATACACTACATCTCCGTATTCAATAGCTGGCATAAGCATTTGTTGTACAATCTGCTTTCTTACCGCGGGGCTCAGGCAGGATTTGTTTCTGTACAGGGCACCTAGTTTGGGGTAAAGATTAGATCAGTTTTTCGATGTGGGGGCCAAAAGATAGATTTGGGTCTAACCACATACCTAGATATTTGAGAGAAGTGACTGTAGTCAGCGTGTCATTTGATCTTGTCCCCACACATAGATGGGGTGTTTGCAATTTGTGTAGTTTAGGTGCGGTTCCAAAGAGCATTGTAACAGTTTTGTCCGTATTTAGAAAAAGTTTGTTATCTGCGATCCACTTTTCTACCTCTGTGAATTGTTCTTGCAGCACGATTAGACGGGTTGATCAGCGAAACTAAATTGTGGTTATTTTATTACTAGGTGGGCAATTGCTGTGGCAACCTATCAGATATGCAAAATTTCAGCATTAAAATTGTAGCACGCGTCTAGTAATATATGAATTATAACAACAATTAATTACAGACATTCACAATAGGAGGTTAGGGTTTGGGCTAGGGTTAGACTTCTAGTTTTTCTTGCGTGTAACAGTATAGCAATTTTGATACACAAAGACCCAAAGAAAAGACTTCTGGATAGATATACACTCAATATTACAGCATCTTAGGGCGCTTTAAGGTCCACCCGAACAATCACAAGTCTTGTCTTTATTTATCTAAATCGGTATACTGTTACACTATGTGCAATATTTGTTTATGTTTTTGAGGCATACAATTTGAAAGTCCCTTCAGGAATAAATTGAGCATAACTCCTCCTATTGGTATATATGATGGGTGCACTTCACTCTTGTTCTGTTTTATAACACTATCCCTAGCCTAACCCTAACTCTAACCCTAACCCGTTACCTAGCCATAAACCGAACCCTGTACCTGACACTTATCATATGACACAACAAAGAAAACCTAGCCCTAACCCTAACTAACATTAGCCCTAACCCTAGACCTGACCCTAATTATGTGACACACAGAAACTGTAACCCTAGCCCTAACCTAACCCTTGCCCTAACCTAAACCGAGCCCCAACCCTAATCATATGACACACGGAAACTGTAACCCTAAGCCTAGTCCTGACCTAACCTTAACCCTAGCCCTGACCTAAACCTAGCCCGACCCTAATAATATGACACATAGAAACTGTTGCCCTAAGCCTAGCCCTAACCTATCCCTACACCTAAACATAGCCCTAACCTTAAGCTAACCCTAGCCCTCGCTCTAGCTGTGACCCTAGCTCCCCTAAATTTTTTTTACGTAATATACATAAAGGTTCTGAATATCGTAAATGGTGGAATATATTGGAACGTTTGATATTCTGAAATATCACTGCTGGTACCAGCAATATACACTGAAATAAGTGTAAATATGATACACTTTGGATGTGCCAAGTGTATCATATTTACGTTTTGGAAGTCCCTAGTACACCTGCACCTTTAAAATAATGTGTTTATTACCAGTGCAAACAGAGTTCCTTATTTTATATATTATTTGTTTGCCCAACTTTATTAAATCAGAGGTGCTGTATCCATGCATATTTAAGACCCACACACGCTGAATAGGGTTTGGCTTTCCTATAAATGTCACCAATAAACCTCACAGAGGGAAAACCAAGGCAGTATGCAGCTGCAACATTAAAGCGTAAGCTCGGCTATCAAGGTAGAGACAAACCTGCTACAAATGTCCCTCATTATTCAAGTCTTTTAGTTAGATATCCTAATACCCTCATACAGGGTTATTCAAAGAGATCCGAATTGTGGCCGAAAGGTAACTGAACAGTGAAATTCAGCGTACGGTTACCTTTCCTGGCCATTCGGCTATTCAGAGAGCAGGCAGTTCGCCAAATCCTAGCGAATTGCCTGCACATAAGATGCCTGTTCAGTGCCTGTTCGAGGGCAGTGAATCCCCATAGAGAAGCAATGCTTCGTCTATTCAGAGAACAAAAATCAGCAGTGAAAAGTTGCCGAATTGCCCTGCTGGTCGATGGTTTCATTCGACAGGTTTATTCAGGCGAATCCCATACGCTTCAATGTTAAAAATATTCTCGTTTTAATTCAATATCTAATAAACCGTTCATTATAATATTCTGTAGTAAAGAGTCTCTTTATGTATATATTTTTAGGATATTTTAGGCATTTTTCGGTATTTTTTCGGGAAAATATTCTTTTCTGTTTGGTTTTTTAATCATTTTTTTCTTTTTTCTGTAACAGCCCTTTTTATTATCATTCATTGGATCTTATATGTAAATTTCAGACATTTTCGTACTGTAGTTTCTTTGCAAACAGGGTTTCACTTTTCAAACATTCAAGCGTACTGTTTTTTTTTTCACTCCATTCGTCTGCGGTGTCGGGTTTTTCCGGCGGCTGCTCTGCATTGTGATCGGCGGCTGCTCCGGTTTCTCCGACGTGTTCGGCGGGTTAATCCAGATGTTTTTGCAGGTTTCGGTGTGAGATCGCCAGGTTTTGCAGTGAGTGTTCGGCGGCTTTTCGGCGGCTTTTCCCTGCACTACGACGGCCCTGTGGTACTTGCTGAATACACCGCAGGGTCGCCGATATGGGATCGCCAAATCGCACCGAATTGAAGAGAACGAAAAGTCACCGAACGTGCGGTGACTTTTCGATTCTCTTTGAATAACCCTGATAATATTTTAATTGCATGTTAATGGGACTTCCTTGCATCACGATCTTCTCAAACAGAACAGTGGTTTTGCTTGAGGAAGATCATCTCCTTTTTTTGCTCATATTATATAAAGTTATATCTTATGATTCATCTGATAATGGCTGTGCGTAATCCAGGGGCTTTATATTGCATAACTAAGGAAGTACATCAATTACATTTTTTTCTACTTTATGTTTCCTATTACAGACAATAGCGACACTATTCTATACGATTGCGCAGTGTAAGTAAGATGTAAGGGAAAGGAGCATTTACAGCAGGCGCCAGACACGACAAAAGAAACATCTTGTACTTCATGTAAGCTCAGAGTTAGAGGATGGCGCAGATTTTTAGGATAGATAGGAAAAGCTTTTATCAGCCTGTAACCCACTGGCATAGAGATTGAGCCCCAGGCTTGGCTTTGCACAATGAACCAAGGGATATTTGAGGTTCTAGGGCTGAAATGGGGTGCACCGCCACTCTACAACCCTGTGGTAAGATCAACATATCACCATGGTCAGCACTGTCCCCCCCCCCCCCAGAATGTGTGAGAAAACTGCAGCAATGATCTGATACAACTCTGCACTTGATCACTACACCCACCTTCTCTCCAAGAATCACCTCAGAACTTGATTCTTGTGTGACCGATTCGATGGTTTCATGATGGTCCTGTACAGAAATGTGGCATGAAGTCATATGCTAAAAACTAGGTGAGGTGAACGTGCCCCCAAAGAGTGACATGCCGTGGCCTGCCAGGGACCATACAGGCATTGCGGCTGCAGCAAATGCGAGGGACATAACCCTTCTGGCATCAGACCCCAAAAGTCTGTCTGTCTGGACTAGCAAAGTTACACCATGGCAAGGGTCTCTCAAGAACGGATGAAGTGTAGGTTAGGTGCAGATTGCGGTGTTTTAATGAGGCATAATAATTAGGGATGAGCTGTTCAGTTCGATCAGTTCGGAGTTCGACTGGAACATTGGCAGTTCGAAAGTTCGCAAACTTCGAACTGTTTGGCAAGTTCGGTTCTAGTTCGGGAAAAAAAAAACTTTTTTCAAAAAGTAGAAAAAATGCTTAAAAAATACTAAAAAATCTAGAAATAAAGAGACTCTTTACTGCAGAATATTATAAGCAACGGTTTATTAGATATTGACTTAAAAAAATACCCAGGGCAAGAAGGCACGCAGGTGGGCGATGATTACGGACGCAGTCAACCCGGTGGGAGGCAATGGACGGACTGTGTATGTCGTCAAGAAGCGGTATGTATAATAGCATAAACATGTTACATACACATAACACATATTACATACATCTACCAACATATGTCAACACATGCTGCAGCGTAATGTATTATCTGTTTGTCAGACAAATGTGACTGTCATAAAATTATTCTGGCTTTATTTAAAATATTTGCACACGTGTACATTTTTCTGAAACTTTCACACCTCAAAATTACATGTGCTTAGAGTGCATGAGGCTTGCATAGGATTTTTTGCGCCGCCTGTGTGTTTCATCTTTAACCACTTCAATGCGGAGGACGCGCTGAGCGCGTCCTCCGCATTACTGCTGCTGTGCGGAGGACGCGCTGAGCGCGTCCTCCCATTGGGGTCAGCGTTCGGCCGAGTTCCGGCCGATCGCTGGCCCCCCCGGTGCGGGCTGACATCCTCGATGTCAGCCCGGCATCCGGAACCGCAGCCGCTGAAATTAGGTGTCATCGCGGCAGCGCGATGACACCTAATTCAGGCGCCCCCCCGCATGTGCGGAGGAGGCGCCTGAAAGGGAGGGGGGGAGGTCCTTCGGACCTCTCTCCCTCCCGATCGGCAGCATTGCGGGGGTTAACCCAGGCACCATTTGGAAGGGCACAGCCTGCCCTTCCAAATGGTGCCTGGCATTAACCCCTGGGGAGCTGGATCGCGAATCGGCGCTGAAAAGCGCCGGTTCGCGATCCTTTCCCGGAGCTGGCCGACATCTTGGATGTCGGCCAAGCCTCCGGGAACTCTCCCTGAGGACTGGCGTCATCGTGCATAGCACGATGACGCCAGTCCTAGAGTTAACCCCTAACTGCCACCAACGGTGGAGATAGGGAGTTCCAATGAACTCCCTATCTCCCGATCCGTGGCAGCTAGGGGTTAATGTTTGGTATGGTTGGATCGGCCAGAGCATGGCCGTTCCAACGATACCAAACACGAATGTGAAAAAAGTTTTTTAAAAAAAATTAAAATTTAAAATAAAAATATATTTTAAAAAAAAATTATAAAAAAAAAAAAACATTTTCTTTTTTTTGGTGTGTTAATGCAGCAATATTGTTCCCATTTCAATTATAATGTGAACAATGATGCTGCACTAACGATTTTTGTATGCGGTGCGTTTGTTAAAAATCGCGTAATTTTCCCCCAAAAAAAATGTAACGAGACCCCGTCTCTAATTTTTTTAACAAGCGCACCCCATACAAAATATAACCGCAATTGCTCGCATGTTAAAATGTGAAAAAAAACACTTTACACATTGTAAATTATTGAAAATACATATTTTATTACATTTTTTGTTATAATATACAGACATGACATAACGTATACATATAATAATGACATATTATGAATCTACCGAGTCTGACGGAAAGAACGATATATAATATGTCTGGGTAATATACTAAAATAAGCCTTCAAAACACGTTTAAACATGATGAGCAAAACCGGTAAAAATGACCTCAGCACAGCGAAAGGGTTAAAATGCTGCAATGGGTGATGTGGATTTTCTAGCTTACAAGGAAAGCATGCTTTACAGTCTGCCTAATGTCTAGGTGCAAAGATTCTCACCTCTAAATGACATGTGCTTACAGCAGGGCTCTCAAACGGTGTAAACAACAGGCGTTAATTAGTGTTTGGAAATAACATGTGCTTCTAATTAGTCTGGTCTCATGAATTTTATACATTGCCTGCAGACTGAGTGTGGATCCTGCACATGTATGAACACTGTACTTCTGAATTCTAAGAAGTGTCCATTTCTACTACATGTTCCTCTGATATGCTGTTTAACCTCTTAAGGACCAGGGCTCTGTAAAGCCAATCATTAATGATGTAGATGTTACGTCATTTGTCATCAAGGGCTTAATAAAATCTTTATCACACTCCTTAGATTTAAAGGTAATATTCCAGTATTTGTATGTCATACAAATATCTCCCGAAGGGCCTATGTGAGCATACAATTATTATTGTGTTAGATCTATAGTTTTGGTGCAAGCGTGGTGGAAGGGCTTGCTGCTTCTGCATTAGTAACACAACACAACGTGAAAATGTCTATCATAAAGCGTACAAGCTGAGTCCCTAGAGTCTCTGACTATCCATTGTCATATATATCTTGCTTTATACATATAATACATTTCCTCATCTAACAGGATAGTAGCCAGTCCCTGTGCATTTTAACCCCTTAAGGGTGGCTAGGTGTCGTATGTGGGTCTCTGATGGCGATGTTTCTATACATCCTACAAATCAGCCACTTCACGGGCAGGTTATGGGGACCTCCTCGGCACAATATTTGAAGGAATTTTTTGTTTTTATTTTTAACCCTTATTTTATGAAAAACTCACTGTTCCTTTAAAAACGTCTTCTTTTAAAACTTTTTGTCCTTGTTTCCTGTCCCCCAGGGCACTACCCTGACCCCCATACACCTTTTATGGCAAATATCTTGCATATATGCCCTCTTGGAGGGCACTCTAAAAGTCGAACTTTTGAGTCCCATTGACTTGCATTGAGTTTGGTTCGTGTTCGAACTCGAACTTTTGAAATTGTTCGAGTTCGAATGCGAGCCGAACATGGGGGTGTTCGGCTCATCCCTAATAATAATTCGTCAGTGGTGGCTCAGACAGAGGCAGAGTGACAACACTTGGGGCCCCCCGAGCAAATAGAGCAATGGCCCCCTCTAGACTCCACCCATTGCCCCACCCATACCCTGCCCCTTGGTCCCAACAAAACCTCTCCTCCAGCCTCACCAAGATTTTCAGAGTGCAAATTTTGCTTTTTTTTTTTTAAAGAAAAATGAAAATAAATAAATATATAAAAAGCAGAATTTCCAATTTCTCTGTTCTGCAGGAACATTGTGTACTTTTCTGCGCCGTTGTGAAGAAAGGTGGGGGTACTTTGGACCCCCGTATCTCCATTCTTTACATCCACAAAGTCAAGTTAGGTATCCCTCTAGACTGTAATCTCCTATGAGCAGGGCCCTCTATAGCTCTTGTTTCCATCCTATGTCTGTTTATCTGTATCTCGCTCCCTTTGGTTATTGTAAAGCTCTGTGGAAACTGCTGGCACTATATAAATGATGACAATAATAATAATAATTTGACGGGTCAGAGTCTGTCCTTTCTAATGATACCAAAGGTGACAATGTTAAATGTAAAAAAAACAACCTTTTTTCTTTTCTTTTTTTTAGTTCAAAGGCCGCTGCATTGTCTATCTCTCACATATACAGTATATAGTAAACAATATGGCTGCCAGCACCCACCTTTTAATTTCCCACGCTGGCAGTAAGTTCAGTGTTTTATACACAGTCATATTATTCATTAAATGCAATGGGCCAAAATACATGCAATATAAAACCACAAGGTCAGGATGAGAGAATGTGGAAAAATTATTTTACACATTGCAAATGACATTGCAATTTCTGAATAGAAATGTACATTTCCATTTACATTTTTTAGCTATAGCATGCTGACGGGACGTACCCACACACGCACACACGGTCACACACATACTCACAAACACGGTCACATACCCTCACACGCAGTCACACACATACCCTCACACGCAGTCACACACATACCCACAAACATGGTCACCCACATATCCACACACGCAGTCACACACTTACCAACAGAGGACCTTGGGTAGCAAGTCAGGCTGGCTTGAATTCTGTGACTGGATAAACGGTCTTCAAGGCCCCGTCGGCCGATCAGGATATGCAAGGCCCCGACGGCCAATCAGGATACGCAAAGGCCCTGACAGCCAATCAGGATACAGAAGGCCCTGACAGCCAATCAGGATACACAAGGCCCCGGCAGCCGATCGGGATACACGAGGCCCCGGCGTCCAATTGGGCTAAACAAGGCCCCGGGGGCCGACTAGGCTACGTGAGGCCCCGGCGGCCAAACATGCTACATGAGGCCCCGGCGGCCAAACAGGCTATGCGAGGCCCTGACGGCCGATTGGCACAGGTATGATTTGCACGACTGCTCAGTCTACCCCTAAACTCAGATAATCCCATAAGGAAACTCCAGCAAATGCACTTAAATCATCCAATGTTTCCCTGTTTAATAAGCTGAGACAACACTGACAACTAAAACCTATTGATTAGTGCCTACTCATCGATTAGCGAATAGAGCCTATCAGGTCTATTCAAAGAAAGGTGAAACTCTGGAGAACTTTTGGAGAAGTGAAAATTCTAGGTCAAAATAGCCAAACCAGTAAAATTCTCCCATTTATATCACTTTCCAAATCGTCTATTTGATCTAGATTGTTCTCATCTCCTGCCAATTCTCCTGGTTTTCACCTCTCACTGAATAACCCTGTATGTTTTCCTTATCAATTGTCAGGATCGTACCTGGCGCGGGGCATGGTGGGACCCCAAGTTCAGGGGCGTCTGAGCCCAGTATGCAGGGGAACCCACACCTCAGTACCTTGATGGAGTGGATACTGGAAGTCTGAACAGATCAGTGGATAAACCAATACTGAGGTACTGCACATAGGAGGGAGAGGGCCTTTATGGACAAACAGGGGGTGTGGATGTGTGTGTTTTGGTGCTTGACTTATTAACCCCTATCAGTGCTGGTAGTAGTGCTGACCAGGGGCCAGCACCTTTCATGGATCTGATGCATCAGCAGGCATGGCTCCTGACATCAATAGTGGTTGGTCCAATAACAATGAAAAAAATTAAAATAGCCTCTTGTGGATCTGCTATATGTAAAATATGTTACTCACTAAATACACTATATTGCCAAAAGTTATTTTTATGTTAAAAAAAAACAAATTATTACATAGATATTGACCAATCATTGTGTTCCAGTAGTTCTCTGATTTTGTATTTTGCAGCCCCTTAACTTATATATGAGCTGTGATGCTGACCTGGGCAAATCTTTTATTGTTCTTTATATGAATATCTTGCATTTATCACTTGAAATTTTCTGTACCTACTGTAAAAATTCAATGTTCTTGAACTCAGGACATACTTGAAAACGAGAGAAATCGCAATGTATCCTTCCTGGTAAAATCCTTTATAAATAAATAAATATGATGGTCAAAATGCAGGAAAATTACTCACGTTCTTTGTATGTGTTGCAGTACACACAGAGCAATGTCATACCCTGATAATATCTTAGAGACTAGGAAAACGTCCAGCACTAACGCCTCGGCGATGACAAAGCAGAAATTGCTGTTGACTTTAGAAACTCAAGTTTTTGCAGCATCAATGACTATTATTTAAATACCTGACAACATGTTAAGAAAATAAACCTGAGACCTACCTGAGACCTACCTGAATAAAAACATACAACAGCAACATGTAACAGGTATGACCTTGTGTGTTTATTCAGAGAGAGGTGAAAACCAGGAGAATGATTGGAGAAGTGAAAATTGTAGGTCAAAATAGCCAAAACAAAAAAAATTCTCGCATTTATCTCACTTTCCAAATCGGCTATTTGGTCTAGATTGTTCTCTTCTCCTGTCATTCACCTGGTTTTCACCTCTCTCTGAATAACCCTGAATGGGTGCAATCAATGGTGGAAAGTAACTCTTTGTTCCGACTAGTAACATATAATACACAATTTTGAGCCCTGATGTGTATATGTGTACATATACAGGGATTAGGTTTTCGGTTCGATCTGATCGGAGTTCGCATCGAACATCGCCCGCTCGACAGTTCGCGAACTTAAGACTTTTTGGGACGTTCGCAAAAAGTTTGAAAAAAAAATATTGAAAAAAGTATAAAAAATGCTTAAAAAATACTAAAAAATCTAGAAATAAAGAGACTCTTTACTGCAGAATATTATAAGCAACGGTTTATTAGGTATTGAATTAAAACGGGAATATTTTTAACATTGAAGCCTATGGGATAAAATATTCTTGTTACTAAAACATCATGCAGACACGGCCCTCTAATCTGGCACTGTAGAGGGCAGCCTGCAGGGGCCTCCCAAGGATCTCCTTGAGGAGCATGCGGCTGCCGGATGACAGAGCTGCGACTGTGCGGGCCACAGGAAATTGCATTCGGCTTGTTAGCAAAAACAAAAAAGGGAAGAAACCACTGTGGTACTCTGCAGAAGTGGCCAAAATAGTGAAGAACAAAAAGATAGCATTCAATAATTATAAAAAAACTCAGAGTGAAGAAGATAGGCAAACCTATAAAATTAGGCAGAAAGAGGCAAAGCAATTTATAAGAACTTCCAAAGCACACGCAGAAGAGAAAATAGCTCAGTCAGTAAAAAAGGGGGACAAAACATTTTTTAGATACATAAACGAGAAAAGAAAAGTAAAAAAAGGATTAGTTAGATTAAAAACAAAGGAAGGAAGGTATGTAGAAGAGGATAAAAGTCTCGCTGACTGCCTCAATGAATATTTTTGTTCAGTCTTTGCAGAAGAAAAGGAAGGAAAGGGACCTCAGTTAGGAGAGAACACTAAAGAGACATTTACATATCAGTTTACAGAGGAGGAGGTTCTACAGCAGCTGTCTAAAGTAAAGACAAATAAGTCAATGGGGCCTGATGGGATCCACCCTAAATTATTAAAAGAGCTCAGTGATGTAATAGCAAAACCGTTAACAGATTTATTTAACCAATCCTTGTTAACGGGAGTCGTCCCAGAAGACTGAAAATTAGCAAATGTTGTGCCCATTTACAAGAAGGGTAGTAGGGAGGAATCGGGGAACTATAGGCCAGTTAGTCTTACGTCAGTAGTGGGGAAATTAATGGAAACCATGTTAAAGGAAAGGATTGTTGAACATCTAAAAACACATAGATTACGGGACCAGAAACAACATGGGTTTACCTCAGGGAGATCATGCCAAACTAATCTTATTGATTTTTTTGATTGGGTAACAAAAATAATAGACACAGGTGGTGCAGTAGACATTGCTTATTTAGATTTCAGTAAGGCTTTTGATACTGTTCCGCATAGAAGGCTTATCAATAAATTGCAATCTTTGAGCTTGGATTCCAATATTGTTGACTGGATTAGGCAGTGGCTGAGTGACAGACAACAGAGGGTTGTGGTAAATGGAGTTTATTCGGCGCAAGGTCTTGTTACCAGTGGGGTACCTCAGGGGTCAGTACGTGGACCCATTCTCTTTAATATTTTTATTAGTGATATTGCAGAAAGTATTAATGGAAAGTATTAAGTATTAATTAATAAGTATGTCTTTTTGCTGATGACACAAAGATTTGCAACAGGGTTGACGTTCCTGGAGGGATCAGCCAAATGACAAATGATTTAGGTAAACTAAAAAAATGGTCGGAGTTGTGGCAATTGAGTTTTAATGTGGATAAGTGCAAGATAATGCACCTGGGACGTAAAAACCCAAGGGCTGAATATAGAATATTTGATACAGTCCTAACCTCAACATCTGAGGAAAGGGATTTAGGGGTTATTATTGCAGAGGATCTAAGGGTAAGTAGCCAATGTAATAGAGCAGCAGGAAATGCTAGCAGAATGCTTGGTTGTGTAGGGAGAGGTATTAGCAGTAGGATAAGGGAAGTGCTCATGCCACTGTACAGAGCACTGGTGAGACCTCACTTGGAGTACTGTGTGCAGTACTGGAGACCGTATCTCCAGAAGGATATAGACATCTTAGAGAGAGTTCAGAGAAGGGCTACTAAAATGGTGTACGGCTTGAAGGAGAAAAGTTACCAGGAAAGGCTTAATGATCTTAACATGTACAGCTTGGAAAAAAGACGAGACAGAGGAGATATGATAGAAACATTTAAATACGTAAAGGGAATCCACAAGGTAGAGGAAGGGAGTATATTTAAAAGGAAACAAAATAGCAAAACAAGAGGACATAGTCTTAGATTAGAGGGGCAAAGGTTTAAAAGTAACATGAGGAAGCATTATTTTACTGAGAGGGTGGTGGATACATGGAACAGTCTTCCAGTAGAAGTGGTAGAGGCCAAAACAGTAATTGAATTTAAGCAGGCATGGGATAGGCATAAGGCTATCCTAAACAAAAGATAAATCCAGGTAAAGTATCCATGTAATTGGGCAGACTAGATGGGCCGAAAGGTTCTTATCTGCCGACATTTTTCTATGTTTCTATGTTTCTAGCTGCCAGGGTGCATGTGGCAGAGACAGGCAGCGCAGGGAGGGATCCACTGCACCTGCGGCCACGGCAGACTACCCCCACAACCAGGATCCAGAGAGACCCCACTGACCACCAGGCTAAGGTAAGGCGACACATTTCTAAAAAAAATAAAATCCGAGGACATTTTTAAATGTCCCCAGGAACATAAAATAAATTTTTTTTTTCTTTCTCTACCTGGCTGAATGTATTTAATTATATATATTACATAGATTCAGCCAGGTAGAGGGGGGTGGCATGTGGGCTGCGCGGGGTCTCAGGCAGTGGTTTGTTTTTTTGTGTGTATATTTTTAGCAAATTTATAGGGGAAGGCAAGGGCAGGTATGATATATATATATATATATATATATACATAAGATACAGTTGTGTTCAAAATTATTCAACCCCCAATGCTGTAAAGGGTTTTAGGGAATTTAGTGTACATTTGTAATTGTATTCAGAATTAAATCCTACAAGGACTTTTTAAAGAACCATATGCAACTAAAATGACATCAATTGGTTTTGTAATACAGTAGTAAATGTTTCTTTTGTGAATTCTTCATTGAAGCAATTATTCAACCCCTTAAAGACTACCACTCTGAAGAACAGAGGTTCATTCAAGTGTTTTCAATCAGGTATTGAAAACACCTGTGGATGTCACGGATCAGCAATAAAGCATAATAAGCACCAATTAGGCAGCTTTAAAATGACTTTGATACTCAGCTCCTTCTAGACATTTGCTGGTGTGGTTAAAAACATGGTGAAGTCAAGAGAATGGTCCAGGAAGACAAGAGAAGAGGTGATTACTCTTCACAGGAAGGGCAATGGCTATAAGAAGATTGCAAAGATGTTAAACATACCAAGAGAGACCACAGGAAGCATCATTCGCATATTCAAGGCAAAGGGCACTGTTGAAACACTACCTGGTCGTGGCAGAAAGAAGATGCTGACTTCGACTGCTGTGCGCTACCTGAAGCGTAGAGTGGAGAAAAGTCCCCGTGTGACTGCTGAGGAACTGAGAAAAGATTTGTCAGATGTGGGTACTGAAGTTTCAGCTCAGACAATAAGGCGCACACTGCGTAATGAAGGCCTCCATGCCAGAACTCCCAGGCGCACCCCCTTGCTGTCTCCAAAGAATAAGAAGAGTCGACTGCAGTATGCCAAAAGTCATGTGGACAAACCACAGAAGTTTTGGGATAGTGTTCTGTGGACTGATGAAACAAAATTAGAACTGTTTGGGCCCATGGATCAACGTTATGTTTGGAGTAGGAAGAACAAGGCCTATGAAGAAAAGAACACCTTGCCTACTGTGAAGCATGTTGGGTGGTCAATCATGCTTTAGGGCTGTTTTGCTTCTGCAGGTACAGGGAAGCTTCAGCGTGTGCAAGGTACCATGAATTCTCTTCAGTACCAGGAGATATTGGATGACAATGTGAGGCAGTCTGTCACAAACCTGAGGCTTGGGAGACGTTGGACCTTTCAACAGGACAATGATCCCAAGCATACCTCCAAGTCCACTAGAGCATGGTTGCAGATTAAAGGCTGGAACATTTTGGAGTGGCCATCGCAGTCACCTGATTTAAATCCGATTAAGAACCTCTGGTGGGACTTAAAGAAAGCAGTTGCAGTGCGCAAGCCTAAGAATGTGACTGAACTGGAGGCTTTTGCCCATGACGAATGTGCGAAGATACCTGTAGATCGCTGCAAGACACTTGTGTCAAGCTATGCTTCACGTTTAAAAGCTGTTATAACTGTAAAAGGATGTTGTACTAAGTACTAAGATTGAATGTCACTTGGGGGTTGAATAAAACTGCTAATGATGTGAGCACAGAAAAGACATTTGTGGTTATTTCATTATAAATGTTATGTTATATTTGTCTGACCTACACGTGCCTCTTTGATTTAATTGTAAGCAAGATGACTGAATGATCAAAATCAATGTCAAACTGGCCAAAACACTCAATTTCAGTGGGGGTTGAATAATTTTGAACACAACTGTATATATCTATATTCTTATAAATGTATATATCCAGACTTGTATTACACACACATTTTGGCAACTAAATCCCCCCCCCATTTGGCTGATCCCTCCAGAAGAAATGTTGAACCCGATAGAGCAGAGAATAATATATATATATTCTCTGCTCTGACGGGTTCAACATTTCTTCTGGAGGGATCAGCCAAATGGGGGGGCGCATTTAGTTGAGATTGTCCACATGCCACCCCCCCATGTGCGTATGTGTATACATGGTTTGAGGTCTGTGGGTGGGTGTATGTATATATCTGCGTGTTGATATATATGTATATATAGGTCTGTGTGTTGATATATACGTATATGTCTGTGTGTGGTATCAATGCATCCCTACTCTATACACGGCGCTCCGTGTCCCTATAATATATATGATATGGGGTTACCTTTTTTTTATATTTTTATACTATTCCTATTAAATTAACAGTAAATATTTATGTATTTTATACAGTAGAAACTTTTTTTGCCTATATAACATGTGCTTTGTGAAAATAAAATGGTTTTGTGTGTACATTTTAATTTAGTTAGTGGATTCCTGTTCAGTGCGGTGAGAAGCAAACGTAATGTAGTGTAGACACGCTGCGAGGTGGAGCGGAGTGAAGTCAAGCCTGCAAAATGTTTGCTTCGCTACGCTGTGCGTCGCTACACACTCAGTGTGTCTCAGCCTTTATTCCCGCATCGCTAGCTTACCGAATCAGTTTGTATATTGTTACTGACCCTGCTTGTTCTGAGGACTCGATCTGCTGCCGACTTTGCCTGCCATTTGACTATTCTCTCTGTGTATTCCCTGCCTGTTCTGTTTGCTTCCTGTTGCTACTGGTGTGCGCCAATTCTCACCAAATACAGTAGCGCAGTACAAGTGCCTAAACATTGCTGACCCGGTTTTGTTTTAGCTGCTGATGTAACTGAATAGATCGGGGATCTCTTCTGCATTACCAAAACCTCCACCACTGCACTCTTCCACAATACCACAGAGGGGTTACTTACGGTGTGAAGGCACTTGCTGCCCCAAAGGCACAATATTTGGGTGCACTGCCACTGACGCCTATACCAGATTCATATAATTTTAATATTTGACCGCAGGGTCCAACCTTGCACTCTTCCACAATACCACAGAGGGGTTACGGTGTGATGGCACTGTTGCCGACACTAAAGGCCCAATTTTAAAGCACCTATTGTTACTTTCATCCAAAGCCTGCATAAGTTTCACCATAATTTAGCCCAAAAATCACTAAACTTGTTCTGTGTGTCCTAAAATGTCTCTTTTTTTCATACAGACTGCCGCCCCAAGCAGTTGTTTATGAATAGGCTAAAGGAAAACAGTTTACCGTCATTTGAAATGTCATTTTTTTGTTTTTAGATGTTTCTATACATCCTACAAATCCGCCACTTCACGGGCAGGTTATGGGGACCTCCTGGGCATGATATTTGAAGGAATTTTTCGTTTTTATTCTTAACCTTTATTTCATGAAAAACTCACTGTTCCTTTAAAAACGTTTTTTTTTTACTTTTTGTCCTTGTTTCCTGTCCCCCAGGGCACTACCCGGACCCCCATACACATTTTATGGCAAATATCTTGCATATATGCCCTCTTGGAGGGCACTCTAAAAATCGAACGTTCGAGTCCCATTGACTTGCATTGAGTTCGGTTCGTGTTCGAGTTCAAACTCGAACTTTTGAAATTGTTCGAGTTCGAATGCGAACCGAACACGGGTGTGTTCGGCTCATCACTATACATATATATATAAAAATAAGATAAATAATTGCAAAAACCACCACATGTCCACTCACATCAGGGAACTGCTTTGCCCACTGAGCTTGTTCGCTACACTCCCCATATGCAGCAATGAACCCTAGGACATGCAAAACATATCCACAATTTTGTAAGGGTTTAATCAGAGAGAGCAGATCTGGCCCCAAAATGTCACCGAACAGGAAATTTCCCCGTACAGTGACATTTCGGGGCCATACAGCTATTCAGCGAGCAGGCACTTTGCCAAATTTTGGTGAACTGCCAGCAAGTATGGTGCCCCTATAGAGAAGCAATGGTTAATCTATTCAGAGAACAGCAGTGAAAGTTGCCGAAATGTCCTGCTGTTCGGTGGTTTCATTCGACAGGTTTATTCAGGCGAATCCCATAGGCTTCAATGTTAAAAATATTCCCGTTTTAATACAATATCCAATAAACCGTTTATTATTTTAATCTGCAGTAAAAAGTCTATTTATTTTTTTTTTTTTTAGGATCTTTTAGACATTTTTCAGGATATTTATCCGCTGGGATACTCACTGTAGCGCTGTCTTCCATAGGACTCCATAGAGGTTTGCACTTCTGGGCCACGAGCCCTGTGCAATCTCACTCCCTCAAGATCGTGCAGGGCCTCAGAGTGATCGCAAACGGAGACTGGGATCTCTTTGTCCCCAGTCTCACTCTGCTCCCGGCAGCCAGAAGAGGTGGATCGGGCCACCGTCTCGCCACAGGACGAGAGTTGAGTGTCAGGTTTATTGGGGGTTTAGGGGGTGCTAAACGATTTTGCAAAAGCCTTTAGGTGCAGCTAAAATTTTGGCTTGTGTGTCCCTGTGGTAATTAGTGCCAGCACTTTGTAATACTTTACTTATTGAGATGCTAATTAATGATTGCTGCACATGTTAAGTATAGAATGCGCAAAGTACAGGAAGCTCGCACAAGCTAGCGCAAGCATCAACGCACTAACTGAATTTTTATGTGTTTAGCATTAAGAAGATAATATGGGGGACATGCATTCAGGGACGGATTTATATTTCAGGAGCCTGTAGAGGCTCGGAGATCTGGGCATCCCGATATGCCAAAAAAAAAAAAAAAGTGGCAAAACTACATTTTAAATTCTGTTTTGGGGGAAACTACGAAAAAAATAATTAAAACTGAAAAACAATAAATCTCTGTGCTCACTTGACACCTCGATTGTGTACAAATCAGAGATGCAGGGTTCCAAAGTCCCCTGGTCTCTCCTCACTGCAGTGCTGTGATCTTGGTGGTTGATGAAACAATGCGTTGTGCCATTACCTCTCCACTTGCTTGTAGTGTAGGAAAGGAGATGTGAGTTAGTGCAGCATCATTGTTCCCTTTATAATTGTAATGTAATTGCTATAAAAAGATAAATAATATTAATATTTTATTTATTATTATATTTTTGCATGAACCTGGTATCATTGGAACGGTCAGAATTTGAATTTTCCATTGATACCTTATATGTCCCTCTAGCCTGTAGGGCTTCAGAGATACAGGGGTCTAAATGATTGTAATGTTTTTACTTATTTAGATTTTTACACAGAGTATGGTGCCCCTTGTGGCAGGCGCCTTAGGCACATGCCTACTCTGCCTAATTATAACTCCGGCCCTGCATGCGTTAAGGTCACTTACTCTTCCAAACGCAACCAGTAGCATTCACTATGGAATAGAGCCCTGATGGTTTTAGAATCTTGTTATTTTGTCAAGGCGACAAAAAAGGTTGAAAATCACTTATTTAACCTCTTCCCACCCCGGATGTACTATGCCGACTGGGCAGCGAGAGGGCTTTGAAGACGCAGGGCGTACAGGTACACCCTGCTGTCTTCAATGGGCCGCCTTGGCCCCTCCTCGCAGCCTGTGCGCGCTGCGCATCATTGGCTGCAGGGGGACGGCCTGAACTCAGGCCGTCCCCCTGCAGCCAATGACGCACACCGTGTGCCGGCTACAGGGCGCGTCGCAGGTGTACCTACGCCTCGCCGACATTAAGCCACCCCCCGACGGGTGACACTCATCATTGAGGGGTTAATAGAAACTGATAAAAGTACGTTAATAAATATTGGATTGTAAGAATACAGTTTAATTTATGCCGTTAGGAAGGCTTCCTGGCTGCTTTATTTAAAAAGTTTATATTGGTGGTAAGGGAAATGTTAATAGAGGATTCTACAACAGGTATTGTCAGAACTGGTTTGCCCTGTAAAGTATTTTAAAAAATGCAGAGGCGAGGCATCATAGAAATCATTCTGCTTAAATGTCAAAACACATATATACTATGGGCAATATTCCCTGGTGAACGATAAAATGGGTATGCTAATGGAGAAAATCTGCGCCTCCAGGTTTCCCTGTAGCATCCCCATTTTAATGCCATATTCAGGGGCAGGCACCTCGCCCGGAACGCAGCATTAACCACTGGGCTACTCGCGATAGCAATTCCGCGCTGCCGCAAGTATCACCTCCTGGAGTCCATAGGACTCAATGGAGGTTTATACTTCCGGGCCGCGAGCCCTGGGCGATCTCACTCTCGCAAGATTGCATAGCACCGCGTAGTAATCCCAAAGGGAGACTGGGAACTATTTGTTCTCAGTCTCACTCTGCTCCCTGTGACAAGAAGTGCCGTAATGGGCCATCGTTCTCGCCGCGGGTGAGAGGTGAGTATGAGATATATTGGGGGGGGGGGTTTAGGGAGTATTAAATGATTTTACATTTGCAGAAATATTTAGCACAAGCTTTTAGAAGGTGCTAAAATTTTAGCTTGCGCGTCCAGACGGTAATTAGTACTAACACTTTGTAATACCTTACTTATCTTACCGCTAATTAATGATTGCGCTTCACATGTTAATTATAGGGAGAGCAGCTCAGGGAAGCTAGAGCAAAAACCGATGCGGTAAGAGATTTCTTACGGGTTTAGCACCAGGAAGGTAACATAGGGGGCATGCGTTAAAGTCACTTATGGCGATAACGCTTACACATCCGAACGCTAACGTTAGCTCTCACTATGGGATAGAGCCCTATGTGTTTTTAACAGAGATGAAAGCTAACTTTTACTATATTTACAGTAATTTAGCAAAACATATTAAAGTAGTGGAAAAAAAATCATTAAACTTAGACTCATAAGGAAACACTAAACAAATAAACAGATTTTATTATTACTCTTAAATGGAAACTTGAAGCTGGCATAAATGCAAATATAAATATACACTGGACATTACATGAAGACAAGAGAAAAATACAAAAATACAACTGTAATATTTTAATGTTCTTGAACCCAGGACCTACTTGAAAACGAGAGAAATCTCAATGTATCCTTCCTGGTAAAATCCTTTATAAATAAAATAAATAAATAAATAAAATAAATTAAAGGGAAAAAGTACTCTTCTTCACAAGGAAACATCTTAGTTGTAAATAATTCTACATATATTATTATATTTCTTCCTTTCAGTAAACTCTGAATACTCAGACATAATTAATTGGACAGGTTAGGTAGGATTAATGAAATTGCAACGTGCTGGTTTGATTTTTTTTTCTTTCGTACTTTTTGCAGTCATTTGTTCAGCAAATATTTTTTTACTTTCCTTGAAAATTTAGTTAACCCTATATTTTATGGAAGGCTAAATTTAGTTCTCACATTGATATTTATCTGCACAACGTTCCACAACCTTCCCCTAACATTTCACCACATCAGGCATGACAGTTGACTTGTTGAAAATATTTGAAAAGCTTACAGATACATTTTCCTGCAGGCAGGCCCAAATTATAATGTACATGTAGTAGCACTTTATGTCCAGCAGAGGCAGCCCTTTGCCTGTGATAAAGTGCACAGGCTGGCCGTCCACTGGGTCCATATTTGTGCGATCGTGTGATTGTCCTTCGTCTTCCATCATCGCCCGACGAATCCCACAACATGCAGGAGATTCAGCCCTCGTCCACTGCCTTCGACCTCCATTGGACGGCTTCAGACATTTTTTCTTCCTGGCCGAACCTGGTGTTTTTATTCCTCTTTTCTTCAGTCCAGCTGCGTTCAGCGTTGCTGTCCTTGGTGCTGAAACCTATTTCAGCACCAGGGACAGTTTTTTTTCCGCCCTGCAGCCTTCTATGATTTTTTTTCTTTTTGCTGTGTTCGACTGTGTTCGGCAGTGCCATCCTTGGTGCTGAAATCTGGTTTCAGCACCAGGGACAGGTTTTTTTTCCCCCCTGCAACGTGTTTTCTTTTCTTTTCTTTGTTTGGCAGCCTGTCCGACTTCGATCTGGGCCGTCCACAGACACTTCAAGTGGACGACCCTGGTCTTGCGGCGGCTTTGTCCTTAGTCGGAAGATCAAGTTTGTCATCCGACTATGGACCCAGTGGACAGCCAGCCTTACCTACAGTGAACAAATGCCTAGGGACACCTCAATAAATTATATTTACTGGGTGGGTGATGGAATGTTACTTTGCCTTTGGCTTTATGGGAAATTGGTATTGAAGGGGTTAATTAACTATCTAATCATTTTCATTATTAATATTTACCTTTAGTGTCAATTTTTAAATTGCAGTCAATCTGAATTACAAAATCTTCATAACAAAATCGGAGCATCTGCTTAACGACACATCCAGTTAAACATTTACTAATGGTATGTACACACGATAAGTCTTCCTTAACAATCCTTTTATATCAGCGCTGCAAAGCAAACAAACAAAAACATACTTTCAGTGTTGCTAAGGCAGACACACCTTCAATGGATTTTGACACAGAAAATCACTATACATTAACCCATATGTTATAATATACCGTGTTTCCGTGCTAAGGTGATAACATGAGGGTTTAGCAATCTCTAAATGCTGACATGTGCCTCATTAATGGAGTCCCCAGAGTACCATAAATTACCAGACTGAGTAATTATGTATATTAATATCCAAAGGAATTGCACGCAAGAGCTTTTAGTGCGGACTTTTCATTACCAAAATTCCCTTTTTTCTCTCTGGAAAGAGCATGCCTTTTCTTTTTGTTTATTCATTGTGTTTGCACAAATTTTAGAAAATATGCATATTAAAAAAAGAGAGAGGAAGAAAAAACAAAGCAAAAATATTAAGCAGCTAGCCATGTATGCCAACAGCAGAGATCTATGCTGAGAACTGAGCAATAGGAGAGGGAATGCAGTTTTCTAGTTTTGATAGATATGATAAACAAACTCATTCTGTTTGTTTATCAAATCTGCTATTTTAAAGTCAGCAGGTCGAAATCATGGTGAAATACATTCCCTTATGGTATAGACTAATTGACTTCCAAAAAGAGTTAAAGGAGGGTGGACATGGACAATTGGGTGTATAAGGTTAGCAGGTTAGCAGTGTAGAATCCGTGTACCCAGAACAAGATTCCAAGTTTGATGTAAACCAGAGTTCTGGAAACCGTATCAGATCCAATAAACTGCTAGCTCACAACTAGACCATTAAGATAATGGTGGGAGCTGTTATTCATACTGTGACAGACTCAGCTGTCTCTGGGGCAGGTGGAGGAGCCTGGGGGCTAGCCTCCTTCCTATTGACTGTGGACCAAGGTGCTAACTGGGGTTTGCCAGCTGGATTGCCCAGGGAATCCTGTATTTATGTTGACTGTGTTTCTGTATATTGTACATCTCTGTATTAGCTGTCTTCTGTATAGTGTACTATTCTGTATTAGCCATCCCCTCTCTGTATATTGTACACTTTCACTTGCAGTAAGAAGAGTCCTTTGTTTGTCTTGCCTCATATCCCCCCGCCCCTGCTAGGTCTATTCCATTGTTATCTGATCTAATATGTAGTGTATTCTGGAAGGGAGGGGGTTGTCCCTCAACTGTGTTCTACCCGTGTGTTGTTTCAAATAAAGAGTCAGTCTTTGTTTGCTGCTCTAAAACTCTGGTCGTGCCTGGAGCTTTGTAGAGAGAAGGTTTGGGGGCTTCTAAAGCTGGATTTCAGGGCCTAGCTTGGAGATTGCTGCTCTAAAACTCTGGTCGTGCCTGGAGCTTTGTAGAGAGAAGGTTTGGGGGCTGCTAAAGTTGGATTTTGGGGTCTAGCTTGGAGATTGCTGCTCTAAAACTCTGGTCGTGCCTGGAGCTTTGTAGAGAGAAGGTTTGGGGGCTACTAAAGCTGGATTTTGGGGTCCCACTTGGAGAAAGTTAGCGTTTTACAGAGGCACACGGTCGGTGTGCCAGTTGGTCTGCCACACATATCTTAATGTCTCCTGCCGATATTACAACCGAGACACAAGCTCTGCAGTTCGGATGTTTCAGCAGCTTATTGTACGTTTACGGCTCCTATACTATGTATGGGAGTCGTTAATTTACAGCTATATGGAGAACAACGAGTAATTCAATAGTAGTTCGTTCTTCTCCTCTGGAGCCGGTATTAAAAAAAATACTGGCTTTCAGAAGCTGGTGTTAAGTGATTTTCTAAAATCACTTAGCACTTGAATCTACAGGGATAAGAGTTCCTAGTATTCTACCATGACTGCAAGTCCCAGCTCCAGCGAGCTCATGCAGAACTCGTTACAGGGTCATGCTGGGCCCCATGGACTCTAGGATCTGATACCTGCAGCCTCCCCTGTCGGTATTGGTCATCAGCTGGAAAATATTGTGTTCTTGGCTGCTGATACAATGGCTCAGCCAGAATATAGCCTTAATGGCGAGCCACAAATGGAAAATGTCTTTTTTCCAGTTGCAACTCTCCATGAATGGCTAGGTTGTGATCCAGGGCAAAGTCACTAAGGGTTATTCAATAAGCGCCAAACTGCAACGAACAGTGAATTTCATCGTACGGTGCAATTCCGTGGCAGTTCGGCTATTCAGAAAGCTGTCAATATATTTGGCGAATTGCCTGCGATGCAGTTCACCACAATTCGGCAATCTTCGGCGGTGGTGAAATTGTCCCATAGAAAAGCAATGCTTAATCTATTCAGAGACCGCCGAACTGCACCGACATATTGATGAAATGGCCAGATTTCCAGTGGTTCAGTAAACAGGCAAATGCCCGTAGGATTCAATGTAAAAAAAATATTACCGCTTTCATTACTTTTTTATTCAAAAGTTTATTCTTTTCAGTTTCAGCAAAAAGTCTTTTTAGTTATTTATTTTTTTAGAAAGTTTTAGGTATTTTTCTGGATTTTTTTAGGCAAAATTTTTGATTCCCATTTTATTTAATGGCGTTAAGTTTTAAACTGTAACAGACCTTTTCATTATTTTTTAAAGGATTTTATTTTATTATTTCCACACATTTTCATGCATTTTAATTGGTTTGAACACCTTTTAAAAATAGCAGAGTTCTGTTTTTTCTTTTTTACGCAGTTCAGCGGTGTTTGGCGGCATTCGGCGGACTGATTGGAGGTCAGCGTCAGCGTTCGGCGATGCTCGTCAGGTTATTATCTCCACACTCCCCCATCTCCCTTTTGTTTCACTTGCCTTAGTCCCTTAGATTGTAAGCTCATGGGACGTCTGGCTGAACACTTGTATAAAGGGCTGCATTAGCAGGACAATTACCCTACGTGCAGGGCCGTCTGTTCCTTATGTTTTATTATTTATCACATCACCCATTGTAAAGCGCTACGGAATCTGTTGGCGCTGTATAAGTACTTGTAACTGTAACTGTCTTCAATGACTCCTTGTTCAGCGCACTTCAGGGACCCTGCAGGGAATAGTGAATTTACTGCAGGGTCGGTGAACTGAAATCCCTGAAGTGAACCGAAGTGCGCGAACAAGAAAGCACCGACATTTCACTGAAATTTCGGTGTTTTCTGAATAACCCCTTATGGAGTTTACCAGAGCTCTGCCTACATTTACACATAGGTGTGCGCAGGGGGTGCGTCTGGTGTGCCCAGGCACACCCCAATGTTGGGTGAAGAGGTCCTTTATCACCTCTTACATTAACATTTTAGACATGCTATTCATCATGAACCAGATAAAAGATAACTGATGGTTTTTCTGCTTACAGACTTGTTATTTCTAATGGAAAATGTGCATTTTTGTGCAAAATCCTCTAAATATAAGCTTTCAATTAATAGATGTACCATGGGTGCACACCCTAATGTAACGGGATGCACACGCCAGTGCATTTACACCAGACTTTGAAACTTGCCCCCATAGTCTTGGTATCAAGTCTTGGTATTTAAAGTTACACTACATTAAGTTTAATGCTTTAAACGTTATGGATAACCAATGCTTTGCCTTGCTAATGCCAGCACGCATTTACATGTGACTGCCCTTAGTTAAAATGGCTCTAATGATCTAGTAAGGGCAGATGCTGTTCTTTGGGATGTATGGTAAAGCGGAACCGGAAGTGCCTCATAGCCGGTAGTTACATGTGGACATTTGAGCCAGAATGTTGTCAGGAGCACAGATACATGGCGCGGATACTAATTACCGGTAGGCTATCCATATAAACTGTATGGCAAGGCATGTATGTAAGCACTTTGAAAAAGACTACGGTCAAAACGTGTCGTGCAATTTTATTCATTAAATTTGACCGGTCTACGGCCTTTTATTTAAATGTTCCTCAAGTCTTCTTCCACAAGAACCTAACTTCCTCCTTTAAGTAAGGCATCCATTGTGGATGGAAAGGGGAGATTGAGCGTGGGAGTGGTCAGGCCGGAGACCTTTTAAACATATGGGTTCATGCTGTTATAGTTCAGAGCCGGATGCTAATTGGCTCTTGCAAAAGTGAGCAATTTTCTTGGCTGGGATACTGGAGGGTCCATTATACAGGATATACTACGCTATGTGCGATTTATTTCTTTTATTACAGGACCGGTCCATGTGAGCTATATTTGACAAGCACTCACCAACGTGCTGGGATCTGCATGTGCGAGGACTTTCTTCTTGTTTATTAAGTTTAATAATGGCAAATATAAATTAAACAGTACATGAAATACACTATCAGAGCTATTCAGAAAGAGGTGAATGACTGGAGAATTGAAAATTCTAGCAGGGTAATTCAAAGAGAATCGAAAAGTCACCGCACGTTCGGTGACTTTTCGTTCTCTTCAATTCGGTTCGCTTTGCCGATCCCATTTCGGCGACCCTGCGGTGTATTCAGCAAGCACCACAGGGTCCCCGAATAGACGAAAACTAACTGCAAAACCCGGTGAATGCACGCCGAAAACCTGCAAAAACATATGGATTAACTCGCCAAAAAACACAGAAAAACCCGAACAGGAGCCGATCACCCGCAGCGAAGCCGCCGGAAAAAGCCGACACCGCAGACAAGTGAAGTGAATAAATTAGAAAAACAGTTTGCTTGAATGTGTGAAAAGTGAAACGCTGTTTGCAAAGGAACTACTGAGCGAAAATGTCTGAAATTTACATATGAGGTCAAATGAATGATAATAAAAAGGGCTGTTACAGAAAAAATAAGTAAAGTTAAAAAAAAAGACAAATCTGAATTTTTTTTTAAAAAATAGAAATCCAGAAAAATGCTTAAAATATCCTAAAAAATCTATAAATAAAGAGACTCTTTATTGCAGAATTTTATAATGAACGGTTTATTAGATATTGAATTAAAACGGGAATATTTTTAACATTGAAGCCTATGGGATTCGCCTGAATAAACCTGTCGAATGAAACCATCAACCAGCAGGGAAATTCGGCGACTTTTCACTGCTAGTTTTTGTTCTCTGAATAGACGAAGCATTTCTTTTTTATGGGGATTTCACTGCCCTAGAACAGGCACCATATGTGCAGGCAATTCGCCAGGATTTGGTGAATTGCCTGCTCTCTGGATAGCCGAACGGCCAAGAAAGGTAACCAAACGCTGATTTTCAGTGTTCGGTTACCTTTCTCCAGCCATTCGGATCTCTTTGGATAACCCTGTAGGACAAAATAGTCAAACCAGAAAAATTTGCCCATTTATCTCAGTTTCCAATTTGACTATTTGGTCTAGATTGTTCACTCTCCGGGCAATTCTCAAGGTTTTCACCTCTCTCTGAATAGCCCTGTATATTTTCCAGGTATCATAAAACAAAAAGTAGAAAAATAACCTGGCACGATTGGTTCATTTTAATTGTTTAAAACGAGCATAATACACTGTATATAGATTTATCTTCAATGGAAATGACAGAATTGTCCGAGAGCCTGAAACGTATACAAAAAATGACTGCGGAATAAAAATGGAACTCTTTTATGTTATGACAGAATTCCATTACTGAGCACAGTCTCTAAGCAGGATGAAATCGTTTCGTACTTTACATTCTGTTTCAGCCTTTAGAACTAATAAGAACATATGATACATCATCCGTCTATACCGTTAGCTTAAGTTATATAAATCTGATTTCCTGTGCGTCGTATACAGACAGAATATATTTTAGCCCTATTGAAAATATCGGGAAGAAAAATGAAAAACGGAAGCAATTGTTCGGAAATTCTAATTTCCGTCACTGCAGAATTGTGCTGTCACAAGTTTGCATATACAAGCATTCGCCCCGGAGGCCTTACATGACTGCCTACATATGCATTTGTGAATTATAGCATAGAACTACATAATGGCCTTCTATGTACGTCAAAGAAAGAAAACTCCTACAGTTGTCTTATAAATATTCAAAATGTAAATGTCATGAACTTATTTTACAAGCTGGGTATATAATCCTATTAAAACATCCCCTATTTGTTTTGGTCATAGCTATAGAGTAGCAATGAACATCTGAACACAGGAAACATTCATAAAATCTTGGGTTTCTTCAAATATATGGTCTATTAAAACTTGTGCTATGCGGTTCAGACTGAATATAAATACGGCCAAATATTTGCGATTTAGAATCAGCTGAAAGTTTGACTTTACGAGCCGACAGACTGAATCGCATTTGAAAGAGATTTCCTGAATTGATCTGAATATAATCCGAATACAGGATGAGGACCCTTCACCCAGATTGCTCGGACCCTGACAGATTGATGTTGGGTTATTCAGAGAGAAGTGAAAAGCAGGGGAATGACCGGAGAAGTGAAAATTCTAGGTCAAAATAGCTGATTTGGAAAGTGAGATGAATGGGAGAATTTTTCTGGTTTGGCTATTCTCACCTAGAATTTTCACTACTCCAGTCATTCTCCTGGTTTTCACCTCTCTCTGAATAACCCTGATAGTTTTTATTTTTTATAAATTGAAAAGAAATCTTCCTAAGCTTCCTGTTTGCTGTCAGTGCTGCGGCATGCCGCATGATCTGTTTCCATGGGGAGTGATTTATGGCTCTGCACAAAAGAAGAACACTCCCCAGAGTTTCTTGTGTCTGAAATCAGTATCCCTAAAGAGCATTCGCATATGACTGGACTGTTCTCTCTCCCACCGACTCTGAATATCCCATCCACCCTCCAGTCATCCTGGGGTCAGCTGTCAATCACACATCTTAGACGTTTAATCCCTCCCATGAAAGAACGGAAGCAGAATACATGGCCACCTCCAGAGCAGGCAAATTAGGAGCTACAAAGACACACAAAAATCCATTTGAAGTTGTAACGTAAGAATGTTTATGGTTTAACCCCTTACCGCCAGGCGGTTTTGTGCCCCGCGGCAGGGATTTATCGTACTAGTGCGCCCCACTTGCCGGTTGCTACGACGGGACCCTCCTCTGGCCCGCCTATGCAGCTGACGTGCATCGCGTGTTATTGGCTGCAGGGGGACAGCCTGAGTTCGGGCCATCACGTTCCACACACCAACTGGTGGGCAGGACTGCAGAGGCCATAGATGCTGGCAGGGCATGCTATGCCACCCCGTAGCATTATGGCTCACCTGCTGTGGCAACAGCATGGTACACCCTACGGTGGGAAAGGGCTCATTAAGTTACTGCAAAACACATACCAAAAAATGCTACAATAGATGGCGGGCACACATATCCAATCATTTATAAAGTGGCCACATATTCTGCAATGCTGTACAATGGGCAAGTAGAATAAACTATAAACAAACAAGTTACACATATGGAGAAAGATAGGAAAAGAGGACCCTGCTCAAGTGAGCTTACAATCTAAGATGTAAGGTAAAGTGAGTTGCATAGAATCCAACAGTCATGGTGCTAGTTTGTATTGTAATGGTATTTTCCAAAGCAATTTAACTAAGGGTTGTATTTTATTGCATGTTATTAACGGTGTGGACGATGACAGTACAAATTCTGTGGATAGCACATGTATATTATTAATTTGATAAAATTATTCTTGTAGATATTCACACATTTATTACTTAAAATTAGCATAAAAGATGAGTCAGCCTCTCAATAGTTTATGGGCTACGTTAACATTTGTCTAATATCACCCCTGACAGTCAAGTTGCTGCACGACTGGAACCCCCAGATAATGTATTTTATTGTTAGCAAATCATTTCATAAGGTCAATGACCAAATTCTTTCTGAAGCTAATATTAAAAACATAATTCTTTGCATGAGACGTGTTACGAAAGATCAAAATGTCTGGTATTGTTTTAGAATCTGCTTTTAGATAGTTTCAAAATATCCATGAGCTTGGCCAGACCTCCTTGCAAAACAGATGGTTATTAAACTTGCAATCTGACTAAACAGGAAAGAAAAAAAATAATCTTTTTTGGTCATAAATGAATCATAAATGTATCATAAATGAACCCACCTTGATTACTCATATGAGATTTTGTCTTTGAGTTCAAATTAGCAAAAATTAATGGAGCATGGAAAGACTCCGCTAAAAGAGGAAAAAAATAATAGTTTTTCCTTGGTGTTGGCAGATGAGCTTACACTTTACAAGGACATTCAAAATAAGCTACAAACCTCTGGGCTTGTCGTCCTTTACTCGAGTCTTCATATATCGCTCTGTATAAGTAACAGGTTTAGTACCTGGGCCTCTTTTCAACATACTCCTGTTTAACAGAGTTACACATCCTTAAATATCCTAGCAACTCTGTGATCGAGTGGCTAATTCTTAAAATCCGAAGCAAAACAAAAACTGAGATAGTACAACAATAATTTATAAAAAGCAGTACTGCAACTAATATATACAGTTGTGTTCAAAATTATTCAACCCCCAATGCTGTAAAGGGTTTTAGGGAATTTAGTGTACATTTGTAATTGTATTCAGAATGAAATCCTACAAGGACTTTTTAAAGAACCATATGCAACTAAAATGACATCAATTGGTTTTGTAATACAGTAGTAAATGTTTCTTTTGTGAATTCTTCATTGACACAATTATTCAACCCCTTAGACTACCACTCTGAAGAACAGAGGTTCATTCAAGTGTTTTCAATCAGGTATTGAAAACACCTGTGGATGTCACGGAGCAGCAATAAAGCATAATAAGCACCAATTAGGCAGCTTTAAAATGACTGTGATACTCAGCTCCATCTAGACATTTACTGGTGTGATTGCAAACATGGTGAAGTCAAGAGAATGGTCCAGGAAGACAAGAGAAGAGGTGATTACTCTTCACAGGAAGGGCAATGGCTATAAGAAGATTGCAAAGATGTTAAACATACCAAGAGAGACCATAGGAAGCATCATTCGCAAATTCAAGGCAAAGGGCACTGTTGAAACGCTACCTGGTCGTGGCAGAAAGAAGATGCTGACTTCGACTGCTGTGCGCTACCTGGAGCGTAGAGTGGAGAAAAGTCCCCGTGTGACTGCTGAGGAACTGAGAAAAGATTTGTCAGATGTGGGTACTGAAGTTTCAGCTCAGACAATACGGCGCACACTGCGTAATGAAGGCCTCCATGCCAGAACTCCCAGGCGCACCCCCTTGCTGTCTCCAAAGAATAAGAAGAGTCGACTGCAGTATGCCAAAAGTCATGTGGACAAACCACAGAAGTTTTGGGATAGTGTTCTGTGGACTGATGAAACAAAATTAGAACTGTTTGGGCCCATGGATCAACGCTATGTTTGGAGGAGGAAGAACAAGGCCTATGAAGAAAAGAAAACCTTGCCTACTGTGAAGCATGGCGGGGGGGGGTCAATCATGCTTTGGGGCTGTTTTGCTTCTGCAGGTACAGGGAAGCTTCAGCGTGTGCAAGGTACCATGAATTCTCTTCAGTACCAGGAGATATTGGATGACAATGTGATGCAGTCCGTCACAAACCTGAGGCTTGGGAGACGTTGGACCTTTCAACAGGACAATGATCCCAAGCATACCTCCAAGTCCACTAGAGCATGGTTGCAGATTAAAGGCTGGAACATTTTGGAGTGGCCATCGCAGTCACCAGACTTAAATCCGATTGAGAACCTCTGGTGGGACTTAAAGAAAGCAGTTGCAGTGCGCAAGCCTAAGAATGTGACTGAACTGGAGGCTTTTGCCCATGACGAATAGGCGAAGATACCCGTAGATCGCTGCAAGACACTTGTGTCAAGCTATGCTTCACGTTTAAAAGCTGTTATAACTGTAAAAGGATGTTGTACTAAGTACTAAGATTGAATGTCACTTGGGGGTTGAATAAAACTGATAATGATGTGAGCACAGAAAAGACATTTGTGGTTATTTCATTATAAATGTTATGTTATATTTGTCTGACCTACACGTGCCTCTTTGATTTAATTGTAAGCAAGATGACTAAATGATCAAAATCAATGTCAAACTGGCCAAAACACTCAATTTCAGCGGGGGTTGAATAACTTTGAACACAACTGTATATAAAAACCAAATATAAGCGCTTAATGGGACACTGTAGGTATTGTGATTGTTCAAAGTACATGAGTATTCACAGTGCCCTGATCATCCTCTTCTCTTTCCCATCCAGGGGCGGACTGACATCTAATGGGGCCCCCGGGCAATAGGAGGTCATGGGGCCCCCTTGTTCCGCACCCACAGGAGGCCACACCCATAAAAAACCCATCCCCTACAACGCAACACATGGGTATATATTGCCCCCAGCAGCTCACACGTGGGTATATATTGCCCCCAGCAGCTCAAACATGGATATATACTGACTCCAGCAGCTCAAACATGGCTATGAATTTCCCCTAGTAGCTCAAACATGGATATGAATTGCCCCCAGTAGCTCAAACATGGATATGAATTGCCCCAGTAGCTCAAACGTGGTAATGAATTGCCCCAGTAACTCAAACATGGTAATGAATTGCCCCCAGCAGCTCAAACATGGATATATATTGCTTGCCCCCCCCCCCCGTTGCTCACCGGCTCTGTCGGGATGCGGGTGCCCAGTTTGGGGCGGCAGTGAGCTCCCGCCGGTTTCCTTCTGTACATAGAAATTAACATTCAGCCAGCGGCGCTCTCTGAAAATGCCGTGGTTGCGCCTGTAGTGTGCCTGCATCCCAGTCTAACACTGGAGCAGGCACGTTGCCCTGGCGCCGCCCCCTCACGTGACACGTCACGTGAGGGGGCGGTACAGGCACCACCGCGGCATTTTCACAGTGCGCCGCTGGCTGACTGTTAATTTCTATCAGAGGCAGAGGGAAACCGGCGGGGGCCCAGTGTGCCGCCCCAAACGGGCCCCTACTGACCAGCGGGCCCTCGGGCAGTGCCCGAGTGCCTGATGGGTCAGTCCACCCTGCTCCCATTTGGGATGATTCAGGTCTCCAAATGCAGGTAATTAGCTTCTCCCAGAATCTCAGATCAGTGAGAACTGATCTGAGCTTCAGACTTTAGAACCAGGAAGCAGAAACCAATATGGGTCCCACTTCCCTCCCTCCCATCCATTGGTTCTGCTAGATGCTCATTGGAGCATCCTAGGAACCCCCTCACCACGTGGCAAGATCCAGTATGTTGTTGTAATTTTTATAGGAAGAATAAAAAGTCTCTAAAGTCCCTTCCCATAGATAACAGTAATTAACGTAATTCAAGTACATTTTGTACTGTTAACTCCAAAATTACTTTTCTTATCATTTTGAAACAGATGCTGTTAAAGGGACACACGAGACACTGTGGCCACTTGATGTAATTTGAGTGGTCACAGCAACCTGAGTGCCTCTCCGATCAGAGGGCTAATTAAGCCCTTTGAATGCAGAGGAATAGTTCCACCCAGAAGATGAAATCAGTGAACACTCAGATTCCTAGATATCATGTGGTTGACATTGAGCACTATTGGACTGGTGAGATGCTCATGTCACATCTGGAGGAGCGCCAAGAGAAACATGCAATGGATTCAAAGTGAGTTTCAAAATATACTATAAGGGTAAAATGGGATGGGGGGGTGGAGGAGGTTAATGATCACATTTTACTTGAATTTGAATTAGCACAGCAAAAAAACAAAGAGTTTCTACAGGATACTACCCATGTAGGATACAAACTTAAAGGAACACTCTAGGCTAAAAATCACCCCCCCTTTTTTTAAAATTATATTATACCTATTGCCCTACCTAGTTATTCAGTATTTTTTTTTAATGTAATACTTACCCTAAAAACCACTTGTTTCCAACATCGGTTTTTTTTTTATACTCACCTCCCTCCTCTACCGCTCCCGTCGTGGGAAATCTTCAACTTGGCTAATGGTTTACGTGAGAAGCGCGCATGAGCGCCTCTCACGTAAACCAGCCAATCAGCAGGCTTCCTCCGGCTCCATCTTCTTTGATTAGTGTTACGCGCAAGAGGATGCGCGCTACACTAATCTCAGCCGCTGCCGCCAGCTACTGCGGCGAGTTGGAGATGTCATTGCGCTGAAAGCGCGATGACGTCTCCTACTCGGCAATAGTCAGCAGAAGCGGGAAATACGAATCCCGCCCTGCTGACTGACAGCTGGGAGGGCAGAGTAAAGTCCTCCGCGTCTCTCAGCTGTTTCAGCCGATCGGCTGAGCGGAGGAGGCAGCGGAGGAAAAGGGCATACTTAGGACATCATGACCACCTAAAAAAGCTTAGGTGGTCATGTTGCCTAGAGTATCCCTTTAATTGATTACGTTTAATTTATATTAATTGACAAGTCGTTAACGAAGTTAATATATAACCTATATAATAATAACAAATACAAAAATAATTACTATCTTGATTTTTGTCCCTTGCTTTGAAATGGTCATGGTAAGCAAAATGTTTTACTTGCTTCCAAGCAACTACACAATGAGTTATTACAAACAGGCAACCATCATGATGTAGAGAGCCTACACTCACATACCCAGTTGAAGGAGATTGTAAACCTACAATAATTGATTTGTCTTGAAAAATAAAAAATATATATGTTTTACCATTTTCCAGAAATCCAGTGAAGGGGGGTGAAAAGGGGGGAATTCCTTTAGCAGTATACTTCTATTTCAAAAACCAAAGATGTTACAGGCGTGAAAATTGGTATTTGCAACCTTCGTGAAAAAAAAGGATTTTACCATTTTCTAAAAATCCAAGTGGGGTGAAAAATGGGGGTGAATATTTTAAACAGGATATCTATTTCTCAACAACCTATATTTAAGAAACAAATGATGTTACAGATGTGAAAATTGGTATTTACAATCTTTTTGAACCATAAAAAGCATGTTTTACCATTTTCCAAAAATCTAAGTGGGGGTGAAAAAGGGGGGTGAAAATGGGGGTGAATACTTTTATTGTATATGTATATCTCAAGAACAGTCGATGTTACAGATGTGAAAATTGGTATTTAGATTCTTCATGAAAAATAAAAAGACACATATTTTAGCATTTTCAGAAAATCCAATTGGGGTTAAAGGAGTTGAATAGATTCATGAGTATACCTTTATTTCAAAAACCAAAGTTGTTACAGGTGTGAAAATTGGTATATACAATCTTTGTGAAAAATAAAAAACATGTGATTGCCATATTCTAAAAATCCAGTTAAGGGGTTGAAAAAGGGGGTGAATACGTTTATCAGTATATCTAGATTTCAAAAACCAAAGATGTTACAGGCATGAAAATTGGTATTTACAATTTTCCTGAAACATACAAAACACATGTTTTACCACTTTCCAAAACTCCATGTAAGGGGGTGAATATGGGGGGTGAATATTTTAAACAGGATACCTTTATCTCAAAAACAGAAGATGTTACAGATGTGAAAATTGGTATTTAGATTCATCTTGAAAAAAACAAACGTGTTTTACCATTTCCTGAAAATCCAGTTAAGGGGAAGTAAAAATAGGGGTGTATACTTTTATCATTATGCCTATATTGCAAAAACTAAAGATGTTACAGGCGTGAAAATTGGTATTTACAATCTTCTTGGAAAAAAAACATCAAAAACATGTTTTACCATTTCCCAAAAATCCAGTTAATGGGGGATAAAATGGGGGGATGAATATTTTAAACATGTGTAGCGCTGCTTTAAAGACTGTGTTTTGCTGCATTTATTTATTATGACCACCAGAGGGAGATAGAGACATAATGGACTATGATGGACAAACACTGAACTACAATTTCCATCATGCTTTGCGTGAGTACAGGAAGTGGGTGGTGTAGGAAGAGGAAAGACATCAGCAGCCTCGGGGCAGGGGAGGGGCAGAGTGAGCTGAGCGGTGAAAGGTGGAGGACGCACGTGAAAACTGTCAAGGATCGTGACCGGGCCAGAGTACAGGCGCTGCTTCACTGGTGCTGGAGATCGGGATGGTGACCCTGCGGAGACCTACCTACGCAGCGCTGAGAGGTCTGGATGGAAATCTGGTTCCGGCTGGTCCCCGAGTGAGGAGACCGCGTTGATCGATTGGTAGTGCAGGCGGTGGATCGTTGTTCCTGTTGCGGAGATTCGACAAGCAGGGAGCAGATCCAGTGGCACAGAGTCCCAGTGCACGGCGGAAGAAGATCCTTGATCGGGTGCTGGACAGTTTGTCTATCGGATGGGTGAGAGGCCTCCCAGGCCTCAGTTCCTAAAATAAGAAACGCACGCTGCAGTATTGTTTAAATCCACAGGGCCCCAACGTGACTAGTCGATGATTGTTTGTTTCATTCACTGGCCAGTTGAATACAGTACCCGGGTGCCCGAGACAATACACATACACATTTTTGAGATATTATTCACGGGACTTACACTCCAGAACTGAGGGGGTTAATCTTTTCTTTTGCCGCCGCGTGTTTTTCCCGCGTTACGAAATCCTGTAGTTTAAATACCGTATCTACGTTATATATGCTGCTTTATTGGGATCAGTAAAGAATATAATCTATAAAAATCCACAACAGTGCTGGTGTATAGTTATTCCCTAGTGCGGTGAGACTAACCCGAAGTTAATTCAGTGGCTCCTACGGGAGTGAGCTCTACACATGATACGTAAATATAAAAAAAATTGAAGATGTTTCAGATGTGAAAATTGGTATTTAGATTCTTCTAGAGATATAAAAATATGTATTTTACCATTTTCAGAGTATCCAGTTAAGGGGGTGAAAAGGGGGATGCATATTTTTTATCAGTATAACTATATTTCAAAAACCAAAGATGCTATAGGCGTGAAAATTGGTATTTAAAATCTTCCTGAAAAATAAAAAAATACGTGTTTTACCATTTTCCAAAAACCCAGTTGATACACTGGATCATCAGATCAGAGGGATGCTGTTACTTCACACTGAATGGAGTTTCTATGCAGCTCCTCTCACAGCCAGGGCTTGCACACTCCCTCACTGCTCCAGCATGTCTGCTTCCCTCTGACAACCTAGGGCTCGCACACTCCCTCACCGCTCCAGCATGTCTGCTTCCCTCTCACAGCCTAGGGCTTGCACACTCCCTCACTGCTCCAGCATGTCTACTTCCCTCTCACAGCCAGGGCTCACAACACTCCCTCACTGCTCCAGCTTGGGAGAATCTGTGATATTAATGAGGAACCTCAACCCAACTAAGCTCTGTAATGGCACCAGATTTCAAGTAAAAGGACTCCACAGAATTGTGATTGACGCAACGGTGCTAATTGGTTCTGGTTGTGGGAGTCAGTGCTCATACCACGAATACCTCTTATACCTTCAGAATATCCGTTTCAGTTCAAAAGACTTCAGTTCACCCCAAAGATTTGTTTTGCGATGACTAGCAACAAGTCTCATGGATAGACTTTGAAGATAGCAGGGATTGACCTAAGGGCAGACTACTTCCCACATGGGCAGTTTTACGTTGCCTGTTCCAGAGTAATTTCTCTGGTGATCCAAGCACCTAAAAGAAGAACCACTAATGTAGTTTTCAAAGAAGCACTCTAATATTTTTTTCTATGTTCCAGATGCCAAAAAACTAAATTATTATTTTTTTTGTCTGTCTCATTGTCTGTATTAACAACACAAAAAAAATTCATGGACACATATGAATGAATCAACTTTGTAGCCAATACACCCTGACTAACGTCTACAATAAACATTACTTATTACTTTAAGACATCCACCTGTAAATTATATTTCATACAGTTTGTACAAAAACTCATGTTTCTTTTAAAAACAACTGTAACAAAATCCCAAATCCACGCGAGCGAAGCCGCAGGCAAAATTTAGTAAGACATAAAAAAATATATATTTTTACTTCGTCCCCTGTAACCTTCACTGTCCACTTTTCCAAAAAAAAGTGTCAGATCTGCTGTCAGTTTGCCAGAGCCATCTGATGTTCAAGTGCTCTCATTGTATAAATGATTAACGCTGATACTACATTAAAGGGGCCTTTGATAGGACTTCAAACTTCTTAAGTGGCCAGTGAGCCCCTAATCCACTAACAAACAATTATCTGGGCCATGTGTCTGCATGATAGACTGCTAGTGCAGTATGACAGGATAAAATGACATTTCCAGTCTAGTCAACGGAAAGGGAAAACAAAATCACAAACTTTCAGTTCACATCCAGCATTTCAAGGATATCAGTGAATCAGATGTGGTTATGCTTTCTGCCAATCCTGATGGATCTCCGGCTAGAAAATTATTCAACTCGAGTAATTGTGGTTTTGCTCTATATGTGTAGAACAGAGGTCACTTAGCAAAATATTCAAGAAGTATTCTGTCCTTAGTACATAGTGGAAATATAAATATACTGTATGTGTAATGCAAACAGTGAGGTAAAAAATTATTTGATTCCAGAAAAATGCATTTCAAAAAAGTAATAAATTGACTTGCATTTTATTGAGTGAAATAAGTATTTGATCCCCTATCAATCAGCAAGATTTCTGGCTCCCAGCTGTCTTTTTATACAGGTAACTAGATGAGATTAGGAGCACTCTCTTAAAGGGACTGCTCCTAATCCCAGTTTGTTACCTGTATAAAAGACACCTGTCCACAGAAGCAATCCGATTCCAAATTTTCCACCATGGCCAAGACCAAAGAGCTGTCCAAGGATGTCAGGGACAAAATTGTAGACCTACACAAGGCTGGAATGGGCTACAAGACCATCGCCAAGCATCTTGGTGAGAACGAAGGTGACAACAGTTGGTGCGATTATTCACAAATGGAACAAACACAAAAAAAAAGTCAATCTCCCTCGGTCTGGGGCTCCATGCAAGATCTCACCTTGTGGAGTTTCAATGATCATGAGAACGGTGAGGAATCAGCCCAGAACTAAACTCCAGGATCTTGTTAATGATCTCAAGGCAGCTGGGACCATAGTCACCAAGAAAACAATTGGTAACACACTATGCCGTGAAGGACTGAAATCCTGCAGCGCCCAGCAAGGTCCCCCTGCTCAAGAAAGCACATGTAGAGGACCAACTGAAGTTTGTCAATGAACATCTGAATTATTCAGAGGAGAACTGAGTGAAAGTGTTGTGGTCAGATGAGACCAAAATCGAGCTCTTTGGCATCAACTCAACTTGTTTTGTTTGGAGGAGGTGGAATGCTGACCCCAAGAACAACATCAAACCTGGAGGTGGAAACACTAAGGTGGGGGTGTTTTTCTGCTAATGGGACAGGACAACTTCACCACATCAAAGCGACGATGGATGTGGCCATGTAACGTCAATTACTGGGTGAGAAGCTCCTTCCCTCAGCCTGAGCATGGAAAGGGGGTCATGGATGGGTATTCCAGCATGACAATGACCTAAAACACACAAACGAGGCAACACAGGAGTGGCTCAATAAGAAGCACATTAAGGTCCTGGAGTGGCCTTGCCAGTGTCCAGACCCATAGAAATCTCTCCTCTAGCAAGATCCTGCTGTTCGGCAGAGTGATCACGGAGGGAGACAGAAGACTTTCTTCCCCCAGTCTCCCTCTGCTCCCGGTGGCCAGAAGCAGCAGATCGGGCCCTCTTTCTCGCCGTGGAATAAGAGGTGAGTATTTGTTTTTTGGGGGGGTTTTGAGCTGCAGGTAATGGTTTCTGCAGCAGCGCAATCCGTCACCTACACCTCTGAGCTGGTGGTAACTTTTTGTTAGCGCCAGCTCTTAGTAGCTAGCGGTAGGACCAATCTGTGCTTGCACTTTGTGCTCCCCATGTTAGGTTTAGGGCGCGCAAAGTACAGTAAACTCGCGCTACGAATCGCAAATTAAGGAGCGCTAAAAGGTTTATTACCCGTGAGCGTTTCGAAGGCGATGTGGATGCAGCGCTATGACCTCCTTTAAGCTAGCGCTAACGTTGACCCTAGTGTTAGCTTGAAGGAGGTGATAGAGCCCCTAGCGTTTCCATTCTATGTCCATTTATATGTATCTTATTCCCTTATGTTTATATAGACGATAATAATAATATTAGAGCGCGGGTGCTAAGTGAGAGATGACTCGGTTAATGGGGAGAGGGCTAGAAATCTTGAAGTCGCTGTCATTTTTTTACGATGTGACCTCGATTATAATAAAAATAAAAGGTCCCCTCTGTGCGGTCCCTGGTGATTGGATGGCCATGCTGTGCCGTAAAGCGAGCTGCCTCTGCACAGCATTCCTGCACATGAATTACAAGGCTTGTGTTTTTAAAGCTCTCCTTGTTCCTGTGTGTGACTCCTGTGTTTGCTGTGAACTTTAGCAGAGAAGCGAGCTTGATAACGAGCTGTCCTCCCCATCCCCCCCTCCTCCTCCTTCCCTCTCTCCTCCTCCCTCCCTCCGCTGCTGCTGCTGCTTGTTTGCACTCGGCTGATCCAGAGCGGAAATTCCTTTCCGTTTTTGTGAATGACAAACTCATTAACAATTCATCAACACAACCTGTTCCAGCCGGCCCCGTCTCCCGGGGCAACCGAGGTTCGGAGCGCGCCGATTGGCTGCGCCGCACAATGTATCCATTCAGACGCTGCGTGTTTGTATCCATTCAGTCGCTGCCTGTGGCCGGAGCCGCGCGGCCATTCAGAGACTCTAATTGGATTTTGCATTGGATGCTTTGGAGGAGGCGGAGAGGCGGCCATACAAGCCCCGGCGGCCAGCGGCGCCCATTCAGCCCTCACATACACACGGGGCAGGCGGCCATACAAGCCCCGGCGGCTAGCGGCGCCCATTCAGCCCTCACATACACACGGGGCAGGCGGCCATACAAGCCCCGGCGGCTAGCGGCGCCCATTCAGCCCTCACATACACACGGGGCAGGCGGCCATACAAGCCCCGGCGGCTAGCGGCGCCCATTCAGCCCTCACATACACACGGGGCAGGCGGCCATACGCGGCTAGCGGCGCCCATTCAGCCTCCCTCCCGACACACGGGGCAGGCGGCCATACGCGGCTAGCGGCGCCCATTCAGCCTCCCTCCCTCCCATACACATTCATTCTTTTTTTTTTCGTTATTAAAGATTTTTTTTTTTAGCTCCATTCTTGCTTTTAATCCTGGTGCTTTATCGTGTGATCTCCGGGGCCGCCGCCGGTAAATGCCCTTGTAGCTAGGCCGGATAAAATCCCCTCCATCCACCTGCAGGTCTCCTCAATGATAGACAAGCTCAGACCCGGGCTGATCCCCGCTCCAGACATGGCGGTCAGCAAGTCGGTGGCCTGGCTCAACGGGCAGCTGGACGCGGCCAACGACCGCCTGCTTCTGATGGACTGCAGACCGCAGGAGCTCTACGAGTCCTCTCACATCGAGGCGGCCATCAACGTGGCCATCCCGGGCATCATGCTGCGCCGCCTGAAGAAGGGCAACCTGCCCATCCGCTCCCTCTTCACCAGCGGAGAGGACCGAGACAAGTTCGCCGGGCGCTGCGGCACCGACACCGTCATCCTGTACGACGAGAGCAGCAGCGAGTGGAACGAGAACACGGGCGGCGAGTCGGTGCTGGGGCTGCTCATGAAGCGCCTGAAGGACGACGGCTGCAGGGCTTACTACCTGGAAGGTAAGGCAGGGCTGGCTCGGGGGGCTCGGGAGACACAGGCACCCTGTGACCCTGACATACCTCCCTGTCCCATCCCTCTGCATGCTTTAGCCCCCCCAGCTGTCAGTGCGCTCGGTGCTGCAGGAGAGGGGCTGCCGGTGCGCTCGGTGCTGCAGGAGAGGGGCCGCCGGTGCGCTCGGTGCTGCAGGAGAGGGGCCGCCGGTGTGCTCGGTGCTGCAGGAGAGGGGCCGCCGGTGCGCTCGGTGCTGCAGGAGAGGGGCCGCCGGTGCGCTCGGTGCTGCAGGAGAGGGGCCGCCGGTGCGCTCGGTGCTGCAGGAGAGGGGCCGCCGGTGCGCTCGGTGCTGCAGGAGAGGGGCCGCCGGTGCTGCAGGAGAGCCGAGCTTCTGTTTTATTATGGTGTTATTGCACTGTATGTCTCCGCCGCATTGATTTTTATCTTTATCATTAAAAGGGGGCATTAATTCTCTAAAGGGCTGGTTCTGACCCGTTCCTGGCACCGCTGCGGCGTTTGTTGCGTTTATATATTGAGGTCACTTTTACATTATAACACGCTGGAGGGAGCTCAGCTTATTATTTCCTATAAATCAGGTGTGGCGAATTATTGCCCAGATCTTGTTTTGGCATCAGTGGCAGAGCACACAGGGTGAGGGCAGAGAAACTCGCCCTATGGGCCACTCCGGCCCTGTGAGAGATGCACATTCAATAGCTATAATATCTGGGCAAAATTATAAAAAAAATGGCCATATTGCTGGTATAGTTTTATGGTACAGATGTTCTTGGTTTGAGTTTCTCATTATAATATAATCAGGATGTGCTGCTGCTTCTCAGTGACAGGTTGAAGTGGCCGCTGTGCAGCTTCCAGGCAGCCCTTGGGGATGACGGGGCTCCCAGGAGTGCTGAAAGGATGGCTTCCCCCGCCTCAGCCCATTCATAAATCTAATGAAAAATCACCACCTAATCCAGCTGGCCTTTTTTTAAATCCTGTTTAATTGCCGTACCGTATAAATGTATAGTCTATCGTGCTTTAAAAACATGATATATATAATATATATATATATATTTCTCTCATCCTCTAAAATGTGACCTTACTTTTATTTTATTTTTTTATAAATGTTATAACGTCCAATAAAAAGGTATCGCTGCTATAATCTGAGATATTTATTATTTGGAGATCTCCTAGATTAAACCATTATTTTAAAAATAAATTAACTTTGCACGACTGCCCTGCTGCATCACTTTTGGTTAAATTATATAAAACATTCTACCTGGCTTTTCTTTTTGATTTTAAGAGGGGAAAAAAAAAGTCCGCTTGGTTTTTTTTTTTTTTACTATCTGGAGTTAAATATTTCCATGCTGGTAGTATATTATTAAATGCCTTTATCTGAGTGATCGTTTCCATTCAGGAGCAAAGTCCTGGCCAGGTCTATCTGATTTAGTGCTCTGCTGAAGGACAAATACTTCATTTTATTAACAAAAATACTGATATTGTGAGCTGAAGCCTAATTAGGGGTTATATCAGGTCATTAATAAAATTCTCTTGTTGCAGTGATTACATAATTTTTTTTTTTCCAGTGATTTTTGTAATTTTGCATTTATGCTCTCCTCCAAACAGGTGGCTTCAACAAGTTCCAGGCTGAGTTTCCTGTGCATTGTGAGACTAATCTGGATAGTTCCTGCAGTAGTAGTTCCCCACCGGTTCTTGGCTTGGGAGGTCTTCGCATCAGCTCGGATTCTTCGTCTGATATAGAGTCTGACATCGACCGTGACCCGGCCAGCGCGACTGATTCAGACGGGAGCCCCCTCTCCAACCCTCAGCCTTCATTCCCGGTTGAAATCCTGCCCTACCTGTACCTCGGCTGTGCCAAGGACTCTACAAACCTGGACGTCTTGGAAGAGTTTGGCATAAAGTACATCCTAAACGTGACGCCCAACTTGCCGAACCTTTTCGAGAATGCTGGGGAGTTTAGGTACAAGCAGATTCCCATCTCGGACCATTGGAGCCAAAACCTTTCTCAGTTTTTCCCCGAAGCCATCTCTTTCATTGGTACATCAAATTTTTATCTTACAATATGTATCTTGTTTTCTGTCATGTCCTTTTGTCTCTTAAATTGCATTTCGCGTGCCTATTGATAAATGTCTCCCTACTCCTTTATTCCGACATTTCCCTCTAAAACGTTCCTTTCTGTAGACATCTGTGCGTACACCTCCATTCATGTTGTCAATGAAGTGTGGCACGTGGGGGGGGGGGACCTCCTTCAGGCCAGTTCCTTTCGGCATTGTTGGTTGTGTGTTACATGCGGCTGTCTCTTTAAATTTTAATGGCTGCTCTTAGTGCAGAGACCGTTTGATCCTCCTCTCTTACATAGAGGGCGATGGTAACATGAGCACTGCCGGGAGAAAAGTTTGGCAGGAAGCCACAGAGAACCTAATCTCCAAGCATTGTAATGCATTTCCTCTTACAAAGGAACCCATTTTAAAGCTATGTTGACATCCTGTTCCTCTTAATGGCCTGTCCCCTGTGACTTCCTTCTTTCTCTCGCAATGCCTGAATGCGTTCTTTGTTGACTGCACAACACTTGAAGAACCATTTTATGTTTTCATTTTTTTTTTTTTTTTTTTTTTCCTCTTTCGTATCCAAATGATTAAAATCCAAATCGCGCCCTCCTGCTTCTCCAGAATGTTAGATGATTTTTTTTTTTATTAAATTCTTAAATCTGACTTTACGTTAATTTTTTAACATCACTGCTCTGCGTGGAGAGAGACTGGAGTCATGGGTTCGATCCCAGCAAGAGCACCTCTCCAGTAAGTGTCCTTGGGCAAGACACCTAATGGTACATACTCGCCACCCAGGACATACTTAAACGAGATCTCAATGTGTATCCTTCCTGGTAAAATACATTCTCAAAAAAAAAAAAAAAAAAACTTCTTCAGGGTGTTTTTGTAACTTTGTCATTTTAGGTTGTGTGTGGTGGTGTTTCCCCCCCCCCCCCTTTCTGCTGGTCCCTTTCCATGACCAGTTTAATGTCCAATTCAGGTAGAGGTTGGGACGGCCAAACACAACCTCGCTCTCGTCCAGTTATGTAGACTTGCTGAGCTTGCACAGAATTTGTAGTCTCTCCCACACTTATGAATGGAACCCATGCAAACAGTAGCGCAGCGAGCCCTTCCATTCAGATTTTTCAGTGAATGGGAAGAAGCTCTAGTCTAATCACACGTGAGACTTTCCTTCTGCTGGGGAAGAACACCTTTGTGTGGTTCCTCCTAGTTTTCTACCATTTCTGGTGGCCATATCAACTGTTGGGTCTTTTCACGCAACCTGTTACCGTCTTCCATTTCTAAGTTAGGCTAGGGTCAGATGAGCACATTTTGTACGGACTGTGCGTCCGTGCAGTACGGACGGACGTACTGACTGACGACAAGGTAGTGGCCACACAGTCCGTTTTTTTTCACTGACACATTTTTTGACTGATGTAGCAGGGAAAATAAATTACAATGAAAAAACATTGTCGGTCAAAAATGCTGGACGTATAAATGCAGTCCGTCTGACCTTGTTCCATCACTCACACAGAAAGCTATGCGGACGTTGTGGACGTGGCGCACTCCGCACGTCCGTTCTAGCAGTATTACATTCTTGCCTAAGGCTAGGGTCAGACTAGCGCATTTTTCGCGTTGTCCGTGAAAAAGTGCGTTCGAATGGATGTATTTTTTTTCACGGAATACACGCTAGCGGTCATACAGTTAAACCCACGTTAAAACTGCTTTCGTCTGACCTTAGCCTTACTTGCGTCCGTTTGCAGCGTCCGTCAGCCCCCGCACTTCTGTGCGGACGTACTTCGTGTGTGGGGCTCCATTTAACCCAATTGTATGCTATCACGGACGTACTTATGTGCGGCAACACGGACGTTAACACTGCGTTCGTCTGACCCCAGCCTTACCTGTTGTGTTTTATCTATTTACGAGGTTTACTAATTTAGACTTTTTTTTTTTGTTTCAGATGAAGCCCGGGGCAAGAGTTGCGGAGTCTTGGTACATTGTTTGGCTGGGATCAGTCGCTCTGTGACTGTTACAGTTGCTTATCTTATGCAGAAGCTCAACCTCTCCATGAATGACGCTTATGACATTGTCAAACTGAAGAAGTCCAACATCTCGCCAAACTTTAACTTCATGGGTCAGCTTCTGGATTTCGAGAGGACATTGGGACTCAGCAGTCCGTGTGACAATCGGGTTCCTGCCCAGCAGCTGTATTTCACTAGTCCAGGAAACCAAAATGTTTTTCAGGTAGATTCTTTGCAGTCCACGTGAACGGTACCTGCGCTTCCACGTCTGGCATTTTAATCATTCCTAGAAAGAATTTGAATTCTTTTTATGGGCCGTTATTGAAGTGATTGTCGACAGCCCTATGTGATTTGGTTCAAGAAGATCCAGAGTTCCTGACTGAATCAAGTCTATTAAAGTTGCCGCGTTGCAACCGTAGAGAGTCGCTTTTTAGAGGACGTCTCCAAAGCACTTGGAGAAGAACCTTAGATGCCTTTGGAAAAGAATTTGGCAAGCTCGTCGAAGCACACTGTCTTAGTGATGCAATGGCTTATTGAAATAAGCAAATGCAGAGATGGACCTTGTGTATGACCTACGATTCTGTAAGATACAGAAGAATATTGTCTTCTGCGAAGACTTGGTTCTCCTGAAACTCAAAGGAGCCAAAGAAAACTGTAAAGTTCTAAATAATTTGAAGTATTGATTTATTTTCTTTTTGTCTCAACATTGTTCTGTAAATATCCACTTTTTTATATGTAGCAATTTTTTTTCTTCACCCCTTGAAGTAGCCATGGGGTTGAGTATAGAATTCTTCCTGCTATAATTTAAATATAAATTGTTCATAGCATATTAACGTTTTGATGGTTGTGCATTGCATTCTGGTGCACAAGAGATGAAGTTGTTTTTTTTTCTTTCTCTGTAAATTTTGTCATTTCTCCATTATATAGCTGTAATTTACACATGACTTCTCGTCGGAGCCCCTTATTCATTATGATTTATTTTTACCTTAACTTTTATTTTTACCACGTTAATTGCTCTGATACTTGTGAATTACCTCTTGCTCTTATTCTTATTTTAGGGAGCCTCACCCTAAATGCTGTGTGGGTGCCTGTGGTTTTTATTTATTTTTTTTGGTTCCCCCCCCCCCCTCCTCCCCCTTTTCATTTTATATAAATTGGAAATAAAGAACACATGTACCAGTGTCATGCAAACGTTTAGCTTGCATATTGATCGCCAATAATGGAGACTTGATACTCTCAATGTCCACGGAGTAAAAGTTTTAAGAATAAGTTTATTATAGAAATGTAAATCTTTAAATTATTAATAAATTACTATTTTGGATATTGAATGGTGTTCTGCTTTTGTCTATTGTTGACCATTCTTATTAATCACCAGGAATGTGGAAGAAACCAACAACTGCCTACTTTTTTTTTATTTTTTTTTTTATGGCCACATTAAAGGATAATGGCTGACCGGGGGGGGGGGGGGGGGGGTGTATAAATGCTGGTCTTGCAGTTCATGTTTTGTTTATGGACCTTTTCTTTCCTATACACTTTCTTTAATTTCTCTTCAACCTGAATAATAACAGGAATATTCGCTACACCACAAATGCTGTAGCGCAGTGTTTCCCAAACTTTGTCCTCAAGTACTCCCAACAGGTCAGGTTTTAAGGATCACCTTGGGGGAAATGCAGACTGAATCCTGCAATCACTGAGCAGCAAATCCTGAGGACTAGGGTTGGGAAACACTGCTCTAGGACTGTGCTTCACTCCAGTCCTCAGGATCCCTAACAGGCCAGGTTTGCCAGATATCAGTAGCACAGGTGATAGGATTTGCTGCTCAGCGATTTGCAGGATTCAGTCTGCATTTCCCCAAGGGAATACTTAAAACCTGCCTGTTAGGGGGACTTTAGGTCGAGGGTTGGAAAATTTATCTTTTTAGCCAAAAGATAAAGGAGGTTCTCCAGGAAGCGCTGGTCGGTGTTTGACAGCATTGCAAAAAAATGGTATTGCAGTGTTATGAAGCACTGGCATTTCAATTTTTTTTTTTTTTTTTTTTTTTTTGGTCAATGCTGGCCAACACCTGTACTCGCTGGGGTCAGACGAGCGCAGTAAGTACGTCCGTGGCAGCATAGCATTCTGACCAATGGAGCCCCACACACGAAGTACATCTGCACAGAGGTGCGGATGCATGACGGACGCTGCAAACGGACGCAGGTTAGGCAAGAACGTAACACTGCTAGAACGGACGTGCGGAGTGCGCCACGTCTGCATAGCTTTGTGTGTGAGTGGAGCATGGTCAGACGGACTGCATTTATACGTCCAGCATTTTTGACGGACAGAATGTTTTTTCATTGTAATTTATTTTCCCTGCTACATCAGTCAAAAAATCCGTCAGTGAAAAAAAACGGACTGTGTGGCCACTACCTTGTCAGTCAGTACATCCGTACTGCACGGACGCACAGTCCGTACAAAATGCGCTCATCTGACCCTAGCCTTAATCCCCAAACTTTTTTTTTTTTCTTGAATTTGTTTATATAAATGTGTGTTTTTGTCTTTGCAAAAGATTTGCTTTGTTTAAAGGACACACACACTCACTCTCTCTCTCTTACACTTTTGAGCATATTTTCCATACTCCCTTTAATCTATTGACTAAGAATCTTCCCTTTTCTTAACATGGTCACGATTTTCACTGACCTAATTTTGTATTTCAGTTCTGAGCTGCTGGTTGGTGCTTCGAGTTGTCTATGCGTCTCTTGTATGCTTTTGCTTACTGTATGTATACGGTGGCTTTGTTTATACTTCTGGAGAATGCCTGGTGACCTCTTTTATCGAAGGGAGAGTTGAAGCTGGTTTTTTAGCTTGATGCTTGTCCGATTTGTTTCTAAATGAAAACTCTGGTTTTGAAGACCATGGGCTAGCGTCTGTGTCGGAGGCAAATGGAACCAGTTCTAAAGTATAGCTCAGAATCGAACACTACTATTAGACTCTACAGCTGAGTTGCTCAAATGTCTCTCAAAAAATCCTGGCTCCTTGTTATCTGTAAAGGCACACTCTAGGCCAGGGCATGTCAAACGCCAAATCCCCATAGGCGTCCCTACAGGGTGGCAATCCGCCCCCACCCCCCCCCCCCCCACCAGGGATCAGCATCCAGCTTCCCCCACTTCCTTTGGATCACTGTATCTCCATCCTTGTGTATCCTGCATGGTTGATCAAGGCCAGAGTCTGGCCTTTAAAAATGCTACCCAACATGACCATATTCCGTGTAAAATAAAAATCCTGAAACTTTTTTCAGATTCATTTAGATTTCTCTCGTTTTCAAGTTCAAGTATTTGATTAATGCCACTTTAAGTGTTACTAGGTAGGCTACATGCCTCACGGTGCATACATTTCATGGTTTCCCTTGATTAAATGGCATTTTAGGGGTTAACGGGTAGGCTACATGCCACACTTGTTTTTTTTTTTAGGATTTTCTTGTTTTATGGCATTTATTATGGAAGTTAGAATGTAAAGGCTCTATTCATCATCAGACACTTTGAGGAATTTGCGAAAATTGGAGTCACCGACTCGGTTATCGGACGTTGGCAAAAACCACTGAATTGCAGCAAATAAAATATTGAATTTAAGTATCATTGCGCCACATTACTCTGGGATTATGGAATCTTTTTTTATACTTACAGGGTTATTCAAAGAGATCCGAATGGCTGCTGAAAGGTAACCGAACGCTGAAAATCAGCGTTCGCTTACCTTTCTTGGCTATTCAGCGAGCAGGCAATTCGCCAAATGTTCGTGAATTGCCTGCACATACGGTGCCTGTTCGAGGGTAGTGAAATCCCCATATCTTTGTCTATTCAGAGAACAAAAACCAGCAGTGAAAAGTTGCCGAATTGCCCTGCCATTCGGTGGCTTCATGCGGCAGATTTATTCAGGCGAACCCCATAGGCTTCAATGTTAAAAATATTCCCGTTTTAATTCCATAAACCGTTTATTAGAATATTCTGCAGTAAAAAGTCGATTTATAGATTTTATTTTTAAGGATCTGTTAAGCATCTTTCGAGATTTTTTTTTTCTGTAACAGCCCTTTTTATTATCATTCATTGGATCTTATATGTAAATTTCAGCCATTTTCGCTCAGTAGTTTGTTTGCAAACAGCGTTTCACTTCTCAAGCGTACTTTTTTTTTTTTCACTCCGTTTGTCTGCGGTGTCGGGTTTTTTCCGGCGGCTGCTCTGCGCTGTGATCGGCTCCTCGAGTTTCAACGGCGTCTTCGGTGGGGTTAAGGCTAGGGTCAGACGAAAGCATTTTTCCCCGCGAACGTGAAAAAGTGCGTCCGAACGCATTGACGTATTTTTTTCACGGAATGCGCAAAAACGGTCAGACGACGCGCATTTTCGGGCGTGATTTTGTACGGATGGTCAATAATACTCTTTTTGCGTCTGGACGTTATGTAGGCTGGACATTAGCAGCGTCTGACATCTCCTAATCACACACACACACGCCGCTATGCCGCAGCTGCGCACTCTGTACGTCAGTACTAGCGGTTCAGCGTTCTCAAAAATATGCGTTCAAATTCCACTTGCGTTGCACGGCCGGACGTTTGTGCGGCCGTACATCATATATTGGCCGTCATCTGCTGCTAGTGCGGCCGTAATTATGTGCGCCAGAACGCACGTTAAAAGTGTGCTGGTCTGACCCCAGCCGAATCCAGATGTTTTTCCGGGTTTCTGTGAGCCTTCGTCAAGTTTTGCAGTGAGTTTTCGGCGGCTTTTCCCTGCATTATGACGGCTCTGTGGTGCTTGCTGAATACACCGCAGGGTCGCCGAAATGGGATCACCAAATCGTGCCGAATTGAAAAGAACGAAAAGTCACGGAACGTGCGGTGACTTTTCGATTCTCTTTGAATAACCCTGTAAGTCTTCTTTCAGTGGTATGAATTAGTGCTGAAAATTATTAGTGCCCTCCCGCAGTTTTGTCTGTGGTATCTTTCCCCCCCCCATATATTGTTCCTAGAGTGGCCACTGCAACTCCCCAAATGTTGAATCACAACTCTCATGATTCTATTGCATTCAAAGTGTTCTGGGCTTTGTAGGTAATCATCATCATCATCTGTGGGACTGTAGTGTGACAGCACTGCTCTAGGCACTTTGACCATGTTAATGGTGTGGTCAGTGTCCCCCCACTGCCCTCTTTCTCCATGATTTGGCCCTCAGAGAGTAGGGGCAAAGGTCCTCCCAGAGCCTGAGTGCTGAGCTCCGTTCGAGGGAGTTCCGGACCTTGGACCAGCTCCCGCCAAAGGCTTTCAATGCATTCGTCATTGTATTGGCGGCATTTCTGTGGTCATGTGATGTGCTGCAGCTTCCAGGGAACACATGATGCTGGTGATATCACCTGTATGCCCTGCGCTTTCAAAACCCTCCTGCCGCCAGGATGGCATAGTACATCCTGCGGCGGTAAGGGATTAAGGGAAGTACATCGATAACACCATAACTTTTATAATTAAGATATTGTTTGACGTTGCAAGTCTTGCTAGAATAAGTAAATCAATTCACAAACTTCCAAGTCCTACGTATACTAGTCTAGCACCCAGTAGTGGTGTAGCAACCAGGGGAGACTGATGGTGCAACTCCCCCGGCCGCAGGGATGGGACTGGTCTCCAGCGTTCCGTGGTCATGCTAAAGTTGGTTACCTGTAAATGTTCCCTGGGTTCTTGTGCACACTCATGGCAGGAGGGCTGGCCATGGTGCTGAAAGAATTGTCAATCCACCTCCTGGCTCCTCCTCCTCTTAAAGCAACAGCTGATAATTCAGGCTCCCTGTGTAAAGAGCCGCATGAGAGTGTAATAGAAGCCAACCACATTAACCCTTTAATCTACAGCCCCAACTACTTAACCCTTACTGACTACAGCCTTCAATTAACCCTTCACAAAACACCTCTAAATCCCTGCAGCCCTGATTTAACCATTCATTACACAACCCTCACTTAACCTCAATCCAAAAACCCACATTAAGCTTTTTAATTATAGTCAGGGTTATTCAAAGAGAGTCGATCTGGCCCCGAAATGTAACCGGACACTGAAATTCAGCGAACGGGGACATTTCGGGGCCGTTCGGCTATTCAGAGAGTAGGCAATTTGCCAAATTGTGACGAATTGCCTGCAGGTACGGTGCCTGTTCGAGGGCAGTGAAATCCCCATAGAGAAGCAATGGTTAATCTATTCACAGACACCAAACAGCAGGGAAAAGTTGCCGAAATGCCCTGCCATTCGGTGGTTTGATTCGATAGGTTTATTCAGGAGAATCCCATAGGCTTCAATGTTAAAAATATTTCCATTTTAATTCAATATCTAATAAACTTTATTATTATATTCTGCAGTAAAAAGTCTATTTATATATTTTTTTAGGATCTCTTAGGCATTTTTTGGGATTTTTTTACATCGATTTTTCTTTTTTCTATAACAGACCATTTTTATTATCATTCATTGGAACTTATATTTAAATTCCAGAATTTTCGTTCAGTATTTTCACCTCATTCGTCTGCGTGACGGGTTTTTCTGGCGGCTGCTCTGCGCTGTGATCGGCATCTAGTCAGGTTTCTACGGCTTGTTCGGCAAGGTTAATCCAGCTGTTTCTGCGGTTTTTGGTGAGTGTTCGGCGAGTGTTCAGCAGGTTTTGCAGTGAGTGTTTGGTGTTTTTGCAGCGAGTTTTCCCTGCACTACGGGGGCCCTCCGGTGCTTGCTGAATACACCGCAGGGTCGGCGAACTAGGAATCGCCAAATCACCCGATGTGTGGGGGAACGAAAAGTCACCGAACGTGTGGTGACTTTTCGACTCTCTTTGAATAATACTGAGTATCTTTAACCCCTTTCTAATATATGTATGAACACATACACACTCTGCCTCAAATATACAATCTTAAGCTTTTAAGTTAAAACTATATTTTATTTAATGCAGAAATATTTTATCTTTGTATTGCATATATATATTTATATATACATATATTTCTAAAATTATTCAATATAAAAAAATCATTTATATATATATAAAAATTAAATGTTCTATAAAGACATACTTTGGACAATAAACTCAAGGTACGACCACATGTCTTTCTTTATATGCAGATATCCTGTTTCCAACTCCTCTCCTCCTGTTTCCAACTCCTCTCCTCCTGTTTCCAACCCCAACCCTCCCAGATTGTGAGTTCCTACGGGAATAGGGCCCTCAACTCCTCCTGTACTGTTTGTCAAATGTTGTTCAATGTATTGTAACCCTGTCTGTACTGTGCTTATTGTACAGCGCTGCGGAATATGCTGGCGCTTTATAAATTAATAATAATAATAATAATAAATGCAGATCAAAGATTCTCTTAAATTCAGCAAAGAATGGCTTCCTCAAGAAATGGGCTGGTAACTTACACATAATAGCATTTGCATCAGAAGTCCTTCCAAAGGCTCTTGAATTGTACCGGCTGGGTGGAGTAGAGGTAACATCACTGCTCTGCGTGGAGAGAGCCTGTGGAGACATGGTTTCAATCCTGACGAGCACCTCTCCAGTAAGTGTCCTTGGGCAAGACACCTAACGGTACATACTCGCCACCCAGGACATACTTGAAAATGAGAGAAATCTCAATGTATCCTTCCTGGTAAAATCCTTTCTAAAAAAAAATTAAGACAATGCACATGGTGATGAAATGACCAGGGACAGATCTCCTCATGATGCAATGGATGTTACATGTGAGGTGCAGTGACATTAGGAGTCCGACCTTGAAGTCACATTATGACGCTTCCAAAGCTAAGCACTGTAGTATCTTGCACATCCTCACTTGTGATGTCATCAGCGTTGTGTTCAGACCAAGATCGAGAAATCTCGGGCTTCAAAGGCATCATCCGGTGCAGCGTTATCGAGATATCTCGATCTGCTGATCTGCAGCCCAAAAGCAAATGAAGCTGCAGGCTGCAGAAGGTGTCCCTAAAGTTTCCCCAAAGTGTTAGCCCTGTGGGCATAATGTCCAAACATCAAGTAAAATCAGCTGATGAATGCTGTGAAATTTGATGGCTTTCCGCAGCCATCAGCAGCTGATGCAGGGAAAGAAAAAAAATAGACCTGCAACTCAAATTTTTGGGAAAATCACTTAGCAGTGAAGGGGTTAATTTACTATTACTTAAAATTATCAGTATCTTTTACTGGTTGTTCCAATGCAAGTTACATAGTGCTTTAATGACTATTAATTCTGATTGGGCACTGACTGGTGCAGCTAGGCTTTTATAGCTGATTGGTCCTTACCCGCCGGTTTGGGTAATCGCAAGAGGAAACGGTCAATGAAAGAGTATCAGCCGAATGTTTCTTTACGTAATAACCTGAGCCAATGCTGACAAGTGCACTCCTGCTCATACGGCGGATTTGCACTAGTTGGCAGCAACTCAGGGGTTAATGACTAGAGCCCATAGTGTTCTTTTTTTCATGGGAATATAATTGTTGTAGAGATTCCAAAAATATATTACATGCATTAAAAAATACTATTTCCCACAAACGGATAAAATATAACCTTTCTCACAACATCACATCGTACTTGAATTTGCCCGGATAATGGCTGTGCAGAGGAAAAGCGCTAATCCACTTTCACAGTCTCACACTCCTGGTATCCCGTGCACCACTATGTTCAAAGTACAGATTTGTTTGCAGCTCTGGCAATTTCCTGTCCAGCTGTAACTAAAGTGGCTGCTTGTTTTAATATGGCCTGCAGATAATTTTAGCCAGAATTTCCTCTTCGTGGATTAATAAGCTGCTTCCCTCCAAGAGTTTGCATGGCCGCGTTCCTACTGCTCTGCAGAATCCAACAGATGGCTTTCCTACCGTTCCCTTTGGCTTCGCTGTGGGTTTCTGTTTGGTCTGTATTTATTACAGTTTGTTCGTCAGACTGTTTTTGAAATTCGTAGCACTGATGAAGGCCAGGCTGTGTACCATATCCACAATGTGGAAGTCACACTTCTTGTGGAACACGGTCATGGTGCGGTTGTTTTGTCTATGATGAACCGCACTGGGAATGCTGGGATCCAGGGTTCAATTCCAGAAAGTGTGATTACGCCCCACGTGACCTTCTCATCAATCCATTCACATGCTTCATCTGTTAGGCTAGGGTCAGACGAACGTATTTTTCACGTCGTCCGTGAAAAAGTGCGTTCGAATTAATGGACGTATTTTTTCACGGAATACGCGATAGCCGTCATACGATGCGCATTTTCGTCTGTGATTTTGTACGGATCATCAATAAAACACTTTTTGCGTCTGGACGTTATGTTGGCCGGACATTAGCAGCGTCTGACGTCTCCTAATCACGCACACATGCCGCTAGCGGACGCAGCGCACTCTGTACGTCAGTACTAGCGGTATCACATTCTCTAAAAAATGCGTTTGTTTGCCGCTTGCGTTGCGCGGCCGCACTTTCGTGCGGCCGTACTTCGTATATTGCCTGTCATTGGCCATCATCTGCTGCTACTACGGCCGTGATAAAGTGCGGCTGCACGCTCGTTCACACTGCGTTCGTCTGACCCTAGCCTTAATTACTCAATAATGCTATTTACATTACTGTTTTTACACTGTGGGTGTACCATGCCTTTTCACCGCTCGGTTTGAAATGGCCAATGCACCACCTATACACGTGAGGGCTGTACCAGAAGTGATGCAAAAGAGTGCATAACTTTTTTTAGTAACTGGTGCAGGTCGTTCAAATTGCACATGTTGTTGTTACTCTTCCTCTACCCATGTCTCTTTGCACCCTATGCCCACCCATCAATTTGTCTCACTATCCCATCATTATCTTTGTCTGGCTATACCCCATGCCTTCCCTAGCAGCGGAACAGGTTGTCTTGACCGAGCAGTATGAGCAGCCAACTCTCCAGCTGCTGGCGCAAGGTCTTGTTACCAGTGGGGTACCTCAGGGGTCCGTACTTGGACCCATTCTATATAATATTTTTATTAGTGATATTGCAGAAGGTATTAATGGAAAAGTATGTCTTTTTGCTGATGACACAAAGATTTGCAACAGGGTTGACGTTCCTGGAGGGATCAGCCAAATGACAAATGATTTAGGTAAACTAAAAAAATGGTCGGAGCTGTGGCAATTGAGTTTTAATGTGGATAAGTGCAAGATAATGCACCTGGGACGTAAAAACCCAAGGGCTGAATATAGAATATTTGATACAGTCCTAACCTCAACATCTGAGGAAAGGGATTTAGGGGTTATTATTTCAGAAGATCTAAGGGTAAGTAGTCAATGTAATAGAGCAGCAGGAAATGCTGGCAGAATGCTTGGTTGTGTAGGGAGAGGTATTAGCAGTAGGAAAAGGGAAGTGCTCATGCCACTGTACAGAGCACTGGTGAGACCTCACTTGTAGTACTGTGTGCAGTACTGGAGACCGTATCTCCAGAAGGATATAGACATCTTAGAGAGAGTTCAGAGAAGGGCTACTAAAATGGTGTACGGCTTGAAGGAGAAAAGTTACCAGGAAAGGCTTAATGATCTTAACATGTACAGCTTGGAAAAAAGACGAGACAGAAGAGATATGAGAGAAACATTTAAATACGTAAAGGGAATCCACAAGGTAGAGGAAGGGAGTATATTTAAAATGAAACAAAATAGCAAAACAAGAGGACATAGTCTTAGATTAGAGGGGCAAAGGTTTAAAAGTAACATCAGGAAGCATTATTTTACTGAGAGGGTGGTGGATACATGGAACAGTCTTCCAGTAGAAGTGGTAGAGGCCAAAACAGTGATTGAATTTAAGCAGGCATGGGATAGGCATAAGGCTATCCTAAACAAAAGATAAATCCAGGTAAAGTATCCATGTAATTGGGCAGACTAGATGGGCCGAAAGGTTCTTATCTGCCGACATTTTTCTATGTTTCTATGTTTGTCCTTAGCTCCTCCCCTTCCATCCATGCATACTTTCCCCACTCTTCATTTTTTTCATGCAGTGGGGGGGCTCCAGATTTCTGTGACTATAGGCTCCTGAAATGTAAATTCGGCCCTACCAGTGTACACAGATGACTGAGGCCTGAGGGGGGCTGGTTTATATAGTTAGGTCAAGCGTGGAGGGTAATCGTCCATAGGCTACAGGTGGGATTGCATTGTATTCTTTTTATAGTTTAATCACATATTGTTATTATTACCGGCTGGGTGGAGTAGAGGTAACATCACTGCTGTATAACTGTGGAGAGAGACTGTGGAGACACAGGTTCAATCTCGGCAAGAGCACCTCTCCAGTAAGTGTCCTTGGGCAAGACACCTAACGGTACATACTCGCCACCCAGGACATACTTGAAAATGAGAGAAATCTCTATGTATCCTTCCTGGTAAAATACTTTCTCAAAAAAATAAATGATTATACTTTATTTATATAGCGCCAGCATATTCCGCAGCACTGAACAAAGGGCACGATATAGACAGGGTTACAATACATTGAGACTGAGTAACATTTGGTAAACCAGTACAGGAGGAAACGAGGGCCCTATTCCCGTGGGAACTCACAATCTAGAAAGGTTGGGGTGGAAACAGGAGGAGAGGACTGCGAGGTGAGAGTGATGGACTACAAGGTAAGAGCGATGGACTGCAAGGTGAGAGCGATGGACTGCAAGGTGAGAGCGATGGGCTGCAAGGTGAGAGCGATGGACTGCAAGGTGAGAGCGATGGGCTGCAAGGTGAGAGCGATGGGCTGCAAGGTGAGGGTGACGGACCGGTTGCGTCAGTGAGTTGGGTGGTAGGCTTCACTAAATAGGAAAGTCTTAAGGGAGCGTTTGAAGGAAGAGAAACTAGGGGAAAGTCTGACAGTATAAGGGAAAGCGTTCCAGAGGATGGGGGCCGCGCGTGAGAAATCCTGCAGTCTATCATGGAAAGAGGTGATGCGGGGAGAGGCTAGGCGCAGGTCTAGTTTGACCTTAGGGAGTGCACTGGGGTGTATTTGCTGATTAGTGAGGACAGGTAATGGGGAGCTGAGTTAGTATGAACAATGTATGAGTATTAATCAGTCTTATACGCTCCCTAAAATATCTTGCATGACTGCTGCCATGAATTTTGTACTTTCCCTAATAAAATTGCTGCAAAAAAAAATAACCATGAGTGCAATATGGGTCTGTTCCGTAAACACCACAACTAAGCTGCAATAGCGCCAGTGCAAGTCAGCTATTCTACATAGATACTGTACGTACTAAAGGGGCTTGCATGTCCATCCCGAGGTCTTTGATTGTTTTAAAGCACAGAGACCTGTAAGTTTAATTTGTTGTACTTCATTGAACTTCTCTTTCACTAGTACAGACATCTTGCATGCTTAGAATTACGTTAGTTTATAGCGCCATCATTTTCTGTAGCACTGTACAATGGGTAGGACAAGCAGACATAAAATAACAAACGAGCGGGACACATTGAGAATGATTAGAAAAGAGCACACTGCTCCAGCTAGTTTACTCTTGCAATTTGGCAGTGTATAAAAGGGGCACGCAGCCACTTAGAAAGCTGCCATTCAGTTGACTGCAGAGGGCAGGTTGGCTGTTCTCAAAGGGCAGAATGGCAACACTGTTACCACTTGGCAGACAGTATCCACTATCCGCAGAATGTAAGATGAGGAAAATCATCCAAAAATGGAATCATACATTCAATGTTTGGTACATCCAGTAGTATTCATATGTGTTTATAACAAGCACTTTCTATCTGTATACTGTGAAAGCAGTAGCGTAATAAGGGGGCAGGCCGCACTGGGTGACAGGAGTCACAGGGGTGCCTCGGCCAGGCCCAGCAACACCCAGTGGGCACCCGGGCCTCGGCTAGGCCCAGTGGCCACCTGGGGCTCGGCAACCCTGCTCGGGGTGTGTTTGTATGTGTGACTGTGTGTGCGTATGTTTGACTATGTGTGTATGCGTATGTGTGTGTGTATATGGATGTGTGACTGTGTGGTAGGATATGTCAATTTACCTGTATTTGGTGATAACACAGTTTAGTGAATGCACGACTTGCCTCGAAATTGCAGATATGGTGAAATTCACCAATCGGTACAATTCGGAGGCTAAGTGGAATCTTAGTGAATAACTCTCTTAACTACAGCCTGTGAGAAACTATTCTTTCTATAATGAGGTCAGGCACAGATGGAGAACGAACTGGTTAGAATACCTCGTTCTCCATCTGCTCGGGGGAAACATTAACGTATCCCATATAAAGTATAGGAGATGTTAATGTACAGTAACCAGGCGCTACATCCGAGATGCCAGCTGAGCTTGCGTCTCAGATGTAATAGGACGTTGTAAAATTAAGCAAAGTGTTGAGCGCTGTGATTAGCGTACGATTTATGATCTGGCCCCAGGAAGGCTGTCCAGTGGCTACTGTTTGACAGCCTTCAGGGCAGAGTGTTGCCCCCTACTTTAAAGGGCTGTTTGAGCCTCCAGGGACAGCTGAGGAGGGAGCTAACTCAGCAAGCCATGAGCAGCGAATTTAATGAATGTGTTGATGGTGGCTGGAGTCTGCTTTTACAGGTCTATTCAATAAACGTGAAACTCAGGAGAATTGGCAGGAAAAGTGAAAATTCTAGGTCAAAATAGTCAAAACAGAAAAATTCCCCCATTAATCTCACTTTCCAAATTGGCTATTTGGTCTAGATTGTTCTCTTCTCCTGTCAATTCTCCTGAGTTTCACCTTTTAGCGAATAGACCTGATAGGCTGGGGTCAGACCAGCGCATTTTTAACGTGCGTTCTGGCGCACTTAATCACGGCCGCACTAGCAGCAAATGACGGGCAATGACAGCCAATATACGAAGTACGGTCGCACGAAAGTCCGGGCGCGCAACGCAAGTGGAAAACGAACGCATTTTTTCGAGAACGCAGAACCGCTAGTACGGACGTACAGAGTGCGCTGCGCCCGCTAGCGGTGTGTGTGTGTGATTTGGAGACGTCAGACCCTGCTCGTGTCCGGCCAACATAACGTCCAGACGCAAAACGTTTCCTGGTTTGGATTCGTAAAACATCACGCACGAAAATGTGCATCGTATGACCGTTTTCGCATATTCCGTGAAAATCAATGTGTTCGGACGCACTTTTTTACGTTCGCGTGTAAAAATGCTTTCGTTTGACCCTAGCCTTAATGTTGAAAAAAAACTTACTGCTATTTGCATTCATTATGTGTTGGGACAAAATCAAATGGCATGCTGACCACAGTCACTTCTCTCAAATATCTAGGTATGTGGTTGGACCCTAATCTATCCTTTGACCCTCACATCGAAAAACTCTCATCTAAACTTTACCCCAAACTAGGCGCCCTGTACAGAAACAAATCCTGCCTAAGCCCCGCGGTAAGAAAGCAGATTGTACAACAAATGCTTATGCCGGCTATTGATTACGGAGATGTAGTGTAAGCAGCCGCCCTGCAAACACATCTTCAGAAACTTACTACATTGTATAACTCATTCTGTCGCTTTGCATTACAATGTAACTGCATGACCCACCATTGTAACATGTTAAAAGAGCTAAACTGGCCATCGCTGGAATCTAGACGCACCCTTCACCTTTCCAGCCTGGTGTTTAAGAGCTTTTCTGGGAAGCTACCACCCTACCTGAATAGGCTGCTTCCCCCAGCAGCTCCCTCATCCTATAACCTCCGATCCAGGACCAGCACCTTACTTGCAATACCACAATACAAAAAGACAGTGGCTCGATCCTCATTTTCCTACAGAGCACCACAATTATGGAATAACCTCCCAGACACCATCAAATCTTCCCCCAGTCTTATGTCACTCAAGAGCTCCTTACTAACATACCTCAATACAGAATGCACCTGTAAACATGTAACATAATGACTATTTCCTACATACAGTTGTGTTCAAAATTATTCAACCCCCAATGCTGTAAAGGGTTTTAGGGAATTTAGTGTACATTTGTAATTGTATTCAGAATGAAATCCTACAAGGACTATTAAAGAACCATATGCAACTAAAATGACATCAATTGGTTTTGTAATACAGTAGTAAATGTTTCTTTTGTGAATTCTTCATTGACACAATTATTCAACCCCTTAAAGACTACCACTCTGAAGAACAGAGGTTCATTCAAGTGTTTTCAATCAGGTATTGAAAACACCTGTGGATGTCACGGAGCAGCAATAAAGCATAATAAGCACCAATTAGGCAGCTTTAAAATGACTGTGATACTCAGCTCCTTCTAGACATTTACTGGTGTGGTTACAAACTTGGTGAAGTCAAGAGAATGGTCCAGGAAGACAAGAGAAGAGGTGATTACTCTTCACAGGAAGGGCAATGGCTATAAGAAGATTGCAAAGATGTTAAACATACCAAGAGAGACCATAGGAAGCATCATTCGCAAATTCAAGGCAAAGGGCACTGTTGAAACGCTACCTGGTCGTGGCAGAAAGAAGATGCTGACTTTGACTGCTGTGCGCTACCTGAAGCGTAGAGTGGAGAAAAGTCCCCGTGTGACTGCTGAGGAACTGAGAAAAGATTTGTCAGATGTGGGTACTGAAGTTTCAGCTCAGACAATACGGCGCACACTGCGTAATGAAGGCCTCCATGCCAGAACTCCTAGGCGCACCCCCTTGCTGTCTCCAAAGAATAAGAAGAGTCGACTGCAGTATGCCAAAAGTCATGTGGACAAACCACAGAAGTTTTGGGATAGTTTTCTGTGGACTGATGAAACAAAATTAGAACTGTTTGGGCCCATGGATCAACGCTATGTTTGGAGGAGGAAGAACAAGGCCTATGAAGAAAAGCACACCTTGCCTACTGTGAAGCATGGAGGGGGGTCAATCATGCTTTGGGACTGTTTTGCTTCTGCAGATACAGGGAAGCTTCAGCGTGTGCAAGGTACCATGAATTCTCTTCAGTACCAGGAGATATTGGATGACAATGTGATGCAGTCCGTCACAAACCTGAGGCTTGGGAGACATTGGACCTTTCAACAGGACAATGATCCCAAGCATACCTCCAAGTCCACTAGAGCATGGTTGCAGATTAAAGGCTGGAACATTTTGGAGTGGCCATCACAGTCACCTGACTTAAATCCGATTGAGAACCTCTGGTGGGACTTAAAGAAAGCAGTTGCAGTGCGCAAGCCTAAGAATGTGACTGAACTGGAGGCTTTTGCCCATGACGAATGGGCGAAGATACCTGTAGATCGCTGCAAGACACTTGTGTCAAGCTATGCTTCACGTTTAAAAGCTGTTATAACTGTAAAAGGATGTTGTACTAAGTACTAAGATTGAATGTCACTTGGGGGTTGAATAAAACTGATAATGATGTGAGCACAGAAAAGACATTTGTGGTTATTTCATTATAAATGTTATGTTATATTTGTCTGACCTACACGTGCCTCTTTGATTTAATTGTAAGCAAGATGACTGAATGATCAAAGTCTATGTCAAACTGGCCAAAACACTCAATTTCAGTGGGGGTTGAATAATTTTGAACACAACTGTATTTATTTTCTGTTAATCTGTATATTTGTGTTGTTTTTTTAATATCTTGCATTGTATTACTTTGTATTTCTGTAATGACTGTAACACTTCAATGTTCTTGAACCCAGGACATACTTGAAAACGAGAGAAATCTCAATGTATCCTTCCTGGTAAAATCCTTTATAAATAAATAAATAAATATTTATAAATAGGATAAATAGGTACTAAATCTGTATATAGGGCATTCAGTCCCTTTCAAATATTTCACATTTTACTAAGTAGCAGCCGTATGCTAAAATTAATCAGATTATTTTTTTTCCACCTAAATTCACAATATGACATAATGATAAAATCACTCAATGTAGTATATGGCGGACAGTTAAGAGAAAAAAATATATATTTTTATTAATTATTCAGTGTTGTCAGGTATGCGGTTTTGCTTTGTGATTATGGGGCATTACATGTAGATTGATGTGAAAAACCAATACAACCGATTTTATCATAAAGATGATAAAAAAATTGTGAAAAAATTGAAGGGATCTGAATACTTTCCAAATATATTGTAATTTCCTGTACAGGTCAGCTGCAGGGGACTTTGCTTTAAGACAGGCAAAGGTATTCTTTCATGAAACACTCAGGGTTATTCAGAGAGAGGTGAAAAGCAGGAGAATGACTGGAGAATGGAAAATTCTAGGTCAAAATAGCTGTTTTGGAAAGTGAGATGAATGGGAGAATTTTCTGGTTTGGCTATTTTGACCTAGAATTTTCCATTCTCCAGTCATTCTCCTGGTTTTCACCTCTCTCTGAATAACCCTGACTGTCTCTTCGTATTATCCAATGGCCATAAGTCGTTGCAAAACCAGAGTAACCGGACTATTGATCTTTTAACAAACTCACTATGCTGACAAGCTAGATCCTATTTCCAAGGATCATGACATGGATATATCCCTCTGGTATTTTCTCTCTTCCTGCATCCACATTCTTTATAGGCCGGAGTCCGTCTATGTGGATGTTCTGCCTATTAATGGGTTCCAGCCAGCTGGAATGTTTTTCTCACACCTGTCCAACATATACTACATGGACTCCATTACCGCGACAAAAGGGTCGACAAAAGGTCATCTGTAATCTGAAATGCTGAAGTACAGCTCCCAATGTTGTCAAAATATACTTTTCCGCTATGCAGACGTGCCTTTTTTCAGCAAAGACATGCTCAACACAGAATCTATTTCTTTCTGGATTCCAAGGCCGTCAGTATTTTTCCTGCTATTGGAAACTCCAAGACGAATGTGGTCAACGAGGAACTGGAAAACCAAGATTGTTTCCAATGTGTTAGCTCTGGAGAATACAAAATTAGTCTCATCCAAGACACAATAGGGGTAAATCACAAACAGGGTTATTCAAAGAGAATCGAAAAGTCACCGCAGGTTCGGTGACTTTTCGTTCTCTTCAATTCGGTGTGATTTGGCGATCCCATTCTGGCGACCCTGCGGTGTATTCAGCAAGCACCACAGGGCCGTCGTAGTGCAGGGAAAAGCCGCCGCAAACCCGACGAACATTCACTGCAAAACCCGCCGAACACTCACTAAAACCCGCAAAACATCTGGATTAACCCCGCCGAAACACGCCGGAGAAACCCGAGCAGCCGCCGATCACAGTGCAGAGCAGCCGCCGGAAAAAGCCGACACCGCAGACGAATGGCGTGAAAAAAAAACAACTAAATTTGCTTGAATGTTTGAAAAGTAAAACGCTGTTTGCAAATAAACTACAGAGCGAAAATGTCTGAAATTTACATATAAGATCCAATGAATGATAATAAAAAGGGGCTGTTACAGAAAAAAGAAAAAACGATTTAAAAAAAAACGGAAAATTTTTTTTGCTAAAAAATCCCGGAAATGCCTAAAAGATCCTAAAAAATCTATTAATAAAGAGACTTTTTTACTGCATAATATTATAATTAACGGTTTATTAGATATTGTATTCAAACGGGAATATTTTTAACATTGAAACCTATGGGATTCCCCTGACTAAACCTGTCGAATGAAATCACCGAACAGCAGGGCAATTTGGCAACTTTTCCCTGCTGGTTTGTGTTTTCTGAATAGACGAAGCATTGCTTCTCTATGGGGATGTCACTGCCCTCGAACAGGCACCGTATGTGCAGGCAATTCGTCAACATTTGGCGAACTGCCTGCTCTCTGAATAGCCGAATGGCCAGGAAAGGTAACCGTACGCTGAATTTCACTGTTCGGTTACCTTTCGGCCACAATTCGGATCTCTTTGAATAACCCTGAAAGTGTCATTGTTCATCTTTGTTGTATACAACAATAGAAGCCACCATTGGTGCAAGTACAGTGAACGTTGGTTATCTAGAGAAGGAAAATCTAACAACGGCAGGTGAAGTTGCTGAAAAGAACCATAAACAACAGTATCACCGTTATTCTGCTGTAAAATGAGCAAGCTATGATTATTCTCCAGTTACCGTTGTTACATTTTGGGTATTTTAAAATGGCGCCCTACATGGACCTCGTTACAATCTACAATTAGAACAGTAGTAGAGAACAAATCTAGTTGATTTTTGGTTGAAATATCGGTGGAAACCGCCAAGAGAGAAATCTCAGTGGAAAAACCAGTGGAAGTCACGTTAAAATTTAGGCTGGTTCAGATGTAGTTTGAAATAGAAATGTGTGTTTCGTTTCTTTCCGATTCAAAATTTGGACGAAAATTTGATGATTCGTATTTCTGAAACACTTCCGAAATACAAAAAAATTGGCTGTCCGAGTTAACAAATTGGTCCGAAATAAGAATCGCGGTAACATAACGAACAAACCGAAATTAAAAATCGGAAGGAAAATGATCCGAAATGAATAAAAACACAGATTTTTTACATTGAAACCTATAGGATTCGCCTGATTAAACCTGTTGAATAAACTACCAAAAATCAGGGTTAGAAATTAAAGTTAGAAATTGGAAATTCTAACCCTAATCTCTAACCCAAAACCCTAATTTCTAAGCCTAATTTCTAACCCTAACCCTAGCTTCTAACTCTAATTTCTAACTCTAATTTCAAACCCTAGCTTCCAAGTTAGAAGCTAGAGTTAAAAATTAGAGTTAGGGTTAGGGTTAGACATTAGATTTAGAAGCTAGGGTTAGAAATTAGAGCTAGGGTTAGAAATTAGTGCTATGGTTAGACACTAGGGTTAGAAATTAGGGTTCGAATTTTTGGTGGTTCGTTTGACAGGTTTAATCAGGTGAATCCTATAGGTTTCAATGTAAAAAATAATCCCCATTTTTATTAAATATTTTTCAACCATTTATCCTTTTCACTTGCAGCACAAAGTCTCTTAGTATAATTTTTTGGTGAAATTTTTGGTTTCCTAATTTATTTTAAAAAGCAAGATTTTTTTTCTTTGCCGAACACAAGGTGTTTTTTTCCTTTCCTTCAGTCTGGCTGTGTTTCACGGGGGCTGTCCATGGTGCTGAAACCTATTCAGAACCAAGTTTTGCAGCCCCGTTAGCATCTGGAGAAGGGGATACTTTTTTTTTAACCTAATCTGGTCTACACTAATTATGCAGAAGAATAATCCATAACGCGCATCTAACAGTGCAATAATCAGTGAAATTAGTAAATGAGAGCTGATCTACACTAATGTCTAAGCGTTTCATAGTAAATTGACATGTACTTTAGTGCTACAAAGCTTTATTGTGACGATTAGTGATGAGCTGAACACCCCCGTGTTCGGTTCGCTTTCGAACTCGAACAATTTCAAAAGTTCGAACCAAACTCAATGCAAGTCAATGGGACTCGAAAGTTAGATTTTTAGAGTGCCCTCCAAGAGGGCATATATGCAAGATATTTGCCATAAAAGTGTATGGGGGTCCTGGTAGTGCCCTGGGGGACAGGAAACAAGGACAAAAAGTTATAAAAAAATCATTTTTAAAGGAACAGTGAGTTTTCCATGAAATAAAGGTTAAGAATAAAAACGAAAAATTCCTTCAAATATTGTGTCTAGGAGGTCCCCATAACCTGCCCGTGAAGTGGCGGAGTTGTAGGATGTATAGAAACATTTAAAAACAAAAAAATGACGTTTCAAATGACGGGTAAATGGTTTTCCTTTAATCTATTCATAAACAACTGCTTGGGGTGGCAGTCTGTATGAAAAGAGGAGACATTTTAGGACACGCAGAACAAGTTTAGTGATTTTTTGGCTAAATTATGGTAAAACTTATGCAGTCTTTGGATGAAAGTAACAATAGGTGCTTTAAAATTGGGCATTTAGTGTCGGCAACAGTGCCATCACACCGTAACCCCTCTGTGGTATTGTGGAAGAGTGCAGGGTTGGACCCTGCGGTCAAATATTAAAATTATATGAATCTGGTATAGGCGTCAGTGGCAGTGCACCCAAATATTGTGCCTTTGGTGGCAGCAAGTGCCTTCACACCGTAAGCCCTCTGAGGTATTGTGGAAGAGTGCAGTGGTGGAGGTTTTGGTAATGCAGAAAAGATCCCTGATCTATTCAGTTACATCAGCAGCTATAACAAAACCGGGTCATCAATGTTTAGGCACTTGTACTGCGCTACTGTATATGGTGAGAATCAGCGCACACCAGTAGCAACAGGAAGCAAACAGAACAGGCAGGGAATACACAGAGAGAATAGTCAAATGGCAGGCAAAGTCGGCAACAGTTCGGGTCCTCAGAAGAAGCAGGGTCAGTAAAAAGTATACAAACTGATTCGGTAAGCTAGCGATGCGGGAATAAAGGCTGAGACACGCTGAGCGTGTAGCGACGCACAGCGCAGCGAAGCGAAGCAAACATTTTGCAGGCTTGACTTCACTTCGCTCCGATTCGCAGCGTGTCTATACTACATTACTTTTGCTTCTCACCGCACTGGACAGAAATCCACTAACTAAATTAAAATGTACACACAAAACCGTTTTATTTTCACAAAGCACATGTTATATAGGCAAAAAAAAGTTTCTACTGAATAAAATACATCAAAAATTACTGTTAATTTAATAGGAATAGTATAAAAATATAAAAAAAAGGTAACCCCTGATCATATATATTATAGGGACACGGAGCGCCGTGTATAGAGTAGGGATGCATTGATACCACACACAGACATATTCGTATATATATCAACACGCAGACCTATATATACGTATATATCAACACACAGGCATATATATACACCCACCCACATACCTCAGACCATATATACACATACGCACATGGGGGGGTGGCATGTGGACAATCTCAACTAAATGTGCCCCCCCATTTGGCTGATCCCTCCAGAAGAAATGTTGAACCCAACAGAGCAGAGAATATATATATTATTCTCTGCTCTATCGGGTTCAACATTTCTTCTGGCGGGATCAACCAAATGGGAGGGGGGGCATTTAGTTGCCAAAATGTGTGTGTAATACAAGTCTGGATATATATATTTATAAGAATATAGACATATATCTTATATATACAGTATATATATATCATACTTGCCCTTACCTTCCCCTATAAATTTGCTAAAAATATACACACAAAAAAACAAACCACTGCCTGAGACCCCGCGCAGCCCACATGCCACCCCCATCTACCTGGCTGAATGTATCTAATATATATAATTAAATACATTCAGCCAGGTAGAGAAAGAAAAAAAAGGTTTTATTTTATGTTCCCGGGGACATTTAAAAATGTCCTTGGATTTTATTTTTTTTAGAAATGTGTCGCCTTACCTTAGCCTGGTGGTCAGTGGGGGCTCCTTGGATCCTGGTTGTGGGGGGGGTCTGCTTTGGCCACAGGTGCAGTGGCTCCCTCCCTGCGCTGCCTGTCTCTGCCACATGCACCCAGGCGGCTAGCCCGCACAGTCGCAGCTCTGTCATCCGGCGGCCGCATGATCCTTTGGAGGCCCCTGCAGGCTGCCCTCTACAGTGCCTGATTAGAGGGCCGTGTCTGCCTGATCTTTTAGTAACAAGAATGTTTTATCCCATAGGCTTCAATGTTAAAAATATTCCCGTTTTAATTCAATATCTAATAAACCGTTGCTTATAATATTCTGCAGTAAAGAGTCTCTTTATTTCTAGATTTTTTAATATTTTTAAAGCATTTTTTATACTTTTTTCAAATGTTTTTTTTTTAACTTATGGCGAACGTCCCAAAAAGTTTGAAGTTCGCGAACTGTTGAACAGCCGATGTTCGATGCGAACTCTGAACAGATCGAACCGAACAGCTCATCCCTAGTGACGACCCCCCCCAAAAAAGTGTCTTCATAATATTGATCATTAAAAACTCGGTTCAAGATTCACATCTAGGTCTGTCCCTTCTATGAGAACTACGCTAGACAACATTGGTAACGACTGTATGGTGAACTCCGGGGACCGTACCCTAAACAGTGAATTCACCATAGTTTGTCGAAGATAATTCACTTTCAATGAAAGAACAGTGGTTAATGAACAACCCCTATGGCAGGGGTCACCAACCTTTTCCCTCCAGATGTTTTTGAACTGCACCTCCCATGATGCTCTTCCACTCATTAGACTGGCTGAGCCTCTCTGGAAATGTACTTCCAAAAGCTCTGAAGGGCCAAGGTAGGAAGGACAGGATGCAGATTAGAAAAATGCTTGTTTTAACATGTTGAATTGATTTAGGTAACATTTAACAATCATTAGAATGTCCCTTTTAATCCAGAATACCCTTAAACTGCATAATTTACATCAGTGCTTTCCAACATTGGCCCTCTAGATGTGTCAGAACTGCATCTTCCTTGATGCTCAGCCACTCATTAGGACAACAGAGCATCATGGGAGGTATAGTTCCAAAACATCTGGAGGGCCAAGGTTGGATACCACTGATCTACACTAACTTCTAAGCATTTTCATAGTGAATTGACTTTAAATAATGTAAATGCACTTTAGTGCTGCAAAGCTTTATTGTGACCACACACCCGAAAAAAGTGTCTTCATAATATTGAACATTAATAACATGGTTCAGATTCACAACTAGGTCTGTCCCTTCTAACTATTGTCCGGTGACTGGCATGGGGTAGATTTGGTATGGGGTAGATTTGGTATGGGGTAGATTTTGTATGGGGTAGATTTAGTTTTGGGTAGATTTTGTATGGGGTAAATTTGGTATGGGGTAGATTTGGTGTTGGGTACATATGGTGTGGGGTAGATTTGGTATGGGGTATATTTGGTATGGGTAGATCTGATGTCGGCTACATTTGGTAATGGGGTACATTCGGTGTTGGGTACATTTGGTATGGGGTAGATTGGTATGGGGTAAATTTGGTGTTGGGTACATTTGTTATGGGGTAGATTTGGTGTTAGGTACATTTGACATGGGGTTTATTTGGTAAAGGGTACATTTAGTATGGGGTAGATTTGGTGTTGGGTACATTTGGTATGAGGTAGATTTGGCATAGGGTACATTTGGTATGGGGTAGATTGGGTGTTGGGTACATTGGATATGGAGTAGATTTGGTATGGGGTACATTTGGTGTGAGGTAGATTTGGTGTTGGGTACATTTGGTATGGTGTAGATTTGGTGTTGGGTACATTTGGTATGGGGTAGATTTGGCATAGGGTACATTTGGTGTTGGGTACATTTGATATGGAGTAGATTTGGTATGGGGTACATTTGGTGTGAGGTAGATTTGGTATGGTGTAGATTTGGTGTTGGGTACATTTGGTATGGTGTAGATTTGGTGTTGGGTATATTTGGTATGGGGTAGATTTGGCATAGGGTAGATTTGGTGTTGGGTACATTTGGTATGGGGTAGATTTGGTGTTGTGTACATTTGCTATGGGGTAGATTTTGTGTTTACAGTTGGTATGGGGTAGATTTTGTGTTGGGTAGATTTGGTAAGGGGTAGATTTTATGTTGGGTACATTGGTATGGGGTAGATTTTGTGTTGGGTACATTTAATATGGGGTAGATTTGGTGTTGAGTACATTTGGTATGGGGTAGATTTGGTGTTGAGTACATTTGGTATGGGGAACATATTTTATAAGTTTCAAATAATTCTGACTTAAGTGACTGGTTATAATCAACCAGGCATCTAACAAAAGGCAAGTATGTGAACCAATAATATTTTTTAAAATATATTTAAAAAATAGATCCTAGACCTACTATCTTGGTGCGTTAGTGTGGAATGTTTGATGATATGAATGTAACTTTCTCCCTAACTTGTGGCTTTAGATGTGCAATTGCCTTAATCCTCCCTCTAATTACCTGTTATTCTATGGTTGTTAAACAAAGACTTGTGACTCCAGAAAGGAACGCAATGACCAGACAATGTGCTGCCCTAGGTTAAGATGTCTGGTGATGTTTGGCTCCAGAACCCTATAAAATTTAAGTGGCGACTGAGTGCAAACAGTGCTCACTCTCACAGCCCTGTGTCTGGAAATGACAGCTGGCCATCAATCACTGCTTTAATGATATGGGGGTAGGGTTGCTGGATAAACCAGGTTTTTCAAGTTTTTGTTTCCTGGACATACTATGTTATGAATATAGTCGGTAAATGAAAATAACTGCTATGCAATAAGCATAATTAATGTTTTAGAAGACTTCCCAGAGAACCGTCAGGCTTCATTTCTAGGTTTTCTCCTGTAGCTGATAAATTCTGCATTCGTACAAATTGGCAGCACATTTTCTTTGGCACCCGTTTTATATTTCCTGGTCAATCTGGCAACCCTGCAGTTAAAGTATACAAATTAAAATAGATTATCGTTCTAGACGTTTGCCATTACATTAGTTTTTAGTTATATACTATATATATCTTTACAGGAAAAAAGGAAAAAAATAAAGTGATTTTAAACAAGCATTTTTTTTTAATTACAGTCATCATGTAACCCATAAATGAATATTTAGGCATCACCTTTACCTATTCTTAAACATCTAGGGCCCTATTACTTTCTTCGCGCATATGTTTGCGCCCGCGCAAAAACACATTAACGCGAGGGGCAAAACCCTTTGCGCTGAACATCGTATTACAATCTCAGTGCAACAAACGTGCGTATACGTCTACCGCGGGTGAACCTGCGCGAACGCTGAGCGAGCTTACTGTACGTTGCGCGTCCTATACCTAACATTATGAGCGCAAATGCTTTTGTGTGCTGGTACGCGGATGATATTACAATCTATGCGCAGGAATTAACGCATAGCCTTAGCGCGCATAATTTTAGCAACTCCTAAAAGCTGGTGTTAATGGCAAATTCTATCAACCTGGCCGAAACCAAATACACCAGCCCAAAAAAAAAATACGCAGCAAAGTATAGTTACACATTCTACACATACCAAACCAATAAATTTGTGAAGTTGTGCGTGTATTTTTTATTGATGCAGCATATATGCGCAGATTAACTTTGACAGGCGCAAAAACTTAACGTGAGACAATTGTGGTTCTTAATTCTGATTGGCTGAATCAATCGCGTGAAAAAACAATCCGCACACTGATTTCTGTGTGCAACGTTTTTGCGCGTCCGTTTTACACGTGTTATTTTTTGACGGATGAAAAAATGCACGAGGATTGTAATACCTGCGTTGATTTAGGCTAGGGTCAGACGAGCGCATTTTCGCGTTGTCTGTGAAAAAGTGCGTTCGAACGAATGGACGCATTTTTTCACGGAGTACGCGATAGTGGTCATACGATGCGCATTTGCGTTCGTGATTTTGTACGGATCATCAATAAAACACTTTGTGCATCTGGACGTTATGTTGGCCGGACATTAGCAGTGTCTGACATCTCCAATTCACGCACACACGCAGCTATGCGGCCGCAGCGCACTCTGTACGACCGTACTAGAGGTTTTACGTTCTCGACAAAATGCGTTCGTTTTCCACTTGCGTTGCGCAGCCGGACTTTTGTGCGACCGTACTTCGTATATTGGCCGTCATTGCCTGGCACTTGCTGCTACTACGGCCGTGATTAAGTGCGCCTGCACGCGCGTTCGCACTGCGCTCGTCTGACCCTAGCCTTACGCGCATTCATGTTAACACTTTGCGCAAAAATTTGCGCGTTCTGTGTGCGTTTATGCATGAAGAATGTAATAGGGCCCCTAATATTTCTTATAATATTTAAATAATGACACATCTTATTGCAGATCTCTAAAGTCGGATAAAAAAGGGACAGAGATCAATGTCCATGGCCTTATAATTGCCCCAAAGGAGATTGATTCCAAGGCTGCTGTAAATGTACAATGAGCCACTGACGTCTATAGAGTTGCTTTAATTTACCAGAGCTCTGGATAAGTTTACTCCAGGCTTGGAGCCCAGTGGGAATCGCTATTCTACTCTTGACAAAAGCTGGGTTTGCTCCTTGAGTTTAGAGCTTCCATGTGCAACGCTACTGTAAACTACTGTCTCTTTATACCTTGTATAGGAGACATTAAATTGCACCTATGAATAGAAACACAAGCTGTTCCAAGTTGGTTCCGCTTCTATCCTGGAGCTCATGTTTCTCTAAGAAATACTGACTTCTAAAAGCTGGTGTTAAGTGATACTGCATTTGCAAAATCACTTAGCACACTATGAAACCCACCCCAATAAATCCGTTACTCGCCTCTCATCCCGTGGTGGAGAGGGTGCTGCGTTCTGGCACTTACTCTCAGCAGAAGCATATTGAGACTGGGAACAAATGTCTCCTTATCTCCCTACTCCTTTCATCCAAGGTTCCTGTATGATCTTGGGAGAGATAGTTCGTAGAGAGCTCACGGCCAAGATGCACAGGACTCCCTGGACTCCAGGAGCCGATACTTGCGGCGTAGCCGTTATCGGACTGACCTGCTCTTCCTTCCAGGGCCAGGTGCTAACAAAGCTCCTACTCCGGAATACATACATTAAAAGCGATATGGTAAGTAAAATGTGCAGGCACAGATTTTTTTACTTACCGTCTCATTTAGCAACAACTGTGGAACATCACTGCTCTGCGTGGAGAGAGCCTGTGGAGACATGAGTTTGATCCCGGCAAGAGCACTTCTCCAGCAAGTGTCCTTGGGCAAGACACCCAACGGTACATACTCGCCACTCAGGACATACTTGAAAATGAGAGAAATCTCAATGTATCCTTCCTGGTAAAATACTTTTAAAAAAAATAAATAAATAAATAGAGGAGCCCTCGGAATCTAGCCCTTTGTTGCATTGGCTTAAATTAGTTTGGATTCGTGACATTCCATAATTCTTTCAATAACAAGAGGCTTAGCTGGATTCTCTGGCCTTGAAGGCCTTAAATGTACTTCACCTACAGAAAATATGTATCAGTCTTCTAGTAATCTTACAATATTATATAAAATATCTTTTGTTTTGTGATCATTATAGTTAATCTTGATGCTTTCACTGTCAGGAAGGTAACAATTATTATTTTATTTGAGTTGATTGTAATTTAGGGCAATAATCGTTACTTTTTCCTTTAGATACCTTACCTTAAAATTCCATCAGTCCTTAGTTGTTCTTTATTTTCTCCCTAGAATGTACAGCTTCTTTTTGTGTGTGTGTGTTCTGTTGTTGTTTTAGCTCCATGTGATGGTCAATCCCTGTGTAATTGGTGGTCTGCTAGATTAAAGCCATAATTAAGCTGTTGTTAAGAGAAGTCAGGAGTTCATGTGACAAAGTGTGAAGCACCCATTCACCTCTTCACCTCTGGGAACAAAAAAAATCCAATGGAAAGGTCACAGGGTAGTGAAGGAATGCACCGTTTAGTTATTTTAATATAAATCAAAGCCTCCCTAACATACCTTTGATGTTTGATAAGTTAAAAAGCATTTCTAGGCAATCAGATAGTTTTATGAAGTACCCTGTCAAACACACAAAGTTTACTCACATTCAAATTCCATCATCCTGGGGGACCATCTGCACTTCTCATATCCTTATTTTTAAATTTCTTTCTCCTTTTTTGTTGCTGCTCTTTTGCCTCCTTAAGTTATTTTGTAACACTCGCCTGACATTTTTTTTGTAAGCAAAGTATAGCATTAATAAATATTAGGAACATCCTATGCCTTTTCTATGTAAACATTCATTGCAATATTTTTTTTATACATCATATTAAAAAATGCGATTTATGTGTATCCGTGTGTGATATTTGACAAAACCCAGCAGATACTTGTACGGATCCTTCTTCGAGTGATAAAGAAATGAAATATATTCTACAATATGCTATGTGACACGTGACATTATTCATTAATCTTTTAAGGACTAGTGATTTGCCATAGCTTTGTCTCGGTGTGGTCTGCGAAGACCACCCTCTGTGGTTCATTCACTGGAGGTGGCAATGCAGTGACCTGAGGAGCAACCAGACAAATTTAGAACAGATTAGTTTAGTGAAGAGCCCCCCCAATTAACTTTTTCCATTATATTTATATGTTTGTTTATTACCTACAATTCCCCTTACTGTGGTTTATGCATAAGATAATATTGGATACATATTCAGGGGTGGATTGACCAATAGGGCACTGCCCAAGGACCTGGGTCTAGGAGGGGGCACAAGGAGGGCTCCCCACAAGGCTTGGCCAGACCTGCCCTTTCAGCAGTACCACCGCAAATAAAAAATCTTCTGTACATCTATCAGCATCTGTGCATCTCTGCCAGTGTCTTTGTGTTTACAGTGTCTTTGTCAGTGTCTGTGTCTTAGTGTCTGTCATTCTCTTTGCCCATTTCTGGGAGTGCCCCTGTGCTTTTGTCAGGGTCTGTGTCCTTACCATATTTTCATTTTGAAAATAGTGAGAAGAAATAAATTCTATAAAAAAACACCACCCATATGTTCATTGTTGTATGTGTGTGTGTCTTGCATGGTGGAAGGCACAATGGCGGGCTCCATTATCTCCTATGGCCCAGGGACCTCAAGAGTTGTCAGTCCTCCCTTGTACATATTAATAATTATTGTAAAATACCCAGTGGAGGGCAGATGAGGGGAGGAGGGTCATACAACTGCCCCCTGGGACACCAGCCCCATATATCTGCTGATTAATTGCAGTGTGAGGTGCCCTGAGTTGTCTATACAAACAGCATTGCAGGAGAGAGGTGCCCACGGGGTTAATTCTGCTATATTTGTATCTATTAAATATTCTTACTATACTTTATAGCATAACATTATTGTTTCCTGTTTGTTGTCATAACATTGCTTTTAAATGTAACTGTTTGGCTTAAAATGCTTTAATTGCCCACTCACCCATCCCCGATCTGTCTCCTTCCTCTGAACGTACCCTCAGAATTGAACTTTTTCATACGTCATATTTGAAGATGCCCAAATCACTCATTATGAAGGTCGACCTCTTATAGTTTAAAGGGCAAGACAGCATTCTTCAGACAAAGCTGATGATACGTTTCTCTTCATAGATGATCCTATCAGGGTAATTCAAAGAGCTCCGAATTGCTTGAGAAAACTAACCGAACGCTGAAATTCAGTGTTCGGTTACCTTTCTTGGCCATTCGGCTATCCAGAGAGCAGGTAATACACCAAATCCTGGCGAATTGCCTGAACATACGGTGCCTGTTCGGTGCCTGTTCGAGGGCAGTGAAAACCCCATGAAAAAGCACTGCTTCGGCTATTCAGAGAACACAAATCAGCAGTGAAAGGTTCCCGAAATGCCCTGCCATTCGGTGGTTTCATTCGGCAAGTTTATTCAGGAGAATCCCATAGGCATCAATGTTAAAAATATTCTGGTTTTAATTCAATATCTAATAAACCGTTAATTATAAAATTATGCAGTAAAGAGTCTCTTTATTTATAGATTTTTTAGGATATTTTAAGCATTTTTCTTAATTTTTTTTTAAATCCGATTTTACATTTTTTAAGTTTACTTCTTTTTTCTGTAACAGCCCTCTTTATTATCATTCCCTGGATCTCATATGTAAATTTCAGACATTTTCGCTCAGTAGTTTCTTTGCAAACAGCGTTTCACTTTTCTTTCATTCAAGCAAACTGTTTTTCTAATTTATTCACTTCACTCGTCTGCGGTGTCGGCTTTTTCCGGCGGCTTCGCTGCAGGTGATCGGCTCCTGCTCGGGTTTTTCCATGGTTTTCGGTGGGTTAATCCTGATGTTTCTGAGGGTTTTCGGCGTGCATTCGCCGTGTTTTGCGGTTCGTTTTCGTCGGGTTTGCGGCAGCCTTTCCCTGCAATTCGGGGGCCCTGTGGTGCTTGCTGGATATACCGCAGGGTCACCGAAATGGGATCGGCAAAAGGAACCGAATTGAAGAGAACGAAAGGTCACCGAACGTGCGGCGACTTTTCGAATCTCTTTGAATTACCCTGTATGTCACTTATGGGAGCCTGGGGCCTTAACTCTGAGCCATCGTCCCTGGTTTGGAGCCAATTGACTTCCCTGGGACCCCTGCCATACCAATATGCATCGACTGGTTCTCTAGTCACTGTGAGCATTTATTTATTTATTTATTTATAAAGGATTTTTACCAGGAAGGATACATTGAGATTTCTCTAGTTTTATTTATTTATTTATTTTATTTATTTATTTATAAAGGATTTTACCAGGAAGGATACATTGAGATTTCTCTCGTTTTCAAGTATGTCCTGGGTTCGAGAACATTGAGTGGTTACAGAAATACAAAATAGTAAAATGCAAGATATTAACACAGGACCAAATATACAGATTAACAGAAAAATAAATATGGAGGAAATGTAGTCATTATGTTACATGTTTACAGGTGCATTTTGTATTGAGGTATGCTAATAGGGAGCTCTTAAGGGACTTTAGACTGGGGGAAGATTTGACGGCATCTGGGAGGTTATTCCATATTTGTGGTGCTCTGTAGGAAAATGAGGATCGAGCCAGTTTTCAAGTATTTCCTGGGTTCAAGAACATTGAGTTGTTACAGAAATACAAAGTAATAAAATGCAAGCTATTAAAAACAAAACACAAATATACAGATTAACATATCATGGGAAGGGCTAGAACCTTGGGTTAATTAGGGTGATTTGCAAAGTGGAAGCAGCTGGAAAGTAAGCTACAAATTTTAGACCAGCACTGGGTGGATGGATGGATGGGGAGGGCGGGTGGGACAGCAGAGTCCAGAAGCAAGCGCTGTGGCAGAGGGAGTTTCTGATGTATGTATTATAAATGGTTGTGGTGAGCTGAGTGTCCCTACTTCACATCAAGTGTTCCATGGGGCCAGGGCCGGCCCAAGCCACTGTGCTGCCTGGAGCGAAAAATGAAATGCTGCCCCCCCAAAAAAAACATGTGACATGTATGAGCGTATCAGAGCTCCACAGCAATAAAACTCACAGTAATGTGTAGTGTCTATGAGTGTATCACAGAGCTCCACAGCAATAAAACTCACAGTAATGTGCAGTGTGTATGAGTGTATCACAGAGCTCCACAGCAATAAAACTCACAGTAATGTGCAGTGTGTATGAACATATCACAGAGCTCCACAGCAATAAAACTCAGTAATTTGCCGTGTGTATGAGTATCATATAGCGTCACAAATCCCGGCCCACTGTCACACACACCCATAGAGTCAGTCACACACAGTCAGTTGCACACATCCACACACAGTCACACACATATCCACCCACACACCTTCACACTAAGGCTAGGGTCAGATGAGCGCATTTTGTACGGACTGTGCGTCCGTGCAGTACGGACGTACTTTCTGACTGACGACAAGGTAGTGGCCACACAGTCCGTTTTTTTCACAGACGGATTTTTTGACTGATGTAGCAGGGAAAATAAATTACAATGAAAAAACATTCTGTCCGTCAAAAATGCTGGACGTATAAATGCAGTCCATCTGACCATGCTCCATCACTCACACACAAAGCTATGCGGACGTTGTGGACGTGGCGCACTCCGCACGTCCGTTCTAGCAGTATTACGTTCTTGCCTAACCTGCGTCCGTTTGCAGCGTCCGTCATGCCTCCGCACTTCTGTGCGGACGTACTTCGTGTGTGGGGCTTCATTTAACACAATTGTATGCTATCACGGACGTACTTATGTGCGGCAACACGGACGTTAACACTGCGCTCGTCTGACCCTAGCCTTACAGTCACACACACCCACAGTCAGTCACACACACAGTCACACACCCACACCCACACATACAGTCACACACACCCAGTCACACACACACCCACAGTCACACACATACCATCACACACCTCCACACACACACACCTCCACACACACACACCTCCACACAGTCACACACACACATTTTCACACAGTCACACACACACATTTTCACACACACACCTCCACACACAGTCACACACACAGTCACACACACACACCTCCACACACACCTACACATACAGTCACACACATCCACACACCCCTACATACAGTCACACACACACACACACCTAAACTTACCCACAGTGGAGGGCTTGTTGGACGCCGTCGGCCTGGTCGAGCTCTGCTGCAACACACTTGAGGGTCTGGTGGCAGCCTGGTACTGTGGCTGGTACTGTGGCTGTCTCTGGGCCTGGCTGAGGCTTGCTCTGCAGTTGGCTCTGGGCCTGGCATCGAGGCTGGGTCTGGGCTCCGGCCGAGGCCTGGTACTAGCATCGGGTCTGGGCTCCGGGATGGCCCTGGCTGAGCATTGGGGTTGCGTCTGGGCCTGACATTGGCTCCGGTCCATGCCGAGGCCTTGCTCCGGGTCTGGCATCGGGACTGGGTCTGGCTCTGGCCTGGCATTGGGTCTGGGCTCCGGGCTGGCCCTGGCACTAGGCCGGATTGGGGTTGCGTCCGGACCTGGCACTGGCTCCGGGGCATTCCGAGGCCTTGCTCTGGGCCTGGCTGAGTCTGTTCGAGTGGCTGGCTCTGGCCGAGGCCTGGTTCTGGCATCGGGGCTGGGCTCCAGATTGGCCCTGGCCGAGGCCTAGCATTGGGGTTGCATCTGGCCCGGGCTCCGGGCCATGCCGATGCCTTGCTCCGGGCCTGGCATCGGGGCTGGTTACTGACCTGGCTTTAGACCGCTCCTGGCGGGCCACTGGAGGTTGAAAGTGGCGGGCTCCACCTCACTTAAGGGAAGTACACACACAGGCGCTGCTCCTCTCGTGTGAGGGGGCGGGCGCTGCTCCTCTCATGTGAGGGGGTGGGCGCTGCTCCTCTCGTGTGAGGGGGCAGGCGCTGCTCCTCTTGTGTGAGGGGGCGGGTGCTGCTCCTCTCGTGTGAGGGGTGGGCGCTGCTCCTCTTGTGTGAGGGGTGGGCGCTGCTCCTCTCGTGCGAGGGGGCGGGCGCTGCTCCTCTCGTGGGAGGAGGGCGGGTGCTGGCCTGCCGAGAGGGGCGGGCGCTGGCCTGACTTTGCAGGATGCAGGGCCGTGCCTTGTCCAGGACAGGTGCTCCTTGCTGCGGCCCTTGACAGGGCGATTTTGACGCTCCTGAAAAGGGCCGCCTGGAGCTGCTGCTCCACCCTGCTCCATGGATGGGCCGGCCCTGCATGGGGCTATGAGTCTGACAGCCTTCCAAAGTACATGGCCTTACCATACCTGGAAGGCTGTCTATCAGCACTTGTTGGACAACTTTTCAGGCTTAGGGAAAGCAAAGTATATTATACTGTTTGCTTCTCTTATTGTTTAAACCATTAAAAATTTATTTTTCCTTGTTATTGGTTTTAAATGAGAAATGTGTTGCTCAAGGTGGTGGCAAATTTCTGGGCACATACATGCACTGCAGAGCAAGTAGCACGGGGATCTTATACACTGGCCCCCCCAGATGTTTCTGAACTACAACTCCCATGATTCTTTGGCTATTTATTGCATTAGAAAAATTCTGGGAATTGTAGGCATTAAACATCTGGGGGGGGCAGAGTTTGAGATCCCTGCAGTAGCATATTTAACTTGTTATTGTGGATGTTTGGTTTACTGCTATTCTTAAATGCTTCATGCTTATAAATTGGGGTCATCATCAGTTCCACCTCCAGTGTATTTGGCTTATTATGATATTGAGCGTATTAATGATATAACTTTTCATGCTCCGTGTTTTATGCCATGCTTCCCCCCCTTCGCAGCTCTGCCTGCGAACTGGCACGTATACGTTGGCTTTCCTGGAGCCTGGCAGGAAAGGGGAAATGAGTCCTCTTACGCAAGTCTCGTTTAAAATCAGTCTTGCATTTGTGAGTTGTATTTAATGAATGATTTAGTTATTATTCATTCTTCAATGTCCAACATTTCCTGCTCAAGCTGACAGATACTGTCATGTTACATCCTGTATCCTGCGATTAAGACTTTACTTCAATTTATTCACTCGTGACGTCTGTACTTCTTGTTATTTTATAAAAACAATACACCTGTGTGTCTACCCATCTTCATCATCATACAAACAAACATAAGACGCAAGTCCTCTTTTAGCAATCACCCTATTCAGCATTAATATTACAAATAATGTGCTAAAAACGCTTCCTTTTTGTCATGAGGGTCTCATTTTTACTTCCAGCAATGTGCTGTGCGTTGTGGCTTTTTTTAAAATCTGAAATCACTCTCTGGGCCATATTATGATCTTGAAGCTGAAACGGGGACGCTAAGGAGAATAACTTGCACTTGCAAGTTTCTTCTTAGCGTCCCCCGTTTTAGCGTGAAATTTTGGAGCAGGTGCTAATCCGGCAGCCTGCGTCGTAATGCAGTGCTAATCCTTTGGATGCTGGAGGCAGCGCTAAGTGCCGCCGCGATCATCCCCTCCTTGGAGTCCATAGGACTCCGTTAAGGCTTCCCCTACCGTTCACATGAACTGCAGGCACTCGCCTCGCGAGATCCGTCAGGTCAGTGTAGTGATTCGCAGAGGGAGACTGGGGGACTTTTTCCCCTGGTTTCTCTCTGCTCCTGGTGGCAAGAAGCGGATCGAGCCACTGTTCTCACTGTGGGATGAGAGATGAGTATCTGTTTTTTGGTATTTTTTTCGGCTGGGGCTGACTGAATCCGCAGAAACTGAATCATTAAGCACCAGCTCTGAGCTGTGGTAACTTTTGAATTAACCGCAGTGGGACAGTAATTAACGTTAGGACTTTGTAATCCTAGCGCTAATTTACACTTTGCGCCCCCCATGTTAAGTATAGGGAGCGCAAGTATAGGGAGAGTATAGTAACCTCGCACTGAAAAGGGCAAGATCTGAATCGCTAACGAGTTTTTTAACCCGTTAGTGTTCGGATTGTAATATGATGCACCCGCGCTAGGGCAACCAGAGCTAACGTTAATGCTCACACAGCTGAGCAATAACTTTAAGAATGTAATATGGCCCTCTATCTTTAGTGATTAAGTCCCTTGGCGCTTTGTGCTGCCTATCATGGCATTCCAGCTTACAACAAAAAAATTGTCTTTTATTGCTGTTTTTTCCCTGCCGAAACAGAACCGCAAAATCAAATTGTGCTATAGCTTTATATGATAATGTATAGACTTGACATGTACGCCTTGTGTCGTGTGTGTGTGTATATATATATGTGTATATTGGATAAGCCGTCTTAGTCCAGATCCGAAAATAAACAGAGTAAAGCAGTACATAGTGATACCTTTTTTTATTGGCCTAACATTACGTTTAAAAGACAAGCGTTCTAGAGTATAACGCTCTTCTTCAGGTCTGGATGTTTTACTGAGCAAAGCTTCCAGACCTGAAGAAGAGAGTTAAACTCGAAAGCTTGTCTTTTAAATGTAATGTTAGCCCAATAAAAAAGATATCACTACGCACTGCTATACTCTGGTGACTTATATACTGTATATATATATATATATATATATACACTGTATATATATATACACACACAAACAATATGTCCGGCATGCACCACATATAGTTCACACTGTTTGTATATATCCCAGTGCCAAAGTCGTAAGGATCAATTTGAGGGGAGAGGTAAAAGTAAGGTTAAAATCAGTGAAATAATGATGCCATCGCAATTGTTATCCAAAGAAAACTTGTTAATTCAGTATTTCTCAAAATAATCGCCACCAATCTCCACGCACTTTTCAAGCAATGCACCCACTTCTCAAAGCAACCCCAAAAATCATCTTTTGTCAACATAGTTTCATCTCCAGTGACAACGTCCTTGAAGTTATCCAAACAGAAAATGATATGGGCACTCCAACTTGAATTCAGGGCAACTTTATTGGGCTTGCACCAAACAGAGACAACATTTTGACTCTCAAGCGAGTCTTTTTCAAGTCATTGCCTTGACAGACTTCCCATCTTTGAATGGGATGAGGAACATTTTGTTGACCTTTGTCGAAGCAATTTTTAGTTCTGTGTTCCACATACTCAGCAGGAGCACTCATTGAAGTCCCAATATGTATTTACGAATCCTCAGCATGGTTGTTTTTGGAATGTTGAACTCTTCCACAAATTTTTTGAAAATGGTTGGAGGTTCCTGATCCAGGAATGTCTTCACTTTGGAAACCATGGTCTAAAACGTGGGCATGCTGGTCTCCCTCTCTAGGTTTATCACAAATGCCAAAATGTCCCAACTTGAATCTACTAAACCAATAGAGAACCTTCTGGAGACTTGGACTTCATCACCAAGATGTGTTTTGAGGGCTTCAAAGCAAAAAAAAACTCACAATGAAATTGGTAGATAAATTCTACCCACTGACCAGCACCACTTTTTGAGTCACTTCACATCGCCATGATCGTCTGTGGCAATATGAATGTTTTTTTACAAATGTTAGAAGGATTAGCCTTTCTATGAAAAAAAAGTTTGAATCATTGTTTCATTGATTTTTAACATTACTTTTGTACCTCCCCTCAAGTAACAATAGTTTATGAAGGATGAACGCTGGGAATTTCAGGTACAAAACTCAAAACTTTATTTGTGAAATCATTAAAAAGATCAACGTTTTGACCCTCTAGGGCAGCGCTGTTGTACTCACGGTCCCCTAGATGTGTTTGAACTACAAGTCCCATGATTCCCTGACCATCTACTGCACTGAAGAAATTCTGTGAATTGAAGGCATCAAAATCTAGGAGGCCGTAAGTTTGACAGCCTGCTTCTTCTCTCTCCACAGCACACACAGACTGCACTGCTCCTTCCCTCTGCTATCCCCCAGCCTTCCCCATCCACCCTCCCACCCAGGGCATTTCTCTAATTTCAGATATCCTTTCCAGCTGTCTCCACTTCTCTCTCTAATTACTCTCACTAAGCCCAAGCTTCTGGTCCTTCCCATGCTGCCCTGATAACCATCTTCACATTCCCTCTGCTCCCATCTATTTCACCTACCCCAGTCCCTTAGATTGTAAGCTCACGGGATGTCTGGCTGAGCACTCGGTTAAGTGCTGTACTACCTGGACAGTTAACCTACGGGCAGGGCCACCTTTTCACCATGTATCATGTACGTCTTCTGATTGTGCTCCCCTATTGTAAAGCGCTGTGGATATGCTGGCGCTGTATAAATTCCTGTAACTGTAGTGGTCTTTATCAAGATATAATGGTTTTAAATATGTATGCCCATCAGGTTAACCTCTTCAGGATAACTGGAAGAAGCGTGAGCTAGGGACTCATTGTTTTATTAGAAGACCATTAATAGTTTATTATTAATATTATTACTATTTCTATTTCCATGCATGAATAGAGGAAAAAGGGTCCACTCACCAGACTCAGATTTACATATTGTCATATGCTTCATATTAGGGCCATAACGTGGTGCTTCTCTGTATTGTAATACTATCCCTGAATATTTGGTTTGTTTTAGAATTACGAAATACTGATTTATTTCTCTACTATTTGTCTTTTTTCCCCTTGGGAAGATGGTTAAAGCATGAAGGTGCAGCAGGTTTGGGCTGGGTAATAATTTATACTGACACCCACCTGTGTTCTCTTTGTACAAAGTAAACAAAGGCTTTTTTTGGAAAATCTTCACCTATTAAGCCTTTTTTGTAAGGGTTACATTTGCATGACGTGGCAGGGTCAAAAATATACACTTTTTTTTCAGTCTTCGTACCATCCAGTTCCATGTGTGAAACTAACCCACGACCTCTTCACAAGCACCAGGCTTCTGGTTTTGTAATAAAATGTAAAATATGAGTTTAATAAAGTTTAATAAATGTTTCACATTCCAAACCTCAATTCAGTTCTTCATACACTTTACTGAAATTAATTTGAATTTGTGAAGACATACAGGGTTATTCAAAGAGATCCGAATTGCTGGAGAAAGGTAACCGAACTCTGAAATTCAGCATTCGGTTACCTTTCCTGGCCATTCGGCTATTATGAGAGCAGGCAATTCGCCAAATCTTGGCGAATTGCCTGCACATACGGTGCCTGTTTGGTACCTGTTCGAGGGCAGTGAAATCCCCATAGAGAAGCAATGCTATTCAGAGAACACAAACCAGCAGTGAAAGGTTCCCGAAATGCCCTGCCATTCGGTGGTTTAATTCGGCAGGTTTATTCAGGTGAATCCCATCGGCTTCAATGTTAAAAATATTCCTGTTTTGATACAATATCTAATAAACCGTTCGTTATAATATTCTGCAGCAAAGAGTCTCTTTATTGATAAATTTTTTTTAGGATATGTTAAGCATTTCTCGGGATCTGTCTTTTGAAAAAAATTTCTGATTTTTTCTTTTTTTTTTTTAACTTTACTTATTTTTTCTGTAACAGCCCTTTTTATTATCATTCCCTGGACCTCATATGTAAATTTCAGACATTTTCGCTCAGTAGTTTCTTTGCAAACAGCGTTTCACTTTTCAATCATTCAAGCAAACTGTTTTTCTAATTTACAGTATTCACTGAATTTGTCTGCAATGTCGGCTTTTTCCGACGGCTGCGCTGCGTGTGATTGGCTCCTGCTCGGGTTTTTCCGGCACTTTCGGCGGGTTAATCCAGATGTTTTTGCGGGTTTCGGTGTGTGTTCGCCCTCGTTTTGCAGTGAGTTTTGGGGGGTTTGCGACGACCTTTCCCTGCAATTCGGGGAGCCTGTGGTGCTTGCTGAATACACCGCAGGGTCGCCGAAATGGGATCACCAAATCAAACCGAATTGAAGAGAGCGTAAAGTCACCGAACGTGCGGTGACTTTTCGATTCTCTTTGAATTACCCTGATAGGCCCACTTTCAAGAAGGCAAATGGTGATATCACTAAATATAGTTTCATCTGTATATGTAAATGCTTTCCAACTTATTTTTCTGTGATCACTTAGGAAATAAGTGAAAAACTATTTGCAACAAAGTTGTTCTTTTTTATTTTACTTATTCAAAAGAAACCATACATAAAATAACTATTAATAGTGATACTTGTATTACAAATGAAAATCAAGATGAAAAACCCTTGCTCTATCTCATTCACAAATAAAGGAAAATGAATTAGTGATGAAATGGTAAAAATGCTATATCTTTAATAAAATCACTATAATATTTATTACATATATTATAAATAATACTATACACTCAAAACGGTAACCCGCCACACAGAGACTGAGTAATAAGATAAAAATTCCTTTTTTATTGATTCAATGTTTCAGTCCGCACAGGGACTTTCATCAGGATGAAAGTCCCTGTACGGACTGAAACGTCAAATCAATAAAAAAGGAATTTTTATCTTATTACTCAGTCTCCGTGTGGCGAGTTACCGTTTTGAGTGTATAGTGGAGACCGCTTCCCAGCACCGGAGCATGAATTCTCTTGAAAATTGAGTGCAGAGAACGCGGATAAGTATAAATAATACTATAATATCTAATATAAAAATACCATAATATCTATTAAAGAAGTACTACAGTAAAATAAAAGTACTATATTATGTCTTATAACTATTATAAAATGCTATAATTCTATTATATCAATTAAAAAATACTATAAGATCAAATATGAAAATTCCATAATATCTATTACAATATTACTATAAAAGCTATTGCATATCTATTATAAAATGCTGTAATATCTAGTATACCTATTATAATTGTTATAATAATTATACTATAATATGTATTTTAGAAATACTGTAATATATATTATATATTGACTACTGTAACCTCCTTCACTCTGGCCTTAAGAGATCCCAGATTATTCCTCTTCAGTCTGTAATGAACACCTGTGCCAGGCTCATCCACCTCACCTCCCGCACCTCTCACACCTTGCCCCTTTGTCAATCTCTGCACTGGCTCCCTGTTCCCTTTAGAATCCAATTTCAAATATTGGTGCTCACGTGCAAAGCTCTCCATAACCGCGCCCCTACCTACATCTCCTCCCTTATTAGCAGGTACATCCCATTCCCACCACTTCGATCTGCCAATGATCTGATGTTATTATCTCCACGTACCCGCACCCCAAATCCCGCCTTCAAGACTTCTCGTGAGCTGCCTCCTTTCTGCGGAACTCCCTCGCAACATTAGACTCTCCCCGTCTCTCCAGTCCTTCAAGAAGTCTCTGAAAACACATTACTTTAGAGAAGCCTATCATCTCACTCCATAATCCCCAAATGTACATTTCTTGCACCATCTTCCCACCCAGCGCACATGCACCCTGCTACTTCAGGTCCTCTATTTACCCTCGCCAAGTGTGTCACCCCTCTCCTCTTAGATTGTAAGCTCTCGAGCAGTGTCCTCTCTCCTACTGTTCTGTGTGTTAATTTGTAAGTATATTTTTTATTCCGTTTCACCCATTGTACAGCGCTGTGGAACTTGTTGTAACTATTATAATAAATACTATAGGATCAAATATAAAACACCATAATATCTATTATAAAACTACTATACCATCTATTATAGAAAACTCTCAGATCTTATATAAAAATACTATAATATCTATCATAACAAGACTATAATATCTATAATAAAAATATCGAAGGGGTTATTTATCGAGCACCGATGTTGCAAATACAAGCAAAAAGTCTCTGTGTTTCAGTGCCGACACAAAACAAAAAATCCAAAACAGCCACAGGAGTAGCTGCACTGTGCACTTTGATCTTCTGCTTCTCCTGTCACTCTTTCAGGGTTATTCAATGAAAGGTGAAACTCAGGAGAATGACTGGAGAAGTGAAAATTCGAGGTCAAAATAGCCAAACCAGAAATATTCTCTCATTTAGCTCACTTTCCAAATCGGCTATTTGGTCTAGATTGTTCTCTTCTCCTGACAGTTCTCCTGGATTTCACCTTTCTCTGAATAACCCTGCTAGGATTCTAGTTTTGTGAAATGCCAGCATTTGTCGTTTGTCGGTGTTATAATACCGACAAACACGGGCACTCTGTGAATAGCCCCTTATCTTAATTTTACTGGTTCCATAGGATATGACTAACCACTGACTTCAGAAAGTTTACACTGTTTACTTATCATGCCGAAAGGGATTTGGGAGACTGTGTGTTTCCAGGAATCTGATTAGCAGAAGATTTAAGTGAACAAGATACATATGCCACCCAAGTTAGTCTTTTGTAGTACTCGCAGCGAGATGCAAACAGAATTCCGTAGACCAGTTTGTAAGATCTTTCAATGTATACAAATAGGATTCCTGAAAGTATGACTGGCAATTATTCGGAGAAATGGTCATTTCAATCATTCGTTAGTGTTAATGCTTTACCTTTATTAAAAGGTTATATGTCAGCTACAGGTCACAAGGTACACATTTATAGGGGGTTATAAGTGGTGACCTGCTAAAGTGTAAGTATTGAATCTAAATAATCAAGATGGAAGAATTCCAGAGTAGGAGAAATTCAAAATGTAGTTATTTTGGCCTTAAATGTTCAATTCTCCATAAAATCACAACTAAGCGATTCAGGGGTGGCGCTGACAAACGTGGTAATTAAAATCAGAATAATTTAATACCTGGGCTATGTCATTTTTCGATTGACAAAATTGCTAAATCTGATAGACCCCCAGCCCCTCTGTGTCTCTATCTGTCCCTGTATCTCCTTTATAGGGAATTCTCTGCCAAACAGGGGAAGTCTCATTACTGACATCATTGCACCCATGTGTGATGATGTCAGTGGGCGGAGGTAAGCCACACAGTCACGGCTGACATCTAAGATGTCAGCCAACTATGGGAGAAATCCACGATTGATGCCGAGCCACGGGACCTCGGTGATGTGCTCAGCAAGTCTTCTGCACCCTAGCGAGAAAGCAGAGGACACGGTCAGCGTGTGATTCATAGCTAAATTGTAGTGTTGACTGCCTGGCGCCCCTGCTGCCCATAGTGTCCGGCTTGGCCAAACCGCTCGCTCCCCTTGGATCGCCACTGAAGGGAATACCCACTTAAGTCACCAGTTACAAGTATTTATAAAGCGCCAACAAGATCCGTAGCACTGCACAATGAAGTATACACCGTGTAGTGTACTACCTCCATTAGGCATGTGCATTCGTTTCCGAACAAATGGCTATTCGACAGAATTTTCGGTGTGTCGTCAATTCATCTGCAACACAAATAAACAAATGGTCCCTTTAACGAATGAAACATGACTTTATATGACAAATTCCATATATCCCACATGCACTGCACATGTCAAACAAACATTATACAACACATACACAATACGCATGACAACAAGACAGATATTATGCATAACATATATGACGTACACCTTACACATATAACAGACTCACATATTGCACACATTATGCATACCAGCCTCGCTCATTACATGTATCACACACACATTACACATCACACACACTAGACATATCATACACACATTACACATAGCACTCACACATTCAGGCCCGGATTAAGATCTCTATGGGCCTGGAGCTGAATATTTTGTAGGGCCTTTTTTGTAATTTAGTAAAATGAAAACATATTTTGGGTTATTTAATAGTGTATATCTAACCAGGAAGATACTGTGTGATTAATTTTTCATTCAGAATTCAATCATTTAAAGAGTGTAATTTTTTCCCCCCATTTTATCATCCAAACCTTTGTGGTTATATATTCTTGTTAAAAAAAATGTGAAATGGGAACCTGTTAATGCATTTTTATATACAATTTTAACCAAAAAAAAAAGTTTTTTTTTAAAAATATTTCCCTTGTGTTTTGGAACATGTTTTTTTTTAAGAATAATATGACTATGTATAAAACACTGACCTTGCTCCCAGCGTGGGAAATGAGAAGGTGAGTAATGGCAGTGGTATTGCTCATTTTAGACGTGACAAATGGACAATGCCATCGCTTTGGAACTAAAAATAAATAAATAAATTAAAAAAGTATTCTCTTTCAGATTTCACATGGTCAGGTTTGGTATTAATGCAAAGGCCAGACTCTGCCCTGTCCAATGACACCTCACTTGACCTTGTGAGGTGTAAAGATTAGTGACGCAGGGGTCCAAAGTTCCACAAAGTGCTCTTCGCTGCTGTGCGGCGGTTTAGGTTTTTGATGTAACAATTCGTAACAGTGGATTGTACCATCACCCATCACCTCCACACTTGTTGGTGACGTGAGAAATGTGATGGTTAGTTAGTGCAGCATCATTGTTTACTTTATAATTGAAAAGTGAAAAATATTACTGTTGGAAATAAAAATAAAAAGTAAATATGTATTATTTTATTTTACTTAAACCTGATCATGCTTGGTATCATTGTAAAGGTCATGCTCTTGCCTTTCCAATGATACCTCACTTGATCCCGTACCTGATATGGAGTTGGAGATACAGGGGTCCAAATGCAGACATACAGGGTTAGTCAAAGAGATCCGAATTGTGGTTGAAAGGTAACCGAATAGTGAAATGCAGCATACGGTTACCTTTAGTGGCCATTCGGCTATCCAGAGAGCAGGCAGTTCGCCAAATGTTCGGTGTCTGTTCGAGGGCAGTGAAATCCCCATAGAGAAGCAATGCTTCGTCTATTCAGAGAACAAAAACCAGCAGTGAAAAGTTGCCAAATTGCCCTGCTGTTCAGTGGTTTCATGCAGCAAATTTATTCAGGCGAATCCCATAGGCTTCAGTGTTAAAAATATTCCCGTTTTAATACAATATCTAATAAACCATTGATTATAATATTCTGCAGTAAAAAAGTCTCTTTATTTATAGATTTTTCAGGATCTTTTAGGCATTTTTCTGGATTTTTTTGCGAATTTTTTTAATCGTTTTTCTTTTTGCTGTAACAGCCCTTTTTATTATCATTCTTTGATTTTTATATGTAAATTTCAGACATTTTCGTTCTGTAGTTTCTTTGCAAACAGCAATTCACTTTTCAAACATTCAAGTGTACTGGTTTTTTTTTTCACTCCATTCGTCTGCGGTGTCGGGTTTTTCCGGCGGCTGCTCTGCGCTGTGATCGGCTCCTGCTCGGGTTTCCCCGGCATGTTCGGCCGGGTTAATCCAGATGTTTTTGCGGGTTTCGGTGTGCGTTCGGCAGGTTTTGCGGTGAGTGTTCGTCGGGTTTGCAGCGGCTTTTCCCTGCATTACGGCGGCCCTGTGGTGCTTGCTGAATACACCGCAGGGTCGCTGAAATGGGATCGCCAAATCACACTGAATTGAAGAGAATGAAAAGTCACCGAACGTGCAATGACTTTTCGATTCTCTTTGAATAACCCTGTTAGATATCCTTTCTCTGGGCCTATTCTGAGGCATGGGCCTGGAGCTGCTGCTCCATCTGCTCCTTTGTTAATCCGGCCCTGCACACATTACTTGCCTCATACACACATTTCACATATTTTTTTTTATATTTCCTTCTTGAATTTTCTTTATTTCCTGACAGCTCTGAATACAAATTGTTTATTCTCTGCAACATATTTTGTGACACGAAAACGTCGCCTTTGCCTTAAGGTTTTCAGAAAAGAACTAGGGCAACATATTCCGCAGGACCTTGTTAGCACGAAGCAAACATATGTCAGAATATCTAAGAAAACAATTAGGCTGAGTGGGTTCCTTGGCAGTTTAATACTAATCACTGATTTGTACTGAGTTAGGATCAGGATTCATAGATTACATGTGACATTTTGGTTGCTGTAAAGCGGAAAGTGTTGGAACCGTATAAAGAGTGATGATAAGAATAAAATGGGAGTATAAATACAGCCAATAAGGGAATAAGGGGTACATATTGACCAACATGTGGCCAAGTAATCCATCTATCTATCGCCATCATTTATCTATCTATACTGCTTCCATCTATCTATCTCTCATCTATATATCTATCTACTTGTCTGTCTATCTATCTATTATCTTTCTGTCTATCGCTATCACCTACCAATTACTACTATCAACATGTGGCCAAGTAAACTATCTATCTATCTCCAACATTTATCTATGTCCCATTTTCATCTATCTATCTATCTATCTACTGCTATCACCTATCAATCATCTATCAATCATTTATCTACTGCTATCACCTATCATCTATCAATCATCTATTTATCTACTGCTATCACCTATCATCTATCAATCATCTATCTATCTACTGCTATCACCTATCATCTATCAATCATCTATCTATCTACTGCTATCACTTATCAATCATCTATCTATCTACTGCTATCACCTATCACCTATCAATCATCTATCTATCTACTGCTATCATCTATCAATCATTTATCTACTGCTATCACCTATCATCTATCAATCATCTATCTATCTACTGCTATCATCTATCAATCATCTATCTATCTACTGCTATCATCTATCAATCATTTAGCTACTGCTATCACCTATCATCTATCAATCATCTAGCTATCTACTACTATCATCTATCAATCATCTATCTACTGCTATCACCTATCATCTATCAATCATCTATCTTTCTACTGCTATCATCTATCAATCATCTATCTATCTACTGCTATCACTTATCATCTATCAATCATCTATCTACTGCTATCACCTATCATCTATCAATCATCTATCTACTGCTATCACCTATCATCTATCAATCATCTATCTATCTACTGCTATCACCTATCATCTATCAATCATCTATCTATCTACTGCTATCACCTATCATCAGGGCTCGAGTCGAGCGGGAACGCGCAGGAACGGCGTTCCCGCACTTCTCCCACAGCAGGAACGCTGCGGGAACGCAGCGTTCCCGCTGTGGCCCGAGCCCGAACGCCGCCGCCGTACATTGCCGGCGGCCGCGTGCTTCCTGTTACAACGGCCGGTGACAGGAGGTGGAGCCACTCGCCTGGCTGTTTCATAGATCCCAGGCGAGCGGCTGCACTTCCTGTCAGCGGCCGCTGAAGCAGGAAGCACGCGGCCGCCGGCAATGTGCGGCAGGAGCAGGAGCAGCAGAGGAGCAGCAAAGGTGATCTGGGCTGGGGGCAGTATCCATGAGACCTGGGGGCAGTATCCATGAGACCTGGGGGGCAATATCCATGAGACCTGGGGGGCAATATCCATGAGACCTGGGGGCAATATCCATGAGACCTGGGGGCAGTATCCATGAGACCTGGGGGCAGTATCCATGAGACCTGGGGGGGCATATCCATGAGACCTGGGGGGGCATTATCCATGAGACCTGGGGGCATTATCCATGAGAGCTGGGGCATATCCATGAGTCCAGGGGGCAATATCCATGAGACCTGGGGCATATCCATGAGACCTGGGGGCAATATCCATGAGACCTGGGGGCAATATCCATGAGACCTGGGGGCATTATCCATGAGACCTGGGGGCAGTATCCATGAGACCTGGGGCATATCCATGAGACCTGGGGGCATATCCATGAGACCTGGGGGCATTATCCATGAGAGCTGGGGCAATATATACCCATATGAGCTGGGGCAATTATATCCATGTGAACTGGGGAAAATATATCCATATAACCAGTGCTGTGTATGTTATTCTGGGGGTTCAGTGTTGTGTATATTATTATGGGGGTTCAGTGTTGTGTATATTATTCTGGGGGCTCAGTGCTGTGTATGTTATTCTGGGGGTTCAGTGTTGTGTATATTATTCTGGGGGTTCAGTGTTGTGTATATTATTCTGGGGGCTCAGTGCTGTGTATGTTATTCTGGGGGTTCAGTGTTGTGTATATTATTCTGGGGCCACAGTGTTGTGTATATTATTCTGGGGGTTCAGTGTTGTGTATATTATTCTGGGGGCTCAGTGCTGTGTATGTTATTCTGGGGGTTCAGTGTTGTGTATATTATTCTGGGGCCACAGTGTTGTGTATATTATTCTGGGGGTCTGTGCCTGGATATATATATTATATATAAAATGCGTTAGTCCAGTTGCCACAATCACGAGTATACCTGTACGTAGTGATACCTTTCACTGATCAGTATAGTTTCCAGTTTACACTCTTGAAAGCTTGTCTTTTAAATGTAATGTTAAAACAATAAAAATGGTATCACCACGTACTGCTATACTCGTGATATATATATATATTTTCTTCAGGTAATGGGGGTTGTGGAATTCGTGGGTGAGTTCCCTCACTTTTTTCCCAGGACTTGACCCCTGCCTATCATCTATGAATCATCTATCTATCTACTGCTATCACCTATCATCTATGAATCATCTATCTATCTACTGCTATCACCTATCATCTATCAATCATCTATCTATCTACTGCTATCACCTATCATCTATGAATCATCTATCTATCTACTGCTATCACCTATCATCTATCAATCATCTATCTATCTACTGCTATCACCTATCATCTATCAATCATCTATCTTTCTACTGCTATCATCTATCAATCATCTATCTATCTACTGTTATCACCTATCATCTATCAATCATCTATCTATCTACTGCTATCACTTATCATCTATCAATCATCTATCTACTGCTATCACCTATCATCTATCAATCATCTAGCTATCTACTGCTATCATCTATCAATCATCTATCTACTGCTATCATCTATCAATCATTTGTCTACTGCTATCACCTATCATCTATCAATCATCTAGCTATCTACTGCTATCACCTATCATCTATCAATCATCTATCTACTGCTATCACCTATCAATCATCTATCAATCATCTATCTACTGCTATCCTCTATCATCTATCAATCATCTATCGCCAATATTTATCTATGTACCATTATCATCTATCTATTTATCTATCTATCTATCTATCTACCTATCGCCAACATTTATCTATGTACCATTATCATCCATCTATCACCTATCTGTCTATTGCCAACATTTATGTACAATTATCATCTATCTGTCTATCCATCGCTATCACCTACCTATTACTACTATCAACATGTGGCCAAGTAATCTTTCTATCTACTGCTATCATCTATTTATCTATCACCAACATTTATCTATGTACCATTATTAACCATCTATCACCTATCTATCTAGCTACCTATCTATCTAGCACCATCATCTACCTATGTATCGCTATCATCTATCTCCTATCTATATTTCTATCTGTCTGTCTATCGCCAACATTTATCTATTTACCATTATCATCCATCTATCACCTATCTATCTGTCTGTCTATCCATCTATCTATCTATCCCTATCATCTATCTATGTACCGCTATCATCTATCTAGCAATCATCTATGTATCACTTTCACCTCCCTATCACTATCAATAGGTGGCCAAGTTATAGTTAAAAGTATTTATAAAGCGCTGTACAATGGGTGAGAGCGAATAAAAAATACACAAGTTAAACACCAAGAACGGTATGAGAGAGGACCCGCTCGAGAGCTTACAATCTAAGAAATCTAAGTGATCTATCGCTATCATCTATCTCTTTATCTTTAACTGTTTATTTATGTTGCATGAAGATAATTGATGCATGGATATATATCTGCTTTTATTTCTATCTCTACAATTACAATTATTGATTAAGAGCAGACATGTTCTGCAGCGCTCTATCTAGCTATATACAGTCAGGTCCAGAAATATTGGGACATCGACACAATTCTAACATCTTTGGCTCTATACACCACCACAATGGAGTTGGAATGAAACAAACACAATGTGCTTTAACTGCAGACTGACAGCTTTAATTTGAGGGTATGTACATCCAACTCAGGTGAACGGTGTAGATGTGCAGATGTGCCTCCCACTTGTTAAGTGCCTCCCACTTGTTAAGGGACCAAAAGTAATGGGACAATTGGCTTCTCAGCTGTTCGATGGCCAGGTGTGTGATATTCCCTCATTACCCCAATTACAATGTGCAGATAAAAGGCCCAGAGTTCACTTCAAGTGTGCTATTTGCATTTGGAATCTGTTGCTGTCAACTCTCAAGATGAGATCCAAAGAGCTGTCACTATCAGTGAAGCAAGCCATCATTAGGCTGAAGAAATGAAACAAACCCATCAGAGAGATAGCAAGAACATTAGGCGTGGCCAAAACAACTGTTTGGAACATTCTCAAAAAGAAGGAACGCACCGGTGAGTTCTGCAATACCAAAAGACCCAGGAGACCACAGAAAACAACTGTGGTGGATGACCGAAGAATTCTTTTCCTGGTGAAGAAAACACACTTCACAACAGTTGGCCAGATCAAGAACACTCTCCAGGAGGTAGGTGTATGTGTGTCAAAGTCAACAATCAAGAGAAGACTTCACCAGAGTGAATACAGAGGATTCACCACAAGATGTAAACCATTGGTGAGCCTCAAAAACAGGAAGGCCAAATTAGCGTTTGCCAAACAACACCTAACAAAGCCTTCACAGTTCTGGAACAAGATCCTATGGACAGATGAGACCAAGATTAACTTGTACCAGAGTGATGGGAAGAGAAGAGTATGGAGAAGGAAAGGAACTGCTCATGATCCTAAGCATACCACCTCATCAGTGAAGCATGGTGGTGGTAGTGTCGTGGGCATGTATGGCTGCCAATGGAACTGGTTCTCTTGTATTTATTGATGATGTGACTGCTGACAAAAGCAGCAGGATGAATTCTGAAGGGTTTCGGGCAATATTATCTGCTCACATTCAGCCAAATGCTGCAGAACTCATTGGACGGAGCTTCACAGTGCAGATGGACAATGACCCAAAGCATACTGCAAAAGCAACCAAATGTCATGCCTCAGCCCTGAGAGCCTGCCATGGTCAGCCTGGGTCACTTGCTCTCATTACCTGCTTCCCACCTAAGGGTTAACTCCTGTGTCTGAACCTGAGGATTCTGCATAAAACCAGACCACACCCGTCTCCCCTTTGCTCTTTCATTTTGTGTTTTTCCCTTCCCAGTGTCCAGAGGTCTTGAGAGCTCCCTCTTGTCATTGTATGTTCCTGATTTATTTTGCTCTGCCGTGCATCCTTGCTGTGTCTCCATTACCTGGTTCCTGCGTGCTGGACAATCCACTGCGTGGCCCACTATCCAGTGGGTCCAGAGACACTCAAGTGGCTTCCAGCCCTCCAGCTCTCTCCAAGGAGACCAACCTACTATCAAGGTACATTTGCCTAAAGGCTCCTGCTTCTCCTCAAGCGGATCTGGAGAGAGACTACGTGGTCCACCATCCACTTGCCTATTTTCTGTGCTACCACCTGTTCTGTGCTGGACTGTTTGCTGTGAACCATCCCACAATACAAGCTTTGTTGTGTATTTACTGTCTCCTGTGTCTTTCTGCCTGCTCACCCCCAGCGCTTGGGAATATAACATCACACTGAGGCTGTGCCATGGCTCCTTCCTGGCACGAACCTGACATAATGAAAGAGCCAAAAACCAGGCCCGTGGGGGTTCAAGCTGCACTGAAGGAGATTGTATATCAGTTGCTCGTTGTAGTGGATGATGTGTATACACTAATGGACTCATTTCCCACCACACCTGACCCAGTCAGGCCTATACCAGTGAGCAGAGCATCACAGCAATCTGTTGAGTTTAATCATTCTCCACCTATATGCAGAGCACAGGCACCTTATGTGGAGACTCAGAAGGAAAGGCGTAGAAGGCTGAACCAATGCTTCTACTGTGGGTCAGATCTGCACCGAATAGATCTCTGTCCCATCAGACCTGCTAAGCCTCCAGCCGCTGGTCCTGTGCCACGCCAAGCTGCTGTTCCTGTGCCACGCCAAGCTGCTGTTCCTGTGCCACGCCAAGCTGCTGTTCCTGTGCCACGCCAAGCTGCTGTTCCTGTGCCACGCCAAGCTGCTGTTCCTGTGCCACGCCAAGCTGCTAGTCCTGTGCCACGCCAAGCTGCTGGCCCTGTGCCACGCCAAGCCGCTGCCAAATCCCGTCAGACTCCAGTCGCTACCAAGCTTCGCCAAGCTGCTGCCAAGCCTCGCCAAGCTGCTGCCAAGTCCTGTCAGACTCCAGTTGCTGCCAAGCTTCGCCAAGTTGCTGCCAAGTCCCGCCAGACTCCAGCTGCTGTCAAGCCTCGTCAGGCTACCAACGTTGGCAAGCTTCGCCAAACTCCTGTGCCCAGGAGGCCTGCATCCAGTGTGGTCTCCTCGGAAGAGGAGAGTTCTAAGGAGGACTTGATTGCCGAGTACATGGAGACTCTGCCTACTGAGCCAAGTGAGGAAGAACCCATGGGTGTGGAGCCCACATTCCCACAGACCAAGAACCTATGGAGGTTGCTCCTCTCCTGGTGGCCTCTACTATGACCCCACAGACTGCAAAGCATCCTCAAGGTGGTCCTGGACGACAAATTGGGGCCCTGCTTAAGAGACCTGCATTCAATTCGGGGTTCTATGGTTGTGACACCCTACCTTCTGAGACTCAACCAAGCCCACCAGACCAAATCCAGACTCTGTCCATAGCCTCTGATGGCTTCATCGTGCCAGACTCTGAGCTTACTGCATACGAACAGCGCCTGGCAGCTAAGGAGCCAGTTCCTTTACCCATCAGTGTGGGTGTTGCCACCAGCAGCCCTCTCACGCCTGTGCCCCCTGTGGAAAGTCCTACTCCTGAGGGTTGCGTCTGGGCATCCAACGGGACTTTAGTCCGGAGGGAGGATTTGGAGATCTTTGAGCAGGCCCTACATGCTCATGGGGACATTTACGATGATCCAGACTCAGACTCTGATGGTTGGTGGTGACCTCCTTGCTACTTCTCTGATATGGGCATGCCCTAGGTGCCCGGAGTGCACCTTGTAAGGAGGGAGGTACTGTCATGCCTCAGCCCTGAGAGCCTGCCATGGTCAGCCTGGGTCACTTGCTCTCATTACCTGCTTCCCACCTAAGGGTTAACTCCTGTGTCTGAACCTGAGGATTCTGCATAAAACCAGACCACACCCGTCTCCCCTTTGCTCTTTCATTTTGTGTTTTTCCCTTCCCAGTGTCCAGAGGTCTTGAGAGCTCCCTCTTGTCATTGTATGTTCCTGATTTATTTTGCTCTGCCGTGCATCCTTGCTGTGTCTCCATTACCTGGTTCCTGCGTGCTGGACAATCCACTGCGTGGCCCACTATCCAGTGGGTCCAGAGACACTCAAGTGGCTTCCAGCCCTCCAGCTCTCTCCAAGGAGACCAACCTACTATCAAGGTACATTTGCCTAAAGGCTCCTGCTTCTCCTTAAGCGGATCTGGAGAGAGACTACGTGGTCCACCATCCACTTGCCTATTTTCTGTGCTACCACCTGTTCTGTGCTGGACTGTTTGCTGTGAACCATCCCACAATACAAGCTTTGTTGTGTATTTACTGTCTCCTGTGTCTTTCTGCCTGCTCACCCCCAGCGCTTGGGAATATAACATCACAATGAGGCTGTGCCATGGCTCCTTCCTGGCACGAACCTGACACCAAAGAGTTTTTGAAGGGACAGAAGTGAATGTTATGTAATGGCCAAGTCAATCACCTGACCTGAATCCCATTGAGCATGCATTTCACTTGCTGAAGACACAACTGAAGGGAAAATGCCCCAAGAACAAGCAGGAACTGAAGACAGTTGCAGTAGAGGCCTGGCAGAGCATCACCAGGGATGAAACCCAGCGTCTGGTGATGTCTATTCATTGCATACTTCAGGCTGTGATTGACTGCAAAGGATTTGCAACCAAGTATTAACCCCTTAACGGCGCAGGGCGTTCCATGCCGTCCTGCATTTGGCGGGCTTTAACGCCGAAGGAAGGTATGGAATGTCCTCGGCGTTAGGAGCCCAACCGGAGGTTACACTTGCCTCCCCAGCGGCTCCCACGCAGATCTGGCTTCAATGAAGCCCGATCTGCGTTTTTTACAGCCTCCCGGCGCACTGACGTCATCGCGCTGGCGATCCTTCGGATCCCTCTATCTCCCCATCGCCGGGGGATAGAAGGCTGTGGCCAGCATCGCTGGAACGGTCACAGCCTGACCTTTCCAGCGATGTATGGGGTTAACCCCTTAGCTGCCAGGTCACGACCGGGCACTAATTCATGCCCGATCGCGGCCTATTTCCGATGGGGGCCGCCATCTTGGATGGCAGCCCCCACCTCTGGGTCCCCCCCGCGTCAACTGACTCATCGCGCCATGCGCGATGATGTCGGTTAACTGGGGAAGCCCCTGGCTGCAAAGGGATTTCCTAAGGAAATCCCATGCAGGAGATAGGGGGGTTCTTTGAACCCCTTTATCTCCTGATCGGTGGCAGCTAGGGGGTCATGCCTGATATCATTGGAAAGGTCTGAGCATGGCCTTTCCAACGATATCAAACATGACAATAATAAAAGTAAAATGAAAGGGTTTAAAAATAATTTAAAAATTAATTAATTAATTAAAAAATAAGAACGTGCTTTTTATTTTTTTGAATGCAGCATTATTGTTCACATTTCAATTATAAATGTGAACAAAGATATTTCACCAATGATTTTTTTTTGGGGGTTTAGCTAAAATCACGTAATTTCTCCCCCCCCCAAAAAAAATGGGTTCCCAAGTCTACACCATAGAATATAACCGCAAAGGATCGGATTAATAAAATGCGAAAAAAAAATACTTTACACACTGTGGATGATTGAAATTTTATTAAAAATTCACATTTTTTTTACATTTATTGTTATAGCATTCTGGCAGAAAATGACGTATATGTATAATTATGATATATTATTAATCTGCCGAGTCTGCCGGAAAGAACGATATATAATTTGTCTGGGTGGTATAATAATACGTGACTTAAAACCGCATTTAAACACGATGAGCAAAAACTTCAGCAAACTTCACTTCCGAAAGAGTGCCGAAGTTGTAAAATTACTCCCGTCCTTAAGGGGTTAAGAAGGGAAAGTTTGATTTATGATTATTATTCTGTCCCATTACCTTTGGTCCCTTAACAAGTGGGAGGCACATCTGCAAACTGCTGTAAGTCCTACACCGTTCACCTGAGTTGGATGTACATACCCTCAAATTAAAGCTGACAGTCTGCAGTTAAAGCACATTTTGTTTGTTTCATTCCAACTCCATTGTGGTGGTGTATAGAGCCAAAGATGTTAGATTTGTGTCGATGTCCCAATATTTCTGGACCTGACTGTATATATTATTTATATCAATCCTCTATTATTATTTATTTATATTGCAAATTTATTGTCTTATTTATTACGGCATTTATCTATCTTTCTATCTAAATTTTTCTCTTTTTCTGTCTGTATGTCAGTTTATCCGTCTATCTGCTCGATGACTCAGAGGTCTTTAATGTTTGAAAATATACAGTTATTGGATAAAAACTAAAAGAACCCGAGTTAGTCCTGGCAGATTTTAATGGTCTGGCAACCAAATTACTAGAGTCTTAGAGATACATTGGGATTATCTGTCTCTGGCCTAACATTGTGCATTAATTGACAGCAAACTGAAGAAGTCTTTTCCACTTTGATTCTGTGAAGTTCAAACTGCACTGGTGTCCCCCAGATCCATACCCACAGCTCTGACAATGTAGTTTCTGCATTAACCTTAGATGACCATTGAATCCTCCCCACTGTCAGCATGTGAGGGGGAGGGGTATCGAAACACGGGGCTATTTTATTAAAGTTCTACAGAGTACCCCATGCGAGAATTTTTTTTTTTTGAGAAAGGATTTTACCAGGAAGGATACATTGAGATTTCTCTTGTTTTCAAGTATGTCCTGGATGGCGAGTATGTACCGTTAGGTGTCTTGCCCAAGGACACTTACTGGAGAGGTGCTCTGGCTGGGATTGAACCTGTGTCTCCACAGTCTCCACGGATATAAAGCAGTTAGAAAGCAATTTGATTCCATAGCATTCAGAGTTTATTCATAATGATATAAAATTGTGGAGAATTGCGTAAAAAATTGCAAATTATCGACCAGAATCAAAGTATATTCAAACTCCTATACTGCATCCGCTCAACTATTTTAGCATAAAATATAAAATTTTCATGCAATTTTCAACCAATTTAATTTTAATCATCCAAAATAAATTTTAATGATGCACATTATCTATGCGATTTTTGTATCGAGCAAATAATTCACTTTCAGATTCAACATATTGCATTTATAGCCGTCTACGCTAAATATCTGAGGTTCCAAATGGAATTCTAGCCGATCTGTCTGCGCAAAAGTGGACTATTAGCCTCTAGTATCTTAATTATGGTAAGCTACCTTCTTAGACCCCCAGCATCTGCCTTGATGAAAATTCTTCCATGGTGGTCTCCTTTCCTTATATGTGATGTCTATGGTCCCTGGCCCGCATGTTATCTTAATTATCTAAACTCTGGCTTAGTTATTTGAGAAGCAGGCAAAGTCTCACGACCTCTGTTTTGTAAACATTCGGACCAGCGATGCAATTTCCCAAAGCATACCGGGTGGTTTTTTAAACAGGAAAGACTTTTTATTTTCTTTCAGTAGGATTATCAACAGGAAACAAAATAAATGTTTCTGTTACAAGATTGTTGTGTCAATAACATTCTTTAAGGGCTTTTCAACTCGTTAATGTTCCAAAACACGGCCACTGTATTAAGGGCTACATTATTGCATAGGCTGACTAGGCCTCTGCCTAGGGCAGCAGATTGAGGGGGGGGGGGCGGGGCTGGCGGTATATTTTTCTAATTTCTGTCCTTTCTTGTCAAGACATTGCATAGCATTAAACTCCCAGGAATTTGTCTCTGAACTCTATTACATGTTTTTGGAAATTGAACGGATCAAATAAAATGCTGTGCTCTTGTTCTAAATTTCGTTTTTATTGACAAGCATCCTCAATAGGTTATGAATTTTTGTTCATGTTTAGTTACATATTTATTTGATATCAGATTGGGGTGCAGCAGAATTTGGAGTGCCTAGAGGCAACAGTAACAGGGTTATTCAGAGAGAGGTGAAACTCTGGAGAACTTTTGAAGAAGTGAAAATTCTAGGTCAAAATAACCAAACCAGAAAAATTCTCCCATTTTTCTCACTTTCCAAATCGGCTAATTTGATCTAGAATTTTCACTTCTCCAAACATTCTCCAGAGTTTCACCTTTCTCTGAATAATCCTGTAAACCTAAATATGCCTCTGGTGGTTGAGCATGTACTGGAGGGTTGTGTGTATTTCCTCTCAAAGGTCTTCTCACAAGCATCAACCTCATCCTCTTCTTAAAAGCAAGATTTAAAAATATATCAGGGTTATTCAGAGACAGCCGAACTGGAGGTGCAATTTCGTGGCCATTCAAGAGCTGGCATTTCACCAAATATTGGGGAATTGCCAGCAAAATACGGTGCCTGTTCGGTGGCAGTGAAATCCCCCATAGTGAAGCAATGGTTAATCTATTCAGAGAACACCGAACAGCTGAGAAATGTCAGAGAAATGCCCTGCTGTTCGATGGTTTCATTCGGCAGGTTTATTCAGGCAAATCCCATAGGCTTCAATTTTAAAAATATTCCCGTTTTTATCTAATATCTATGAAACCGTTTATTCTTTTAATCTGCAACAAAAAGTCACTTTATTAATTTTTTTAGACTATTTTAGGCATTTTTGGGGTTTCTTTCAGCACAATGTTTTTCTGTTTTTTTTTAATAAGTGTTTTTGTTCTGTAACACATCTTTTCATTATTATTCATAGGACCTTATTTGTTAATTCCAGCCATTTTTGTCCAGAAGTTGTGAACATTGTTTTAAATTATTTTCAATCGCTTTTTAGGTTTTTTTTCACCTTTCTTCAGCTTGTTGGCTTATTCCGGTGGATCGTCAGCTTTTCTCGGACGTGCTCAGTGGGTTTGCGGCAGATCATCAGGTAAGTTCGGTGGGTTTTCTGCAACATTTCGGATCAATCTGATTTTTCACTTTATATCATGACCTTTAGGCTAGGGTCAGACGAACGCATTTTCACGTTGTCTGTGAAAAAGTGCGTTCGAACGAATGGACGCATTTTTTCACGGAGTACGCGATAGCGGTAATACTATGCGCATTTGCGTTCTTGATTTTGTACGGATCATCAATAAAACACTTTGTGCATCTGGACGTTATGTTGGCCGGACATTAGCAGCGCCTGACATCTCCAAATCACACACACACGCCGCTAGCGGACGCAGCGCACTCTGTACAACCGTACTAGCGGTTTTACGTTCTCGACAAAATGCGTTCGTTTGCCACTTGCGTTGCGCAGCCGGACTTTTGTGCGACCGTACTTCGTATATTGGCCGTCAGTGCCCGGCATTTGCTGCTACTACGGCCGTGATTAAGTGCGCCTGCACGCGCGTTCGCACTGCCTCAGTCTGACCCTAGCCTAAGAGAGCGATTCACACCAGACATCCCAAGAATATTGCTACACTGAAACAGTTTTGTGAAGAGGAGTGGTCCAACATTACTCCAGATCGTTGTGCAGGTCTGATCTGCAACTACAGGAAACGTTTGGTTAAGGTTATTGCTGCCAAAGGAGGGTCAACCAGTTATTAAGTCCAAAGGTTCACATACTTTTTCCACCCTGCACTGTGAATGTTTACATGCTATGTTCAATAAAAACATGAAAACATAAAATGTTTGTGTTGTATTATTTTAAGCAGACTGTGTTTTTCAAATTGTTGTGACTTAGATGAAGATCAGAGCACATTTTATGACCAATTCATGCAAAACTCCACATAATCCCAAAGGGTTCACATAATTTTTCTTGCCACTGTATACTATATATATATATTTTACCTCTGTTATGAATTAACGTATAATTAGCTTTTTCTCTTTTGCAGAGTTCTGTAGGGTTTGACGCACTAGCAAAGCAGCAACACACACAATTTATATTTTTCAATCTTTCAATTTTACAATCTAATAATTTGCCTTTTCTTTTTTAATTTCCCTTTATATTATTAATTCCTGAAAATAATACTATGGTTTATCTTTCGTGATCACAAGTAATGCCCTTTAATTAACAAGTTCAAGCAGCCTGAGTCATTCTCCCGAGGCGAAGGGACGGCTTCAAGGTTAAAGAATGTCGTTTTTTCACTTTTCTAGGAATACAAACAATAGAAGTGACATTTTCAGGTGGTAACCTCTTGGTTATTGCTGAAATTTTATCAAAACATCTGAATATCTATAAATATATTGTATTTACTCTGCACTAGTTTTAGGAATGTGCTGAAATAACACAAGTCATTCAGTTCATTACTCTGTAGGGTTTTCAGCAGTTTTAATGCCATCACAGCTAGATATATCATACAATGAACTGTATCATTATTGTAGCTACTCAGGGTCACCAGGTGGTGACAGCCCATGTCACCGCTAGTGGCAACACCCTGTGCGATGCCTCTTATTGCAATATCATTAGTAGTTGCATCACTGTGAGCCCGAGGCTCTGGTAATGGCGCTCTAAGATTCTTAAGCACCAAGCGTTACTTCACTTCGCCTCCTAGTGTGCCACTTCCTTTGTGAAGGCAGTGGCAAACTGGAATAGAGGAGGCTGAGTGCTTATCCAGCGGTGCTGCGGGAGAGATGAGACCGACCCCCAGAGGAAGAGAAGCGGGTGCATCAGTGGTGTATTTAGGTTTTGTGCTGCCCTAGGCCTGACTAAACTCGTGCACCCCCTAATTTAAATTTGAGGCACCCCTTCCTGTCAAGGGCACGCCTCTTCCTGGTTAATCCCCACCTTTCCTCTTTAAGCTCCACCTTTTCCTCTTAGAGCTCCGCCTTTTCCTCTCTTTTTATTAAAAGTGGATACCAAGTGCCTACTTGTATATTTTGTATACCATTTCAAATCTATCTATTGAGATAAATAAAATTATGAAATGTTTAAATTCAAGCATATTTACAATGAACAGCCACGCATGTCAAGTATACTGGATCACAGCCGCTCTAATTGGTTGAACAATAAAATCCACAGAAACGTACACTGCATATGAGCGTATCACAGAGCTGCACAGCAATAAAACCCACAGAAATGGGCACTGTGTATGAGCATATCACAGAACTGCACAGCAATAAAACTAACAGTAATGTGCAGTGTGTATGAGCGTATCCCAGAGCTCCAGGGCAATAAAACTCACAGTAATATGCAGTGTGTATCACAGAATCCACTGCAATAAAACTCTCAGCAATGCAATGTTTGGTGTGTGTCAGCGTATCAGAATCCACAGAAATAAAAATTCCAGCAATGCAATGTGCAGTGTATATGAGTGCATCAGAATCCACTGCAATAAAACTCCCAGCATTACAATGTGCGGTGTGTGTCAGTGTATCAGAATTCACAGCAATAAAACTCACAGCAATGCAATGTGTGGTGTGTGTCAGCGTATCAGAATCCACAGCAATAAAACTCCCAGCAAACCGAGTGTATATGAGCACACAGCAATTATTTATTCTATATTTACCGGCCTCCATCCGTGGTAGGGCTGTGTGCAGAGTCAGCAGGGACTGTGTACGGACTCAGCAGGAGGTCCCTCCAGGCCACGTGAGGATCGTGGCTGTGCCTGTCCATGGAGCCATCTTGTCAGCAGTGGGGTACCACTGCCAGAGGGTGCACCGTGGCTTTGATTCCCTTCCCGGTGGGTGTTCAGTCTAGAATAGAGTGAGAGTCCGTGTTAACGAAAGGGCGGGCAGCTGCATGTGTGCTGTCACGTGGTTCAGCCAGTCAGGTGGTACTGAGACTCAGTACCACCTGACTGGCCAGACCGTGTGACCTGCACGCATGCAGCCTCACCAGGAGCCAGGCAGCTCAATGACAAATTTATATCACTGCAGTGCTGGTTAAGGAAAGGTCCACTTTAAACAGCAGTAAGCAGACAGGGCATCATATTCTGCTGATACCCCTCTTTACCTGCCGTTTACTGTCATCTTCTCTCTCTGCACACAAATCACATCCCACTCCCCTCTCCTAGAGCTGCTACGAGGCAGGGGAGGAGCTATGGAGGGAGGAGAGGGGGATTTTTATTCTATTCGATTTTATTACGTTTGCAAACGCCCTGCTCCGCTGCTCGTTGTTTGAGAACACAGCTCAAAGCTGACACACAGTGACAGTGGCACCTCCTAGTACCCCTTAATGACACCCCAATAATCACTGGTACCTGGGGCGGCCCGCCCTCCGCCACTCCCCTAAGTACACCACTGCTCTGTGATATGCTCACACACAAGTTTGGCGAACTGCCAGCAAGTACGGTGCTGTTTGAAGGCAGTGTAACTCCCCATAGAGAAGTAATGGTTAATCTATTCAGAGAACACCAAACAGCAGAGAAATGGCAGTGAAATGCCCTGATGTTCGGTGGTTTCTATCAGGTTTATTCAGACGAACCCCATAGGTTTCAATGTTAAAAATATTCCCATTTTTATGCAATATCTAATAAACCATTTATTATTTTAATCTGCAGTAAAAAGTCCTTGATTTTTTTTTTAGTACCCTTTAGTAATTTTTCAGATTTTTTTGGCAAAATTTCTCCTCCTTTTTTTTAATAGCAGCTTTTCTTTTTTCTGTAACAGAACTTTTTATTATTAATCATAGGATCTTATATGTAAATTCCAGACATTTTCGTTTAGTAGTTCTTTTGAAAACAGCAGGCCACGGGTTTGCGGTGGCAGCATTCAGCGGCCAACTCCATGCACTTTGGGGAACCTGCGGCTAATGGTGAATTCACTGCCGGGTGTGGAAATTTTACTCCCCGAAGTGCAGGGAACTACAGAACACCAAAATATTGGCGTCACTTCGGTGCTCTGTGAGTAACCCATTTAGTGGTGAGGTTTTTTGCTGCCCCTTGGAAAGTGAAAGCCTAGGCCTTGCCTACCCAGGACATACTTGAAAATTAGTGAAATCTCAATGTATCCTTCCTGGTAAAATACTTTGCAGAAGTAAAAAAAATTTTTTATTTTTTTTTAGGGGTGGGGACACCCGGTGCGGGCCACAACCCCCTGGAAAGTGCCGCCCTAGGCCTTGTTGGCCTAGGCCAATATACACCACTGGGGTGCATTACTTGATGGGAGGAGAATGAATGGGGCTGACCACTCTGTAAAGGAGGGAGGATAGAGCTGACTACTGGAGAAGAGAGATGGGAATGGAACTCTTTACTGTGGAAGGAAGGGAGGAGCAGGCTGACTATGTATTGGGGATCGGGAAGAAGGTGAAATGAGTTGACCACTGGGGAAGGGAGGTGGAATGGAACTCTTTCCTGGGGAAGGAAGCAAAATAAGTCTAACTCCTGGCGAAGGGAGGATGGTTTAATTACTGCGGGAGGGTAAATGGGGTCAGGGCGACCTACTTGGGTAGAGAGGGAGTAATGAGGTGTCTCGATTTGGGAGGAGAAGGTGGATTGGACCTCTACGGGAAGGACAATTGGTGCCTCTCACTTTAGTGGAAGGGGAAGAGGAGGGGGATAGGAATGTGGATGTGCACTCTGAGGAGAGGAGGGAAAGGGGGAATAACACTGTCGGGAAAGGTGGGAGAGAGTGAAACCACTCCCTCAGAGGAACTGAGGGGGAAGGGAGGATGAGTGAATAGGGCCATATTCTGGGGACCATGTCACAGGGGCTTGGTCTCATGGAGACCCCTGTTTTGGTTGCGCGGGGGCAAGGACTCCTCTGTCTTGGAACATGGTGTCACGCCTCACGCTGCCACCGCAAGTCCAAGCCAGTGCTGCTCTGCATGAAGGTTGGCAGCACTTTTCTTGCAATGGCCCTGATTGCTCCAGCTCTCTCGCAGGCTCCACAGGTGCTCCCTATCAGTAGTCCTGGAATTCCTATTTAATACAGGCAAACCCCTTCCTCTGAGCTTCAGCATTGATCAGCTTTCCAGCAACCCTTCTAGCAAGAAGCCTGTTTCCCTGTCTCCTGTTCCTTAGTTCCCTTGTGATCCTTCTTCCAGTCTCCGACCTTGCCATGTTACTCTGGACTCACATCCACAGTGCCCTTGTTCCTCTGGACTCTCACCCATAGTGCCCTTGTTCCTCTGGACTCCCATCCACAGTGCCCTTGTTCCTCTGGACTCTTATCCAGTGCTCTTGCATTCTGGTCTCCTGTCTCCAGTGCCTCTGCATCTACAGTCACCAGCCCTGCCGTGTCTCTTCAAGAATTCTGCCAGCCCTTTTCCTGTCCCGTCTGTCTCGCGTCTCCCTTGAGTCTCCTGCTCTGTTGCCCTCAGTGTCTCTCTGTGTCTTGTTCCTCCCTTCCTTTGTTTCACCTTCCTGGCATACCCATCAGTCAGTTCCATTCCTGCCTTGCCCCTCATCAGGGTTTTCACTTGCCTGTTTGTCCAATAAACACCGGTTCATACCCCATCTAAGTCTCCTGTGTGTCACTGCATCCATGAGCTCATACCATCACTCCCCATGGTTCGCCTGTGCTTGACATATGGGGACCCCAGTCTTATAGCATGTGGGGCAGCAGAACCCCTTTTTCAGAACCTGGCAAAATGAGATCATCTGACTGTTTAGCGGGTATGTCTGTTTGTGTGCCTATCTATGTGTGTCTGTCTGGGTATGTTCAGAGACATTATAAAGGGGGCAGTTGGGTGTCCTGAGGGTTAGCTTAGATATTGCAAAGCAGTGGTTCTCAGGTGTATTGAAACAATCTATATTTGTGATTAAAGTAGTATCTTAAAGCTTTGCGGATACAAGTTGGCTTTGCTCACTCCCACAAACTGAAGTGGGACAAGTTAGATAGTCAAGATACTGTATGAAAAGAAAAGACAGTGTCAGTGGAACTAATCTCACTTAATGACTTGCCATTGATGAAACAGAAGACAAGTTACATGCCGACGCGTGTAGGTGTGAACTAAATAATAATGAGCCTGGCTAGGGCAATGATTTACATTGAATTATTTTGCAAATGTCAGCGTGCAACAAACAAAATTCAGCAGAACAGATGATTTACAGCCGGCTTGTAGAGCTTTTTTTATAAGGCTGAATAGTATTTAAAAAAATGCTAAAAAAGACAGCCTTTAAATCTGGTTTAATGTCAGATTCATCGCAATATGGAAAGAGCTGTGCAAGTATTCAGCCTTCTCTCATATAGAGTATCAGGTTATTCAGAGAAAGGTGAAAAAATCAGAAGAGAGCAATCTAGAGCAAATAGCAGATTTGGATTGTGAGATAAATGGGATAATTTTTCTGGTTTGGCTATTTTGACGTAGAATTTTCACTTCTCCTGCCAGTTCTCATGAGTTTCACCTTTCTCTGAATAGACCAGTATGTGTTACATAATTGTCAACTGCAGGGGAAGTCCCAGGTTTTGCACTGTGGACCCAGACCTTCAATTGTCCCGGGATATGTTCCACATTCTCAGATCTGCGCAGCGATTTAGTTTGCAATTTCCTCTATTAAATAATTCAATTCACTGCAATGTTTTAATAAATAATACATGATATGATAGAATTTAGTTAATAATATCTTTGACAAGCAATCGTGATCTCTAAATTCCTCATTAAGCATAATTTTCAGGTTCCCTAGGAAGAAAACTAAATTATAATATTAGCAATAAATGTGGGTGCTTTTGGGGCAGAGCTGAATGGACGGAGCTTTGAAAACTTATGGTGGGCAGATCTGTAGAAACAATGGTTGGAGTGGTGGAAACCACTGGTGGGTGAGGTTAGCAAAGCACACACATACTGGGTTATTCAGAGAATGCCGATCTGGCCCCAAAATGGCACCGGACAGGGAATTTCGCCGTACTGTGCAATTTCCTGGTCATTCGGCTATTCAGAAGGCAGGCAGTTCGCCAAATTTTCTTTCTTTATTTTTTAGGATATTTTAGGCATTTTTCGGGATTTTTTCGGCAAACTTTTGTCCAATGTTTTTTTAATAGCGTTTCTTCTTGTTTCTGTAACAGACCTTTTTATCATCATTCATAGGACCTTATACGTTAATTCCAGACATTTTCATTCAGTAGTTTTTTTGCAAACAGCGTTTCAAATGAGACACTTTCAATCATTTTATTTATATTTTTTTTTTACCCCGTTTGTCAGCTTGTTAACTTTTTCCAGCAGCCGTTTGTCGCTGTGTTCGGAGGATCATTGGCTTTTTCTGATCTGATAATTTCTGCAAATTTGAAAAAAAAAAAACAGCTGCAAAACCGACGAAATTTTGCATTCAATAATTTTGGCCGGGAACGAATCGGATCTGATAATTTCAGTGGTTTTGCGGCTTTTTTTCCCCGTCAAACGGCGGTTTTGTGGCGGCTTTTCCCCACACTTCGGGGACCCTGTGGTGATGCTGAATTCACCATAGGATCGGGGAATTCTAGCAACCAGCTTCATCTTCCCTCTGCTCCCATCTGTTTAACTTACCCCTGTCCATTAGATTGTAAGCTCACGGGATGTCTGGCCGAACACTTGGTTAAAGTGCTGTATTTCCTAGACAAGCTATACTACAGGCAGGGTTGTCTTTTCCTTATATATCATGTATGTCTCATGTTTGTGCTCCCCCATTGTACAGCGATGCGGAACCTGTTAACGCTTTATAAAAACTTGTAACTGTAACTAACTCAAAGAATAGAAGATATGGAAAGGCCTCTTCTGGTAATGGTCAGGTCTAGGGATGTGCATGGCTGAAAAATTTGTTTAGTTTAGTTTACTTTCGTTACGTTTTTAAATAATTTTGTTTTTGGAATTTCGTAACTAATTTCGTTTCGTATTTCATTTTGGATCGATTTGAAATTTCATATCGATTTGAAATTTCGTATCGATGCGAAAATTTGAATATATTCAAATTTCATATATCATTTCGATAGTTGATATCAATTCTAATATTGGATCAGTAAATAAAACCCCAATTAATCAAATTTTGCTGTTAAAAGAAAAGCTAGGGTTAAATTTTAAGCTGTGTCACAGATTTACAGGGTTATTCAAAGAGATCCGAATTGCTGAGGAAAGGTAACCGAACGCTGAAATTCAGCGTTCGGTTACCTTTCTTGACCATTCGGCTATTCAGAGAGCAGGCAGTTCACCGAATGTTCGTTACCTGTTCGAGGGCAGTGAATCCCCATAGAGAAGCAATGCTTTGTCTATTCAGAGAACAAAAAACAGCAGTGAAAAGTTGCCGAAATGCCCTGCCATTCGTTTGCTTCATTCGACAGGTTTATTCAGGAGAATCCTATAGGCTTCAATGTTAAAAATATTCCCGTTTTAATTCAATGTCTAATAAACCGTTGATTATAATATTCTGCAGTAAAGAGTCTCTTTATTTATAGATTTTTAGGATCTTTTAGGCATTTTTTGGGATCTTTTTGCAAACTTTTTTTTCTACTCCATTCGTCTGCGGTGTCGGGTTTTTCTGGCGTCTGCTCTGCGCTCTGATCGGCTCCTGCTCGGGTTTCTCCGGCGTGTTCGGCGGGGTTAATCCAGATGTTTTTGCGGGTTTCGGTGTGCATTCGCCAGGTTTTGCGGTGAGTTTTCGGCAGGTTTGCGGCGGCTTTTCACTGCACTACGACGGCCCTGTGGTGCTTGCTGAATACACCGCAGGGACGCTGAAATGGGATCGCCAAATCGCACCGAATTGAAGACAAAGAAAAGTCACCGAACGTGCGGCGACTTTTCGATTCTCTTTGAATAAACCTGATACTATTTGAGTCAAATTAAACAGTGAAACAAAATTAATTTGTTTCATAAAGTCCTTTACTGATTATTACTTGTATTGTAAGTTAAAGGGACACTCTAGGCAACATGACCACCTAAGCTTTTTTAGGTGGTCATGATGCCCAGAGTATGCCGCCCTCTGTCCCCCCTCCCTCCGCTCAGCGGTTCAGCTGTAAATGCTGAAAACAGCTGAGAGAGGCGGAGAACTTTCATATTTCCCGCTTCTGCCGACTTTTGCCGAGTAGGAGAAGTCATCGCACTTTCAGCGCGATGACGTCTCCAACTCACCGCAGAAGCTGGCGGCTCCCTCTGAGGGTTAGTGTTGCGCGCATCCTCTTGCGCGCAACACTAATCCTCAGAGGGAGCCGGGAGGAAGCCTGCCGATTGGCTGATTTACGTGAGAGGCGAGCATGCGCGCTTCTCACGTAAACCAGAAGGCAAGAAGACTCAAGAAGGACGGGAGCGGAAGAGGAGGGAGGCGAGTATGAAAAAAAAAGGACGCCGCTGGAAAGAAGAGGATTTTAGGGTAAGTATTACAGTTACAAAAAAAAACAAAAAACAAACGATTTATTAAGGGAGTAGGGATAGATTAAGGTTAAAAAACGGGGGGGGGGTGATTTTTTATTAGAGTGTCCCTTTAAGATCAATTCGATAGTTCATTGCAAATTCGATAGTTGATATCAATTATTCAAATTTTTCTTTTATGATGATGACACAGTGTAAAACAAAATTAATTTGTTTTATACCATTTTGTTTCATTTCGAATGTGTATAGTATTGATTTGTTATTCAGAAGTACTTCCGAAATACGAATTATCGAATTTCGTTCCAAATTCCAAATTTTTCCGAAACGAATACACATCTCTAGTAGGGTCCAAGCACCCTGACTATCTGCGCACCCACTGCTGGGGTCCTACTAATTCAAGTAAACCCGCATCGCTGTATTTGAGATTAAACTGCCCGAGGTAGCTTCACCGACTGCCCTAATTTCATACAAGGTGCTTTAATTACTTCCTTTGGCGCAGTCATACTTTCCATACATTGTGTTAGGGACTGTATATTAATAGCAATGTGCTACGCAGCGGTGTATTCAGTCTCAGACATGGCTTGTATGCATCCATCTCACTATCATCAATGCACAAATATCATCCAAAACATTTTATTTAATGATAGCACTAGGTCGTGGACAACAGTCAATAAAACCCTGATATTAAAATATTCCTCTTTACCATATTTACATTTTGCTCAAATATGCTAATGTCTGTATTGCAAAGTAGAAGCTATGACTTCGGAAAACGAATGAAGCATATGTGCTATAAAGGTAATTATTACTCTTTTTCATTGCCAAATAAACATCAGAGAGTTAGATGTTTCAGGAAGGATTACATGTGCTTGAAGATAACAATCCTGTTGATCAATTACTGTCCCTTTTTGTTATTCTTTGTGACCTGGGACATCCCTTTTGAAGGTCAGAGATGCAGCCTGGGCAGTAACATCATTAAAGTAATTCCTTAATCAGTTTTGATAACACTACTAGTAACAATAACACAACTAATGTTATTTATACCCTGTTAGTAACACTGGCTGCAGGATCTCTTAAGAGGTTATTCAAAGAGCACCAAAATTTTGGTGCTCTGTCATTCAGAGCACTACAACCAGCTGAATTCACTGACCCTGCGGGGAATCCAGCACCGAAGTGCACCAAATGGATCCGCCGATAACCCGCCGAACGCTGCCAAAAAATTATTTATTTATTTATAAAGTATTTTACCAGGAAGGATACATTGAGATTTCTCTCGTTTTCAAGTATGTCCTGGGTTCAAGAACATTGAATTGTTACAGTAGGTACAGAAATATAAAGTAATAAAAAGCAAGATATCAAAAATAACACAAATATTCAGATTAACAGAACATAAATATTTAAGAAATATACTCCCTATGTTACATGTTTACAGGTGCATTCTGTATTGAGGTATGTTAATAGAGATCTCTTAAGTGACTTTAGACTGGGGGAAGATTTGATGGTGTCTGGGAGGTTATTCCATAATTGTGATGCTCTGTAGGAAAATGAGGATCGAGCCACTTTCTTTTTGTATTGTGGTATTGTAAGTAAGGTGCTGGTCCTGGATCGGAGGTTGTAGGAGGAGGGAACTGCTAGGGGAAGCAGCCTATTCAGGTAGGGTGGCAGCTTCCCAGAAAAGCTCTTAAACACCAGGGGCCGTATTACATACTTGGTGCTAACTTAACCAGAGCAGATGTAAACTTAAAACCATATTACATAGTTGGTGCTAACTTAACCAGAGCTGTTGTAATCTTACCAGAGCCATTATAGCCTATGGAGGTTTTAAGTTTACAAAAGCTCTGGTTAAGTTAGCACCAACTGTGTAATATGGTTTTAAGTTTACAACTGCTCTGGTTAAGGTAGCACCAAGTATGTAATATGACCCCAGGTTGGAAAGGTGAAGAGTGCATCTAGATTCCAGTGATGGCCAGTTTAGCTCTTTTAACATGTCACAATGGTGGGTCATGTAGTTACATTGTAGCACAAAGCAGTACAATGAGTTATACAATGTAGTAAGTTTATGAAGGTGCATACACTACGATCACATCCGATAAAGCACCGAACCCAGTTGCAGACCGTCGAACGCTTCAGATCAGCTGCCGATATAGCCGACCTGCTACCGAACTCCGCCGAAAAAAACGACCAGCCCCCCGAACAAGGGTAAAAAAAGCAAAAAAGAAAACCTACAAGTTTTAAAAGACGTTTTTAAAAAATGCATGAAAATGCATGGAAATAACATATAAGGTCCTATGAATAACAATTAAAAAGGTCTGTTACAGAATATAAAAAAAACTGAATAAATTTTTTTCCAAACAAGTTCAGAAAAATGCCTAAAAAAATTCTAAAAAATAAATCAATAAAAATACTTTTTGCTGCAAATGAAAAGAATAAACGGTTGAATAAAAAAGGGGATTTTCCCCCCCATTAAAACCAATGGGTTTCGCTTGTTTAAACCTATTGAACAAAAGCACCGAAAATCTGGGCATTTCGCCAACGTTTTGCTGATGTTCGGCGTTCTCTGAATAGATTAACCATTACTTCTCTATGGGGAATTTCACTGTCGCCGAATTTCACTGGCAATTATTTCGTTGGTAATTCACCAATATTTGGCGAATTGCCAGGTTTCTGAATAGCTGAATTGCCACGAAATTGCACCATATGGGGAAATTCACTGTTCAGTTCAATTCGGTGGCCAATTTGGCTCTCTCTGAATAACTCCTTCAGTTCAGATTTGTATTTGAGATTTATTTGTATTTTAGGCATCGAATATCTAAAGCTATGGGTTAGAAGCAAGCATATTTCCATGACAGATACACTATATTGCCAAAAGTATTTGCTCACCTGCCTTGACTCGCATATGGATAAGGATAAGAGTGAATACTTTTGGCAATATAGTGTACAAGTATGTTTTCTGAAGGAGGGTAGAAAGGGATGTACCAAAATAATAACACTTCAAGGAAAAGGCTGTTGTCTGATCTGCAGGATAAGTTGATTAAGGGAAAATTAATAAAGGGAACAAAGGGTATACATCTGCAATTCTCATGGCCGTGCGAATCCAAAGACACAGTTTGAATATGCGTATGAGGTGTCACATTTGGTGTGGTGAGAGGTGAAAGTGATGGGCACACCAGCAAGGATATCCTTCAAGTTGTTGACTGTAATTACAGGCTACATCATTTCTATGTTGTGTGATACAGTAGAAACTGATACCAATGTCACAGAGAAATCTTTGTAGGATTTCTTTTGTTGCCGCTTATTACACTGTATTTCAAATTGTAACACAAAATTAAATAATCGGAGAGCAGAAAAATTTGTGCCTGGCACACATACAGGGTTTTTTTTTTTGAGAAAGGATTTTACCAGGAAGGATACATTGAGATTTCTCTCGTTTTCAAGTATGTCCTGGGTGGCGAGTATGTACCGTTGGGTGTCTTGCCAAGGACACTTACTGGAGAGGTTGCTCGCTGGGATCGAACCCATGTCTCCACAGGCTCTCTCCATGCAGAGCAGTGACGTTACCTCTACTCCACCCAGCCGGCATCCTATTCAAAGAAAGGTTATTCAAAGAAAGGTGAAACTGAGAGAGGTATTTGAGTATGAGGAAAATCCAGGATCATTAGGTTTCTAGCAGGGCTATTCAGAGAAAGGTGATACTCTGGAGAACTTTTGGAGAAGTGAAAATTCTAGATCAAAATACCTGATTTGGAAGGTGCGATAAATGGGAGAATTTTTCTGTTTTGGCTATTTTGACCTAGAATTTTCACTTCTCCATAAGTTCTCCAGAGTTTCAGCTTTCTCTGACTAACCCTGCTAGAAACCTACAGGGTTATTCCAAGAGAAGTGAAAACCAGGAGAATGACTGGAGAAGTTAAAATTCTAGGTCAAAATAGCCAAACCAGAAAAATTCTCCCATTTATCTCACTTTCCAAATCAAGTATTTGGTCTAGATTGTTTTCTTCTCCTGACAATTCTCCTGGTTTTCACGTCTCTCTGAATAACCCTGCTAGGATTCTGGATGTTCCTCATACTCACATGACTCTCTCATGGTTAGATATTTAAAAAACATTGCACTTTTGTTTTAAAACCACATCATGGAAACCAAAACAATCCATAACCAATTCAAAACAATGGGATTTAAATATAAAACCAGTTCTAGTGAATTAACATTGCAAAGCTTGGTCCAAAATAGACAGGTTTTGACTTGAAATGACTGTAAGCTCCTATGAGCAGGGCCCTCTACACCTCTTGTTTCCTTCTTATGTCCGTTTATATGTATTTTGTTCCCTTTGGTTATTGTAAAGCGCTGCGGAATCTGTTGGCGCTATATAAATGATGACAATAATAATAATTTCCTTGTCAACTCTAGGCAATTCCAGTTTTAGTGAACGGACCAGAGAATATTCACCGGTAGTGACAATAATTTAGCTATTTTTTTGTTGGGACATCAATGCTGTGCTGCCCCCTGCTGGGCGTTTCATAGCCAGGGCAAGTGTTGCTTTAATATTTCCACTCAATATGCAGAATCGGGTTGATTAACGGCCAATGAAAGAAAAGAGTAAGGTATCCTACTTCCGTTTGCATACTTGGCTTTGAGGATATCCAGATCTAGCTTTGCGTTCATCTGTATCTCATTGCAGAAGAAGCCTTTGATTTTGCACATCTGGAATGATTAGTAATCACCGTATCCACTTGGTGCAATACAGCTGTAATTTTGGATAATAATAGCCCCCACTCACTGAGAAATGCATAAATACAGTTTAAGTCAACAAGGAAGCAGGCACCCACTTGTCTAACTCTATGTGCTTTGTTCCATTTATTATTTCCAGATGGATCTACTGATTGCTATTCTCTGGTATTGCACTATGATCTTACATGCTTTGCAAAAATTACGAAAAGTGAGCATTTAAGGGGATTACACAATGCATAAAATTAGCCAAACCAGCCGCCTAACAGGAGAAGAGGACTCTGCCCATCAGCTTATAGCAAAGCATTATAGCAATTTTATGCCACTTTGTAATCAAAAGTTCCATGAGTTTAAACACAGAAAACCAAAAAAGAACAACTCTCCCAGTGCACCACTTTCTCGTAGACATCTCCATATCCCAATGTGCAACTCCAGTTTGTAAAAAGAAATATTCCAAACAATACTTAAATCTTTTAGTCCTGGGGTTTCTTTTCCAGAAATAGTTATTCAGTAATCATCAATGCAGAAAAAAAAGAGACACAGAAATAGTGCAATATAGTCTGTGAGCAATCAGGAAATCCCCTCCCTAAAGGAGCACTCACGTTCCCAGGAGCCTGCAAGTATGGCTCTAAAATTCCCGCAAAGGACCAATAGGAGTGATCCCTCCCCTCTTACCGATGTTAACTGCGCATATAGAAAGAAAAAAAAGAGACACAATAATAGTGCAATATAGTCTTTAAGCAATCAGAACCCTTTGTTTGATATCCCCTCCCATGAGGAGCACTCCCGTTCCGTGGAGCCTGCAAGTATGGCTCTAAAATTCCCACAAAGGACCAGTAGGGGCGATCCCTCCACTCTTTACTACTCTTTATAGAAACACAAGAGAAAAGACACTATAATTTTTTCATAAATACATTTTTTTTAATGTTATCTTTCTCATCCACTGAAACATTTTATTATCCTATTTTCACTTTTTGGTTGAGAGTAACACATTTTTTGTCAATTTTAAGTGATATTCTACTGCCAACAAACAGTGTAGCCTAAAAAACATGATTTATTGTGCCCTCCGATGTTTGGATCTGCATATACTGTAGGTGATCAATGCACAAGTCAATTGTTTCCCACTGCAGGTATAAACACATTTTATATAGTTATTGATGACTATATACATTTTTAGTGTGTTTTAAACCCCTGTGCAGGTGCTAAACACATGATTACATGGGCTATTTAACTGAAAATTGCATGCACTATTGAAAAACAGTTATTTTTGTAACAGAATGGAATGAACACTGAAGTAATGCTCCATGGTCCATCTTGTAAGCATTTAATATAATTTTTAACATTCAAGGTTATTCAGAGAGCACTGAAATGCCACTGACATTTTGGTGCTCTCTGATTCGCCACACTTCAGCGAGTCCCATTCACTGACCCTGTGGTAAATTCAGCATTCACCGCAGGGTCCCCGTAGTCTGGCGAATCGGCCCGCCGAATGCTGCAGCAAACCAGCCGAACACACCTGCAAGCAGCTAACGACCCACCGAACAGACTGCTGAGCGCCGTGGAAAAAAAATAATTCACCAAAAAATCCCTAGAAATGACAAAAAAAGTCCTAAGTAAATAACTAGAGACTTTTTGCTGCAAATTAAATGAATAAACGGTTTAACCCTTTCGCTGCTGAGCCATTTCACCCCTGTGTGCTGAGCTCATTTTTAACGGTTTCTCTCATCATGTTTAAACACGATTTGAAGTCTCATTTTATTATACAACCCAGACACATTATATATCATTCTTTCCGGCAGACTCCGCAGATTCATAATACATTATTATTTTTATTTTTTTTGAGAAAGGATTTTACCAGGAAGGATACATTGAGATTTCTCTTGTTTTCAAGTATGTCCTGGGTGGTGAGTATGTACCGTTGGGTGTCTTGCTGCCCAGGGACACTTACTGGAGAGGTGCTCGTCGGGATCAAGCCCATGACTCCACAGGCTCTCTCCACACAGAGCAGTGATGTTACCTCTACTCTACCCATATCCTGCCTGAATATTATAACAAAAAATGCAATAAAATGTGAATTTTCAATCATCTACAGTGTGTAAAGTGTTTTTTTACACATTTTATCATGCAAGCCTTTACGGTTATATTTTCTATGGGGTGCACTTGCTAAAAAAATTAGAAATGCGGACTCATTACATTTTTTGTGGGGGGAAATTACGTGATTTTTAGCAAGCAACCCTATAGAAAAAATCGTTAGTGCAGCATCATTGTTTACATTATAATTGAAATGGGAACAATATTGCTGCATTAATAAAACAAAAAAAACTTTTATTTTTTAATTTTATTTTTAATTTTTGTTTTTTACATTTTACATGGTCATGTTTGATATCATTGGAAAGGTCATGCTCTGGTCGTTCCAATGATTTCAAACATTAACCACTAGCTGCCATGGTTCAGGAGATAGGGGGTTCATTGGAAACCCTATCTCCACCATAGGTGGCAGCTAGGGGTTAACTCCCAAACTGACGTCATCACGCTATGCACGATAACGCCAGTAGGCAGGGGGAGATTCTGGAAGCTTGGCCGACATCCAAGATGTCGAAATTTCTTAAAGTGATGGAAGTGCACTGAAAATAAAGAGCAAACAATACCAACATAGCGTTATACTGAAGCAGATTGGGTATAATTTATCCTGCTACAAATTTGCGCTTACAAGGTTAAAATGAAAATTGTGCATATCATAAGATACTCAGCCACACTGGTCATCAGCCGTGGATTCAATGGGTGTTCTTATGTGCAAATTCCAGATATCTATCGATCAGGTTCTTAGCCATATAAAATAAAAGCTCGAAGTGTATAAAATAAAATATAAATTTAATGAAAATAAAATATTGAAGTCCTTCAGTATCCAACATGTTTCGTCGTAGACTTCCTCAGGGATCTGAAAAAGATACGTATTGTGATATTGTGATATTATTGCGATATTCTTGCGTATTATACAGTTTAAGTGTCTGACAATTGCCTATTATATATCCAAGATGTCAGCCAGCTCCAGGAGGGGACCGCGATCCGCACCTGTTGGTGCCGAATCGCGATCCAGCCCGCAAGGGGTTAAGGCTGTGCCCTTCAAAGTGGTGCCTGACTTTTTGCTCTGCCCCAAGCCGATCGGGAGGGAGACAGGTCCAAAGGACCTCCCCTTCAGGCACCTTCCCCGCACTGGCGGGTTGCCTGTAATAGACATCATCGTGCTAGCGCGATGATGTCTATCGTGCCCGCCTGGGTCCCGGAGGCTGGGCTGACATCCAAGATGTCAGCCCACACCGGGGGCTAAAGCGAACGGCCGGAATCCCGCCCGATCGCATCTGAAAATAGAGGACGCGCTCAGCGAGTCCTTCGCAGCCAAGTGTCGATGCGGAGGACGTGCTGAGCACGTCCTCCGCATTGAAATGGTTAATAAATATTTAATAAAAATGGGAATATTTTTTACAGTGAAACCTATGGGATTCGCCTGTTTAAACCTGCTGAATGAAACCACCGAACATCAGGGTATTTCACTGCTGTTTGTTGTTCTCTGAATAGATTAACCATTGCTTCTCTATGGGGATTTCACTGCCTTCGAACAAGCATCGTATTTCATCGGCAATTCACCAACAATTGGCAACCTGCCAGGTTTTGAATAGCCAAATGGCTACGAAGTTGCACCATATGGGGAAATTCACAGTTTGGTGCAGTTTTGGAGCCAATTCAGCTCTCTTTGAATAACCCCTATTATTATCCCAAGATATTACTCCTTGTTCCGGTAAGAGATGTAGTAGTTGTAATAGAAATAGTTTAGTTGAAAGCACCAGATTTTTCATTGAGTAGGACCTTTTGATATTTCTTCATGGCAATGGTATGGGCTAGTGCATGACATAAGAGTCTCGGCTGCATTTGCTGATAAGACTACGCAACCCATTCTTTCAGAAATGCACTGCAATGGCAAATATAAGGCCATGACACACACTATCATGCCGCTACCCATAAAAAAGCACACCAGCCTTCTGTCACTTGATTTATATGTTTTCCCATCACTCCTACTGCTGTGAAAATATTATTGCATGACTTTTTGGCAAGTGTTGAATCCTCAGCTGTTCAAGAACAAAACAAAGTTAGAAATGGTTAAAGGAAAATATTGCTGTAAAATCCACTTAGGAAAAATAGAAATTTAAGAAATCAGACATTTGGAAGAAAATCTAAAATATTAGGTGTAATATAAATATAACGTGGTCATCATTTATATTAAATTACTGCTTTCCTTTAGTTCTAGTGTATTGAACCACAAGATGGCTAAAAGAGATAGAATGCTTGCACAAGTTGTAACATCGTACCACCTTTTGCAAAAATACAGCTTGTATCAAACATGACATACGTTAGCTGAAAAGGCAATTGTGACTGGTATAATAATTTTTTGGGCTCCCGAGCAAAGATCCATTTAGTCACTTGAGTTGGATCGGACTGAGTATGTAGCTGGATGAATGGAATGGAGATGAGCATATGTTTGACCCAGTAGGATGGGAGAGAGTATGTAGCTGGCTGAATGGAATGGGGATGAGCATATGTTTGACCCAGTAGGATGGGAGAGAGTATGTAGCTGGCTGAATGGAATGGGGTTGAGCTGTGGTTGGTTACCCAGTATGTGGTTAGCTCAATGTGACAGGACTATGTGACTAATGAGCAGGATAAAAGTGCGTATATGATAGATTACTGTTGCCATGTTTTACTGTGCACATATAATTTCTTCTTGCTGATGGGCAGTGCATGAAAATACAACCCCTCAGTATGTATAATTCAAATGCTGCATGTGAGAAATCTCAGGTGATCTGCCATGACTAGGAAACTGAATTTCTCCACGAAGGATATTGATTATGCACGTTAAAGGACAGCAATTTCCCTGTGCTCTCCCGTTGCATGAAATAGTAAGATGTGTCCAGGAAAACATGGATGATCTGGCAACCCTAGGTACACTGTTCCATACAGCCCGCTAACACGGGGCAGGCGCTAATTCAGCAGCCTGCCCCAGAACGCATCGCTAAGCCAGAGGATACTCAAGGCAGCGCTAATGCCCCGAGCATCCCTTCCTGGAGTCCATAGGCTTCCATTTAAGGCTTCGACTGCCAGGTCGCTGTGACAGTCGGTCAGAGGCAGGATCTTGCCTCTCGTGTGGGTGACTTGGGATTTTTTCCCAAGTCTCACTGTGCTCCTGGGAGGCCAGAAGAGGCGGATTAGGATGAGTGGTGAGAATCTGATTTTTGGGGGGATTTGCAGCTGCTGCTGACTGATTCTGCAGAAGCGGTATCAGTTAGCACCAGCTCCAAGCTGTGGTTAACCTTTCAGTTAACCTTAGCGGTGCGGTAATTAGCGTTAGGGCTTTTGTAATCCTAACGCTAATTACTCTTTGCTTCCTGTTTGCGCTCCCCATGCTAAGCATAGGGAGCGCAAAGTACAGTAAACTTGTGCAAACGAGTGTAATAGCCTATGCGCTAACGGGTTTTTCAACCCGTTAGTGTTCGGATTGTAATATGGGCGGCCTGCGCTAGGGCCAATTAATACGCACACATAGCTGAGTGCTAACGTTAGCGTTAAGAACGTAATATTGCCCTAGGTTGGCTGAATAGGAGAATAATAAGTATGTAACTTATTAGAATAGGAGTAAGTATGCAACTGATGAGTAAGATAAAAGTGAGTACGTAGTTGGTTGAATGGGATAAGAGTGAGCATATGACTGTCTGAGTGGGATAGGAGTACCGTAGATACTCGAGTATAGTGCGACCCGATTATAACGTGATGGATAGAGATTTATTATGGAAATGAGAGAATACTCAAGAGTCAAATATAACGCAAGGAACAAAATTATACTGTACCAGTAAACAATTAAAATCCTTCCAGGTTCTCTCAACAAAGTCAGGCTCCCACTCAAGCCAGGGTGCTCTGCTCTAGAATGATTACAGTTGTTACTAAGTATGAAGCCGCCGGCCAACCCTCTTCTTCACTAGCGATTAGATGGCCGGCGGAGGTGAGCGAGGTGAATGATTGACTTTTAAAACGAGCTTGCCCTCTGGCTGTGATGGATCCCACCTCTCCCGAATCTGGGAGTTCCTGAATAGGGATGAGCCGAACACTCACCGAGTTCGGTTCGAAGCCAAAGCCGAACTTTCCAAATGTTCTGATCCGAACCCGAACCCGAACCCCATGCAAGTCAATGGGGCTGAAAATTCGGTTTTTAGAGTGCCCTCCAAGAGGGCATATATGCTACATATTTGCCATAAAAGTTGTATGGGGGTCCGGGTAGTGCCCTGGGGGACAGGAAACAAGGACAAAAAGTTTAAAAAAAAAACGTTTTTAAAGGGACAGTGAGTTTTCCATGAAATAAGGGTTAAAAATAAAAACGAAAAATTCCTTCAAATATCGTGCCTAGGAGGTCCCCATAACCTGCCCGTGAAGTGGCGGATTTCTAGGATGTATAGAAATATGTAAAAAACAAAAAATGACATTTCAAATGATGGTAAATGCTTTTCCTTTAATCTATCCATAAACAACTGCTTGGGGCGGCAGTCTGTATGAAAAGAGGAGACATTTTCGGACACGCAGAAAAAGTTTACTGATTTTTTGGCGGTGAAAAGCAGGAGGATGACTGGAGAATGGAAAATTCTAGACCAAATAGCCGATTTGGAAAGTGAGAAAAATGGGAGAATTTTTCTGGTTTGGCTATTTTGACCTAGAATTTTCTCTTCAGTCATTCTCCTGAGTTTCACCTTTCTCTGAATAACCCTGTCAGGGTTATTCAGAGAGCGGTGAAGAGCAGGAGAATGACTGGAGAATGGAAAATTCTAGGTCAAAATAGCCAAACCAGAAAAATTCTCCCATTTAGGCTAGGGTCAGACTAGCGAATTTTTAACGTGCGTTTAGGCACACTTAATCACGGCCGCACTAGCAGCAAATGACGGGCAATGACGGTCAATATACGAAGTACGGTCGCACGAAAGTCCGCTGCGCAACGCAAGTGGAAAATGAACGCATTTTTTAGAGAACGCAGAACCGCTAGTATGGACGTACAGAGTGCGCTGCGTCCACTAGCGGCGTGTGTGCGTGATTTGGAGACGTCAGACCCTGCTCATGTCCGGCCAACATAACGTCCAGACACCAAAGTTTCCTGGTTTGGATCCGTAAAAAATCACGCACAAAAATGCGCATCGTATGACCGTTTTCGCACATTCCGTGAAAAAATAAGGCAATGCGTTCGGACGCACTTTTTGACGGTCGCTGTGAAAAATGCGTTAGTCTGACCCTAGCCTATCTCACTTTCCAAATCGCTATTTGGTCCAGATTGTTCTCTTTTCCTGCCATTCTCCTGGTTTTCACCTTTCTCTGAACAACCCTGAGAGAGAGGTGAAAGGCAGGAGAACTGGCAGGAGAAGAGAACAATCTAGACCAAATAGCCAATTTGGAAAGTGAGTTAAATGGGAGAATTTTTCTGGTTTGGCTATTTTGACCTAGAATTTTCACTTCTCCAGTTATTCTCCTGCTTTTCACCGCTCTCTGAATAACCCTGTGAATGTTTAATCCCGAGGTGAAAAATAACATTGCTTAAGGCTGGGGTCAGATGAGCGCAGTTATCACGTCCGTTGCCGCACATTTGTACGTCCGTGCAGCATAGCATTCTGACCAATGGAGCCCCACACACGAAGTACGTCCGCACGGAAGTGCGGATGCATGGCGGACGCAGCAAACAGACGCAGGTTAGGCAAGAACGTAATACTGCTAGAACGGACGTGCGGAGTGCGTACATAGCTTTGTATGTGAGTGATGAACGAGGTAAGGCTGGGGTCAGACGAGCGTAGTGTTCACGTCCGTGATTGCGCCTAAAAGTACGTCCGTGATAGCATGAAAGTAAGTCCATTGGAGCCCGACACATGAAGTACGTCCGCACTGAACTGCGGACGCACAACGGCCGCAGCAAACGGACGCAGGTTAGGCAAGAACGTAATACTGCTAGAACGGACGTGCGGAGTGCGCCACGTCCGCAACGTCTGCATAGCTTTGTGTGTGAGTGATGGAGCGAGGTCAGACGGACTGCATTTATACGTCCAGCATTTTTGACGGACAGAATGTTTTTTCATTGTAATTTATTTTCCCCTCCTACATCCGTCAAAAAATAACTTCAGTGAAAAAACGGACTGTGTGACCACTACTGCGTCATCCGTACTGACGATGTCCGTACTGCACGGACGTACAGTCCGTAGAAATCACGCTCGTCTGACCCCAGCCTAAGATGGACTGCATTTATACGTCCAGCATTTTTGACGGACAGAATGTTTTTTCATTTTAATTTATTTTCCCTGCTACATCAGTCAAAAAAACGGACTGTGTGGCCACTACCTTGTTGTCAGTCAGTAAGTATGTCCGTACTGCACGGACGCACAGTCCGTACAAAATGCGCTCATCTGACCCTAGCCTTAGATGTTATTTTGATTTTTATTCAAACACCAGTTAACCACTTGGCTGCTTTGGACGCGCTGAGCGCGTTCAGCCAAGTGGTTCTCCTGTGCTATGGACGCGCTGAGCGCGTCCATGCACAGGAGGCAGCAATTCGCCGGATTCCGGCGGATTGCTTCGCCCTCCGGTGCGAGCTGACATCTTGGATGTCAGCCCAGCACTCCGGGACCCCGGCGGAGCAATTAGATGTCATCGCGGCGGCGCGATGACATCTAATTCAGGCGACCCCCCCGCATGTGCGGAGGAAGCGCCTGAAAGGGAGGGGGGGAGGTCCTTCGGACCTCTCTCCCTCCCGATCGCCGGGGGGCAGAGGGTTAATCCAGGCACCGTTTGGAAGGGCACAGCCTGCCCTTCCAAACGGTGGCTGTGATTAACCCCTGGGGAGCCGGATCACGAATCGGCGCTGAAAAGCGCCGGATCGTGATCCTCTCCTGGAGCTGGCCGACATCTTGGATGTCGGCCAAGCCTCCAGGAACTCCCCCTGAGGACTGGCGTCATCGTGCATAGCACAATGACGCCAGTCCTGGAGTTAACCCCTAGCTGCCACCAATGGTGGAGATAGGGGTTCCAATGAACCCCCTATCTCCCAACCCGTGGCAGCTAGGGGTTAATATTTGATATCGTTGGATCGGCCAGAGCATGGCCTTTCCAAGGATACCAAACACGAGCATGAAAAATGTTTAAAAAAAAATTCTAAAAAAAAATAAACAAGTTTTTTTTTGTTTTTGTTTTGTTAATGCAGCAATATTGTTCCCATTTCAATTATAATGTAAACAATAATGCTGCACTAATGATTTTTGTATGCGGTGCGTTTGTTAAAAAAAGTGAAATTTTCCCCAAAAAAAAGTAACGAGACCCCATTTCTAATTTTTTTAACAAGCGCACCCCATACAAAATATAACCACAAGCGATCGCATGTTAAAATGGGAAAAAAAACACTTTACACATAATAAATTATTGAAAATTCAAATTTTATTGCATTTTTGTTATAATATACAGACATGACATAACGTATACATATAATAATGACATATTATGAATCTGCCAAGTCTGCCGCAAAGAACGATATATAATATGTCTGGGTCATATATCAAAATATGGCTACAAAACGCGGTTAAACATGATGAGCGAAAGCGGTAAAAAGGACCTCAGCACAGAGGTGTGAAAAGCCTCAGCAGCGAAAGGGTTAAATGCAGCATATTAGGAGGTTTTAGGGAAATTAATTCTCAAATCTCAATCAGAAGCAGACACCACCCCACCCACAGTATGTTGCACAATGTATCAAATTGATTACCAGACTAAAAACACCTGGTGTTATGACCGTTTGTGAACAGAGGTCATTTAGAGTTGATAATCTTTCCACGTACACATTAGTTTTTAATTCAATATCTAATAAACCGTTGCTTATAATATTCCGCAGTAAAGAGTCTCTTTATTTCTAGATTTTTTAGTATTTTTTTAAGCATTTTCTATACTTTTTTCAAAATTTCTTTTTTTTTTCGAACTTGAACCGAACACGCCCAAAAAGTTCGAAATTCGCGAACTTTCGAACTACCAAAGTTCGGGTCGAACTCCGAACCGTCCGAACCCGAACAGCTTATCCCTATTCCTGAAGTGTTTGCAAGCATCAGGGAGCCCGCATTCACTTCAGCGAGACTACCGGAACTTCCGGGAGACTTGGGATCCAGAGCAAGACAAGTTTATTTTTATTTAAATTTTTACACGTGATGCGGATGTCTCAAATATTACGCGACCCCTCCAATTTTATGGCACATTTTTCTGACCAAAATCTAGCGGTGTACTCGAGTATCTACAGTAGGTATGTGACTGTTAAGTAGGGTAAAAGTGAGTATGTGGTTGGCTAAATGGGATAAAGGTGAGAATGTGACTGTCTGACTGGAATGAGAGTGAGTATGTGATGGCTGGTTTGGTGAAATGTCTATATAATGTAATAAATCCATGGTATTTGACAAACCTTATTTTATCATTACCATAGCTGTAATTTGTTGATCCATATTTTGGGGTACTATTTTTTCTTAATGCAATTTTATATTTCACAAGCTAGTCCATTTGCCTGATTGTTTTTCATTATCTGCTTGCAGGAGTGTGCTATATAAATATTAATACCGTGTTCTATATCACGTTCTAGAACAGATCATTTAAATATTAAATACTCTCTGCTAAATATTAAAAGAGATACATATTATGCATGAGTTTGTGTGTATCAAAATTACATCTGCTGTAAAATGTAACTTCACATGAAGTAGCTTTAGGGAATATGGACTAAAGTATTCCAGCATAGCGTGAGAAAACTACGAGAGCCGGTTGGAGTTTTAACTGAGCCTCTGTGAGAAATAAATGAATTGTCAAAAGAACAGAGAGTGTATTATATGGAATTACACAGGCTGACTGATATAGAAAATAAAAATCCATCTCGGAATCTAAATCGTTTTTAACTCACTCCTAATTTTCATGTGTGATTAGGACACTTGAAGTGTGCAGTTGCCATCGCTGCTTTTATTACATTTATGAGCTATATCTTAATATCTCTAGTCCTCAAAAGTCGCTACTGTATTGGAAACAACAAAGTCATTTTAAATAATATTTGTGATATTTAAATATCTACTAATTAAAAATTTCCACATATAATACATACACCACGTAAGATTACAGAGATCATTAACCCATTCACTAGCAAGAGAGTTTACACAAACACTGTCTTAAACCAGTGTTTTTGTTTGGAAAATCATTTTTAATTAATTAACCAGTAAGAAATATTTGGGAATATTCCCAGTGTATTACTTACGGTATTAACCTATTTGGCAGGCAGATGTTCCATCTACTGGCCAAAAGGAGTCACTGCAGTTCTGAGCTCCATGGAGGATCAGCTGAGAAACTGTCTGCTTAGATTGTTAGTACAGTTTCCAAGCGGGTTTTAAAAAGTGTTAGGTCCTTGGGCATCATGTCCATGGTACTAAAACGTTGGGGGCACCTTCTGGAGCCCAAATGCAAATGAAATTTGTTTGCACCATATGAATTTAATTTGCAGTAATACAACATAACCTCAGATGGTATTATCTCCATCTCAGGCTGCTGTGTCTGCTACTGCCAACGTTAGCTAATGGAGGTGTAAAACACACAAGGCCCTCTCACGAGGCGCATGCCAACTGTGCCAATAATGGTGCAAGCCAGTATTCCAACCTTGCCGTAAGCATTGCCTGCTGGGCAGAATTAGCAACAGGTAAATTTAAGGCTCCTATATTTGTATAGGAACCTGTTGATAATGGCTCAGCCAGAGACCAAAGCGCTATTCCATGGTTGCTCATTATACTCAGCTTGAGGTGGGATTCCTAAAAGAATACCAGCTCGCATTGTATTTGCAAAAGTAAAATCCCTTACACTGAAAACTAAACCCACCAAAAATCCCTTACCTCCAATCCTGTGGCACAGAGAGCAGTGCAACCTGAAGGCCTCTGGCCACATGCAGAAGAGCACTGGAGGTCCCCCTTAGACCATGTAATTCATCACAATGTTACAGGATCCCCAACTTTTCGGCAAAGAATGCCCCTCAGCTATGTACTTGAATTGCCTTGCGATCTGATACATCGTGATAATATCTGGTGGCTATATAACATTATTGGGTCAAATGCCAACAGTATCAATGCTTAGTGAATGTAACCCAATGATAAACATAACATACCAATGCCAGTAAGTAAACTTCGTACCAAATCATAGCGTGTTACTAAATTCTATACATACCGAAAAATTGCCCCCCAATTTTTAGCCCTCTGGGCTTAATGCCCAAAGAGATAAAACCATGTAAAATCAGCTAACGGAATGTCCTGACAATGGACATTCAGCAAGTCGAAAAAGTTGCAGCCCGTGGTTCACTGCAATGGCTGTAGCTCAGTTTGGCAGTAGATGGCACCAGTAGATGACAGTAGATGGCACCAGTAGATGGCAGTAGATGTTAGTTCAGTAAGAAATTCACTGGTAATATGCCCAAATATTTCTTACTGTATAATTCATTTAAAATGATTTTTCAAAAACCACTGGTTTCTGAAAATGTTTTTTTTTAAAAAAAAATCCCTTGGTAGCGAAGGGGTTAAATAGGGACTGCAATGGAGAACCTGTACCTGTACACCATGTGACTAGGAAATGGTGGTGCTCGCCCAAAAGGGTGGTAATTAAACATGTAATTAAGTTAGCGTTAAGAGTATTTTATACCGTTCTACTTTTTATCATTATAAATAAGCACATTGCAATACGTACAAGCAGGTTAATCTTGTCAAATGTAATAGCTGTATTTGTGATAAAGCTTTTAAGAAAGATAAATGTACTAAATATACAGAATATTTTTTTTTTTTTTTTTTTTTTGCAGTCAGTTCACACATTGCTCATGAGATTATGGAAACAAAATAATCAGCAGAATGTTTACTAAAACCTCACGAAAACGATTAAGTAGCCAGTAATTCCGTAATCTGGAGCAACCATTAAAACCTTTTCCCACAGTACTATTCAGATTTGTTTATTTATTTCTGTTGCTGTGCTTATTTATGTCAAATTATTTTATTGCACTTCCACAGGCTGTTAGCATTGCATATCCAAGAGCAGCGGTAACAATGTTGCCAGATTTTGACGCGCACATGGAGTCCTGCTAACTATGCCCATGAAAACTGCAGGCTGGGGATCGACTTACTGTTACACTATATGGCAGTAAAGTTGTGCTGCCTGGAAATTAATTCACCCGCTTGCTATAATAATCTGAATTCCAGTGCCTGAAGATATGCCACCTGTCCTGAAGGAATCCTTAATTTAAAGTTTACCGTATAGAGATGTCCTATATGTCTAATTACTGTGTCACTGGGAGTCTTTAACTGACAGTCACAACTGAATGGATATTTTTCATCAGGCTAGTCAAGTAAGGAATGAACTTTGCTGAATATTTATTACATTGTGTTTAAATCTATCTATCTATCTATCTATCTATCTATCTAACTCTTCCTCACTCCCTATGGCACCTTTTACATTCCTCGCGCAGCGCATTTGCGCGAGGAAAAAAACATTAGCGCATAACGTCCTATTACGACGTTCTCACAAACGACGCGCGTTAACATCCAACGCGAGTGACCCTGTGCGAACCCAGCACGAGCGCAAGTTCCTGCGCGCATCCTATACTTAACATTGTGAGCACCAATGCGTTAGTACACGTATGCGCGCATGGTATTACAATCTTAGCGCAAAATGTAACGCACGACGTTTGCACGCATCATTTTAACGTCTTTGAAAACCTGGTGTTAACTTACAAACTGAACGTTCTGGCCGAAACAAAATGAACCTGCACAAAAAAAAATACAGCACAGTACAGTTACACATTCTACACATACCCAAACAATAAAATTTGTAAATTGTTTAATTTTTTATTTTTGTTGTAGCACATATACGCAGATTGCCTTTGACAGGCGCAACAAACGAAACCAAGCAAATGGTGGTTCTTAATTCTGATTGGCCGAATCCCGTAAAAAAACAGTCTGCCCACAGATTCCTGCACACAACGGTCGTTTGCGCCTGGTTTTGCGCGTCAGATTTGCTCTCGAAAAAAGTTGAAGGCTGAAAAAATGCGCTCAGATCGTAATAAGGCGTTAATTTGCGCGCTAACGTTTTTTTGCATGTGCAAAAAAATTGCGCTGTGCGAGCGCATTTGCGCGGAGAGTGTAATAGGGGCCTATATGTTTTATATGTTACAGTTAAAGCCCGAAGTGCGGTTAATCCTAGGGTTACCCAGGTTATCCTAGCATTACCCAGGCGTCACTAACAAAAGTCCGAAGTTAAATTAAATTTCGGAATTTACCCCATTAATCTGCAAAGTATCCAGAGGCCTCTGGATACTCCGGTTTTCTGCTGTGTTTTACCGGGTAATTCGCACATTACCCTAGTGTTGCTGGATAAAGAGTGATGTGCAACGAAACATCAGACTTTATCCGGGTAATCTGCAAAATATCCAAACGCCTCTGGGTTCTCTGCTTTTCTTTGGTTTTTAGCAGGTTACAGTTGACTGAATTCCGAAGATTACCCGGGTAAAGCTGCAAACTGTTATCTGACTGATAACAAAATTTAGTTTTTTTTGTTATTTTTAATGAAATTGAATCCACAGTCACAAACCACACTAAATAACCGTCATGTTACTCTGTGCGTTAATTGTCTGAAAATTAATTAAAGAAGATAAATATATTATATAAACATAGAAACATAGAAACATAGAAAATGTCGGCAGATAAGAACCTTTCGGCCCATCTAGTCTGCCCAATTACATGGATACTTTACCTGGATTTATCTTTTGTTTAGGATAGCCTTATGCCTATCCCATGCTTGCTTAAATTCAATTACTGTTTTGGCCTCTACCACTTCTACTGGAAGACTGTTCCATGTATCCACCACCCTCTCAGTAAAATAATGCTTCCTGATGTTACTTTTAAACCTTTGCCCCTCTAATCTAAGACAGATTAAACTAATGGTTATTATGTTTTATAAATGATATATAAGCACATATGACACATAATAAAGATCATGTAGCTCTTTCACATTCATATAAGAAACATATCCTGTTACTCTGTATATTCATTATATCCGTAATACATTTTAATGTTTGTCTTTCACCATTTTCATTGATAATATCCATAGATAATAGCAAAATTCACTGTTACCGAAGCGGGGTTGGATGCTCTGCAGATTACCCAGGTGACGCTGTGGATAGTCCTCAGATTACCCAGGTGAAGCTTCAGACTTTTTCAGCTCTTCCAGACTGTTACCCAAGGGCAGTTGGTTAGTCCTAAAATTACCCAGGTAAAGTCCGAAATTTTCATTTTTTTGCAGCTTTACCCAGTGGTTTTGGGTAATGTCAGGATTACCCGGGTAATCCTAGGATTAACCGCACTTCGGGCTTTACCCATAACATATACAATATGTTGATACATACTACATACAATATGTAGATACTCGAGTATACCGCTAGATTTGTGTGGCAAAACTTTACCTTAAAATTGGAGGGGTTGCGTTATATTCGAGACATCTGCATCGCGTGTAAAAAAAAAAAAGACAACTTGCCTTGCTCTGGATCTCAAGTCTCCCGGAAGTTTCGTAGTCTCGCTGAAGTGAATGCGGGCTCCCTGATGCTTGCAAACACTTCAGGAACTCCCGCATTCGGGAGAGGTGGGATCCATCACTCTCAGTTTCAGCCAATTATTCACCTCGCTCTCCTCCGCCGGCCATCTAATCGCTAGTTAAGAAGACAGGAGGCCGGCGACTTCATGCTTAGTAACAACTGCAATCATTCTAGAGCAGAGCACCCTGGCCTGAGGGGGAGCCTGACTGTTAAAAGAACCTGTAAGGATTTTAATTGTTTACTGGTACAGTAAAAGTTTGCTCCTTTCATTATATTCGAGTCTTGAGTATTTTATCATTGCTAGAATAAATCTCTATCCATCGCGTTATATTCGGGTCGCGCTATACTCGAGTATCTACGGTAATACAAACTGAAGACAATAACAAGTGATAGTAAAAAGTGAGAAGCACTAATCCCGTGAGCAGATAGCTATACACAGATATCATAGAGCAGTATTGTGAACCTTGGCACCCCAGGGGCGCTATCATCTTTCTACAGCTAAAACGGAGATGCTAAGGGGATATTAGTGTTTGCTAATCTCCTCTTAGCGGCCCTGTTTTACCTGTAGATAATCAGGGGCAGCTCTAAAGCGCTCGTTAATTTGAGATTCGTAGCGCGAGTTTACTGTACTTTGCGCTCCCTATACTTAACCTGGGGAGCGCAAAATGAAAGCATACTGTAGAGTATCTAGCGTTTGTAACTAGCGGTAGGACCTTGTGATCCTAACAGCTGGCATTAAGGAAAACTTACCACCAGCTCAGAGGTGTAGGTAATGGATTGCGCTGCTGCAGAATCCATTACCTGCAGCTCAAACCCTCCCCCAAAAAAATCACATACTCACCTCTTATCCCGCGGTGAAGACGGCCTTTCAATCCGCTGCTCCTGACCTCCGGAGGCAGAGAGAGACTGGGGTAAGAAAGTCCCCTACCTGTCTCCGCAATCACTCTGCAGACCAGCAGGATCTCGCGAAAGGCGAGATCCTGACGGTCATGTGACCCGGCAACATGATCCTCCATGGAGTCCTATGAACGCCATAGAGGGGATGCTGGGAATGGCGCTGTAGCGCTGCCCCCCAGCATCTGCAAGCTTAGCGATTGCTAAGGGGCAGGCTGCCAGACTCGGTGCCTGCCCTGCGATCTGCTGGAGAAACCGGAACGCTAATTTTCCCCTTAGCATCCTGGTTTTACCTCAGGGGACGTGCTAGTGCCCCTTCTACATCAAAAAATTCATATTAGCACATTAATGTCAGAATTCTTGCTAAAAAGTGTATTAGCATATATAAGTAGTCCTAATCATAGTATTACTATTTACCTCTGTGTGTCACATATACAGACCTACAAGCAAGCTGTAACCAGCCTGTAAAAACTATAATGAATAAAAAAATTATATAAAAAAAGGAAAAAATGTAAAGGAAGAAAGTATCCAAAGAAAAAAAATCAGACATCCAAAGAAATGAATAATATCGAGAAAATCCTAAATCTAGACTATCTAGAGCAGAGGTCAGCCACTTCTGCCCTCCAGGCGCCCAATCCCAACACTGGTGTAAACTTAGCCGGAGCTGCTATTAACCTAGGAACTCCACAGACCTAGGGTCAGATCACAACTAAAGCCCGTGTCAGATGATGGCAGTGATCACGTCCGTGTTGCCGCACAGCTTAATGTCCGTCGTAGCATATAATCATGATCAATAGAGACCCACACACAAAGTACGTCTACACCGAACTGCGCACGCACAACGCACGTGGCAAACGGATGCAAGTTAGGCAAGAACGTAAAACGGCTAACAAGGACGCGTAGAGTGCGCCACGTCCACTACGTCCGCAGAAGTGTTCTGTGTGCGTGATGAGGAGACGTCAGACGCAACGCATTTGCGACGTCCAGCACCTTGACGCACAAAATGCCTTTTCATATCCTTTTTCATATTTATTTTGTTTCCCATATTTCCCTTTTTTCTACGCCCGTCATAAAAAACAGACTGTGTGGGGTCTACAGTATCTTCAGCCAGAACGTCCGTCCGTTGTGCACGCACGCAGAGTGCGCTCAGACTGTGTTTGTCTGACTCTAGCCTTAGACGTTAAAGGAAAGACGCAAATGGTAACTTGAATGTCAGCCGTTTTCCATTTGCGTCTCACTTTTAGCATCCTTATGATGGCCGTGCTGCTTTCCCAGCAGCATGATTCGTAATAGTTTTCAGCCATGGGATGATAACTCCAGCGGCAGCGGTTCTAAGCGCCACCACTATTATCAGCTCCATGGACTCCATGGACACGGACACGATCTTGAGCGTGTGTGGTCCGTCCAGAACATCAGAAGGATTTGAGAAGGAACACTGGAAACTATTTGTTCCCAGTGTCCAGCCGCCTACAGTGCGAGGAAGCAGAGTATCGTGTCACTCTCTTCATCGAGGGATCTGAGGTGAGTGCGGGGATGGTTTGCTGTGATAATTGATTTTGCTGATTTTTGCTAACACCAGTTTTGGAAAAAGTTATTAATTTTTGCATACTGTCAGGTGAAGATGAAGGTCAAGTAGGTTGGAGTAGCTCATTCTCCATCTCGAAGGTGCACATTAACTTCTCCTATATAAGGTATAGAAGGTGTTAACGTATAGTAAGGATTCGCAACATCCAAGAAGAGCATGTGTCTTGGATCGTATAGGACGAGTTAAAATTAAGCACAACGCTTGAGCCATTATGCTGAACGGCTTGAGCGTCCAGGTTGTGATCTAACCCATTAATGGCTCTGGGAAGTTTCCAACAGCTTTTGTAAAGTTTACACCAAGGTTGGAATATAGTCCCCGGTGTTGTGGAATTACATACCCAATGATGCTCAGCCACTGATGAGATTGGCAGAGTCTCATGGGAAATTTAATTCCAAAATATTTGGAGGGTCAATGTTGCTGATCACTGCTCTATGGATTCCTCATGAAAGGGAAGGGGGAGGACACTCTATTGGTCACCGTGACCATTCAAATTACATTGATTTATTGGACATGGTGTCTAGATGTCCCTTAACCCCTTCACTACCGAGATCGAGATATCTCAGGCTTCAAAGGCACCATCCGGTGCCCCGATATTGAGATATCTCGATCTGGTGATCTGCAGGCCAAAGTTTTAGCCCCGTGGGCATAATGCCAAAAGAGCTAAAACTGTGTAAAATCGTCTGATGTTACCCTTGCATTGGGCTTCCAGCAGCCGATGCAGGAGAAAAAAGAAATTAGACCTGTAGCTCAAACTGCTGTAACTCAATTTGGCAGTAGATGGCGCCATCTACTGGCCAAAATGGGTTATTTACAGTAAAAAATACAATGGGTATCAACTCAAATATTTCTTAATGTATAATTAATAAAAAATTATATTTAAAAAAAACGCTGGTTTCTGACTAGGGATGAGCTGTTCGGTTCGATGGGTTCGGAGTTCGCATCGAACATAGCCTGTTCGCATATTCGCGAACTACGAAAATTTCCGGGTGTTCGCCGCGTGTTTGCCCACAATGCACGACAACGGACCACAACGCACTTTTCCACTGGCCTGAAGCTCGTAATTGGCTACAGCCAGGACAGCCATCAGAAATCTCGGGGCCCCTTACTGAACCTAAGGATGGGGCCCCCCTTGCACTCCCTCAGCCTTTTAAAAGCTCGCTTTTCTCCCCCCCCCTCGAAAAAAACAAAAAGTAAATGACAGAGTTCCACAGCAATAAACCTCACAGAAATGTGTGGTGTGTATGAGTGTATCAGAGCTCCACATCCTCCGAATTGGCCCCGAATAGTGAGTTTAACCGTTCAGTGCAATTCATCTATTCACAACGCTGTCAATTCGCCAAATATAGGTGAATTGATAGCAATCTACGATGCAAATCGCTGCAACTTGTTGGCCCCAAAATTGTCCCAAGGAAGACTATTGTGTCTTCTATTCACAAAATGCCAAATAGCACCAAACTTCTCGTGAAATGACCTGATTTTCGGTGTTTCAATTCGACAGGTTCAAACAGGCAAATCCCATAGGTTGTAATGTGAAAAAAAAAGCTTTTTTAAAAAAAAAATTAACGACCATTTACTCTTTTTTCATCTTTTGCAAAAAACTTTATTTTTTTATAAGACCTTATAAAACCTTATATCGCTACGGCGATTCCACTTTTGGGAAAATATGGTGAACATTCTCTAAATAATAAATTATTACAGGGTTATTCAGAGAAAGGTGAAAACCAGGAGAACTGGCAGGAGAAGAGAACAATCTAGACCAAATAGCCAATATTGAAAGTGAGATAAATGGGAGAATTTTTCTGGTTTGGTTATGTTGACCTAGAATTTTCACTTCTCCAGCCATTCTCCTGAGTTTCACCTTTCTTTGAATAGACCGGATAGTATTTTTGGTGAAATGAAAAACACACACACACACACCCCAAAGTGTATTAAAGTGAACCTGTTATGGCTAAACGAGTTTTCCCACTTGACAGGAAATCTCTACCTTTTCTTAGATCAGCTTTTGGTGTAGAAATATATAATTATAAAGAGGGAGGCAGTCCTTTTTAAAAAAAATCCCTTTTTCCAACTATATATTTCAGCAGAAATTATCTATGCGATGCCCTTTCACTTAAAATCCAATTTATATATTTAAAAAATTCCAATTATATGTATTTAAACAAATCTAGTAAAATAATCCATTATTAATAAAATGCACATGTAGCCCCCTCACCTGCTTACCCTTTTGAGCAGGAGGGGTTAATTCTGTGGAGGCCCAGCAAGAGATATCCCTGATGGGATAATCAATGGACTCCTGCACACACTGCTGCTGCTGCCCTCTGCTCCCACACTGAGTAAGGCCCTGCAAGGGCGATACACCCCCAGTAACCCCACATCTCTAGTTTCCGGGTGATATTCCAGAAAATAACAGGCAGCAATCCCTGTGAAGTCCCCAGCACACCTGTAAAAATAATGTGTGAAAAAATATTTGCAGGGATTGCTGCCTGTCATAGGCGACTCTACAGGGGGGCAAGGGGGGGCAATTGCCCCCCTAGGTTATTCCTTGCCCCCCCATGTGCCCCCCCACCAAAAATCAGCATCCAGCTTACCACACTTATTCGGACCACTGTATCTCCGTCCCTGTGCATCGTATATGGACGACCTATGTGTCATTGGAAAGGGCAGATTCTGGCCTTTCAAATGATATCCAACATGACCATATTCAATTTGAAATAAAAGTCATAAAACATTAAATAATAACGGGCACTTAAACTTAAGCATTTTCACAGGGTTGAAATGTCTCAGCAGTGAAGTGGTTAATGTTCACACTATACATTACATTGTGTATTACATTAGTTTTTGCCTTGGTTTAGTTGTATATCAAGGGTTAATGGGTAGGCTTCATCCCTCACGGTATACAATTAATTTTTTCGTTGATTAATGGAATTGTAGGGGTTAATCGGTAGCTACATGCCTCACAGTGTATTCATTTCATGTTTTTCCTTGATTAATGGCATATTAGGGGTTAAGGGATAGCTAAATGCCACATTGTTTATTATTTTTATTGTAGTTCCCTGGGTTTATGGCATTTTAGGGGTTACTATGGAAGTTAGAATCTTAATGGTCTATTCATCTTTAGATCCTCTGCTTTTCGTCACATTTCGGGGAATTCATTGAGCCGAAAATATACAGGGTAATTCAGAGAGCGTGAAAAGCTGGAGAATGACTGGAGAATGAAAAATTCTAGGTCAAAATAGCCGATTTGGAAAGTGAGATGAAAGGGAGAATTTTTCTGGTTTGGCTATTTTGACCTAGAATTTTCCATTCTCCAGTTATTCTCCTGCTTTTCACGCTCTCCGCATAACCCTGATAGTGAATTCCTATTTCGTGAACATTCACTGTAATTTGCTAAAAGTAGAGTCGCTGAAGCAGCAATCAGACAATCAGTGAAAACTGCCGAATTGCGATAAATAAAGTATCAGGTTAGTACAATAAAAAGGTATCATTGCATCACATTACTCTGGGGTTTTGGAATCTTATTCATATATACTTATTTAGGGCACTATTACCTGGTGTGAGTTAACCCTTGCGTTCGCATGGTTTTGCGTTAGCGCCAGGTTAATCGAGTCTAGCGCCTGACCAACAGATCGTTTGCCTCCCGCTACAAACGGGAAAAATCACTTTGTGCGTTGCTATTAGCGATTTGTACCATGAGCTTACTGTACTTTCCGCGTCCTATACTTAACACGGGGAGCGCTAGAGATCTCTAGCGCTTTTGCAGATCACTTGGTGCCAGCGCTAATTTTTTGAGGGGTGCTAATTGCAACATTTTACCTACTGCTCAACCCTGGTGCTAACGCCAAAAAAACAGGTCCTTGCCCAAAATTAACAGGCATTTGAAAGGAATGCAGCACAGGTGTTCTCTTGGCCCCATACACCATAGCAATGGATCTGGTTCGCATTGTCGTTGCTGTTGCAGTAGGCTCTATTATAAATGTATCCTTTATCCACATATATCCTAATTCTAATATTTTGCCTAATTTTAAACATTTTATGCTGGGATTATTCATAGTATGGAAGTGGTTGATTATTAGGGTGACCGTGTGGACCATGTTTAGGCTGGGGTCAGACGAGCGTAGTGTTCACGTCCGTGATTGCGCCTAAAAGTACGTCCGTGATAGCATGAAAGTAAGTCCATTGGAGCCTGACACATGAAGTACGTCCGCACTGAACTGCGGACGCACAACGGCCGCGGCAAACGGACGCAGGTTAGGCAAGAACGTAATACTGCTAGAACGGACGTGCGGAGTGCGCCACGTCCACAACGTCTGCATAGCTTTGTGTGTGAGTGATGGAGCGAGGTCAGACGGACTGCATTTATACGTCCAGCATTTTTGACGGACAGAATGTTTTTTCATTGTAATTTATTTTCCCCTCCTACATCCGTCAAAAAATAACTTCAGTGAAAAAACGGACTGTGTGACCACTACTGCGTCATCCGTACTGACGATGTCCGTACTGCACGGACGTACAGTCCGTAGAAATCACGCTCGTCTGACCCTAGCCTTAAAGGGACATGTGAATAAGTCTTGCCCTGAAACATGTATTCTTTATATGCTGCAGCAGGGAAATTATTGTGGCTCACCTGGCCTTCCTTTTGGATCTATTAAATGCAGTGTAATGATTCTACATGCTGTTGGGTGGCACTTATCATGCAATGTCCATCAGCCTTAATATATGTATGCATCAAAACATGGATGATACGGCCACCTTGGAGGCTTTTAATAATGCAGGGTGGGAGGTTATTCACTGGATGTGTTCATATTCATGCTTGTGAGGGCGGGGGATAGGTATGGTCCGGCAATCTACACTGGAAAAAAATAAACAGTTCTATCCTGTACACAACCGCATTAGCGCTGGGTCTCAGCCCGGGTCTTTGTGTTTCCCTAGCATGCGCCAAACGACCTTGTTCATGGACTACTGCAGACAAGGTGATCTGTTAGTAGGTTGTCAGGCACGAAGTTTTAGCGACTCACGGTAATTTTTCCTTTAGTGATGGTGTTTTAGCTCACACCAGGTGATAGCTTAGGGCCCTTAGTTTTATTCAGTGGTTTGATGATTTAGTGGTGAAAATTATTAGTGCCCCCCCAGTTTTGACTGCGGTATATTCTGTGCCCCCCCTAAATATTGTTCCTAGAGTCGCCACTGCTGCCTGTTCTCTAGTGGAAAATGAAGACAGGGGAAGTGTATCGCCCTTCTAGGACCTCACTGACCTCCGTCCCCACTGATAGCCGGTGCTCTGAAACGTCATCAGCGTGCAGCCTGAGGCCTGTTCAATACCTCAGCAGCTGCTGAATTGCTGCAGCGCAGTAATTCAGTTTGCTGCAGCAGTGTCGTTGAACCCTTTGGATGCGAATTTCGAATCCAAAATGGCCGACGATTTCTTAATGAAAAATTCAGATTGTTTTTCGGATCACTCGGACAAAATATAATAAAGAGAAGCAGTCAGCACAATTCCGTTTTGTATGCACACACCACAAATAATAGTTTTTAATGAATAAACGTTATGTTTACTTCTGAAACAATATATAAATTGAACTGTAATATATGTCTATGTGCAGGGGGAAATAAATAAATATTTTGTGCTTTGGTGAACAAAAACCTCAAAATTAACATTGCTGTACGGAATTATTACTTGCTTCGAGGCGGCGGCCATCTTGCTGTACGGCATTGTTACTTGCTTCATGGCGGCGGCCATCTTTAAAACGTCACACTCAGCATCTCCTCGGGTCGCTGCAAGTGCTAGGTTAGCACTGCTGAGCGCTGAGCGGTTGAACGGCGTTCAATGGCAAGTTGCTAACTTAGCACTTGCAGCGGCTGAGGTATTGAACAGGCCTCAGCTCTGTGTGGGAGAAATGCTCTGTGCTCAGTGAAAGCACAGGGTGCATAGCACTCCCAGCGCCATCAGACCACCAGGGATAGGAGGAAGGGGGGACATCAAGAAATCTGCAGGGCCCAGGCTGTTAGCTGAGCTGACAAGATGTTGCTAGCCGGGCTCTGATAGTTCCAAGATCAGGGAAGGACCCTGCCAACGGCGGGCCCCCCCCCTGCTGGCGGGCCCCTTACCACAGCATGGGGTGTAATGCCCTGATGGCGGCCCTGGCTACAGCCTTGCACCTGACCACAGGTCTGGTGCAAGACAGGTTCAACACTATGCCAAGCAAAACAGCCACTAACCCAGCAAGTATTTCGGGGGTCACTAATTTCTACAAAATATTTGGGAATTGAGGTGATCTGTGTCTTGTCACACAGCCAGTACCACGCATTATTTTGGGGGTCACAAATTTCTACAAAACATTTGGGATTTGAGGTGATCTGTGTCTTGTCACTGCCAGCAAATATTTTGGGGGGGTCACAAATTTCTACAAAATATTTGGGAATTGAGTTGATCTGTGTCGTGTCACACAGCCAGTACCACACAGTATTTTGGGGGTCACAAATTTCTACAAAATATTTGGGAATTGAGGTGATCTGTGTCTTGTCACACAGCCAGTACCACGCAGTATTTTGGGGGTTACTAATTTCTACAAAACATTTGGGAATTGAGGTGATCTGTGTCTTGTCACTGCCAGCAAGTATTTTGGGGGTCAGAAATTTCTACAAAATATTTGGAATTGAGGTGATCTGTGTCTTGTCACACAGCCAGTACCACGCAGTATTTTGGGGGTTACTAATTTCTACAAAACATTTGGGAATTGAGGTGATCTGTGTCTTGTCACTGCCAGCAAGTATTTTGGGGGTCAGAAATTTCTACAAAATATTTGGGAATTGAGGGGATCTGTGTCTTGTCACACAGCCAGTACCACACAGTATTTTGGGGGTCACTAATTTCTACAAAACATTTGGGAATTGAGGTGATCTGTGTCTTGTCACACAGCCAGAACCACGCAGTATTTTGGGGGTCACAAATTTCTACAAAACATTTGGGAATTGAGGGGATCTTTGTCTTGTCACACAGCCAGTACCACGCAGTATTTTGGGGGTCACTAATTTCTACAAAATATTTGGGAATTGTTATAATCCGTGTGTTCTCACTGGCTGCCACCCATCAGGGGATCTCACTGATTTATAGGAGGTTTCTGAGACTTGTAATCTGTGTCTTCTCTCACTGCCAGCCATCAGGGGGTCACACTGATTTAAAGGAGGTTTCTGAGATTTGTAATCTGTCTCTTCTCACTGCCAGCTATCTGAGGGGTCCCACATACTTCTATCAGATTTATGCAAATTGTAATTTGTGTCTTCTCACTGCCACCCATCAGGGGGTCACACTGATTTAAAGGAGGTTTCTGAGACTTGTAATCTGTGTCTCCTCTCACTGCCACCCATCACGGGGTCTCACTGATTTATAGGAGGTTTCTGGGAATTGTAATCTGTGTCTTGTCACTGGCTGCTAGCTATCAGGGTGTCTCACTGAGTTATACCAGAGTTCTGTAAATCTTTAATCTTTATACCAGAGTTGAATCAGAGTTCTGTTTATATTTAATCTATATATCACTCACCATGTCTGAAAGAACAAAAAGGACAGGCAGACGCTCCCAGACACAGATAAGAGGACAAGCAGCCCCTGTGTCGGGAGGCTGTGCCTCTGGTCATGGTGGACGTGGTGCATCCTCTGCAGGGGCACGCTTGTCCTTTCTAACTGGTGCTGGCCATCTTAAGCAGCAGCAACATACAGAGGATTTGGTGGATTGGCTAACCAGGCCATCCTCATCCTCCGAGTCCTCTGCCAGCCAGGCTTGTAGTGCTTTACAGTCCACCTCAGCTGCCAAAGCATCTAATGCAGCCTCCATGTCCACAGCTACTCCTGCCGTAGCCTCGCTATCACACACGGAGGAGTCAGCTGAATTGTTTGACTACAACGACAGTGACATGCTGCTTGAGGATGCGCTGCAAGTACAGTGCTCTGATTCAATCTCTGAGGTTGAGGAAGGGAGTATAATCAACCTAGAGGAAGGGGGTGCCAGTGATGACACACAAATAACTTGCACTCATGTTGCCCCAGCAGCTGCAGCATACTGCCAAGTTGGCTCCAGTGACGAGGAGATAGGGGGTGATGATGACAATGATGATGAGGTCACTGACTCCACCTGGGTGCCAGATCGAACAGAGGAATCAAGTGAGGAGGATGGGGAGGAGGAGGCACAACAAACACGAGGCACAACATCCTCTATGACCAACCATAGCACTAGCCAGTCCAAGGCATCAGATGTCAGAGCTGCTCCGGTGCAGAGCGCTGTTGTCTCACAGCACACATTTATTTATTTATTTTATTTATAAAGGATTTTACCAGGAAGGATACATTGAGATTTCTCTCGTTTTCAAGTATGTCCTGGGTTCGAGAACATTGAGTGGTTACAGTTGTTACAGAAATACAAAGTAATAAAATGCAAGATATTAAAAACAAAACACAAATATACAGATTAACATATCATGGGAAGGGCTAGAACCTTGGGTTAATTAGGGTGATTTGCAAAGTGAAAGCAGCTGGAAAGTAAAGTACAAATTTCAGACCAGCACTGGGTGGGTGGGTGGATGGGGAGGGAAGGTGGGACAGCAGTGTCCAAAAACAAGCGCTGTGGCAGAGTGTGATGTGAGCTGGCTGCAGGACTGTAGGAGAAAGAGATCACATAATCAGGGCATGTGGTCTGTATAGGGAAAGCATATTTTACGACATGAGGGGGAGGGACAGCCATTTGAGAACATGGGTTTAAAAAAACAGAGCATACATTCAACAAGAAAACAAACAAAAAACAAACAGCCAAAATACACATGCAGGAACTCTGCTGTCTGGGAGTTCTTTAAGAAATGTGCAGCAGACCCCACCGTTGCTATTTGTAATCTATGTCAGATGAGGCTTAAGCGTGGGAAAGACACCGGACGCTTGGGTACCATGTGCTTGAGGCGACATATGACCTCCTGCCACACATCCCGTTGGCGCAAAACTTTGCGTAGGTCCTCCTCCTCCTCATCTGTCTCTACCCCACTGTATGTCCTGCCATGTCATTGCCTGCTACAACCTCCACTGACAGGGATGATGCTACAGTAATGGATGTACCAGCTCCTTCACAATGTGACAGCATCCCATCAGCTGAAGATTTACGCAGTCAGATTACGTTGCCCCAGATGCTGCAGCGTAAGAAAAAATATAGTCCCAACCATCCCCAAGCACAGTGTCTATATGCCAGTTTAGCAAAATTACTCGCATTGCAGCTGCTGCCTTTCCAGCTGGTGGACTCTGCTTCCTTCCGTGAATTTGCTGAATGTGCTGTACCACAGTGGCAGGTTCCAAAACTCCATTACTTTTCACTTAAGGCCATTCCAGCACTATACCAGCACGTGGAACACAATGTTATCGAGTCATTGGGAAAGGCAGTCAGCCGCAAGGTGCATGTGACTTTAGACACGTGGTCCAGCAAGCATGGACAGGGTCGTTACATTTGCTTCAAGGCACACTGGGTAACTCTGATTGCAGCTGAGAGGGATCCAAGACGGGGCTCTGTGCTGGAGCTTGTTCATCCACCACGCCTCCAGAAAGCTGCTTGTATGAGGTCTGTCTGGTCCCCCACCACCTCTCCCTCTTCCTCCTCCTTCTTTGTCTCTGGCGAAGTGGCAGTTAAACCGACGCCTGACAGGGTCTAAGCAATGGCTCAAGCAAAAATAAGCCATACTGTGCTTGAGCTGGTTTGTTTAGGGGACAGAAGCCACACCGGGCCAGAAATTCTGTCTGCTCTGCAGGGCCAGGTGCCGAGATGGTTAACACCACGCCAGCTTCAGCTGGGAATGGTCATCTGTGATAATGGCAGCAACCTTCTCTCTGCCCTACTCAAGGGTAAATTGACGTATGTACCATGCCTAGCACAAGTCCTAAGTCTAGTGGTACAGCGTTTCCTAACCAAGTACCCAGGGCTGGCAGAGCTTCTCAGCCAGCCCAGAAAAGTCTGCAGCCACTTCAGATGGTCATTCCCAGCAAGCGTTCGCCTGGCAGAAATTCAAAGAGAATTCCACCTTCCCACAAACCGTCTGATCCGTGACATGCCCACCAGGTGGAACTCGACATTAGCAATGCTGCAGCGTCTGCACAAGCAGCAGAGGACCATCAATGAGTACCTGTGTGAGTATGGCACAAGGAAAGGTTCAGGTCAACTTGTTTTTTTTCTCCCCCCCGAAGTGGCTGATGATCAATGATGCATGCACTGTACTGTAACCATTTGAGGAGGCAACGAGGATGGTGAGCAGGGACAGTGCATGCATCAGTGACACAATTCCTTTAATGTTCCTGCTGAAGCACACTCTGCGGGGAATTATAGCTGTGGCTCTAGAGACAGAGCAGCTGGAGGAAGAGGAGGCCTTCCCTAGCTCTGAAGGCCCCAGTCTTTCCGCAGACAGCATTCCAGCGGGTCCTACTCAAATCAGATAGGAGGAGGATGAGGAGGAGGAGGAATATTTAAGTAGTGGGGGCATTGAAGGTGGGTATTCCTCAAGGGAGGGTTTTGTGTGCCCAGAAACACAAGGGCTAGTGCCTGGCTGGGAGGAGGAAGTGCACGATGGGGTCATCCTCATTGACCAGGAAGACTCAGAAGCTAATGCCACCTCCAACCTACGCTGCATGGGCTCCCTTATAATGCAAAGCCTGCTAAAGGACCCCAGGATTCGTGCTATCAAGGAGAGGGATCATTACTGGTTGGCAACCCTTCTTGATCCACGATACAAGGGTAAAGTTGCAGAGCTCATCCTGCCTGCACAGAGGGAGCACAGGATGAAAAAACTTGAGGACGCTCTAAAGCGACACTTGTGTAACACCTTCCCAGGCACTGGTAGGTTACCAAGTGATGACACACGTGCTTCTGAGGCTGCGGATGATCAGAGGAATAGTGGTGAAGGCCAGGGCCGCTTGAATAATGCATTTTTAAATTTCTTTAGTCCACGACGCCCAGGGACGTCAAATGTAGGCACCCATTGCCAGCGTCTTCACCATATGGTGCAGGACTACCTAGGGGCAAGGGCAGACCTGGATACCTTTCCAGCAGATGATCCACTGGCTTACTGGGTGTTGAGATTGGATCACTGGCCAGAACTTAGCCAATATGCTATGCAGCTACTAGGTTGCCCTTCCTCTAGCGTGCTTTCTGAAAGGACGGTCAGTGCCGCTGGAGATTTTGTCACAGACAAAAGAGTGCGTCTGTCCACCGACTCTGTAGACCGGCTGACATTTATAAAAATGAATCAGTCCTGGATCAGCAGTTATCAATCCCCTGATGCTGACGTAACGGAATAGATCGGGGATGTCTTCTGCATTCACAAAACCTCCAGCACTGAACTCTTGCACAATACCACAAAAGGGTTACGGTGTGAATGCACTTGCTGCCATGAAAGGCACAATATTTGGCTGCACTGACGCCTGTGCCAGATTTATATCATTTTAATTTTTTGAAGCGCAGGGTCCAACCCTGCACTCTTCCACAATACCACAAAAGGGTTACGGTGTGAATGCACTTGCTGCCGTAATAGGCACAATATTTGGCTGCACTGGCGCCTGTGACAGATTTATATCATTTAAATTTTTTGAACCGCAGGGTCCAACCCTGCACTCTTCCGCAACACCACAAAAGGGCTACGGTGTGAATGCACTTGCTGCCATGAAAGGCACAATATTTGGCTGCACTGACGCCTATGCCAGATTTATATCATTTTAATTTTTTGAACTTGCACTCTTCCACAATACCACAAAAGGGTTACGGTGTGAATGCACTTGCTGCCATGAAAGGCACAATATTTGGCTGCACTGACGCCTGTGCCAGACTTATATCATTTGAATTTTTTGAACCGCAGGGTCCAACCCTGCACTCTTCCACAATACCACAAAAGGGTTACGGTGTGAATGCACTTGCTGGCCTTGCAGTCTGGCACCAAAGGCACAAAATCTGGGTGCACTGACGCCTTTACCAGATTCATATCTTTTTAATATAGGACTGCATGGTCCACCCCTGCACTCTTCCACAATACTACAGGGTTGTTACTGTATGATGATACTTGCTGGCCTGGCAGTCTGGCACCAAAAGCACATTATCTGGGTGCACTGACGCCCATTACCAGATTCATATCTTTTTAATATAGGACCACAAGGTCCACCCCTGCCTTCTTCCACAATACTACAGAGGGGTTACTGTATGATGGTACTTGCTGGCCTGGCAGTCTGGCACCAAAAGCACAATATCTGGGTGCACTGACGCCCATTACCAGATTCATATCTTTTTAATATAGGACCGCAAGGTCCACCCCTGCATTCTTCCCCAAATACTACAGAGGGGTTACTGTACGATGGTACTTGCTGGCCTGGCAGTCTGGCACCAAAAGCACAATATCTGGGTGCACTGACGCCCATTACCAGATTCATATCTTTTTAAAATAGGACCGCAAGGTTCACCCCTGCATTCTTCCACAATACTACAGAGGGTTTATTGTATGATGGTACTTGCTGGCCTGGCACCAAAGGCACAATATTTGGGTGCACTACCACTGAGGCCTGTCAGAGGGGTTACTGTGTGATGGCACTGTTGTCGACGCTAAAGGCCCAATTTTAAAGCACCTATTGTTACTTTCATCCAAAACTTGCTTAAGTTTCACCACAATTTAGCCAAAAAATCACTAAACTTTTTCTGCGTGTCCGAAAATGTCTCCTCTTTTCATACAGACTGCCGCCCCAAGCAGTTGTGTATGGATAGATTAGAGGAAAACCATTTACCGTCATTTGAATTATCATTTTTAGTTTCTTACATATTTCTATACATCCTAGAAATCCGCCACTTCACGGGCAGGTTATTGGGACCTCCTAGGCACGATATTTGAAGGAATTTTTCGTTTTTATTTTTAACCCTTATTTCATGGAAAACTCACTGTTCCTTTAAAAACTTTTTTTTTAAAACTTTTTGTCCTTGTTTCCTGTCCCCCAGGGCACTACCCGGACCCCCATACACCTTTTATGGCAAATATCTAGCTTTTATGCCCTCTTTGAGGGCACTCTAAAAATCGAATTTTGAGTCCCATTGACTTGCATTGAGTTCGATTTCGAATCCGAACATTTGAAAAGTTCGAGTTCGAATGCGAACCGAACTCGGGGGTGTTCGGCTCATCCCTATTTCTGACAATTTTTTGGGGGAAAAACAAGGTTAATATAGTACTAGACTGGAAAACTGTAAATAAAAGGAGGATAATATGCTGCAGTGTGTTACATTTATTACTTTCAGGTGTAAAAATAATAATGCAAAGTATCTGCTTGCCATGTGCTACAGGAGCGGAATAAATGCTTACAATTGCACAATCTGAAAAAGCACTTCTGGAATTAACTATCATTACTTGATCTCACTGGTGGAGGAAATAAAGTCTGCCTACATTATACAAATATTGAACGCGAGTTTCATATCTCCATGCTTAAAATTATATACCACAGTTTAAACACCTTCCTTGTTGCCTGGCAACATCATGAAAGCTTGCAGACACCAAGCGCATTCTTAACTCCTTGTAAACATATTACAGTATTCTACCTGGATCATTAGTTACTAACAATCTGCTGCACTGCTGCTCGGTTTTCTAATGTTTGGTATTTTTGTCAGTGATGAGAAGGAAAACTGGGATTTTTATTTATGAACCGGTGAATATGACCTGGCTATAGTAAGGTGAAGGCATAAAATGCATCCCTTGGATATTCTCTGGACAAGGTTAATGGGGTTTATCCATGCCTCACATATCTAAAACATGGTTCTATGGTGTTTATGGTTGTCTGGAAATGTACCCAACAAAGGCAAGGGGTTACACAATCATTTGGAACCTGGTCCATTATCCATTGCCATGTATCAGTACCATATTTGTTGAAGATTAGGGATGAGCCGAACACCCCCGAGTTCGGTTCGCATTCGAACTCGAACTTTTCAAAAGTTTGAATTCAAACTCGAACACGAACTCACTACAAGTCAATGGGACTCAAAATTCGATTTTTAGAGTGCCCTCCAAGAGGGCATATAAGCTACATATTTGCCATAAAAGGTGTATGGGGGTCCGGGTAGTGCCCTGGGGGACAGGAAACAAGGACAAAAAGTAAAAAATAAAAGTTTTTAAAGGGACAGTGAGTTTTCCATGAAATAAGGGTTAAAAATAAAAACGAAAAATTCCTTCAAATATCGTGCCTAGGAGGTCCCCATAACCTGCCCGTGAAGTGGCAGATTTCTAGGATGTATAGAAACATTTAAAAACAATGTCCGGGTCCGGCTAGTGCCCTGGGGGACAGGAACCAAGGACAAAAAGTTTCAAAAAAATTAAATTTTTAACCCCTTCACTGCTGACGACGTGTGGGACACGTCCTCAGTTACTCCCGCTGTATGCTGAGGAGGACATGTACCACACGTCATCAGCTTTGCGGGATCCCCGGCGGAGATACTCACCTCTCTGTCCGGGGTCCCGCGGCGTTCTGACTTCAGCGCCTCAGACTCAGAATAGAATGCACGTTAACGTCTTACGCGGGTGGACCTGCGCGAACCCTTTGCGAGCGTAATGTACTTTGAGCATCCCATACTTAACATTGTGAGCGCAAATGCGTTGTGCACTGGTGCGCACAAGGTATTACAATTTTAGCGCAAAATTTAACGGACAACATTTGCGCACATAATTTTAACGTCTTTGAAAAGCTGGTGGTAACGGCAAATCTGAACGTTCTGGCCGAAACCAAATACACCAGCCCAAAAAAAAAATACAGCACAGTATAGTTACACATTCTACACATACTCAAACAATAAAAATAATAAGTTGTGCATGTTTTTATTATTGCTGCAGCATGTATATACTCAGATTGATTTTGCCAGGCACAATAACTGAACGGGAGACAATTGTGGTTCGTAATTCAGATTGGCTGAATTGCGTGAAAAAACAGTCCGCCCACCGATTTTTGCACGCAGCGTTAATGTGCGAGCGGTTTTGCGCGTCTTTTTTACGCGTGTTATTTTTTGACGGATTAAAAAATGAGCTCGGATTGTAATACCAGTTTTAATTTACGCGCGTTAACGATTAATGCTGTGCGCAAAAAAAATAGCGCTGCCCAAGCGTTTTTGTACAAAGAATGTAATAGAGCCCCATATGTTTTGGAACTACATCTCCTTTTGATGCTTAACCCCATTCAATACAGAGATCGAGATATATCTTGGGCTTCAAAACCACAACCTGCTGCACGATATCAAGATATCTCGATCTGCAGCTCTGAAGGACAAAAGTAAATGAAATTTGTTTGCTGCAAAAAAATTTTGCTTGCTTTTGGGCTGCAGAAGGTGCCCCCAAATATTAGCCCTGTGGGCATAATGCCCAAAGAGCTAAAACTGTAAAATCGTCTGAAGAATAACCTGACATCAGACATTCAGGAGTCGATGCAGGGAACACGAGCTGCAACTGTAACAGCTGTAACTCAGTTTGTCAGTATATGGCACCATCTACTGTCCAAATATGTTATTACAGTAAGAAATACACTGGAAATATGCCCAAATATTTCATACTGTGTAATTAATTAAAAATGATTTTTCAGTCTCTATGTTGACTTCACCACACACTCGTGCAATGACATCAGTAAACCAGGGGTATTCCCATAGTAAGGGTATCATCCAAGGTGTCAGCATGCTGTGGGTTATTGCTGCAATCCTTAGTAGATGAGTGCCATGCTGTGGACAGACAAGAGATAACGCGCTGCACGCACTGTCCACAATTTTAGGGGAAACCTGATGACACATCCAGCACACACTCTGCAGCGAAAGGTTTGAGTGTTAGGCTAGGGTCAGACGAGCGTGATTTCTACGGACTGTACGTCCGTGCAGTACGGACATCGTCAGTACGGATGACGCAGTAGTGGTCACACAGTCCGTTTTTTCACTGAAGTTATTTTATGACTGATGTAGGAGGGAAAAATAAATTACAATGAAAAAACATTCTGTCCGTCAAAAATGCTGGACGTATAAATGCAGTCCGTCTGACCATGCTCCATCACTCACACACAAAGCTATGCGGACGTTGTGGACGTGGCGCACTCCGCATGTCCGTTCTAGCAGTATTACGTTCTTGCCTAACCTGCGTCCGTTTGCAGCGTCCGTCATGCGTCCGCAGTTCAGTGCGGACGTACTTCGTGTGTCAGGCTCCAATGGACTTTCTTTCATGCTATCACGGAAGTACTTTTAGGCGCAATCACGGACGTGAACACTACGCTCGTCTGACAGCAGCCTTAACTACACAACATGTTGCCTAACTTTGATGATTTTTTAAAATATATGCTTTATAGTGAACAAGGGAAAAAGTGACATATCAATATGTGTTAAAATCAGGCACTTGTTTCATTCTGCAAGTTTCACACTTCTATGTGAGATTATTTTTACAGATAAATTGTAAAACTTCAGTGATATCTGTGAGACTGGCTTCTGCAAGAGATAAGAGAAAATCAAACTGCAGTATCAGTCTCTGCAGCAATATTCATATATATTAATGTGACAAAAGCTTTCAGAGGCTCTTTTTTTAGACGTACCTTTGCCTAGGCATACGTTCTTGGTATTAAGCTTAGACGTTTCTTGTGGAGTCCTATAAAGGCCTCTTTAATGGTAGTTCTGAATGCAAAGCGGTATTTAATAAAATAAAAAAACAGACAGATATGCAAGTATAATGTATTGAATAGAATCATAGAATACTTTTTATACTTCTCCATTTTATTTAAAGGGACTCTACCACCAAAAAATGAAATGTCCTTATTGTGTTTATTTTATGTTGCTGATATCTTACATGTGCTTTGCTTTCCTCTTGTATGTTTAGAAAATATTTTACTCTATATGTGTCACTGGGTGCATCCATTGTGTGATATTTTGTGTTGTAAACTGCCTCCCCCGCCAGTATCTTTACATCAATTGCTCCTCACTGTGTGGCTTTGGCCATAGAATGGAGTCTATGGGTCCATCACTGACTCAAATCATTGTATTGTGCGGGATGTATTCAAAGGACATCACCAGGGAGATTAGCAGTATTTTAAGCTCCCTGTTTTATCTCATTCAGCTGCTACCTCTTACCTTAAGTAGACCGGAGAACACAATACACCTCCTGCTGCGTTATCTAAACATTCCCTCCTCCCACTCATTAACTGTTAAATACCATATAGGATAAAGCAATCATGAAGCAAAACTTTTGCATAGATTTTAATAAATGTTGCATCATGGGAAAAATCCACAAAATGGAAAGAGGAGACAATAAAAATATGTCTGGGTGATATAATAAAACGTGGCTTCAAAACGCGTTTAAACATGCAAAAGCGGTAAAAATGAGTTCAGCACTAGGGATGAGCTGTTCGGTTCGATCAGTTCGGAGTTCAATTCGAACATCGGCAGTTCGAAAGTTCGCGAACTTCGAACTTTTTGGCGTGTTCGGTTCTAAAAAATTTTTTTTTTTGAAAAAGATAAAAAAATGCTTAAAAAATACAAAACAATCTAGAAATAAAGAGACTCTTTACTGCAGAATATTATAAGCAACGGTTTATTAGATATTGAATTAAAAACTAATGTCTAGGTGCAAAGATTCTCACCTCTAAATGACCTGTGCTCTCAAACGGCGTAAACAACAGGTGTTTAATTAGTGTTTGGAAATAACATGTGCTTCTAATTAGTCCGGTCTCATGAATTTGATACATTGTATGCAGACTGAGAGTGCCAGGTGTCGTGTGTGGGTCTGTGATGGCGATGTTTCCATACATCCTACAAATCCGCCACTTCACAGGCAAGTTATGGGGACCTCCTAGGCACGATATTTGAAGGAATTTTTCGTTTTTATTTTTAACCCTTATTTTATGGAAAACTCACTGTTCCTTTAACCCTTTCACTGCTGAGGCATTTCCCCGCTGTGTGGTGAGCTAATTTTTACCGCTTTCGCTCATCATATTTAAACGCGATCTGAAGCCACATTTTGTTATACGACCCAGACATATTATATATCGTTCTTTCCGGCAGACTCGGCAGATTCATAATATATAATTTTTATATGTATACGTCATGTTCTGCCTGTATATTATAACACAAAATGCAATAAAACTTGAATTTTTAATCATCTGCAGCGTGTGAAGTGTTTTTTTTCTCCTTTTATCACATGAACATTTGCGGTTATAATTTCTATGGGGTGCGCTTGTACAAAAATTAGAAATGGGGACTTATTACATTTTTTGGGGGGAATTATGTGATTTTTAGCAAACGCACACCATAGAAAAAAATCAATAGTGCAGCATCATTGTTCACATTATAATTGAAATGTGAACAATATTGCTGCATTAATAAAAATAACACACAAAAAAAAATACATGTTTTTTTTATTATTATTATTTTTTTAACTTTATACCTGGTCGTGTTGGGTATCATTCGAAAGGCCATGCTCAGGCCTTTCGATTGACACCCTCCATGACCCCCTAGCTGCCACGGTCCTGGAGATATCGGGGTTCAAATGAACCCCCTATCTCCACCAGGGGATTCCGGGCAGCTAGGGGTTCCCTGGCTATCTGATGTCATCACGCTATGCGTGAGGACGTCAGCAGTGAGGGGGGACCCGGGGGTGGAGCCGCCATCCAAGATAGCGGCCCCCACCGGAGCTAGGCCGCACTTCGGTGCCGAACTGTGACCCGGTGCCTAAGGGGTTAAAGCCAGGTACCGCTTAAAAGGGGAGACTCTCCGCTTTTAAGCGGTGCCTGGCTTTTTTTTGTGGGACCTCCCAAACGGATCCACCCTCCCTTCCAGGCGATCTCCCGGCATTGCTGGGGGTCGCCTGGAAATGATGTCATTGCGCATGGCGCGATGACATCATTTACGTCGGGAGGAGCTTGACTCCAGCATCTGAGGACTCTGAAGTCAGAAAGCCACGGGACCCCAGGCAGAGAGGTGAGTATCTCCGCCGGGGGTCTGGAAAGCTGATGACGTGTGGAACACGTCCTCCTCAGCATACAGCGGGAGTAACTGAGGACGTGACCCACACGTCGTCAGCAGTGAAGGGGTTAAAAAATTTTTTTTTTTAAACTTTTTGTCCTTGTTTCCTGTCCCCCAGGGCACTACCCAGACCCGAACATTGTTTTAAATGTTTCTATACATCCTAGAAATCCGCCACTTCACGGGCAGGCTATGGGGACCTCCTAGGCACGATATTTCAAGGAATTTTTTGTTTTTTATTTTTAACCCTTATTTCATGGAAAACTCACTGTCCCTTTAAAAACTTTTTTTTTTTACTTTTTGTCCTTGTTTTCTGTCCCCCAGGGCACTACCCGGACCCCCATACACTTTTTATGGCAAATATCTAGCATATATGCCCTCTTGGAGGGCACTTTAAAAATCGAACTTTGACTCCCATTGACTTGTATTGAGTTCGAGTTCGAATTCGAACTTTTGAAAAGTTCGAGTTCGAAAGCGAACCAAACTCGGGGGTGTTCGGCTCATCCCTATTCAGCACACAGGCGTGAAATGGGTCAGCAGCGAAAGGGTTAAAAGGCGTTTAAAACAATAAAAATGCATGAAAATGTATGGAAATAATAAAAAAGATCCTATAAAAAAATGGTCTGAATATAAGCTGAAACATTGTGAATGTGTGTATCACTGGATGCCATTGATATAGTTCTAATAGCTCCTCACTGTTGTGACCATTATTCAGGCTGGTATTGTATCAGTCCTGTTACTTTTTTGGAGGTGCAGTAGGACTAGCACAACAACTTTAAACACAAAGATAGCCCTGTAAAGGCCAAAGTCCCACAAAGTCCAAGAGCAAAGAAGAACCAAGCACTAAGTCTCCAAAAGCAGCAGGATTATTAGAAATAATTAGCAGTGATTAGTCTCTACATGGGTTTCAATAAACCTGCCGTCTTGGAGACTGAGCGCCTTTTCCAGCATTCTATTTGGACTATTATGGTGGTTGGAAACCTCTACATTAGAACCTGTGCTAGGAGGTCCCTTTGAAAGAAAGTGTGTATCTTGCAGGGATGTTATAATCTTGTAAAAAGTAGAACTATGTTTGCTATGATATATTGTTACTACAACAAGCAAGTATAGGTAACCTAGAGAATCGATTCTGAATATAAAACATTATAGGAATGTTATAAAATAAGTATGTGTTCAAGGTTGGTGCTAGTCTATTTTGCACCCTAGTCAAGACCAGCTACTTGCACCCCCCCCGAAAAAATCTTTACTTGTTGAGATGCAGGGGGAACACAATCTGTGCGCGTGGGACACACACACACAAACACTGTGCACAGTGTCTGCACACAGTCGTTCGGTGCCCATCTCAATCCTCTGCTGGTTGGGCCCGGATTGTTCTGTGCCTCTTTCTTTCTTTCCTCTGCCCACTGTGCCTCTTTCTTTCTTGCGATCCTTTTATGTTTTTCGCGCCTTTCTTTCTGTTCTGCCTCTTTTTTCTTTAACCTCCCGGCAGTCTAATTTTTTTGAAAAACCGCGTCTAAAAGCGGTCTATTTTTTTTTGCGCCCCCTAGCGGTATCCCGAGTGTTGCTCGGGGTTAAACGCCTAAGCAACACTCGGGATACCGCTGGATACATCACCTCTCCCTGCGCTCCCTCAATGTCCCCGCACAAAAGCAGTGTCTAAAAGCGGTCTATTTTTTTTTGCGCCCCCTAGCGGTATCCCGAATGTTGCTCGGGGTTAAACGCCTAAGCAACACTCGGGATGCCGCTGGATACATCACCTCTCCCTGCGCTCCCTCAATGTCCCCGCACAAAAGCAGTGTCTAAAAGCGGTCTATTTTTTTTTGCGCCCCCTAGCGGTATCCCGAATGTTGCTCGGGGTTAAACGCCTAAGCAACACTCGGGATGCCGCTGGATACATCACCTCTCCCTGCGCTCCCTCAATGTCCCCGCAGCCTCTTCCGGTGACCGCGACCTCATACTTCCTGTTTCCCTCCTTAAGAGAAGGGAATCCAGGAAGTAAAATGCTGCGATCGCCAAGGAGGCTGTGGGGATCAGCGAGGGAGTGCAGGGAGAGGTAATGTATGCAGCCCTAGTGTGTCACGGGGTTACCGCTCTCAGCGGTTTATTTTAACCCCAAGACACACTCGGGATGACCGTCCGGGGGGTTAATCTGGCTCTAGTGGCACCTGCACGTCATCTGGTGGTGCCTGCGCGTCATCTGGTGGCGCCTGCGAGTCAATATAAGACGTCAACCTTTTGTGCCTCTAGTGGGGGTCCGCAAGCCAACAATGCCAGCTTTGCGAGCCGTCACTGCCGGCTACACGAGCCGTCACTGCCGGCTACACGAACCACACAATGAGGAACGGGTACAATAATGGAACCTGGGTTTTGCCCGGCTGCGCCCCTAGGTGGCAGTGTGCCATAGGTGGTTTCCTAGCTTGCCTAGTGGGAGCACGGCCCTGCATGTGTTCTGATACATATATGTATAACTGTGTATATACTATTTATACACTTATAACTAACATAGATATACAAATAAGGTGAAGAAAGATGTACAAAATTGACTTAACTAAATAGGAAGTGGTTGGCACTTCTAGGAGGTGGTTCTATTCCTCTTTTTCAAATGTGGATCAAACAAGGAAGTATGACATCCTACAACAATAAATGTGAACACATAGTGCAGCTTGACCATATGCGGGTAGCCCAAATGTATATATAACTCACAAGATATCTTTGTAGGTTCTGTGCTTCAACTGAATCCTGGATATCCTCTTTGCTGATTCGGCTTGTGTTGACACCAAAGAGCGACAGGAACACCCCCAGTCATCACCAACTGCATTGTGCTGAATGGTCCATATTGCTCTAAGAACGAAATCGAGGCCTCAGAAATCAGTAAAATTAGGATAAATTTATTGGAAGAAAATAAATATTAAAAGCCCGACGCATTTCGTCTGCTCAACCAGACTTTTTCAAGGGCAGTAAGCAAATAATAACAATATGAAAAATCAAATGGCACACACCAATGTTCGTTAAAATGTACAGGTTTTTCTACCGATCCTCAAGACATTGAATTACATCACAGAATTAATATAAGGATTATTATTATACATACAAGGCTGGCATGGATTATGTAGTTTTTCTCGCATTTCGCTAAAAATAAAAAAATTTAATCCTAAATTTTCATTCAATTTAGGCTAGGGTCAGACAAACGCATTTTTCACGTCTACTGTCAAAAAGTGCGTTGATGCGTCCAAACGCATTTTTCACGGAAGACACGATAGCGGTCATACGATGTGCAATTTCAGCTGTGCTTTTTACGGATCCAAACCAGGAAACTTTGTGTGTCTGGACGTTATGTTGACCGGACATGAGCAGCGTCTGACGTCTCCTAATCACGCACACACGCCGCTATGCGGACGCAGCGCACTCTGCACGTCCATACTAGCAGTTCGACGTTCTTGCGAAAATGCGTTTGTTTGCCGCTTGCGTTGCTTCGGCCGAACTTTCATGCGGCCGTACTTCGTGTGTGGGCCTGCGTTGGACGTCATTTGCTGCTACCACGGCCGTAATATAATGCGCCTAAACGCACGTTCGATCTGCGTTCGTCTGACCCCAGCCTAAATTGTATTCGCTTTTTAATCGCTCACCTCTCGAGGTTAAATTTCCACTTATTCTCAGAGACACTTGCAGCTCACATGGCTTTTTGAAGCACCAAGATTAGTCAGAGTTAGATATTTCTTCCCTTTTATATTCTTGAATAAGGAAAGAACATTTCTTGGTTTTTTTTTCTAGGCCACTTGTTCTAAAAATATATTTTTGTATAGAGCCATTATCCTTTGAATAAAAACTACTCCCACGCATTCGGAGGCAAATACCTAATTTTCGATGGATGTAGGAAGGTATGAATCAGCCAGAGCAAGTACAAAAGCTAACATGATTTACCAAGATTGTGTACCCTGACATTATATGACTCATTAGCACTAACCTCTTGAATCCTCTCTTTTTTTTTTTCTGCATCCCCTACCAGCAGAGAAAAAACATTTTCTCCAGTAATCATTCATAATATGCAAACAAGAATATAAGAAAAAATAGAAATCTGAAAGTGGAACTGTTAATTGTCTCTTTTGTACATGAGAGAATTCCTTAGCATATTACACTCTTGTTGCTAATTTGTTTTACTGATCCTAAATGGAGGAATTTTATAATGAATGAGCCTTTCTATAATTTACAAACAATATGTGTTAACATTTTAATCACATACAAAGAAACTAATTAAAATTATATCTGCTATAATGAAATGATATCTCTTCAGAGAAAGGTGAAACGCCTGTGTCTCGTCTCTCCATTATTCGCTGTTCAGTTCTTTTCTTTGTTTAACATCTTAACCCTTTCACTACCAAGTGATTTTCCAAAAAAACATTGTCAGAAACCAATGTTTTTTTGCAAAACAATTAGTAATAACTAATACATACAGGGTTATTCAAAGAGATCCGAATTGCTTGAGAAAGGTAACCGAACGCAGAAAATCAGCGTTCGGTTACCTTTCCGGGCCATTCGGCTATCCAGAGAGCAGGCAATTCGCCAAATCCTGTTGAATTGCCTGCACATATGGTGCCTGTTCGGTGCCTGTTCGACGGCAGTGAAATCCCCATGAAAAAGCTTCGGCTATTCAGAGAACACAAACCAGCAGTGAAAGGTTCCCGAAATGCCCTGCCATTCGGTGGTTTAATTCGGCAAGTTTATTCAGGAGAATCCCATAGGCTTCAATGTTAAAAATATTCCCGTTTTAATCCAATATCTAATAAACCGTTCATTATAAAATGCTGCAGTAAAGAGTCTCTTTATTTATAGATTTTTAAGGATATTTTAAGCATTTTTCTGGATTTTTTTTTTTTTAAAAGCCCGATTTTTTAAAAATTATTTTTTTAACTTTACTTATTTTTTCTGTAACAGCCCTTTTTATTATCATTCCCTGGACCTCATATGCAAATTTCAGACATTTTCGCTCAGTAGTTTCTTTGCAAACAGTGCTTCACTTTTCAATCATTCATGCAAACTGTTTTGCTAATTTATTCACTGCCTCTTCTGCGGTCTCGGCTTTTTCCGGAGGCTGCGATCGGCATCTGCTCGGGTTCTTCCGTGGTTTTCGGTGGGTTAATTCAGATGTTTTTGAGGGATTTCGGCGTGCATTCGCCAGGTTTTGCGGTTAGTTTTCGTCAGGTTTGCGGCAGCTTTTCCCTGCAATTCGGGGACCCTGTGGTGCTTGCTGAATACACCTCAGGGTCACCGAAATGGGATCGGCAAAAGGAACCGAATTGAAGAGAACGAAAAGTCACTGAATGTGCGGTGACTTTTCGAATCTCTTTGAATTACCCTGATAGTTATTACTGTAAATAACCTATATGGCCAGCAGGTGGAACCATCTACTGCCAAATTGAGCTACAGAGGTTTGAGCTGCAGGTCTATTTTTTTCCCCTGCATCTGTTGCTGACTGCTGAGGAAATCCCAATATTTCACAGCATTTATCAGCTGGCTTTACAGTTTTAGCTCTTTGGGCATTATGCCCAAAGTTTCTTGCATTATTAAACAGTATTTTCATCTCATACATGATAAGTGTATGTTGCTAACAGGGGTGGAACTAGAAATCACAGGGCCCCATAGCAAAATGTTGTATGGCCCCCCCGCCTGCAACCTAAGACCCCCCCGCAGCCTACCCCCTACACATACAAAAAAAATTAACTAATGCCATTGAACAGCACATTACTACACTCATGTGGCACCCACATGTACATTGTTGCGTTAAATAATTTTTTCTTCACAATTTTTTAAAGTAATTACTTTAATGAGTTAAGAAAATCCACTTGGGCCCCCAGCGAATTGGGGAATTCATTGTGCCCCCTCCAAATTTACAGATGGACAATGCAAGACAGCACACGTGGGAAGCTGCCAATCACTCTTTAGGTACATAAGATACTGTACATTACTGATACAATTGTACACACTGCACAATACATTACAGAGCTCCACAGCAATTAAACTCACAGTAATGTGCGGTGTGTATGAGCGTAATCACAGAGCTCCACAGCAGTAAAAGTCACAGTAATGTGCGGTGTGTATGAACGTATCACAGAGCTGCACAGCAATAAAACTCACAGTAATGTGCGGTGTGTATAAGCATATCACAGAGCTCCGCAGCAACAAAGTCCTCAAAGAATGAGACCTCTCCCTCTGTGGCGTGTGTGTGCATGTGCGCTCTCTCTGTGATATCTGTGTGTGGTCTCTATCTGTGATCCATCTCTGTGTGATTGGTCTGTGTGATCTATCTCTGTGTGATTGGTCGGTGTGGTCTTTCTCTGTGTGATTGGTCTGTGTGGTCTCTCTTTCTGTGTGATATATCAGTGTGTGGTCTCTCTGTGTTTACACACTCCTTCTCTGCTGCCTCCTCTCCTGTATGTCAGAGATGTAAGTAAGGGATGGGCAGGCCAGAGGGGGAGCTGTCCATGGGTAGGGAACAAGCAGACTGTCCCATGTGGCTGCTTTTTACCTCCCAGGAGCAGCTGCCTCACTTTAAACAATCGATCAGGCAAGGCAATTAGTGTTGATCTTATCACTTATCACTGTAACCCAGTTGCTGCACAGGCCAGCAGCACGTTCGTCTCAGCCATTTCTCCTCCTCGAGGCGCAGGCACTGGAAGTTGTGAGGAAAATGGGGAGGAGCATGCTCAGAGGAGTCTGGGCCTGCATTTAACTGATGAGAGATGGATTTTTTTGCCCCTGTCTCCTCCCTTCTTTGAATGATTGGTCTAGAGTGGTGGGGGCTCACGTAAGGAGGGTGTTTCCACATTCTCGTGATGTCATCCATAGAGGAGGGTGCTGTCCTGTGTGATTGACTCAAGGTCATTGCGTTGCGGCCAGATGTCCAGTGCTGCAGACATGATGGAAGTGCAGGGAACCAGAGCATGTCTGCCCCATCCCACCTGCATCAGCCCTTCTCATGCCGATAAGCAACACGGGAAAAGTGCTGCCCATTGGGCGTTCGCGCCCCCCCAGTTGTTACACCACTGCACCGGGCCCCACTCGGCTGCAGGCCCCATAGCGCCTGCGTGGGTCGCTATGGCGGTAGTTCCGCTATTGGTTACACAGGGCCGGCCCAAGACATTGCGCCACCTGGAGCCAAGGAGGAAATGCTCCCCCCAACCATGTTGCTCAAAATACACCCACATCCATTATGTTATATCATGATATTTAAATTAAGGGACATCTGTAATGACCCACCATAAGAGACCACCAAGGAGGACAATGCAACAAAATAGCCACAAAAACCTACACATTTTGTAAAATGTCCCAACTTCATCCATGGTTTCTCCTGTGATTATTTATTTATTTATAAAGTATTTTACCAAGTAAAGTATTGTAAGTATTTTCCAAGTCCATGGTGCATAGAATGTTACCTGTGTTTGGATATTTTGACACAAATGTACATATTAAGCTTTGCCTGGCTCCTCAGTTCCTCACACTGGCTCCCAAGTGTGAAAATGCCCCATGTTAGTGACCAGGAACTGGCTGAGGTCAAGGAGCTGTGTTTCAATAGGATCACAAACTCGCAATTAAAAAACATTACGAAGGTCAAAGAGACATTTACTATTTGATTACATTACCGTAGATACTCAAGTATAGCGCGACCCGAATATAACGCGATGGATAGAGATTTATTATGGAAATGAGAGAATACTCAAGACTCGAATATAACGCGAGGAGAAAAATGTTACTGGTCCGGTAAACAATTAAAATCCTTCCAGGTTCTCTTAACACAGTCAGGCTACCCCTCAGGCCAGGGTGTTCTGCTCTAGAATGATTACAGTTGTTACTAAGTATGAACATGCCGGCCACTTGTCTTCTTTACTAGTGACTAAATGGCCGGCGGAGATGAGCTTGGTGAAAGATTGGCTTAAACCGAGCGTGCCCTCTGGCCGTGATGGATCCCACCTCTCCTGAATCTGGAATTTCCTGAAGTGTTTGCAAGCATCAGCAAGACCGCATTCACTTCAGCGAGACTACCAGAACTTCCAGGAGACTTGGGATCCAGAGCATAGCAAGTTTTTTTTTTACACACAATGTAGATCTCTTGAATATAATGTAAATTTTTGTCACCAAAATCTAGCGGTATTCTCTACAGTACCTTTTGAAACTTGCAGTTCCTCTTTAAATTCTGTAATGATTTTTGGTTTCATGAATAACCTTGCAGGGTGACCAGGGCTGGCATAGGGGCCACTGAGCTTTTAAATGAGCCAGAGTTACGTTGCATTCAGTTCTCAAAGAATGAGTGCAACCTTTTGCTGTTTTGTATTATACATATAGAGGGCTGACAACTCTCATTTGGTATGCACCCCTCCCTGTTCACAGGTGTGCCCCACCGTGGCTGCCTATAAAGGCCTAGAGCCTGCTGGGGAGCTCCAGGGTGAGTTGATCCTGTAAATGCAGATACGGTCAAGTTAGATAGGACCTGTCAACGATGGGGTACATTGCCTGTGACAGGCTTAAGCAAAGTATGATCATACTTTGTGAACTGAATCCCCATAATTTTTTTTACCTCAGTCAGACGTTTGAACATTTTTAAAACTGCTTTTTTTTGCCACAGAAGATGATGGAAGGAGGTGGTCATTGGTGTGGAGTGCTCTTTCCTGGTGGTTTGTGTGTATATATATATGTATATATATATATATATATATATATATATAGAAGGATCCACAATGGAGGAGGCACACGTGGACTTCTTAAAAGATACTGGTATTTATTCAAAGCTACATTAAAAATCCGACGTTTCGACCCGTCGAGGGCCTTTATCAAGGTATCATACCTTGATAAAGGCCCTCGGCGGGCCGAAACATCGGAGTTTTAATGTAGCTTTGAATAAATATCAATATCTTTTAAGAAGTCCTCGTGTGCCTCCTCCATCGTGGATCCTTCTCGATACTATTCATCAGGAGATAAGCACCGGGGCAACCTACACACGACTGCTGGAGACTCTGGCCCGCAGCACCTTTTGTTTATGGGATATGCGTGCCCGGCTTCCTTGCTGATTTTATATATATATACACACACATAATTTTTCAATTACTATATTGTTGCAGATTTAAGTTGAAAAGATGTTTCAGGAGTTTATTGTAGTTTACAAAGTTAACTTTAAATGAAGCAATAAAAGAAAACCAGCACAACATAGAACAGAACAATACAATAAAAACTAAAAAGCAGGATGTTTTATGACGCTGTATTTGATTAAATCCAGCACAAACAAAATAATCCAATATATTTGTTCTAGAGCGTCCCATTCATCAAATAAATAACTAGAAAATGGCTGAGGGAGGGCTTTTAGGATTTACAATAAAGAAGTTTGGGAAAAAATAAAGATGGACGAGAAACACACAAATATAGATAATATTTAACCCCCGTTCTGATACGTAACAGAATGAGTCCTGCACAGGTTAAGTCCCGAAATGTAATAGGTGTGTATGTGTGTATGGTACCCGGGTACTGTTCAACTGGCCAGTGAATTTACTGAAGGAATGTCTTCGACTAGTCAGTTGGGGCCCTGTGGACTTTAAAGAGAAAACAGCAGCATGTCCTTTAATCACAAAACAGCCTTGGAGGCCTCTCACCCATCCGACGATTGCTTTAGGCTCCGCTGACCCAGGACGTCTCTCCGCTCGATTTTGACTGGGGATACTAGCGGCCGGATCCGTTGTCTGACTTTATGCAGCTTGTCCAGCTCACCGCCGGCTCTCCGTACCCGATCAACTCGCGGTGACTCCTCACTCGAGGTCTTCGGTTCCTCCGGTCTGCAGCAATTCCTGGATTCTGGCAAGTCTCCTTCTCCTCAGGTTGAGTGACCCAATAATGACTGACAGGTCTCACTCAGGCTCTGGCCTAGGCCCTCTCGCGATTCTCTTCAGTGCGTCTGCTTTCTCTCGTTCCCTGGCACGCTCTGGCGCGTTCTCCACGAGGTGGAGGATGTAAGTGTCCAGTCCCCACCCACTTCCTGTCTCCTTGCCAAGCATGCCGGGAAATGTAGTCCCAATGTCCAGTGTCTCTAATCGCGACTGTCTCCATCTTGTGGCCAAAAATAGGTAATGCCACAGCAAGATTTTAACACAGCGCTACACTCTCCCCCTCCTAGAACTCTTGGGTCTCTCCTAGGAGGTACAACAGTTACATTACATTTCCACAATATTGAATACAGTTTACATAACATGCACAGGTTCAGCAGCATACATATAGTGAGTTAGGAACACTTCCTCAAGTTGACTCATATTTTGGGCTACCTCAGCTAACATAGCAGACACTTCGGGCAACCTCTGCACTGTGGTGATGGCCTCTTCAGTGCTATGTCCTGGTGAGTCGTAGGTGAGTTGTTGGGCGGTCGAACAGAGCGTTTTGGTTCTGGCTCAATCAGTTCCTCTTCAGGTGGAAGTACTATAGGTGTTGGCTCAATCCTTCTCTCTATCACTGGAGCAGACGTTTCTTCAGAGTATGATCCCTCCAGTGAAGGCATAGAACTATAATCACCTGAATAAGCTTCCGGAGCTACCGGGATTCCCACAGCCTCAGGGACTTCCAACTGAAATTCAAGAGGCTCAGGGATATCAACAGTCTCAGGGACTTTCAACAAAAATTCTGGAGCTTCAGGCCTCAAATTACTCTCCCATCGTTCAGGAACTGAGATAATCTCTTCAGGCTCCGGTGAACGCATCCAGTCCAGACAGAAACTCTCTTCCTCACTGTCCCTTTCACTCTCTTCGACAACCCGGGTCTGTTGAGACCGAGTAACAGGAGGCAAACATGGAACAGGCGGATTTGGCAGAGGCGGTTCGTCCCCAACTGGCATCCTTACAGCCTCTCTCAAAGGTAACAAATGATTTCGGTGCCAGTTCTTAAGAGGCCCAGCCTTTCCATCCGGGCGAATCTGATACACTGGTAAACTCGGCAGTTGTTTGCAGACAATGTAAACCTGGGAACTCCACCTATCCGCCAACTTGTGTCTCGCAGCAGCACCCAAGTTCTTCAATAGAACCCTATCACCGGGTTGTAGATCTTGTATTCGGACTTTCAAGTCATAGTTCCTTTTGTTTCTTTGCTCCCTGTTCCTGAGGTCAACCGGGCCTGTTCAAATGCAGAAGCCAAATTCTTTCGAAGTCTGTCCACGTAGTTTCTATGGGAAGCTACTGACGTCTGGTCTAGAGATAACCCAAATGCCAAATCAACCGGCAATCGAGCCTCTCTTCCGAACATAAGACGGTACGGTGAGTATCCAGTTGCATCACTCTCCGTACTGTTATATGCATGCACCAGAGTAGCTATGTGCCGACTCCAACTCTGCTTCTCCACATTCGACAAGGTCCCCAGCATGTTTAGCAGTGTGCGATTAAACCTTTCAGGCTGAGCATCACCTTGAGGGTGATATGGTGTAGTTCGGGTCTTTTGGATTCCCAACAGCTCTAACAATTGCCCCACCAGTCTGCTTTCAAAGTCTCTACCCTGATCAGAGTGTATCCTCCTTGGCAGTCCGTAATGAACAAAGAACTTTTCCATCAACACCTTGGCCACTGTCGGAGCGCGTTGATCTTTTGTGGAAAATGCTTGGGCGTAATGAGTGAAATGATCAGTCACTATTAGAATGTTCCCTTGCCCACTAGCATCCGGCTCTAAGCACAAGAAGTCAATGCACACCAAATCCATGGGTCCCTGACTCTGCAGATGGCTCATTGGAGCAGTTCAGGTCGGTAGAGTCTTTCTCTGAATACACCTCAAACAGGAATGACAATAACTTTCTACTTCAGCCCTCATGCAAGGCCAATAAAACCTATCTCGCACCAGCTTAAAAGTTCTCTCTGCACCTAAATGTCCATGCTCATCATGTAGTGATCGCAGCACACTCTCCCTATGTTTAGTGGGGAGGAATAACTGTTGAATCTCTTCAGCGTTGGTTGAGGGGCCCCTTCGGTAGACACCCCATCCAACATCTTTAACCGCTCCCACTCTTTGTAGACCAATCTGGCTCCACTCGGGGAGTTGGTTAACAAAATCTCTCGCTGGTTTGCAGACAGGGCCTTTATGGTCAAGGCAATTAAAGGGTCTCTGGCCTGATCCGCTTTCAGGTCCTGTCTCGAAAAGGTAGGTAAACTCTCATCCCTTAACTGCGTAGGGTTACAGTAGAACTCAGGAACAGCCGCAGCCATAACTCCTATGGCCTCCGCTTCAATCCCTCCTTTGACCCGGCGCTCTGTTCCTTGACACAAAGCTTGCACCCCGTCTGGAGTCAACTGAGTCCATTCTGTAGTGTAGGGTCTTCTCGATAACGCATCAGCATCTCGATTATTCACCCCAGGGCGGTACTTCAGACTGAACCGAAACCCTGACAGAGCGGCCAACCACCGATGTCCCGTTGCGTCCAGTTTTGCGGTAGTAAGGATGTAGGTAAGAGGATTGTTATCCGTCTTGATCACAAACTCAGCTCCATACAGATAGTCTTTTAACTTGTCTACCACTGCCCACTTTAAGGCTAGGAACTCCAACTTGTGAGTAGGGTAGTTCTTCTCTGAACGCGTAAGGCTCCGGCTCACGTACGCTACAGGCCTCAGCAATCCGCCATACTCCTGATATAGGACTCCTCCCAGACCTTCTCGGCTGGCATCCACATGTAACTCATACGGCTTGTGAGGGTCTGCATAGGCCAAAACAGGAGCTCGGGTTAGACTCTCTTTCAGTTTCACGAAAGCTCCCTCACATTGACTGGTCCATTCACCTTGTATAGACTCTCGAGCTTTCCTTGGCCCTGGAGCTGACGGGTTCTTATCAGAGACCTTGCAGCCTTCTTCGGTGGTTTCCTTCTGCAGGAGTTTGTTCAGTGGTTGAGCTATTTTTGCGAATCCTCCCACAAATCTTCGATAGTATGAACAGAATCCCAAGAAAGATCTAAGCTCAGTGACGTTTCGGGGTCTAGGCCAAGAAGCTACGGCCTCCAACTTCCGAGGATCTGTCGAAACACCTTCTGCTGAGACCACATGTCCCAGATACGTAACAGAGGGTAGACAGAATTGGCATTTCTCCAGCGACAGTTTCAGCCCCTCTTCATGGAGCCTCTTCAAGACCTTCTCCAAACATTGCTCATGTTCTTCCAGAGTCTTCCCAAACACAATTATGTCATCCAGGTACACTAATACTTCAATTAGATTCATATCCCCGACTGTCTTCTCCATCAACCGTTGGAACGTGGCTGGAGCCCCCGTAAGGCCTTGAGGCATCCTGTTGAATTCAAAGAACCCCAGTGGACAGATGAACGCAGTTTTCTCCTTGTCTTCAGGATGCATGGGTATCTGGTGATACCCGCTTCGCAGGTCTAGTACACTAAACCACTTTGCTCCAGACAAACACTGTAGGGCATCTTCTATCCGAGGAGTGGCATATTGATCGGGGATGGTTCTCCGGTTCAACGTGCGGTAGTCTATGCATAGACGGACAGAACCATTTTTCTTCTGGACCAACACTATGGGAGATGCATATGGACTCCTGGACTCTTGAATCACCTTGGTTCTTTGCAATTCATTCAGCTGCTCTCGCAGATCATCTAAGTCTCCTAGCGGAACTTGCCTTGATCTTTCCCGAAACGGCTTGTCTTCTTGTAACCGAATGCGATGCTCAGTACTCTTTGCTAGGCCCACATCGAACTCATCTTTCGAGAACAATTCCTTCCACTTTAGGACTTGAGACTGAAGACGTTTCTTCCACTCAGGTGAAATGGGAGCGTCTTTGGGGTAGAATCTTTCATCTGGAATCTCTTTATCCACTCCCCCTCCTAAATCGGTAGAGAGGGTGTAGCAGACTCTACTTGCCCGATAGGCATTCGTGCTTTAAGGACTACTGGAGAATCCGTCACATTGCATACGCTGACCGAGACTCTTCCTCGTGTTCTCTTCAGAGCTTTGGTGGAGATTATTTCAGGAATCACTTCGACTCCGGTTTCACTCCCATGATTAAAATCGGTTCCCAGCACCACATAGGGACCGGGTTGCGATCCGTTCAACTTGACTGAAGCCCGGAAGCTCGCTACTTCTCCTGCTTGCAGAACCTTCTCTGTTCCACCCAGTCTCCACAGTCTTCCCACCTCGGCAGGTGCCTTTCGTTCTTCGACCATCCTCTGATAGACCGGACGTAACATTGGGTGTACTCCTTGAGTTGAACCTTCTTCCAACACGATAGGCGTCAGGAGACGCCGCACTAGGTCAGTATTCGTCCCCACTATCAGGGAGCTTCTGTTCGCACCCGAGGGTCGAGGACACACAATGGCCAATGCATCACAACCCCCAGACTGCCCGATGACTTCAGATCCGATCTCCAACTTCACTTGCAGGTACCCGTCATAAGGGAGTTTCTCAGTACCGATACCCCATATTTCCAAATCCTTCAATTCTTGCAGAGGAATGTGCTTTAAGTGTTTCTCGTAGAAGTCTCTGTAGATCAATGTCACTTGAGCCCCTGAATCTAACAGGGCTTGTGTGTAGACTCCTTCCACTTGGATTGGCACAATAGGAGAAGGACCTATCAGTTGGTCAGGGAACTTGGTGGCGGTATCCGGACACTTAGACCCAGTTTGCTGTACCCTGGCCTTTTTCTTGGCCCGTGCAGGTTTTGGGTGTGCATTGCTTCCCCATGACGTAGACCCGGATGCTAAGGGAGTGACTCTTTCAGTCCTGGCAGGCTCCACAGTTGACTCGGCTTGGGCCTTCTCGCCCTCTTAGTCTTGGCTTGGTTTCTGAGCGGGGTTCAACCTCGGGCACTTAGGTTGCTCCTTCACTTGTGCCCTCTGGCGTTTCCCGCCGGTGAGGTAGATAACAGTCCTTCTAGGGCTTTCAACAGTCCCTCGACTCTATCCTTCTCAGGCTTTTGGCCCTTGCACTGTGCGCGGAAATGGCCCAGTTCTCCACAACCAAAACATCTCTTCTTAGAGAGCGGAGACGTAGTTGCTTGTTGGGATTTTGTTAAGGGACTTGGACCAGACGCCACAGCAGCTCCCGTCGTCTGCATATCTGTGAGGAATTTCTGCATTTCTGCCTGCATTTCGGTCACCTTCATCAACACTCGGCACAGTTCCGCGTGCGCTTGTTGCAATTCAGCTTGAGCTTCCTGTACTTTCTTGACGGTCTGGACAATTCCCCACGTTCAGAGAGGTTCGATTCTTTGGCAGCCCTCTCTGTAGATTTAAAGACAACTAGGTGTTCTTGTTCGTCCTCGTCAGATCCATAAGTATCTAGGGAGTCGCTTTCAGGCTGCAGGCCGTCGTTATGTCTCACAGGTTGTGCATAAGCCCTTTCCCCCCGCCTGAAGGATTTCTCTTCCAGCAAAGCCTCTTCCTCTCGTACAACTCGGATCAGTTCCAGGTACTTCAACTCTTGGTTACCTGCTCTGCTTCTCAGCTGCATCATTACTGGATCTAGAGGTTGAGAGCCTCTCAGGATCTGTTTTATTCGGATCTTATCTACTTCGGCCGGTTCGGCCCCTTTTTCAGGAGTATCTGGTGTAGAATCTTATCTAGGCGCCTCATGTACTCGGTCATCCTTTCACCTCTTCTCTGATAGTGTGTTCGTACTGATATACCAGTTCGGCTGCCTTTTCGGTTCGTCCAAAAACTTCTTCAAGAACGTTTAGATAATCTAAAGCAGTACAGTCTTTTTCTACTCAGTTTTTAGGTTTCTCACCGCTTCCGACGCAGGTCCCTTTAAGCTCTCGTGATCCTTTTGCTTTTCTTCTGGGCCTCAGGGACGTCCCACTCATCCAGAGCCTGCATCGCCTGTTCCACCCATTCTTCAAAGGTTTCTTCTCCCGCCGGAGTTGGTATGTTTCCTGTAAAATTTCTTAACCGTCGATAACCGAAGTTAGTGTGAGGAGGGCTTGTTTTCTGACATTTAGCCAGTAGATCTCCAATAGCCACGATAAATTCAGGCCGATCATGGCCAACAGACTAGGCGCGGGAACACTTGCGGATTCGCCACGTGGCGCACTTGGCTGAATTAGTTGGACTTCCACCTCATCGGCCAGTTTCACGCTCGCCCCTGAAAACATGGTGGAACGCCCTTTCTCCATTCGAGAAGAACATACGTGTGAGAAGTATCTGGGTTTTTTTTAATGTCCAGTATTAACCCCCGATGATCTGGTGCTAGCGTGGCCACGGCCTGGCGGATCTGCTCTTCGGCCCAAGTGTCTGCGGGAATATCCATGACTATACAGCATTCTAACTGACTACTGTGCTCCTCACACCATTCGGCAACAGTGTCTGGATCCATATTTAACCCTTTAGATGCGGTTTTTCCAGAGACTGAATCCCGGACGAGCCCCCACGTGTAGCGCTCACTCCTGGAGGAGCCGCTGAAAATGAACCACGGGTCAGTCTCCCCGCACTAGGGAATAAATATACTCCAACACCGCTGTGAGTTTTTATAATTTAAATAGTTTACTAAAATAATAGGCAGATGTTGAGACACGGTATTCACAGATATTATTACAGTACTTTCGTATTGCGGTAAAACGCGTAGCGGAAAAGAAACGAAGCACGAGGCTTCGTATTTCGGAAGAATAAAATATTCGCAACCGAACAGAAAAATATATGCAATTATTCAATAGTTCGGAAAACAGAGACACGTAGCGAACCCCAAAATACAATCTCTTCGTATTACGATAAACGCGCAGCGGAAAAGAGAAAAATATGTATTCGGAACGTATCTTTAACCCCCGTTCCGATACGTAACAGAATGAGTCCTGCACAGGTTAAGTCCCGAAATGTAATAGGTGTGTATGTGTGTATGGTACCCGGGTACTGTTCAACTGGCCAGTGAATTTACTGAAGGAATGTCTTCGACTAGTCAGTTGGGGCCCTGTGGACTTTAAAGAGAAAACAGCAGCGTGTCCTTTAATCACAAAACAGCCTTGGAGGCCTCTCACCCGTCCGACGATTGCTTTAGGCTCCGCTGACCCAGGACGTCTCTCCGCTCGATTTTGACTGGGGATACTAGCGGCCGGATCCGTTGTCTGACTTTATGCAGCTTGTCCAGCTCACCGCCTGCTCTCCGTACCCGATCAACTCGCGGTGACTCCTCACTCAAGGTCTTCGGTTCCTCCGGTCTGCAGCAATTCCTGGATTCTGGCAAGTCTCCTTCTCCTCAGGTTGAGTGACCCAATAATGACTGACAGGTCTCACTCAGGCTCTGGCCTAGGCCCTCTCACGATTCTCTTCAGTGCGTCTGCTTTCTCTCGTTCCCTGGCGCGCTCTGGCGCGTTCTCCACGAGGTGGAGGATGTAAGTGTCCAGTCCCCACCCACTTCCTGTCTCCTTGCCAAGCATGCCGGGAAATGTAGTCCCAATTTCCAGTGTCTCTAACCGCGACTGTCTCCATCTTGTGGCCAAAAATAGGTAATGCCACAGCAAGATTTTAACACAGCGCTACACTGACATCAGGCCTTTGTGTGAACCCAACAGCAAGAAAACTCCAGGTTAAAGCATTAAAAGGAAGAGCCTGAGTACATTACTCACCTCCTATCTCTCTCTCTCTATTCATCCTATATTATTCCCCTCTCTCCCTCCCATTTCTCCTTCCCCTCTCTCTTTCCCCTGCTCCCCCTCTCTCTCCTTTTCCCTCCCCCTCCTCTCCTTCCCCTCTCTCTCCTTCTCCCTCCCCCTCTCTCTCCTTCCCCCTCTCCCTCCTCTCCTTCCCCCTCTCTCCTTTCCTTCCCCCCTCTCTCTCTCCTTCCCCCTCTTTCCTTTTCTCCCCTTTCCTTCCCTCCCTCTTCTTTCTCCCCTCATCTTTCCCCATCTCTCTCGTTTACTACCTTTCCTTCCCCTCCTTCCACCCATTTCTTTCTCCCCACATTTCTTTCTCCCCCCCCATTTCTTCCACCTTCCGCAGCAAAAGCTATATATATTAGGGCTGTGTACGCATATGTACGCTGGTTAAACAAATTGCAGGTGGCACTTTGAGCCTCATAAGTTGGTTTAGCTATCCAGTTTGGGCACTCGGGCTCAAAAAGGTTCGCCATCCCTGGTTTAGAGGGATTGGGGTTGAGGAAGACAAGGGGAATTTTACTAGACGGCAGGATCATTGGTGCCACTGGTTCAGGAATGGTGTTGCCACTGAAGCAGCTTCAATCATGTGTGAATAGGTGAGCAGAGGGATGAGTTGCATCAGTGATGCGGTACACTAATCTGAAGAGATGGGTTTTGAGGGATTTCTTGAAGGCCTGAAGATCGGGGGAGAGTTTGATAGGATGAGGCAAGTCATTCCACAGGACCAGAGCTGCCCTTGAGAAGTCTTGGAGGTGAGAGTTGACCGTAGACAGATGACAGGTGGAGACCGCCCACCGACCAGAGTTGTCTAGATGGGGACGTGTTTGCGTAGTAACAAATACATGTAGGGAGGGGTTGAATTATTGAGTGATTTGAACGCGAGCATCAGTATTTTAAACTGTATCCTGAAATGTACAGGAAGCCAAATGGAGGGACTGGCAGAGGGGGAGATACGCGAGGTGCGTCTGGTGAGAAAAATAAGCCTGGCCCCTGTATTCATTACAGATTGCAAAGGGGCGATACAGGAGATAAAGCAAGGCTTTTATAAATGTAAAATGCAGGAGCCAAGACAAAAACAGATGTTTCACAGCTACCTCTCCCAGGATACTAAATCAAACATTAGATCAGCAGAGCCATATGGGAAATGTAGTTCAAAACATTTGGAAGGAAAAAACCCTGGCATAAAGCCTAAAAGATCATGAATTTAACTGTTTTGTTTGTTTGCTGGGATAAGAGAAACTACTGACCAACAAGGACCATCCAAAACCATGTGGGCTGCAACAACTCATATCCACCCTGATCATCCAAAGCCCCCATGAAGGCAACCTGATAAAATATCAAATAAAGGCCCTAATTAACAACTCCAGGGAAAACTATATCAGAGAATGGAGACATGATATAGCAAACTCCAAGAAACTCACCATTTACCAATCCTTACAGAGGGAATACAAACTGGCCCCATACCTGGAGGTACTACAAGACCCCAAGGACAGACAGATCCTGAGCCGGTACAGACTGAGCACCCACAGCCTGGAAATTGAATCAGGGCCGCATAGACAGACCTACAAGCCCAGGGAGAATAGACTGTGCCAGCATTGTGACCAGGAGACCCTGGAAGATGAGGTCCACTTCCTCCTACAGTGCCCCAAGTACTCAGCACTGAGGGAAACTCACTTCCAGAGACTCTCCGCTCTCATCCCGGACTTCACCTCTATAGAAGAGACGAGGAAACTCCACATCATACTGGGAGAAGAGGAGCCGGCGGTGAAAATATCTGCCCAATACGTCGCAGAATGTCACAGACTGAGAGGAACATGAGAGATCCTGGACTTATAAATCCCCAACACGGACTCGCCCCCATCCCCCTTGACATTATCCCTTACCCCTGATAATGTCCATGGACTTGCCCATTCCCCCCCATATATATGTCCCACTACCCCCCTCCTCCCCATATGCTTTGGCAATGCTAAAATGTATTTGGTCCTGCCAATAAAGCTTATTTTGATTTGATTTGATTTGATTTGTAACAGAATTAGTGGATTCCGGTAACAGTATTGCTCTCCAAACAGGACATAAACAATTCTATGTCCATGTTTCCGCAGAGATAGAATCTTACGTAAAATCACCACATCAGGTCACCAATTGGTTTGTCTCTGAAAAGTCTTAAATTCCAGTCTGCTTTATAACTAAAGATCCCAGAAATGTATTCTGCATGGACAGAAAAGGCCACATTGATTAAAAAAATCCCAACAGTCCCTGGGGAAATTTGCCAACATTTTCTTTGCAAATTATGTTTGTAGTTGGGCTCTGGCATCCCAAAATGCTTTATCATCTTGGAAATGACACCTGGAGTGCTAAAACAATTTGAACAGCTATGAAACTGTGTCTAAAACACTAATTCCCAGCTGGTCCAGCCCGGAGCCTAAAGTTGCAGTAGCTTCTTTAGGCCAGTAGATGGCAATATCTGCCTGTCAAACAGGTTGCCACAGTAAAGAATACACTGGGAATATTTCCAAATATTTCTTGCTATATACATCATTAACCCCTTAAGGACCACTGACTATATCACCACTGACCACTACTATGTACATCATGGTCCTTTAACCCCCTCCGTCCCTATACTCACCTCTCTGGCCGGGGTCCCACGTAAGAATGGCTTCCTTGACGCCTGGCCTGAAGGTTTTATAGGCGTCTTCGCCGGGCGCCCCCGGCGCCTGCAGTGATGAATGTGGAAGGGGAGGGGGGCCTCCTTTGGAGTCCTTTTCCTCCTAAACGACTCCAGCTAGGAAAAAAGAGAGGCACCACTGAAGAGGGCAGAGTCTTTGGGGGGATCCTTTAGGGGATCCCGATCCATGGCAGCTAGATTCGAGGCAGCTAGACGCTGATCATGGCCTTTCCAATGATACCAAACATGATTAGGTTTGGTGAAAAAATAAAATACTAAAAAGATAAATAAAAAGTGGTTTTTTTAAAAATAATAATAATTTGTCTAGGGGTATAATAAAATTATATAAATGAATAAATAACACATAAATAAAAACTTTAAATCACATTTAAACATGATGAGCATAGAACGGTCAAAATGAGCTCAGCACACAGAGGTGAAATGGCTCAGCAGTGAAAGGGTTAAAAAGCAAAAACATTTAAAAAAAAATGGGTATTTCTAATTTCAGTACAACATATTTTTTGGGGGTTGTAGAATTTAGGGATTAAAGTTCGAAAAAGTGTGTTTTTTCCATTTTTTCATCATATTTCATAATTTTTATATAGCAAATTATACGATATGCTAGAAATAATGGTATCTTTAGAAAGTCGATGTAATGGCGAGAAAAATAGTATATAATATGTGTGGGTTTCATAAACCAGTAAGAGGAAAATTAGACCTAAACACAAATAGCGCAGAAACGCAGAAACAGCAGTGGGTACTTTCAGACTGACAATGGTAAAATCGCCCGGTCACTAAGGGGTTAAAAGTGATTTTCCAAAATACCACTGGTTCCTAACAAGTGGTCTTCCGGAAAATGTAGTGAAGGGGTTAACCGCTTACCTGTTAATATTAATGACTGGAGGGATAGGGCTGTAAGAATTATTTAGAGCTTACGTGATTTTCATTAATTAAGGAGTTAAATGAAGCAATGCAGATCAATTTTTTTCTAAAAAAATAATAATATATAAATGAATTTATTTTATCCACTCCTTTTGAATTAACAAAAAATGAATACAGCATATAAAAATAAGTAAGCAAGGACTTAGGATATATTGGCATGTCTTCAGTGGGTTAGCATTTGCCATTATATAATACCAAGAATGAACTGATGTAATTGCATCTGACACTCAACCTCATATAACTTGGAAGAGTGACCCAAATACAGCACAACGCGTTCAGCTTTCACTTGAGATATGCTCTGCTGAATGAAGTAATATCTGTAATGGAGTTGTAATGCATCGCAGTACGAATGATTCATGTCTTGACTACACTCAAAATGTTTCTCATAAAAATACAAGCAGGGGCATTAAGCTGAAGAAAATGAACTGCAGAAAATCTGCATTTTTTTCTGCATTAAGAAATCCAAAGAAGGTTTGCCCTTCTACAATAATTTAATTGTATAAAAAAGGTGTCATCTGCGCTCATTTCTATGTATTTCCATGTACAACAAAACACTATCAGGAGGTTTTAGTTTGTTTCAATGACCATTGCAACGTATGCTCACTCGCCCCTTCAAGGCACCTCTTTGTAGAGTGAGTATCTAACCAATATAACCAAAAACTGCTCTACTGAGCAGCTCCAAGCCCCTCCTGCTGCTTTTCAGCTAAGGAGAGGCAGAAAGATGGTGGGTTTTATTTATACACACACCAAACACTTCCCATTTGGGGTTGAAAACAAAACATGGGAAAAGGAACAGCAGCAAAACGACTAACTGGTCTTACAAGCATAATATACATACATACAGAAAAAATGGCGTTGCACCCATACTCATGAGAGGGGCTGCAGTAGAGCGGCTTTTGGTACATTGGTTAAGTACTCACTCTTCAAAGAGGTGCCTTGAAGGGGCGAGTGAGCTTACGTTGCAATGGCCATTGAAACAAACTAAAACCTCCTCATAGTGTTTTATTTTACATGGAAATACATAGAAACGAGCGCAGATGACACCTTTATTCTCTTGTTATGTCGTGAGTATGGGTGCGACGCCATTTGTTCTGTAAATAATTTAATTGTGCCCATGCAAGAAGGGAACCAGGAAGCACGATGCCGCGATCGCACAGAGGTGACAGCGAGGGAGCGCAGGGACAGATATGTATCCAGCCCCAGTGTGGCTCCGGGTTTACCGCTTTCAGCAATTACATTTAACCCCGAACCACACTCGGGATAACCGCTAGGGGGCTAAATAAATGCACCGATTCTGACATATACTGTAAACTCTTTCAGAATAGGAACGCCAGGGAGGTTAAAAAACACCTTTACTCCATCATCAGGCTCCCTTGATGCTGGCTGTAAGAGCTCCGATAGAGGTCTTGAGCGTTCGACAATTCCATTGAAAGCCATTTGCTGATCAGGAATCGACAGAGCTGTACCTAAATGCTGATTAGTGTTCTACTTACAAGAAAAAAGTACTTAACATAAGGGGCCCGATTCAGGCTAAACTGGAAACAGGAAGCTAAAAGGTGTTTTTTAAAGGGCACTCTAGGGTTAAATTGGATGATGGAGGGCAGGCATGATTAAGAGAGACTAATATTTAACCTCATAATTTTTGTTTTTACCGCCAAGCCTATTTTAACCATAGAGTGTCTCTATATGTGACTTTGTTTGCTGGAGTCTAGACTATAAAGAGAAACAAACAGAATGTGCTTCCATCATAAATCTTATTTAGTAAAAATTATTACCATATGTATACAATTAAGCCCTCAGTTTCTCACTTGCATACATATGGTTAATGTAACATTGCAGAGCCCAATTAGGGATCCATTAGTGGCATGTTTTAGCTAATTGTAAACAGGTCTTAGATCCAAGATATTCCTTTGAAGAGAAAACCCCTCTGTTCTTGAGGACTATTATGGTCACTATTAAAGTGCTGAAGGACGTAAGTCATTAAGTGAAATCAAACCAATACACGTTAAGCTACTTCAAATCAAAGCACCTCCCCACCTAACCATGTGCTCTGCAGATGACAGTGGCTACTTGTACGTATATACTGTAGAATTTTTATGTGTCTTTAACACAAACACCAACAACATAAAGTGGGTTTGATAAGTCTGACATGACAGTTAGGTTAGAAGAAGTTCTTAATACCTATTTAATGGCAAAATACATTTCCTACATTTTTCTTTCAGCAGGTTGTCCAAATATTGCCTTTAGCCAAGTACTATCTCATGGAGTGTAGTCATATGGTTTTGCTTTGTAAAGGCATTCAATATGAGATATACCCAGAAAACTGCATATACCTTCTGCTTTGCTTCATCACTTCATCACACACTGCAGTGAAAGTCATTGTATTGCTTCATTCTCTTGGCAACTTTACATTGGGAATGGAACTTGTGTTCCCCTTTCCCATCCGGCATATTACAGTAAACGTTTGTAAGTCAAATGGAGATTTAAGATGCCCTTAATGATGCCCAAAAGCATGAGGTGTGGCCATTTTTGTTTTTATTTCTTCACACCTACTGTATGTTAGCATCATGTCGCTGATTGTTGCTACTTGCTACGACAACCTCAGGCCAGGAACAGCAGTACTAATCCAACAGTGGGTTATATTGGTAGTGGGGCGACTCCTATGAGAAGGACTAAGGGTGTTGGATATTGAAATAGTAAATTATTATTGATATACATTAATTATAAAAGTCAACAGATTCCAATGACTGTTCAAAGGCACAAATCTAAGTTTAAAAGTTTTCAATAAATACATTCAAACAAGACATTATATGGTAAAGACGATATAGGATAAATAAAATAGATGAACCTATTCACAATTAGGGATGAGCCGAACACCCCCGAGTTCGGTTTGCATTCGAACTCCAACACGAACACGAACTCAATACAAGTCAATGGGACTCAAAGTTCGAGTTTTAGAGTGCCCTCCAAGAGGGCATATATGCTAGATATTTGCCATAAAAGGTGTATGGGGGTCCGGGTAGTGCCCTGGGGGACAGGAAACAAGGACAAAAAGTTAAAAAAAAAGTTTTTAAAGGGACAGTGAGTTTTCCATGAAATAAGGGTTAAAAATAAAAATGAAAAATTCCTTCAAATATCGTGCCTAGGAGGTCCCCATAACCTGCCCGTGAAGTGGCGGATTTCTAGGATGTATAGAAACATTTATAAACAATGTCCGGGTCCGGGTAGTGCCCTGGGGGACAGGAAACAAGGACAAAAAGTTTTAAAAAAATACATTTTTAACCCTTCACTGCTGACGACGTGTGGGACACGTCCTCAGTTACTCCCGCTGTATGCTGAGGAGGATGTGTCCCACACGTCATCAGCTTTGCGGGACCCCCGGCGGAGATACTCACCTCTCTGTCCGGGGTCCCACGGTGTTCTGACTTCAGCGCCCTCAGACGCTGAAGTCAAGCTCCTCCTGATGTAAATGTAAATGACATCATTGCGCCATGCGCGATGATGTCATTTCCAGGCGACCCCCGGCAATGATGTCAAATGATGTCATTTTTTTGTGGAGGTCCCACAAAAAAAAGGAAGCACCGCTTAAAAGGGGAGAGTCTCCCCTTTTAAGCGGTGCCTGGCTTTAAGGCTAAGGTCAGACTAACGCAGTATTAAAGTGCGTTTAGCCGGACTAAATCACGGCCGTGCTAGCAGCAAATTACATCCAATGCCAGGCAGCATACGAAGAACGGCTGCACAAAAGTGCGGCCGCGCAGCGCAAGTGGCAAACGAACGCATTTTTCGAGAACGGCAAACCTACTGACGTACAGAGTGCGCTGCGGCCGCTAGTGGCATGTGTGTGTGATTAGGAGACGTCAGACGCTGGTAATGTCCGGCCAACATCACATCCAGACGCAAAAAGTGTTTTATTGATAACCGTACAAAATCACGGCCGAAAATGCGCATCGTATGACTGCTATCGCGTATTCTGTGAAAAAATGCGTCCATTCGTTCGAACGCACTTTTTCACGGACAACGCGAAAAATGCGTTAGTCTGACCCTAGCCTTACCCCTTAGGCACCGGGTCGCACTTCGGCGCCTTGCGGCGCCGAAGTGCGGCCTAGCTCCGGTGGGGGCCACCATCTTGGGTGGCGGCTCCACCCCCGGGTCCCCCCTCACTGCCTGACGTCCTCACGCATAGCGTGATGACGTCAGATAGCCGCGGAACCCCTAGCTGCCCGGAATCCCCTGGTGGAGATAGGGGGTTCATTTGAACCTCGATATCTCCAGAACCGTGGCAGCAAGGGGGTCATGGAGGGTGTCAATCGAAAGGCATGAGCATGAATAAAAATATGAAATAAAAATAAAAAAACATGTATTATTTTTTGTGTGTTATTTTTATTAATGCAACAATATTGTTCACATTTGAATTATAATGTGAACAATGATGCTGCATTAATGATTTTTTTCTATGGTGTGCGTTTGCTAAAAATCACATAATTCCCCCCAAAAAATTTAATAAGTCCCCATTTCTAATTTTTTTACAAGCGCACCCATAGAAAATATAACCGCAAATGTTCATGTGATAAAAGGTGAAAAAAAACCACTTTACATGCTGCAGATGATTAAAAATTCAAGTTTTATTGCATTTTTTGTTATAATATACAGGCAGAACATGATGTATACATATAAAAATGATATATTATGAATCTGCTGAGTCTGCCGGAAAGAACGATATATAATATGTCTGGGTCGTATAATAAAATGTGGTTTCAAATCGCGTTTAAACATGATGAGCGAAAGCGGTAAAAATTAGCTCAGCACACAGCGGTGAAATGCCTCAGCAGTGAAAGGGTTAAAGGAACAGTGAGTTTTCCATAAAATAAAAGTTAAAAATAAAAACGAAAAATTCCTTCAAATATCGTGCCTAGGAGGTCCCCATAACCTGCCCGTGAAGTGGCGGATTTGTAGGATGTATGGAAACATCGCCATCACAGACCCACACACGACACCTGGCACTTCCAGTCTGCATACAATGTATCAAATTCATGAGACCGGACTAATTAGAAGCACATGTTATTTCCAAACACTAATTGAACACCTGTTGTTTACGCCGTTTGAGAGCACAGGTCATTTAGAGGTGAGAATCTTTGCACCTAGACATTAGTTTTTAATTCAATATCTAATAAACCGTTGCTTATAATATTCTGCAGTAAAGAGTCTCTTTATTTCTAGATTTTTTAGTATTTTTTAAGCATTTTGTTATACTTTTTTAAAAAAAAAAATTTCAAACTCGAACCGAACACGCCAAAAAGTTCGAAGTTCGCGAACTTGCGAATGGCCAAAGTTCGAATCGAACTCCGAACTGATCGAACCGAACAGCTCATCCCTATTCACAATGGAATTTACATTCTACAAGTTGTAGACTACAGGCCGGCCACCACTTATCTGGAATTCTATAATCCAGAAGACTCCAAAAACTGGAATTTTCAGTGCCGTCCAGATTTTATCAATTCTGGGAGAGGGGCATTCCGTAAGATCGCTGCCACTTGGGAATTTGGTACATGCTGGGAGCTTCTGAGCAGCCCCAGGGTGTGACATACTGCATGGAGTCTTGCTGACTCTGGATGGCATATTAGCAAAGAAACATTGCTCTCAGTTTGTGCATATGGTGGGAGCTGCAACAGGAAGGAGATCAAGGCTCTCCTGCTGCAATCTCTTTCCTCTAAAGCATTGGATTCTTCCAGATTCTGAAATCTGGAAGAATCCAAAATGCCAGGTGTGATGACCACTCACTATCTTCCCAGTCGTCACGTGTGGAAGGAGGGTGTACAAGGGGTTAACAGCTCCAAGCCGCTGGATTTACTATCTCTACCCCCTCTCAGGGCCCCAAATTATGCCATCATAGCCTCTCTCAAAACCGTACACACCCTTCCAAATATTTGCTGCCACCACGAAAGTAATAGGGCACTTTTCAGACCCCTGTAACTGTATAGCACCCAAATCGAGGCGACTAACCATTTCCAGCTAAAATATCTCCCAAATGGTAAATTCTACAGTAATGCTGACCAAAGATTACAGAAGAAACATGAGTCATCTAGAGCAAAGACAGTACTGTGTTACAAAGTTATAATGGCAAAAGACAAAAATAAAACTTTGTAACACAGTGCCAATATCACATAAACAAGACATAAAAAATTTAATAAAAATGTGCAAATACAGTTCTTGAAATAAAATGGGACCTAAACAAAACACAGAAGCCTAACTTACATAGATTGCTCTTCTATGGGTGTTCTGGCTTTTTAAGTCCCAGGAATGTTCTTTCAGAGATGTTTCTTGATCCAAAGTCCTTGCGAAATACAACTTGGGCACTGGCCCTCTGTCTGTCCAACACCCACCAACCAACACCTATTTAGTTCATGTATGTCATTCCCTGAATCATGTTTCCATCCAGCCCTCCACCCAAGAGAGCAGATTATCAGATAAGGTGCTTGAATGCACAAAATACTAGTACGCTTTAAAGGAATATGCTGCTAGTGTTCAATAGTACCTTAAATAAATTCCTTCCAATACAAGACTCTCTTTACATCTTTGAAATGACTTGCCAAATGCTGACATTTTTATATGAATTTCAGTTGAATAAAGTCTACCAGATGCTTTTTTTGGTTTAAATTCACTATTTCCCCCTATCCTTCTGTAATCTGATCTACATCATCTTTCCCCACTTCATTCCTGTACACGACACAGACCATCCCTCTCTCCTGCTACAAACAGTGATGTTACAGGGCTGTCACAAAACCCCTTGATTCCTACATGCAGACACTGCCTAACTGTCTACCTACACTGTCGGTCTTTAGAATAGCCAGAAAAACTAAACACAGGACAGACACACAGAATAAAGTCAAAACAAGCTGAAGTTAGGAACCAGAGCAGATATTAATACAAAGCCAGGGGTCAGTACTGTAACGGGTAGTCATACAAAGCCAGGAGTCAGAACCAGAACAGGTAGACAGACAGAGACAGGAGTCAGAACACAAGAAAATCAAGGAGGGCAAGGTTTAACAATAGAGTAGTTAGGAAAACAAGCCAGAGTCCGTACACGGTGTGCCATAAATACTAGAACAGGAATCGCACTGATCAGGTTAACCCCTTAAGGACCACTGATGTGCATAGTACATCCTGGGGAAAATTCCCCTTAAGGACCAAGGATGTACTATGTACTTCATGATGCTTTAACCACCCTCCCTATACTCACCAGGGTCCCACATGGGTAAATAAATAAAATCCATAAATGGGAAATTTATTGGATAAAATACATAGCACTAACGTGTTTCGACTAAAAGTCTTTCTCAAAGTGCATAATCCACTTTGAGAAAGACGTTTAGTCGAAACGTGTTAGTGCTATGTATTTTATCCAAAAAATTTCCCATTTATGGATTTTATTTAAGCCTCATTGCTTATTATTCCTTTTATTATCCCAGATGTGAGACCTGGAAGGAACCGTTTGGAAAGCAGGCTGCTGGTACCGGTGAGGATACTGCCTAATATCATCACTCTACCCTATGCTTTACTGCTCAGAGCCGGCATAAGTGTGGCTCTGGAAAAAGTGAGTTGAATAGCCACTTTTTTCTATTTGATTCCCCATCTTTCAGACATACTGCGCAATGTATGTACATTTTTATATATTCTAGGAATCTAGAGGGGAATAATTAAAGAAGAAGATCTACGGACTTTCTCCATACTGTGCGAGGACCTTTATTATTTTTATTTGTATCTTTTGTTGTGTGGACATAAGGAGTGGATCCATATGGGACCTCGCTGCAATTTTTGTTTTTGTGTCTATATATTGTTTGTTGTGTTTATACACTGATCTGCACCCATTTACCCTAACTTATTTTACGCATTCGCCATGGCATTGTTTCGATAACCTTATGCAATGTCACTACATTTTTTTCCATGCAGAATCGCTTTAATTTCTCACCAAGATCTTGTATTGATGATGGTAGAGTCGGATGTTGCGTAAAGTCTTCTCCAGCACATCCCAAAGGTTCTCAATGGGGTTAAGGTCTGCACTCTGTGGTGGCCAATCCATGTGTGAAAATAATGTCTCATGCTCCCTGTAGCACACTTGCACAATTTGAGCCCAATTAATCCTGGCTTTGTCATCTTGGACTAATATGCCACTAGCGAAGCATAATCCATCGATGGTAAAACCTGCTCATTCAGGGCTAAATTAAAATCTTTGCGTAAAAGCGGTTACGCAACGCGTGAATTTGTGCACCAAGCGTTAACGCGTAGAAATCAACGCTGGAATTACAATCCTCGTGCATTTTTTCATCCGTCGAGCAATAACGCGCGTAAAACAGATGTGCACAAATGCTCGCGCAGTAACGTCGCGCACAGAAATCAGTGTGCGCAGTTTTTTTCTCGCGATTCAGCCAATCAGAGTTAAGAACCACAAGTATCTCACGTTAAGTTTTTGCGCCTATCAAAGTCAATCTGAGCATATACAGTATGCTGCAGCAATAATAAATGCACACACAACTTCTCCATTTTATTGGTTTGGTATGAGTAGAATGTGCAATTATACTTTGCTGCATTTTTTTTTTGGACTGGTGTATTTGCGGTTAGGCAGGTTGTTCAGATTTGCCATTAACACCAGCTTTTAGGAGATGCTAAAATTATACGCGCAAAGGCTATGCGTTAAATCCTGCGCATAGATTGTAATACCATCTGCGTACCAGCGTTCATTCACTTTTGCGCTCACAATGTTAAGTATAGGACATGCGCAGTACAGTACGCTCACGCAGGGTTCGCGCAGGATCACCCGCGTTACACGATTACGCGCGTTTGTTGCGCTGAATATGTAATACGACGGTCGGCGCAGTTGGTTTTACCCCTCGTGTTAATGTTTGCCGACGCAAACTTTTCCGCGAAGATTGTAATTTACCCCTCAGTATATCCAGGCAATCACATGACCTCATGTTTTACCATCTGATACAAATGAATCACTGCAGTAATTTTTCAGTGGAAGGCTCACACCTGTTTGCTTAGTTAAGTCCAGGTGGTGACTTTTCTTTTTGGTCAGGCAGCGAATATAGTAATAAGAAACATCAGCATCCATGAACCCCTTCCATCCATAAATACAGCATTATGTCATTTCGTTATAATGGTTAAGATAAGATGCATGGTGTCGCCTGGTTATACCGATGTTCTGGCCCACCCCTTACTGTATGGTTGCATGAAGTGGAAACTATTTGATCAGCGGAAGAAAGGGTTGCTCTGTCCTTGGGTAAGGTAGCTGAGCACTATCACTCTTGGTACTACTGGCTGAGCACATGCTTACCCCGTGTGGGAAGGACCGCCCCCTGACCTCGTTAGGTTTGCTCCCTTTATTGACTACTCCCCTCTCACCGTCCCTCCCAAAACTCTACCCACACCCTACGAAGTTCATACCACCCAATCATAGGCATTCGCTTGATGTTCGCGCCCCTCGGCATTGTATCCAAAGCAAACGTTGCATATTATGCAATGTTCTATGTTTTATTTACTGCTACATTCTGCACTGATGATATTGACTATGTATGACTTTTTAATCTCTCAATAAAGCACAATATGTTAAAAAAAAGATGCATGGTGTCTCTTTGTAAGAAACAATACATATGCAGTCATTAACCCCTTAGTGACCATGCGGTTTTACCATTGTCAGTCCGACAGTGCTCTCTGCTGTTTTTAATTTCTGCGCTGTTTGTGTTTAGGTCTAATTTTCCTCTTACTCGTTTATGGAACCCGCACATATTATATACCGTTTTTCTCGCCATTGTATCAACTTTCTAAAGATACCATTATTTTTCATCATATCATATAATTTACTATAAAAAAATTATGAAATACGATGAAAAAAATGGAAAAAAATAATTTTTTCGAACTTTACTCCCCAAAATCTACAACCGCAAAAAAAAACCAAGCTAAATAGTTTCAATATTTTGTCCTGAAATAGGAAATACCCAATTTTTACATGGTTTTGGTTTTTAACCTCTTCACTGCTGAGCCATTTCACCTCTGTGTGCTGAGCTCATTTTGACCGTTTTATGCTAATCATGTTTAAACGTGATTTGAAGTCCTATTTTATTATACCCCCAGACAATTTTTTTTTTTAACCCACTTTTTATTTTTTAATATTTTTTTTATTTTAACCCTTTCGCTGCTGAGGCTTTTCCCGCCTCTGTGCTGAGGTCATTTTTACCGGTTTTGCTCATCATGTTTAAACGTGTTTTTAAGGCTTATTTTAGTATATGACCCAGACATATTATATATTGTTCTTTCCGTCAGACTCGGCAGATTAATAATATGTCATTATTATATGTATACGTCATGACCTGTCTGTATATTATAACAAAAAATGCAATAAAATATGAATTTTCAATAATTTACAGCGTGTAAAGTGTTTCTTTTCACATTTTAACATGCGAGCAATTGCGGTTATACTTTGTATGGGGTGCGCTTGTTAAAAAAATTAGAGATGGGTCTCGTTACATTTTTTTTTGGGGAAAATTACACGATTTTTAACAAACGCACCGCATACAAAAATCGTTAGTGCAGCATCATTGTTCACATTATAATTGAAATGGGAACAATATTGCTGCATTAACAAACCAAAAAAGAAAAAAAAAGAGTTTATTTTTTTTTTTATAATTTTTTTTAAATATTTTTTTTTTTTTTAATTTTTTTTTTTTACAAACTTTTTTCACTTTCGTGTTTGGTATCGTTGGAACGGCCATGCTCTGGCAGATCCAACAATACCAAAAGTTAACCCCTAGCTGCCACGGATCAGGAGATAGGGAGTTCATTGGAACTCCCTATCTCCACCGTTGGTGGCAGTTAGGGGTTAACTCCAGGACTGGCGTCATCGTGCTATGCACGATGACGCCAGTCCTCAGGGGGAGTTCCCGGAGGCTTGGCCGACATCGAAGATGTCGGCCAGCTCCGGGAAAGGATCACGAACCGGCGCTTTTCAGCGCCGATTCGCGATCCAGCTCCCCAGGGGTTAATGCCAGGAACCATTTGGAAGGGCAGGCTGCCTGCCTGCCCTTCCAAATGGTGCCTGGGTTAACCCCCGCAACGCCGCCGATCGGGAGGGAGAGAGGTCCGAAGGACCTCCCCCCCCTCCCTTTCAGGCGCCTCCTCCGCACATGCGGGGGGGCGCCTGAATTAGGTGTCATCGCGCTGCCGCGATGACACCTAATTTCACCGGCGGCGGTTCCGGATGCTGGGCTGACATCGAGGATGTCAGCCTGCACCGGGGGCCCAGCGATCGGCCGGAACTCGGCCGAACGCTGACCCAAAAGTGAAGACGCGCTCAGCGCGTCCTCAGCACAGCAGCAGCCATGCGGAGGACGCGTCCTCCGCATCGAAGTGGTTAAGGGGATTTTCCCCAGGAAGTACTATGTACGTCAGTGGTCCTTAAGGGGTTAATGTATAAAAAATTCTAAATTTTATAAATATGTTTGTAAATACAAATCTACGAACTCTATAACCCAGCAGACATTTCTCTGAAAGACCGCATAAACTGTAAATCCTTTACACAGTGAGTCCTAACTGAGTGTGTGCACGTCATGAAGTTGTGTAACATTGCTTTCTATTAAAATGAAATCATTTTTCGTGTTGAATGAGTTGAAAACAAGAGTTAGTTATTGAAAGGCAGCAGGACCACTCCACTTAACTGCACTTTCGTTATGTTATTGACTGAGAATGCCTTGGTAAAGATCAATCAATGAATAGAAAGCAATCAAACAGCTCCATGAGGATGTTTTTACTGTGTTTACAATGAACTTTTAAAGACACATTATAGTAACAAGCAAGTATATGGTGGCAAACATGTATTTGTATCAGTATATATGTATATTCTTCTGAAATACTCAGGGTTATTCAAAGAGATCCGAATTGCTTGAGAAAGATAACCCAACGCTGAAAATCAGCGTTCGGTTACCTTTCTTGGCCATTTGGCTATCCAGAGAGCAGGCAATTCGCCAAATCCTGGCGAATTGCCTGAACATACGGTGCCTGTTTGGTGCCTGTTCGAAGGCAGTGAAAACCCCATGAAAAAGCACTGCTTCGGCTATTCAGAGAACACAAACCAGCAGTGAAAGGTTCCCGAAATGCCCTGCCCTTCGGTGGTTTAATTCGGCAAATTTATTCAGGAGAATCCCATAGGCTTCAATGTTAAAAATATTCCCGTTTTAATTCAATATCTAATAAACCGTTCATTATAAAATTCTGCAGTAAAAAGTCTCTTTATTTATAGATTTTACAGGATATTTTAAGCATTTTTCAGATTTTTTTTAAGTTTACTTATTTTTTCTGTAACAGTCCTCTGTGTTATCATTCCCTGGATCTCATATGTAAATTTCAGACATTTTCGCTCAGTAGTTTCTTTGCAAACAGCGTTTCATTTTCACAGATTCACACAAACTATTTTGCTAATTTATTCACCTCCCTCGTCTGCGGTCTCAGCTGCTTCGGCTGCTTCGGCTGTGTTCGGCTCCTGCTCGGGCTTGGTTTTCGGCAGGTTAATCCAGATGTTTTTGGGGGTTTTCTGCGTGCATTCGGTGGGTTTTGCGGTTAGTTTTCGTCAGGTTTGCGGTGACTTTTCCCTGCAAGTCGGGGACCCTGTGGTATTTGCTGAATACACCGCAGGGTCACCGAAATGGGATCGGCAAAAGGAACCGAATTGAAGAGAACGAAAAGTCACCGAAGGTGCGGTGATTTTTCGAATCTCTTTGAATAACCCTGAGTGTTTCACTTTTCAAACATTCATACAAACTGTTTTCCTAGTTTATTCACTTCACTCTGTCTGCGGTCTCGGCTTTCTCCGGCGGCTTCGCTGCGTATGATCGGCTCCAGCTCGGGTTTTTCCGTGGTTTTCGGCAGGTTAATCCAGATGTTTTTGCGGGTTTTCGGCGTGCATTTGCTGGGTTTTGCGGTTCGTTTTCGTCGGCTTTGCGGCAGCTTTTCCCTGCAATTCGGGGACCCTGTGGTGCTTGCTGAATACACCGCAGGGTCACCGAAATGGGATCGGCAAAAGGAACCGAATTGAAGAGAACGAAAAGTCACCGAACGTGCGGTGACTTTTCGAATCTCTTTGAATAACCCTGACTGAAAGGAAACCAAATTTCAAACTTTATTGTAAAGGAAAACTTTCAAAAGCAAAATCTCTTAACACTGGGATCTGAGAGCTTATATTCATTCCTGAAAAACAAGCTGCTTTGGAATGGATCGTTCTGCTATGGTTATCCCCAAATTAACTGCTGCGATATAAAGTATAAGGGCTGCTAATTTGCAGTTACCAGCCAGAAACGCCGAGACACAAAGTGTGCTGTTTGGTTGGAATAGCAGCTCGAGTCATTAACAGTCAAATTCACTACCAAGTGTTTTTCCAAAAAAAATATTGTCAGAAACCAGTGGTTTTTGTTAAACAATTTTAAAATAATTATACAGTAAGAAATATTTGGGCATATTCCTATTGTATTTCTTACTATAAACAACCTATTTGGACAGTAGATGGTGCCATCTACTGCTAAATTGAGTTACAGAACCAGCTCAATTTTTTTTCCCTGCATCGGCTGCTGAATGTCTGATGTCAGTGCATCATCAGCTGACTTTACACAGATTCAGGCTAATGTCAGATGAACGCAGTCTGAGCGCACTCTGCGTGCTTGCATAACGGACATACGTACTGATGGAAGATACTGTAGACACCACGCGGTCTGGGTTTTTTGGACGGATGTAGAAAAAAAAGGGAAATATGGGAAATAAAATGAATTAAAATTAAATGACAGATACAGTCAGCCAGACCAAAGAAACTTCTGAGCGTCAACGTGATGGACGGTGCAAATGTGCTGCGTCTGACGTCGTGTCATCACGCACACAGGCCGCTATGCGGATGCGGCGCACTCTGGGCATCCGTCATAGCGCTTTTACGTCGAAGGCCTAAATGGCGTCCGTTGCCACCTGTGTGGTGCGTGCGCACTTCGGTGTGCACGTACTTCGTGTGTTGGTCTCTATTGATCACAAATCAATGCTATGACGGACGTTAAACTGTGTGGCGACACGGATGTGATGACTGCGTTCGTCTGATGCTAGCCTCAGCTCTTTGGCCATTATGCCCACAGGGCTGAAACTTTGGGGGCACCTTCTGCAGACCAAAAGCAAACGAAATTTGTTTGCAGGAGATGAGTTTAATTTGCTTTTTGGCTGCAGATCGAGATATCTCGATATCGGGCCACTGGGTGGTGCCTTTGAAGCCCGAGATATCTCGATCTAAGTAGTGAAGGGGTTACACCAGCAACCACAGTTGGTTGGAATCAAGCTCATGGCTGGGTTTATCAAAAAGGTCAATATTTTCTATCACTAGTGTGTTTAGGTATCGGCTCTTTTAAAGTTAGATGATAGAGTATCTTGGCGAAGGTAGATATGAAACAGTAGGAATATTAAGGATGTTTCATCAAAATAATTCATATTAATCATATTAAATATCGGTCATGATTGCCTCCTGACTGATCACATGATTGCCCACTAATGGCTTGCATTTCTGGATTCCATTTCATTGCCCAAGACTAATTTTACATCTTCATTCAAGTTGCCACAAAATAACTGGAGAGCATCCTAATAGAAGGAAAAAATCCATCACACCCATATCTAGTGATCCAACATCTGCTGGATGCTTTGATAGTCCTCTCTGGGTTTTTGTCTTTTAACACCTTCAAGCTTTAACTCTTCGATTACTGGAACTAAGTGTTGCGTGTCACAAGTGCTCTTATGAATTACACCTGCTTGCACAAATAGCCAAAATGCGAAACACACACAGATCAAATTAAATGTACCGGCTGGGTGGAGTAGAGGTAATGTCACTGCTCTGCATGGAGAGAGCATGTGGAGTCATGGGCTTGATCCCAGCGAGCAACCTCTCCAGTAAGTGTCCTTGGCAAGACACCTAACGGTACATACTCGCCACCAAGGACATACTTGAAAACAAGAGAAATCTTAATGTATCCTTCCTGGTAAAATCCATTCTCAAAGAGGTGAACTACAGAGGGATGGTTAACAGATTTAATTATGTTGGCAGATAAGCTAGAATGGGGACGGAATATATCGATTTGCTGATTTGCGTCAGGCATATCATAGCTCTACCATCATAAAATTCTGACATTATTGGAATTTAAACACTAGGGGCCACATTACAATCTCCACGCTAAAACGGGGTTAGTAGAGAAAAAAAACTACGCCCACAGTTTTCTCCCTACTGCCCCTGTTTTAGCGTGGAATTACAATGCAGGTGCTTAAAAAGCTGCCTGCATTGTTACCGCGTGCTATGCCCCTGGATGCTCCATGCCGGCGCTAGCACTAACCAAGGCTTTTTTCCTGCTGGTACGCGCTGGCACTCAGTACCGACACCTAATGGGAGGGCAGATGCTCCTCCGCTAGGATGCAGAGGATGTCTGCAACCCATGCTGGAAGTTGCTCTGATTGGTGCCAGCCTGGCGCTGATTGCGGACTTCTCCCCCAGGAAGCCAACATCTTGGATGTCAGCTCCACCTGCGGGACATAGCCTCGCCCACTGACACCATCGCACATGGGCGTGAAGATGTCAGATGTGGGATCTCCCCTCCTGCCGGTCAGAGAATGCCTATTCCCTATGGAGGAGATACAGTGGTATCTCTGGACCCATAGATGCTAAAAGGCCATGTGAGGGCCTTTTATTTCATGATTTTTTTCCATTGTTTGCCCCAAGGAATTCTCCTGGAATCTATTGCTTTTTTTTAAATCACACAATGTAGATTGGGGCTCAAAATTTCAGGTGCTGAGCTACTAGCCAGGCCTTAAAAGTTACTCATTATCCGTTAACCTACCTAACCCCGCCCCATACTGCCCATTTTCCTCTCCCAGTTTCTACACTCAAATTGCAAGAGGGTGAGTGGAAAGTTTTAGCCCTGCTCAATATATCATGAACTGTCACCACTGGCCATTTCAAGGACTGGTTCTAGATTTTCTAGCTTAGGCCTTCTGTTTCTGTCTCTCCTCCTGCCCATCTATGTTTTGGGTCATATATATTACCGACACAATATTTCTCCTACTCTTTAGCAGAAAAGGTAAATTCTGATGTCAAAATATATTGACAAAATAATGGAATGTTAGATAAAACTGTAATGATATAAGGATAAATGGTTTATGAACAGTTTGGTTATTAAAGTGCTTCAGGCCGAACTAGTAATGAATTAAGCACTTGGTGGAAATATTGATGTGGGAGCGGTAAACATCCATTAGCAATACAAATGAATGAACTAGTTTATGACAGCAACATCTTCATAGTAGCAATAATCTTTGCTGAAGTCTCATTAGTAAAAATTGTTCTATATTTATTCAACCTTTGCATGCTTAGATCAACAGAGACAGACAACATCCCTGCAGCAATCAATGAATTTTAAGTTTTGTCATCTAAAACTCAGCAGAAAGACAGAACCATGAGCGGAATGCCCCAACATCTGTTTACAAAGTTGGTGTCATAATCACATCGCATGTCCACCCTATTTATATCATGTAAGGAAATCAGACAAGCGTTTTCGTTCAAGGGAAGTGTTTCCTAGCAACGGTAGCTTGATGCCACTGATATTACTATATATGAAAAAAAAATGTATTATTTTTAAAAAAAATATGTCCTTTAATTTGTTGACAACGTGACAGTGGTCAGGACACTGTGATGATATTTGCAGGAATTGATCCATAACACTTTAAATGCAACAGTTTTATATAAAAAAAAATGTTATCAAATTTTTATATATGTTAAAAGATCAGAAAAGGGATTATTATGAAAGAATAAAACCATTTTTATTTACCTATGGTAGTGCATCTATATAAGATGTGTAGTTGAAACTGAGCTATTTTAGTTTTTTTGGCAGAAAGTTTTATTTTTATTCTACCAAATCTTGGAAAAAAATAACTGCAAACTTGTTGCTGCAAAAATTGCAGCTCTCAGTCTGTCCATTGCTCTTGCTAAATAATTTGACTTCGTACACATACATTATGAGTGAAGTTAGCTAGGGTTCATTTTAGGATTAGGATTAAGGTCAGGGTTAATGTTAGGATTAGAGTCAAGGCTAGGGTTCGGTTTAGTTTTACCATTAGGGTTACTTTTAGGACTATATATAGGTTTAGGGTCAAGGCTAGGGTTCAGGTTAGTTTTAGCATTAGGGTTAGGATTATATTTAGGATTAGGGTCAAGGCTAGGGTTCGGGTTAGTGTTAGCATTAGGGTTAGGATTAGGGTTATATTTAGGATTAGGGTCAAGGCTATGGTTTGGGTTAGTTTTAGCATTAGGGTTAGGATTAGGGTTACTTTTAGGATTTGGGTCAAGGCTAGGGTTGAGGTTAGTTTTAGCAATAGGGTTACTTTTAAGGTTATATTTAGGATTAGGATCAAGGCTAGAGTTTGGGTTAGTTTTAGCATTAGGGTTAGAATTAGGGTTACTTTTAGGGTCATATATAGGATTAGGGTACCTTTAGAATTAGCATTACTTTTTGCTGCATGTTTTATTGTTTGGGTTACAATTAGGATTAGGATTACTTTTAGAGTTTAGGGTTACTTACTATTTCTGCTCGTTTAATGGATAGGGTTACTTATTGGATTCTGATCGCTTTGGAAGATTAACTTTGGATCAGTTCAGAGGCTCGGCGATTTGGATGCTTCTGAATCGTTTATATCCCCTTTGTCCGTATTTATTTGTATTTTGTGCAAATTGAAAAGTACAAATCCCTCTCTTATCTCCCCCCCTTCCCCTCTCTTCAGCTCCTATCCCATACCCACCCTTCCCCACCCAGATACTCGCTCCACCCCCCCCCCCGCTCCTCCCCATATACCGTCCCTGACACCGCTCATCCTCTACCCAACACATACTCATCTCAGAGACCGGCCCTCCCCCAACTGCTTGACTAGAGCCAAATACAACCACACCCTTTGCCGAACTGACACCCCCGTGCCCTTCCGCCCTGTAGATGCCCATGAGATCTGCCACGACGCTCAGCGGACTTCGATAAGTTATATCACCCATACCCTTTACATGATGTTTTCTCTTTGTTACCCTGCATGTATCTGCACTGTACATAAACGTTTAATTCTTGATGGCAATGTTCTGTACCATATAGACACTTATTGCTGTGTATATGACTTTATTTGTTTAGCTTTGAATAAAAAAAAAAAAAAAAAAAAAAAAAAAAAGAACAGTACAAATCTATTGCGCACATACATACATGTACCTAGGTACCAGTATATTTGTTATAGCCTCAAATGCTCCTGCATTACACGACCTTTCCAAATCAAAAACACTATTTACCCATCATTATTTTGATTAAAAGAGTCAAGTAGAATTAAGACAATTTATAAACCTATATGGCTTTGGTTCCAACATTATTGACAGAGCCTAAGAGGGTTAAATATCCGCGGTCATCCCAGTAAAGTGGAGAAAGCACAGCTTCATCATCAAGGCGCTGATCTTAGCGTATTTTGTGTTTTTCAATCCATATCAGACCTCGTTCAGAAGATACGGCGGATCCCGCTGTTAGATCTTGATCACAAGCTGGGCGCTTTCTCTCTTCGGAACCCAGGCAGTGCAAGGTCCTTGCGAGCTGCCAGTTGCCTACGCCTTTTACGTGGCCGGCGGGCCATTGACCATTTTTCCTCTGTAACCACAAGCCAGCCATACTAAAGCAACCTCTTCCTCTGCAAAAAGGCCAGAAAAGTCACTCTGCACCACCATTTTTCCTCTGTAACCACAAGCCAGCCATATTCAAAGCAACCTCTCCCTCTGAAAAACACCAGAAAAGGTATCTTCAATCAACACCGCTTTTGCTGTTTTGTTACTGCTGCTGATAGTATATAAATATATACACACACACTATTTTTTTTTCTTCCCTCCTTTTTTGATAGTTTAATTCTGTGCTGATTCTCAGTCTGCTCTGCTCTGGTCCTCCTGCTTGTAAATACTTTGCATGACCAAATGGCAACCCCGCCTAAACTCTGTTTTTGCTTCATCCACAGTCACTCTTCACCACCATTTTTCCTCTCTGCTGTCCTACCCAGCCCCTATCCTAATTATATAGCCTCGTTTTCTCAGCTGCTTCAATCCTCATTCGGTTTAACCCTATCATACCTAAGCTCTTGGTCTATCATTACGCAGTGTCTGCCATATTCTCTCTGGCAATCATCTTCACACTCCCTCTGCTCCCTTTTGTTTCACTTGCCCTAGTCCCTTAGATTGCAAGCTGATGGGACATCTGGCTGAGCACTCGTATAAAGTGCTGCATTAGCAGGACAATTATCCTATGGGCAGGGCTGTCTGTTCCTTATATTTTATTATGTCACCTGTCTGTGCTTCCCTATTTGTAAAGCGCTACGGAATCTGTTGGCGCTATATAAGTACATGTAACTAACTGTTGAGCATCTGAAGTCATCAAGTCTGACATTGGGCATGCTCAAGTTATGGAGCTCTCCATGACGCCAACCAATCGGAAGAAAGGGCACCCTGTTTAAACTGCTTTTCTGATTGTCTACTTGTGTTTGACCCAGTTATAGGTACTCAGATTTGTGTACCTCTGGCTCCCCTTTGACTGGGTTTTGGCTAATCGGATTTGTGTACCTCTGGCCCCCTTTGAATCGGCTTTGGCTAATCGGATTTGTGTACACCTAGCTCCCTTTGAAGCGGCTTTGGCTAATCAGATTTGTGTACACCTGGCTCCCTTTGAATCGGCATTGGCTAATCAGATTTGTGTACCTCTGGCTCCCTTTGAATCGGCTTTGGCTAATCGGATTTGTGTACCTCTGGCCCCCTTTGAATTGGCTTTGGCTAATCAGATTTGTGTACCTTTGGCTCCCCTTTGACTGGGCTTTGGCTAATTGGATTTGTGTACCTCTGGCCCCCTTTGAATCGGCTTTGGCTAATCGGATTTGTGTACCTCTGGCTCCCCTTTGACTCGGCTCTGGCTATTCAGATTGATGTACCACTGGCTCCCCTTTTTTCTGGGTTCTGGTTATCAGCCTTTTATATTGTCTTCCCAGCAATTCTATCTTTCGCTGCTTTCTTCTTTCCTGTCGTTTTTCCCCAGCTATCTAAGGACTGGTGGGTTTATTTCTTTTTATTATCCCTGCGTATTAGGTTCACCTCTCATTGTTCACCATTGCAAAAACCAGTTGCATAAAGGACTCATTACTTTACCCATTACTGTCATTTCCTGCGCCTCTTCCCATTCAGCCATCCTCCAACCCTCCACTTCACTTACCCTATGCACTCTCACCTAATGTGTCACCCCTCTCCTCTTAGATTGTAAGCTCTCGAGCAGGGTCCTCCCTCCTTCTGTTCCGTGTGTGTAACATGTATGTATATTTGTTATTCTGTCTCTCCCATTGTACAGCGCTAAGGAATTTATTGGCGCTTTATAAGTACCTTTAACTGTAACTGTAACTGACTCTTACCACCCGTGGGTTAAGGGCTTTCTAGTTGTCCATATTGGCCTGACCAGGATTACGCCTCTGATTCTGCAACCCAAAATTTGACAATCCACTGTGGACTGATGTAAGATCCCAGCCCCGTTCACACTGTGCAATTTTATCACACGAATTTTGCCACGACATTGCAGCAAAATCCGCGCAACATCGCACTATGTAGCTTCTCCAATGCATTTCAATGGAGCTGTTCACATCTTGCCGCATGACGTCGCGCGATGTTGCATGTCGCCGTCGCGGTAGCATGTCGCTGGTACATGTCCCTTTTTTTGCGATTTTGCGATTTGCATTGGTGGTGCTTTGCAAAATCGCAACATTATCGCTCTATGTTGCGAATATGAAAATCGCACGGAATATCGCGCGATTTTCAAATCGCACAGTGTGAACGGGGCCTAAATGTGAAGAGGTCAAAAGAAGTAAAAAAATACATAAGAGGCAGACGTTAAAAGCATTTAAAATACATAGATACCATACCAAAACAAAAAGTATATATGAAGAACATACAGATAGAGAAGGCAGGGAAAGGATAGTGAGGACAAAATGCTGTTGTATTTTTTTTAATGACTGTATCTGTAAATAAAAGCAGGTGATCTGCACAGTATTAACTGAAATAAATTAGAGTTTATTTAATTTGGTTTATAATCTAGATGTTGTAATTGTTTTTCTGATTTAATTAGGTATCATACAGTCTGCTTCACGTCCGCAAGATTTGTGGATTTGTGTAAACTATGACTGATTCATATTTTTACCTGGCGCTTGCGTCCATCGTTTTCTTTTCGCTTCTGACATGGCTACCTCTGTAGTATAGTTTATGATGAGAGCTGTCACCTAAACTGAGATGATATATCATATCTAATTATAACGCTGATCATAAAGCTAGACTAAATGGCTCCAACTTGAACATATTGTAACTAGAGGCAAAGGATGCAGTTGGTTGAGGAAATAATAGAATTAACTCCTGGGAAGTTAAATAACAAATCGAATTATAGCGGCTATAAAATAAAAAGTGTTTTCTTGTAAACCTTCCCATTAAACCAATTAAAAGCACATTTACATTACATTTTCCCAATATTATGATATGATTATGATATTATGAGGCTTAAATAATCACAAACACAAATCTATAGAAATATTTTATGAAACAGCAGCCTTGACGAAATAAAATGAAAGTGAAGGAAAGTAGAATAAATTTAGAACAGCTAAACCTTTGCAAAGATAAACATACCAAATAAATACAAAGATTTAAATGCTTTTGCAGAGAGAAGGCAGTTTGCCAAATTTTGGTGAACTGCCATCCAGTACGGTGCCTGTTTGAAGGCAGTGAAATCCCCCCTAGAGAAGCAATGGTTAATCTATTCAGAGAACACCGAACAGCAGAGAAAAGTTGCTGAAATGCCCTGCTGTTCGGTGGTTTCATTTGGCAGGTTTATTCAGACGAATCCCAAAGGCAGAGGCGTAACTAGAAACCTCAGGGCCCAGGTGCAGGAACCATGACGTCCCCCACCCTATACAAAAAAATATTTTTTCCCCCCTCCCGTCAACATGCATTGGTCCCCTCCCAGGTCCACAATGTTGACTCCAGACATCGGTGTCCCATTTTTTCCAGGTCCACTATGACCTCATCAGTCCATCCCATTTTTAATGTAATGTGCACTCTATGTATCTCACTGAGCTCCACAGCAATAAAACTCTCAGCAATGTGTACTGTGTATGAGCGTATCACAGAGCTCCACAGCAATAAAACTCACAGCAATATGCGCTGTGTATGAGGGTATCACAGAGCTTCACAGCAATAAAACTCTGTAATGTGCAGTGTGTATGAAGGTATCAGAGCTCCACAGCAATAAAAATCACAGTCATGTGCAGTGTGCATGAAGGTATCACGGAGCTTTACAGCAAGAAAACTCACAGTAATATGTGGTGTGTATGAATATATCCAGGAGTTCCAAAGTAAAACTCATAATTATTTTTTAAATTTATTTTATAATTATATCTATAAAATGTAGGAAGGCCCAGGCGAGTGTGGGCCCCCTGGACTCAAGGGATCGGGTGTGGTGGCACCCTCTGCACTCCTGGTAGTTGCGCTCCCCTGCCCAAAGGCTTCAATGTTAAAAATACTCCTGTTTTAACTCAATATCTAATAAACCGTTTATTTTTTTAATTTGCAGCAAAAAGTCTCTTAATTTATAGATTTTTTTAGAATCTTTCAGGCATTTTTTGGCAAAAAGTTTCCCTTTTTTTATAAAACAGCAGATGGATTTTCTTTTTTCTGTAACAGACCTTTTTATTATCATTCATAGGAACTTATATGTAAATTCCAGATGTTTTCGTGCAGTAGTTTTTTTGCAAACAGCGTTTCAATTTTGACACTTTCAATCCCTTTTTTTTTTTTTCTTACCCCATTTATCAGCTTGTCGGCTTTTTCCGGTGGCTGGTCTGCACTGTGATCAGTGGCTCGGCGACTTTTCCAGACGTGTTTGGCGGTTCAAGTGACCAGATACTTCGGATCGAATCGGATGCGTTTTTTCTGCGATTTTTACCGCTTATTTTGGGTCTGTTCCCTGCACACCAGGACCCTGCGGTGAATGCTGAAATCACCGCAGGGTGGGGAAATTTGATTTCCCGAAGTGCAGGGAACAGGAGAGCACTGAAAAGTCAGCGACATTTTGGTGCTCTCTGAATAACACCCCTTTGTCTCTCGTGCTAGGAGGTTAATAGTTAATAGGCCCAGAGCCAAGCTAACCATAACCTTTACCACTCTACCTACTCCCAACTAGGGATGAGCCGAACACCCCCCGAGTTCGGTTCGGGCCCGAAACCGAACTTCCCATATGTTCGGGTCCGAACCCGAACCCGAACTCGAACTCCATGCAAGTCAATGGGGCTGAAAATTCGGTTTTTAGAGTGCCCTCCAAGAGGGCATATATGCTAGATATTTGCCATAAAAGGTGTATGGGGGTCCGGGTAGTGCCCTGGGGGACAGGAAACAAGGACAAAAAGTTTTAAAAAAAACGTTTTTAAAGGGACAGTGAGTTTTCCATGAAATAAGGGTTAAAAATAAAAACAAAAAATTCCTTCAAATATCGTGCCTAGGAGGTCCCCATAACCTGCCCGTGAAGTGGCAGATTTCTAGGATGTATAGAAACACTTAAAAACAAAAAAATGACTTTTCATATGACGGTAAATGCTTTTCCTTTAATCTATCCATAAACAACTGCTTGGGGCGGCAGTCTGTATGAAAAGAGGAGACATTTTCGTACACGCAGAAAAAGTTTGCTGATTTTTTGGGCTAAATTATTGTGAAATATATGCAGGCTTTGGATGAAAGTAACAATAGGTGCTTCAAAATTGGTCCTTTAGCGTCCCCAACAGTGCCGTCACACCGTAACCCCTCTGAGGATATGAATCTGATACAGGCGTCAGTGGCAGTGCACCCAAATATTGTGCTTTTGGTGCAGGCCTGCAAGTACTATCATACAGTAACCCCTCTGTGGTATTGTGGAAGAATGCAGGAGTGAACCTTGCGGTCCTATATTAAAAAGATATGCATCTGGTTAAGGCGTCAGTGCACCCAGATATTCTGCCTTTGGTGCAAGACTGCCAGGCCAGCAAGTATCATCATACAGTAACCCCTCTGTAGTATTGTGGAAGAATGCAAGGGTGGACCATGTGGTCCTATATTGAAAAGATATGATTCTGGTCAAGGCGTCAGTGCACCCAGATATTGTGCTTTTGGTGCCAGGCCTGCAAGTGCCATCATAATACAGTAACCCCTCTGTGGTATTGTGGAAGAGTGCAGGGTTGGACCCTGCGGTTCAAAAAATTAAAATGATATAAATCTGGCACAGGCGTCAGTGCAGCCAAATATTGTGCCTTTCATGACAGCAAGTGCCTTCACACCGTAACCCTTTTGTGGTATTGTGGAAGAGTTGTGCTGGAGGTTTTGTGAATGCAGAAGAGGAATCCTATCTATTCCATTACTTCAGCATTAGGGGATTGATAGCTGCTGACCCAGGACTGATTCATTTTTATAAATGTCAGCCGGTTCAGAGTCGGTGGACAGACGCACTCTTTTTGTTGTGACAATTCCAGCGGCACTGAACGTCCTTTCGGAAAGCATGCTAGATGAAGGGCAACCTAGTAGCTGCATAGCATATTGGCTAAATTCTGGCCAGTGATCCAATCTCAACACCCAGTAAGCCAGTGGATCATCTGCTGGAAAGGTATCCAGGTCTGCCCTTGCCCCTAGGTAGTCTGCACCATATGGTGAAGACACTGGCAATGGGTGCCTACATTTGATGTCCCTGGGCGTCGAGGACTAAAAAAAATTAAAAATGCATCAGTCAAGCGGCCCTGGCCTTCACCACTATTCCTCTGATCATCCGCAGCCTCAGAAGCACGTGTGTCAGCACTTGGTAATCTACCAGTGCCTGGAAAGGTGTTACACAAGTGTCGCTTTAGAGCGTTCTCAAGTTTTTTCATCCTGTGCTCCCTCTGTGCGGGCAGGATGAGCTCTGCAACTTTACCCTTGTATCGTGGATCAAGAAGGGTTGCCAACCAGTAATGATCCCTCTCCTTGATAGCACGAATCCTGGGGTCCTTTAGCAGGCTTAGCATCATTAGGGAGCCCATGCAGCATAGGTTGGAGGTGGCATTAGCTTCCGAGTCTTCCTGGTCAATGAGGATGACCGTATCGTGCACTTCCTCCTCCCAGCCACGCACTAGCCCTTGTGTTTCTGGGCACACGAAACCCTCCCTTGAGTAATCCCCACCTTCAATGCCCCCACTACTTAAATATTCCTCCTCCTCCTCATCCTCCTCCTGTCTGATCTGAGTAGGACCCGCTGGAATGCTGTCTGCGGAAAGACTGGGGCCTTGAGAGCTAGGGAAGGCCTCCTCTTCCTCCCGCTGCTCTTCCTCTAGAGCCACATCTACAAATCCCCGCAGAGTGTGCTCCAGCAGGAACACTAAAGGAATTGTGTCACTGATGCATGCACTGTCCCTGATCACCATCCTCGTTGCCTCCTAAAATGGTGATAAGTACAGTGCATGCATCCTTGATCATCAGCCACTGCGGGGGGGGGGGAAACAAGTTGACCTGAACCTGTCCTTTTGCCATACTCACACAGGTACTCGTTGATGGCCCTCTGCTGCTTGTGCAGATGCTGCAGCATTGCTAATGTCGAGTTCCACCTGGTGGGCATGTCACAGATCAGACGGTTTGTGGGAAGGTGGAATTCTCTTTGAATTTCTGCCAGGCGAACGCTTGCTGGGAATGACCATCTGAAGTGGCTGCAGACTTTTCTGGCCTGGATGACAAGCTCTGGCAGCCCTGGGTACTTGGTTAGGAAACGCTGTACCACCAGATTTAGGATGTGTGCTAGGCATGGTACATGCGTCAATTTACCCTTGCGTAGGGCGGAGAGAAGGTTGCTGCCATCATCACAGACGATCATTCCCAGCTCAAGCTGGCGTGGTGTTAACCATCTCTGCACCTGCCCCTGCAGAGCTGACAGAATTTCTGGCCTAGTGTGGCTCCTGTCCCCTAAACAAACCAGCTTAAGCTCAGTATGGCATCTTTTTGCTTGAGCCATTGCGTAGACCCTGTCAGGCGTCGGTTTAACTGCCATTTCGCAAGAGACAGAGAAGGAGGAGGAGGAGGAAGAGGGAGAGGTGGTGGTGGTGGAGCAGACAGACCTCATAAAAGCAGCTTTCTGGAGGCGTGTTGGATGAACAAGCTCCAGCACAGAGCCCCGTCTTGGGTCCGTCCCAGCTGCAATCAGAGTTACCCAGTGTGCCATGAAGGAAATGTAACGACCCTGTCCATGCTTGTTTGACCACGTGTCTAAAGTCACATGCACCTTGCTGCTGACTGCCTTTCCCAATGACTGGATAACATTGTCTTCCACGTGCTGGTATAGTGCTGGAATGGCCTTGCGTGAAAAGTAATTGCGTTTTGGAACCTGCCACTGTGGTATAGCACATGCAGCAAATTCACGGAAGGGAGCAGAGTCCACCAGCTGGAAAGGCAGCAGCTGCAATGCGAGTAATTTTGCTAAGCTGGCATTTAGACGCTGTGCTTGGGGATGGTTGGGACTATATTTTTTCTTATGCTGCAGCAGCTGTGGCAACGTAATCTGACTGTGTAAATCTTCAGCTGCTGGGATGATGTCACATTGTGAGGAAGGACCTGGTACATCCATTACTGTAGCATCATCCCTGTCAGTGGAGGTTGTAGGCAATGACATGGCAGGACATACAGTGGGGGTAGAGACAGATGAGGAGGAGGAGGACCTACGCAAAGTTTTGCGCCAACGGGATGTGTGGCAGTTGTTCATATGTCGCCTCCAGCACGTGGTACCCAAGTGTCCGGTATCTTTCCCACACTTAAGCCTCATCTGACATAGATTACAAATAGCAACGCTGCGCTCTACTGCACATTTCTTAAAGAACTCCCAGACAACAGAGTTCCCGCATGTGTTCTTTGAGACAACAGAGCTCTGCACCGGAGCAGCTCTGACATGTGATGCCTTGGAGTGGCTAGTGCTACGGTTGGTCACAGAGGATGTTGTGCCTCGTGTTTGCTGTGCCTCCTCCTCCCCCTCTTCCTCACTTAATTAGTCTGTTCGATCAGGCACCCAGGTGGAGTCAGTGACCTCATCATCATTGTCATCATCACCCCCTATCTCCTCGTCACTGGAGCAACTTGGCAGTATGCTGCTGGGCAACATGAGTGCCAGTGTGTCATCACTGGCACCCCTTTCCTCTAGGTTGATTATACTCCCTTGCTCAACCTCAGAGATTGAATCAGAGCACTGTACTTGCTGCGCATCCTCAAGCAGCATGTCACTCTCATTGTAGTCAAACAATTCAGCTGACTCCTCCGTGTGTGATAGCGAGGCTACGGCAGGAGTAGCTGTGGACATGGAGGCTGCATTAGATGCTTTGGCAGCTGAGGTGGACTGTAAAGCACTAGAAGCCTGGCTGGCAGAGGACTCAGGAGGATGAGGATGGCCTGGTTAGCCAATCCACCAAGTCCTCTGTATGTTGCTGCTGCTTAAGATGGCCAGCACCAGTTAGAAAGGACAAGCGTGCCCCTGCAGAGGATGCACCACGTCCACCACGACCAGAGGCACAGCCTCCCGACACAGGGGCTGCTTGCCCTCTTATCTGTGTCTGGGAGCGTCTGCCTTTCCTTTTTGTTCTTTCAGACATGGTGAGTGATATATAGATTAATATATACAGAACTGACTCAATTCTGGTATAAAGATTTAAAGAACTCTGGTATAACTCAGTGAGACACCCTGATAGCTGGCAGCCAGTGACAAGACACAGATTACAAGTCTCAGACACCTCCTATAAATCAGTGAGACCCCTTGATGGGTGGCAGTGAAACCTCCTATAAATCAGTGAGACCCCTTGATGGGTGGCAGCCAGTGAGAACACACGGATTATAACAATTCCCAAATGTTTTAAAGAAATTAGTGAGCCCCAAAATACTGCGTGGTACTGGCTGTGTGACAAGACACAGATCACCTCAATTCACAAATGTTTTAAGACTTGCTGGCACAGTGACAAGACACAGAAGATCACCTCGATTCACAAATGTTAAGAAATTTTTAACCCCCAAAATACTTGCTGACTGTGTGACAAGACACAGAAGATCACCTCATTTCGCAGATGTTTTAAAGAAATTTTTAACCCCCAAAAAGACTTGCTGGCACAGTGACAAGACACCGAAGATCACCTCAATTCACAAATGTTTTAAAGAAATTTGTAACACCCAAAAAGACTTGCTGGCTGTGTGACAAGACACAGAAAATCACCTCAGTTCACAAATGTTTTAAAGAAATTTGTAAACCCCAAAAAAACTTGCTGGCACAGTGACAAGACACACATCACCTAAATTCCCTGATATTTGGTAGAAATGAGACCCCCCCAGACGCGTGGCAGACCGGCAGTAACAACACACAACTACAGTTGTGTTCAAAATTATTCAACCCCCAATGCTGTAAAGGGTTTTAGGGAATTTAGTGTACATTTGCAATTGTATTCAGAATGAAATCCTACAAGGACTTTTTAAAGAACCATATGCAACTAAAATGACATCAATTGGTTTTGTAATACAGTAGTAAATGTTTCTTTTGTGAATTCTTCATTGACACAATTATTCAACCCCTTAAAGACTACCACTCTGAAGAACAGAGGTTCATTCAAGTGTTTTCAATCAGGTATTGAAAACACCTGTGGATGTCACAGAGCAGCAATAAAGCATAATAAGCACCAATTAGGCAGCTTTAAAATGACTCTGATACTCAGCTCCTTCTAGACATTTACTGGTGTGGTTACATACATGGTGAAGTCCAGAGAATGGTCCAGGAAGACAAGAGAAGAGGTGATTACTCTTCACAGGAAGGGCAATGGCTATAAGAAGATTGCAAAGATGTTAAACATACCAAGAGAGACCATAGGAAGCATCATTCGCAAATTCAAGGCAAAGGGCACTGTTGAAACGCTACCTGGTCGTGGCAGAAAGAAGATGCTGACTTCGACTGCTGTGCGCTACCTGAAGCGTAGAGTGGAGAAAAGTCCCCGTGTGACTGCTGAGTAACTGAGAAAAGATTTGTCAGATGTGGGTACTGAAGTTTCAGCTCAGACAATACGGCGCTCACTGCGTAATGAAGGTCTCCATGCCAGAACTCCCAGGCGCACCCTCTTGCTGTCTCCAAAGAATAAGAAGAGTCGACTGCAGTATGCCAAAAGTCATGTGGACAAACCACAGAAGTTTTGGGATAGTGTTCTGTGGACTGATGAAACAAAATTAGAACTGTTTGGGCCCATGGATCAACGCTATGTTTGGAGGAGGAAGAACAAGGCCTATGAAGAAAAGAACACCTTGCCTACTGTGAAGCATGGCGGGGGGTCAATCATGCTTTGGGGTTGTTTTGCTTCTGCAGGTACAGGGAAGCTTCAGCGTGTGCAAGGTACCATGAATTCTCTTCAGTACCAGGAGATATTGGATGACAATGTGATGCAGTCCGTCACAAACCTGAGGCTTGGGAGACGTTGGACCTTTCAACAGGACAATGATCCCAAGCATACCTCCAAGTCCACTAGAGCATGGTTGCAGATTAAAGGCTGGAACATTTTGGAGTGGCCATCGCAGTCACCTGACTTAAATCCGATTGAGAACCTCTGGTGGGACTTAAAGAAAGCAGTTGCAGTGCGCAAGCCTAAGAATGTGACTGAACTGGAGGCTTTTGCCCATGACGAATGGGCGAAGATACCCGTAGATCGCTGCAAGACACTTGTGTCAAGCTATGCTTCACGTTTAAAAGCTGTTATAACTGTAAAAGGATGTTGTACTAAGTACTAAGATTGAATGTCACTTGGGGGTTGAATAAAACTGATAATGATGTGAGCACAGAAAAGACATTTTGCTTATTTCATTATAAATGTTATGTTATATTTGTCTGACCTACACGTGCCTCTTTGATTTAATTGTAAGCAAGATGACTGAATGATCAAAATCAATGTCAAACTGGCCAAAACAATCAATTTCAGTGGGGGTTGAATAATTTTGAACACAACTGTATCTCCTCTGAAATCTCCTCTCAAAATGCATGCTGTAGCTATGCGTGGAAACGTTATATAGTGTGCTGCGGGACTTAGCGCTGTGAGCTCATGATTGGGCAAAATTTGCCCAATCAGGACTCTGAGCCATGATTGGCATACTGTTGAACCTGTCTTGCACCAGACCTGTGGTCAGGTGCAAGGCTGTAGCCAATTACGAGCTTCAGGCCAGTGGGAAAATGCATTGTGGTCCATTGTGATGCATTGTGGTCGAACATGCGGCGAACACCCGGAAATGTTCGGTGTTCGCGATCTAATCGAACAGGCTAAGTTCGGGTCGAACTCCGAACCGAACAGCTCATCCCTACTCCCAACCTGCACATTTGCTGTGTTAATTTTGAGGTTATATCTGTTAAATGCCCCCTCCCCCCGCATCTTTACATTACTTGGTCCTCTCCGTGAGGATTTGGCCATAGAATGGAGTCTATGGGTCAGTCACATCATTGTATTGTGTGGGATGTATTAAAGGACATCAGCAGGGGGCGATTAGAGGTCTTTTAAGCTCCCTGTCTTAACCCATTCAGCTGCCAGTTCTTATCTGGAGTAACCTGGAAAACAATAGACCTCCTAGTTTCTCTTACATAGTTTAGGGAGCCTGCATTGCCACTTACTTTCTATTAAGATCAACTCCAAGGCAGGAAGAAATCAACTCTATCAGGTTTATTCAGACAGCATCGAAATGCCACCAACATTTCAGTGTTCTCCCATTCACCGCACTTCGGCAAGTTAAATTCACCAACCCTGTGGTGAATTCAGCATTCACCACAGGGTCTCCAATGTGCGGTGAATTGACCCGCTGAACGAATTGAAAAACTGCCATATCTATAAGAAAAATTGCCACAAAACCATCTAATCGATCCGAAAAACAGCTGAAATACCGCCGAATGCATCCTTTTTCCATGCATTTTATTAGTTTTAAATGCCTTTTAAAATTGTGGGCCTTTTTATTTTTTTTATCCCTGTTCAGCAGCTGATCGGATTTTCTGACATTCAATGACTGATCAGACGTGTTCGACAGTCTTTTCGCCGACGTTTGGCGGATTGGCTACTGCATTCGGCAGTGTATCGGATGCAATCGGTGGATCCATTCTGTGCACTTCGGGGACCCTTCGGAGAACGCCGAATTCACCGCAGGGCCGGCGAATTGAACTCCCGGAAGTCCGTTAAATGAAAGAGCTATGAAATTTCGGTGCTTTTTCAATAACCCCTAATGTAGCACAGTCAAATTCAATTATTTCCAACAATCCTGCTACAAAAAGCCATGAACTTCTAAAAGCGCTGTTTAAATGATGACCCGTACCTTTCATGTGTATTGAAAAACTATTCCCTGCTTGATAGCCACGATCTGTGACTACTCACATCAGCTTGTTTTTCGGAAAACTACCCACTAGATATTCAATTATTTGTAGGAGTCCACTCATCCACACTCTATTAAATTACGAGATAATATTCAGGCCGCTCATCTGGACTTTCCGAGATGATGTGGACATTTTCAGACATCTCCTGGCTTTTTGTAAACACACGCGTTCAAACAGCAGAGACTATTATAACGTTTGCCTGAAATGGCTTAATTATTTATCTGAAAACCTATGTATAATTATATGTAAAAATAAAGGTTCATAATGTAACACAATAGTGCGATGTGTGTTTCAAGGGGCACTTTTGCCACCATGGCCATTTATTTTAAAGGGACACTACCACTATCAAGCTTTACCTAGATTACTTGTGCATCACAAACAAAACCACCTTATAAAACACATGCTGCTGTTATTTTTCTTTGTCTGAAGTAATTGCATGTAAAAAGGAAAAATAAATTTAGGTTTTTTTTATCTCCTGCTTCCGTTTTTTGCATTTTTCCCATGATGCAACATTTACCAAAATCTGTGCAAAAGATTTACTTTACTGCTGTGATTTATCTAATTTACAGTGGGGTTATTCAGAGAGAGCCAATCTGGCCCCAAAATGTCACCGAGCAGGGAATTTCCCCATACGGGGACATTTCGGGCCATTCAGAGGGCATGCAGTTCGCAAAATAGTACGGTGCCTGTTTGACAGCAGTGAAATCTCCCATAGAGAAGCAATGGTTCATCCATTCAGAGAACACTGAAATGCCCTGCTGTTCAGTGGTTTCATTCGGCAGGTTTATTCAGGCAAACCACATAGGCTTCAATGTTAAAAATATTCTTGTTTTAATTCAATATCTAATAAACCGTTTATTATTTTAATCTGCAGTAAAAAATTTCTTTATTTATAGATTTTTTAGGATCTTTTAGGCATTTTTGGGGATTTTTTTGTCAAAATGTTTTTTTTAAAAAAAAGTGTTTTTTTCTTTTTTCTGTAACAGACCTTTTTATTATAATTCATAGGACCTTATATGAAAATTCCATGCATTGTTCAGAAGATTTTTTTTGCAAACAGAGTTTCAATTTTGACACTTTCATCAAGTCGGCTTTCTCCTGTGGTGGTCGGCGCTGTGCTCGGCGGCTCATCGGCTGCATTTGGCAGCTGTCTGGCGTGTTTGCGCTGGATGTTCAGCGGGTTGGGGGTGGCAGGTGACAGGTTTGCGGCAAGTTTGCGGTGGTGAGCGACAGTTTGCGGCGGGTTGGCAGCAGTATTCGGTAGCCGATTCCCTGCACTTCAGGGACCCTGCGGTGACTGCTGAATTCACCGCAGAGTGGGGTAATTTGATTCCCCGAAGTGCAGGGAAGTGCAGGGAACAAGAGAGAACCAAAATATCGGCGACATTTTGGTGCTGTCTGAATAACCCCCAGTATTTAACAGTTAATAAGGTGGAGAAGGGAATGTTTAGATAAGGCAGCAGGGGGTGTATCTATTATTTATGCATTTGTATACCTTGACACTTAACATATCTGGATTACTGGTAGTAGCTTTTATGTCTCACTAGACGTCATCCCAAAACCACCCGCTCCTCTGATAATAATAATAATAATGATGCCCAGGGCACGGTCACTAGTACTTGCCTAGTCAAGATACAGAATAGGGTTGACAATCAATGCCGGGTTGGTACACAGAGTGGGTTCGTCAGAGTATGACAAGTTGGAACACAATGCAGGGTCGTCATCAGGCCGCGCCCTGCCTCCTGGCTTCTCACGTGACCGCGAGCCTGGCATTCTTCACTTGGCTCCTAGCCAGCGAGCAGCGAGCAGGATGCTGCCGGGCGGCGGGAACCAGCATGGGACGTGACAATTTAGTAGATTGGGACTTGAAATTAGGAGCTCAGTTCACTTAATTGATTGAACACTCACCGTTTCTATTCTCTTTATTATAGCAAATGTCATGCCTGGGATGGGAAGAGCTGTGGGGAAAAAAATTCAACAATACATCCTACGTACAATTTGCAAGTTTTAATACTCATTATTGTCAAAATGTGCGATACTAAAGAAAAAAAAGTTAGTTTATTCGCTTATGCAATCCTACACCCACGGTGAAATTTCCACACATAATTCCAGGATGCTGTTAGCTGGCTGTAGCTTTTTTCTTCCAGTGATTCATATTTTTGTCTCCTGGTAATGAACCGTAAGGCAGAAAAATGCATAGTCAGCCCGCACACCACCTGCATTCATAGTTCTGAAGAAAATTCCATTATGTGGAAGTGTGGTATTACTGTGGGCAGCTTTATAAAAGGTGTACATTAAGGCTCAAGCGAAGAATAAAACCAGATATGTGGTATATCGATTAAAAAAAAGTACTTACAAATCACATAGTTCATAACTGTCTATCAATATTTAAACCTACAAGAATTTTAAATCAATTTATAGCAATTAGTCGCCGTTCATAACAATGAGGTCATCTTGAGTAGGTTCAAAGAAACTTTATTTGGTCGCCTATTAATTTCAAGCAGCAGAAAAGTAGTGAATTTGTTTCTCTACTGGGGGAAATAACATTCCAGCAATACACCTGTAAGTAAATTATATAATATAAATATAATGAACTGAATTTCATTTTATATTATTTAACAATGCAAAAATAATAATAAAAAAACATTTAGGTGAGGGGACCAAATATATACTAGGACTAGCCATTGACATTATACCCAAATTTGACTTTTAAAAAATATATATATTATGTATACAAATGCTTTCCATTTAAAGAACAGCTTTGTTTTAAATAAGATAACAAGCAGAATTTCAATATTTTCTATTCAGTAAAATAAAATTAACTACCACTAATTCTAGTTGTATACATTTATTATACAATGTTTATTTTAAGCTTAATTTGCTAAGAGAAAATGGCAAAATTTCAACGAAGCCTAGGTCTATAAAATACACACACACTATATATATATATATATATATATATATATACACATATGTATACACATATACAATACTAAATGTTTTGAACTTTAATATGGAGTGCTCTTTTATGTATGTTGTGTGAATATACAGTGGCAAGAAAAAGTATGTGAACCCTTAGGGATTACGTAGAGTTTTGCATGAATTGGTCACAAAATTTGCTCTGATCTTCATCTAAATCACAACAATTTGAAAAGCACAGTCTGCTTAAAATAATACAACACAAACATTATATGTTTTCAAGTGTTTATTGAACATAACATGTAAACAATCACAGTGCAGGGTGGAAAAAGTATGTGAACCTTTGGATTTAATAACTGGTTGACCCTCCTTTGGCAGCAATAATCTCAACCAAACGTTTCCTGTAGTTGCAGATCAGACCTGCACAACGATCTGGAGTAATTTTGGACCATTCCTCTTCACAAAACTGTTTCAGTGTAGCAATATTCTTGGGATGTCTGGTGTGAATCGCTCTCTTAAGGTCATTTCAATCGGGTTGAGGTCAGGACTCTGACTGGGCCACTCCAGAAGGTGTATTTTGTTTTGTTGAAGCCATTCTTTTGTTGAATTACTTGTATGCTTTGGGTCATTGTCCTGTTGCATCACCCATTCTCTGCGGAGCTTCAGTTGGCGGACAGTTGGTCTTACGTTTTCCTGCAAAATGTCTTGATAAACTCTGGAATTCATTTTTCCATCAATGACGACAATCCGTCCAGGCCTTGAGGCAGCAAAGCAGCCCCAAACCATGATGCTCCCTCCACCATGCTTTACAGTGGGGAGGAGGTTTTGATGTTGGTGTGCTGTGCCTTTTTTTCTCCACACATAGTGTTGTGTGTTTTTTCCAAACAACTCAATTTTGGTTTCATCTGTCCACAGAATATTTTGCCAGTAGTGCTGTGGAACATCCAGGTGCTCTTTTGCAAACTTCAAACGTGCTGCAACATTCTTTTTGGACAGCAATGGCTTCCTCCATGGTGCCCTCCCATGTACTCCATTCTTGTTTAATGTTTTCCTTATTGTAGATGTGTCAACAAAAATGTTAGCATGTGCCAGAGATTTGTGTAAATGACAGGAAAAAGTGGTGATAGTCTGCGCTTCTCTCTTTGATCACAAATATACTGCCCCAGCTCGTGGATATCTTCATCTAAGTCACAACAATTTGAAAAACACAGTCTGCTTAAAATAATACAACACAAACAGTATATGTTTTCATGTGTTTATTGAACATAACATGTAAACATTCACAGTGCACGGTGGAAAACGTATGTGAACCCCCTAGCCTAATGACTTCTGCAAGAGCTAATTGAAGTCAGGAGTGAGCCAACCTTGAGTTCAATTAGTGTGATATTATTGGATGTGTTGCTGAAAGCTGTCCTGCCCTTTAAAAACACACACCAGTTTTGGGTTTACTGGTTTCAAGAAGCACTGCCTGATGTGAACCATGCCTCGCAGAAAAGAGCTCTCAGAAGACCTACGATCAAGAATTGTTGACTTGCATGAAGCTGGAAAGGGTTACAAAAGTATCTCCAAAAGCCTTGATATTCCTGTGTCCGCGGTAAGACAAACTGTGTACAAATGGAGAAAGTTCAGCACTGTTGCTACTCTCCCTAGGCGTGGTCGTCCTGTAAAGATGACTGCAAGAGCACAGCGCAGAATGCTTAATGAGGTAAAGAAGAATCCTAGAGTGTCAGCTAAAGACTTACAGAAATCTCTTGGGTTAAAGTGAGAAAAAAAGTTAGTATCTGGGGAGTGGATACAATTGAACAATGCAGTCTATACACAATATATCTTAGAGTCCATCATACATTTAAAACGCAGTTCAAAAGTCAGCAGCAGATTAATCACACACAGATGGTTCACCTCCAACCACCAAAATGATAAATGACAGGAAAAAGGGGTGATAGTCTGCGCTTCTCTCTTTGATCACAAATGTTCCTCAGATGGGGAATCTTCTTATCAATTAGGTCACCTTTTCTTATGTAGTCATCAACCCTCGAAATATACAGGGAAATTGGCAAACATAGTGTGATCTGTATAACACATCTGAGTCCCCCCAGGATTTATGCAATAGTTCAACTCACATTTGTAGGTGTCATAAATCAGACACTAGATGTATTGTGCAGCCGATATTTTTAGGAGATATCGGACTCTCCTCTTTCATTTGATGATATTCCTCCAAGGAAGAAAATAAGGTTGCAGGATATCCGATGAAAGTATAAAAACTTTTATTCCATAAAATAATTAAAACATATTAGTAAAAATAAATGCCAATACGCGTTTCGCGATCAAATCGCTTCATCAGTTGGCATACAAATCAATGAATGATACAAGATACCCTGCAACGTCCTTATATTCCCTTTCAAAAGTGCAATAATTAAGTGGGAAACGCCCGTTTTTTACTTCTCTCCTCCCTTCAATCTCACATTAACCCCTCTGCGCTTGGGCGGAGTGTCAGCCAATGAAAATGCGGGATCCGCCCTTAAAATGGTGGTGCGTCTCAATAGGCTTTATCCTGCGTCTCATTGAGATCTCTATTGCTTTTAACTCGGCGGTTTTTCTTTCGCATCTTACTTTCCCTTCAGAGGCTTGCTATTATTTATCCTCATAAGCGTCCATAACCTATTTATTGCATAATGCAAACTTAATAAGCTGTCCTGGGTGTATAAATATTACCTCATTATTGGAGATTAAACATATATATTATATATAGTAAATTAGCGATCATAAAAGGACCCCGAAATAAGAAGGGGGGGGACTGTTCCATTATATTTTCATAATTCCAAATCTCCAATAACTAACTGTACCTAATTAGACCCAAAAATAATGCATCTATATATTATTATATTAAACTAGTTGTAAAGCCTGCCCAGAGGGCAGTCTATTGTGGATATACTGCCCCAGCTCATGGATATACTGCCCCAGCTCATGGATATACTGCCCCAGCTCGTGGATACTGCCCCAGCTCGTGGATATACTGCCCCAGCTCGTGGATACTGCCCCAGCTCGTGGATACTGCCCCAGCACGTGGATATTGCCCCAGCACGTGGATACTGCCCCAGCTCGTGGATACTGCCCCAGCTCGTGGATACTGCCCCAGCACGTGCATATTGCCCCAGCACGTGGATACTGCCCCAGCTCGTGGATACTGCCCCAGCTCGTGGATACTGCCCCAGCTCGTGGATACTGACCCTGCACGTGGATACTGCCCCCGCACGTGGATACTGCCCCAGCACATGGATATTTGCCCCCAGCTCATGGATTTGCCCCAGCACGTGGATACTGCCCCAGCACATGGATATTTGCCCCCAGCTCATGGATTTGCCCCAGCACGTGGATACTGCCCCAGCACATGGATATTTGCCCCCAGCTCATGGATTTGCCCCCAGCTCATGGATTTGCCCCCAGCTCATGGATTTGCTCAGCTCATGGATTGCCCCAGGTCATGGATTTTCTCAGCTCATGGATTTGCCCCCAGCTCATGGATTTGCCCCAGGTCATGGATTTGCCCAGCTCATGGATTTGCCCCCAGGTCATGGATATGGTCCCCCATATTTTTAGAGAAACAAGTGAGTGTGTCCTGTATCTTATATGGGTGTGGCTTTTATGGGTGTGGTAATTGTGTTGGATGTAGAACAACAGGAAACCAGAAGAGACATATAAAAGAATTTAATAGTATGATAGGAGACACATATAAGATACAGGACACACTCACTTGTTTCTCTAAAAATGTTATTTATATTTTAATTTGCCCATGTGGGAAAATGTATGTTGGTCGAACAACAAGAAGTTTAAATGTTCGCATCCGTGAACACCTTAATAATATCAGAAAAGGTATAGATTCACATACAGTACCACAACATTATAAAGATAATCATAATAAAGATCCTAGAGGGACAAAATTTTTGGCGATCCAACAGGTGGAAAAGGAATGGAGAGGGGGAGATTTTATTAATAAAATAAATAAAGTAGAGATGAGATGGATATATAACTTAAAAACACTGGTACCTAAGGGATTGAATCAAGATTTCGAAATCTGTCACTTTTTAGAATAGAATAATATTGCACATTGGGTAGTCTTTTAATTACTGTATAGAAAATTTATGAAGAACTGTTGACATTTTATTATGTAATATAGATATAGTTCAAATATTGATACTAGTATATCACTAAATTTTATGTATAGAGTATATTTATAGAGATTAGTATATCGATTAAGATTGCATAGCTCACAGTATCGGTTGTGGTACAAAAAAAAAAAGAAAAAAAAACAAAAAACATTTTTGGAATATATTGATAATGTGGATGCATTAGCCAGGTTTGGTACTAATGCATTAATAATAAGCACTTTATATAAATAACAAATGTATAAATTTAGCACAATTTTACTAGCACTTTTTATAGATAGTAATTATTAAAGGTAAAGTTTTTTCGGATCTTGCACAAGATAATTTGCACATTAAAGATGAGCACTTTATGCAAATAACATTAAATTATTAAAAGTTGACCAAACATATTTTTAATAATCTTTTTAGATAGAATTTGCACATTATTAAAGATTAGCACTTTGTGCAAATAATATTAAATTATTTGACTTAATATATTTCTAATAATCTTTCTAGATATAGTAGTAGCATATAATCCATTTAAATTTGTCTCACTATTCAATGGAATACGGGCTATAGTATTTTAGATTACTTATTAGACACACAATAGGTAATTACTATTATTATACCATTGAATCATAGGTGATATTATTTAATATAATAATATATAGATGCATTATTTTTGGGTCTAATTAGGTACAGTTAGTTATTGGAGATTTGGAATTATGAAAATATAATGGAACAGTACCCCCCTTCTTATTTCGGGGTCCTTTTATGATCGCTAATTTACTATATATAATATATATGTTTAATCTCCAATAATGAGGTAATATTTATACACCCAGGACAGCTTATTAAGTTTGCATTATGCAATAAATAGGTTATGGACGCTTATGAGGATAAATAATAGCAAGCCTCTGAAGGGAAAGTAAGATGCGAAAGAAAAACCGCCGAGTTAAAAGCAATAGAGATCTCAATGAGACGCAGGATAAAGCCTATTGAGACGCACCACCATTTTAAGGGCGGATCCCGCATTTTCATTGGCTGACAATCCGCCCAAGCACAGAGGGGTTAATGTGAGATTGAAGGGAGGAGAGAAGTAAAAAACGGGCGTTTCCCACTTAATTATTGCACTTTTGAAAGGGAATATAAGGACGTTGCAGGGTATCTTGTATCATTCATTGATTTGTATGCCAACTGATGAAGCGATTTGATCGCGAAACGCGTATTGGCATTTATTTTTACTAATATGTTTTAATTATTTTATGGAATAAAAGTTTTTATACTTTCATCGGATATCCTGCAACCTTATTTTCTTCCTTGGAGGAATATCATCAAATGAAAGAGGAGAGTCCGATATCTCCTAAAAATATCGGCTGCACAATACATCTAGTGTCTGATTTATGACACCTACAAATGTGAGTTGAACTATTGCATAAATCCTGGGGGGACTCAGATGTGTTATACAGATCACACTATGTTTGCCAATTTCCCTGTATATTTCGAGGGTTGATGACTACATAAGAAAAGGTGACCTAATTGATAAGAAGATTCCCCATCTGAGGAACATTTGTGATCAAAGAGAGAAGCGCAGACTATCACCCCTTTTTCCTGTCATTTATCATTTTGGTGGTTGGAGGTGAACCATCTGTGTGTGATTAATCTGCTGCTGACTTTTGAACTGCGTTTTAAATGTATGATGGACTCTAAGATATATTGTGTATAGACTGCATTGTTCAATTGTATCCACTCCCCAGATACTAACTTTTTTTCTCACTTTAACCCAAGAGATTTCTGTAAGTCTTTAGCTGACACTCTAGGATTCTTCTTTACCTCATTAAGCATTCTGCGCTGTGCTCTTGCAGTCATCTTTACAGGACGACCACGCCTAGGGAGAGTAGCAACAGTGCTGAACTTGACAGGAATATCAAGGCTTTTGGAGATACTTTTGTAACCCTTTCCAGCTTCATGCAAGTCAACAATTCTTGATCGTAGGTCTTCTGAGAGCTCTTTTCTGCGAGGCATGGTTCACATCAGGCAGTGCTTCTTGAAACCAGTAAACCCAAAACTGGTGTGTGTTTTTAAAGGGCAGGACAGCTTTCAGCAACACATCCAATAATATCACACTAATTGAACTCAAGGTTGGCTCACTCCTGACTTCAATTAGCTCTTGCAGAAGTCATTAGACTAGGGGGTTCACATACGTTTTCCACCGTGCACTGTGAATGTTTACATGTTATGTTCAATAAACACATGAAAACATATACTGTTTGTGTTGTATTATTTTAAGCAGACTGTGTTTTTCAAATTGTTGTGACTTAGATGAAGATCAGAGCACATTTTATGACCAATTCATGCAAAACTCCACGTAATCCCAAAGGTTCACATACCTTTTCTTGCCACTGTACAGGGTGTCCATGAAGTCTTTAAATTTAAAAAATTTATTACAAAAGCAAATTTATTACTTTGTATTTCTGTAACGCCTGTAAAATTTTAAATGTTCTTGAACCCAGGACATACTTGAAAACGAAAGAAATCTCAATGTATCCTTCCTGGTAAAATCCTTTGCAAATAAATAAATAGGTGAATAGACAAATAAGTGAAAATTATTACAAAACGAGACATAAATATTTAAGTTTTTTTTTGCCTCATTTAATGCACCTCTATATGACCACCATTAGTTGCACGAAGTACATCAAAATGGTTCTCGATTTCTTGCCATGTTCGCTGTAGCATACCCTCATCAATGGTGGCAATGGGTTCAGTGATCCTCTGCTTTATATTAGTGATGTCCCATACATCATTGGTCTGTTTTTCTTCAGAGAGACATCAATTGCTGCAAATGTTTACTTTGACCTTTTGATTAAATACGTGGCACCACAACTACATGACCTTCAACCAACCATCATTTTCCAGCAAGATGGTGCACCACCACATTGGGGACTGCATGTTCGTGGGTTCCTAAATGAAACATTTCCAGACCACTGGATTGGAAGGGGTGGCCCAATTCCCTGGCCACCTCGTTCACCAGATATCACTCCCCTTGACTTCTTTCTATGGGGTTATGTTAAAGTTATCATGTATGGAACAAAAGTACGGGACATCACTAATCTAAAGCAGAGGATCACTGATGCCATTGCCACCACTGATGAGGGTACCACAACCACAGCGAACATGGCAAAAAATTGAGTACCGTCTTGATGTGCTTTGTGCAACTAATGGTGGTGCCCATATAGAGGTGTATTAAATGAGGCAAAAAAACTTAAATATATACATCTCATTTTGTAATAATCTTCACTTATCTGTTTTCATATGCCTCCATAATAAATTTTTTAAATTGTAAAGAGGCTTTATGGACACCCTGTATATATATAGTTAGCTTCTATACCTGACGAAGGGAGGAATCCTCTCGAAAGCTTGTTCTTTAAATGTAATGTTAGTCCAATAAAAAAGGTATCACTACAGACTGCTATACTCGTGATTTTGGCATCTGGACTAACACGGCCGACCTAATCTATATCTATATATATATATATATATATATATATATACACACAATCCCCCAAAGTAAAATCTCTTCACCATCAGATGGATTTCCATTAAACCACTTTCAGGAACCAGTGGTTTTATGGAAAGCCACTTTTTAGTAGCCACCGGGCCACATTACATACTTGGTGCTAGTGCTAACTTTAGCGCTCACCTGACTGGCCGGATCTCGCAAGGATGCACTGACCATCCTCCATTGAGAGGATGCGCGTAGCTGTGCTTAACGATGCCGCGAGCATACCGGGGGTTAACACCCGCAAACAATACAGGCAGCATTTTTTGCATCTGCATTGTAATCTAGTGTTAAAACGCGGGCGCAAGGGGGAAAACTGCGGGCACAGTTTTTCCTCCCTAGCACCCGTGTTTTAATGCTAGGAATGTAATGTGGCCCACAGTGTATAATTGTGCTGTAAAATTGCTACAGCACATTTCAATACTGTACAATTTGACTGGCAGATGGCTTCATCTGCTGGCCAAAAAGTGCTACTGCCACTACAGTTCAGCTGGGACTGCTGTGTCCCCTGACAGAGAAAAAAGGCACATCCCAGCTGTTTAAACTGTCCTAGCAATCAGCAGAAATGTCAAATTTGCCAGAGGCATAACCTGTAGCCCAAATGCAAACAAATTTAATTTGCAAAAGACTTAATTCCTTTGCATTACTCCAGAATACGGACGGATCAAGTTTACTCCACCTCGGGCATCGCAGGTGCTTTTGACAAGTAGATCTTGGTACTGAAAGGGTTAATACAATTTTATGTTACATTGGCTACTTATTTTTAAACAAAATATATTTTTTTTTTTTGAGAAAGTATTTTACCAGGAGGGATACGTTGAGATTTCTCTCATTTTCAAGTATGTCCTGGGTGGCGAGTATGTACCGTTAGGTGTCTTGCCCAAGGACACTTACTGGAGAGGTGCTCTTGCCTGCATTCGGCATTAAAACCCTACAAAATGTTTCAATTGCACAATTCCTGGATTATTAAAAAAAAATATTTTTTCTTGCTCTAAAATTTATTAAAAATGAATAAAATAAAACACAAAAGAGACGCGTTCTAGTATGTTCAAGGGTTAAAATATTTCCATCAGTCATGATTATTTGTATTGTAAATTGAGTGCTGTTGTACATATATTTAGAATTATTAGCTGGAGGCTAATGCATAAAACAGACATTGATTTTTCTCTTCTATTACCCTCAACATGATACTTCTACAGGAATTGATTAAATCTTTTTTTCAGCGTCTTATATGTGCGGCTTGTGAAAGAGTAGACTTCATATGATCATTATCTCAATGCCCTAGTTTCACTATCCATTTCCATTACACCACTGATGTACACATCACTATATCTGCGAATTCCACCTTTTGTACAAGGTACGGTAGTTGCAGCAAAGAGCAGATGGGATCAACCACTTCCCTACCAATACTTTTGTTTGAAACATAAAGGGCTCTTTTACGCTCTTCGCGATAAAAACGCGGGCGCAAGGGAGGAAAAACTGCGCCCTCAGTTTTCCCCCTTGCACTCACGTTTTAACGCTGGATTACAATGCAGGCGCAAAAAATGCTGCCTGCATTGTTTCCGAGCTTAAAGTTCTGGATGCTCGCGGCAGTGCTGAGCGCAGCCGCGAGCATCCACTCGCTGGAGTCCATAGGACTCCATTGAGTTCCTCCCTGCCGGTCACGTGACCAGCCGGATCCTGCCTCGCGAGATCCAGCCGGTCGTCGTAGTGATACGCAGGCAGAGACTGGGGGACTTTTTCCCCCAGTCTTTCCCTGCTCCCGCCGGCCAGAGGAGGCGGACAGAGCCGCGTTCCTCACCACGGGATAGGAGGTGAGTATGCGATTCGTTTTTTATTTTTTAAGGCTGTTGTTAACGGATTCTGCAGAAGCAGAATCCGTTAACACCAAGGCCTGGCTCTGGTTAACTTTTCGCTAACCAGAGCCAGACGTTAATCAGCACTGGGACTTTGTAATCCAGCGTTGAGTAACACTTTGCGCTCCCCATGTTAAGTATAGGGAGCGCAAAGTACAGTAACCTCGTGCTGAAACCGCAAGGTACCAAATGCAAACAGGTTTTTTAACCCATTTGCGTTTGGATTGTGATATGCTGTCAGGAATGTTTATTCATATAAGAAATTTATATGAGATATAAACAATAATAAAACTATCTCTTTCACAAAATTTCTCAGAAAAGTCCCCTGAGTCTATTTTCACTTGTCCGTTTTGTTTACAAAAATACCACCGCAACCAAACTAGGTAAAAATATATATATTTATTATGTATGTAAAATGATTTATTCTCACAACAAGAAATCAATGATTTATAAAAACAACAACCATCAGCACATAGATTCTAGCTTGCAAATTAGAATATGTTAATAATATCATAAATGATTAGTACAACTTAAGAAAACATGTATTTCCCAGCAAACAAATATTCAAAACGAAGCTAGTATCCCATAGATATATATGCATATATATATATATGTATATAGATCTCTGTGCTACCTGGATTAACAAAAACATAAAGCTGTCACTTATTCTATTTAGAATAATAAGTAAGAAAAATTTATGTAGTGAATCGTCCCCTAATAACAAGGATTAAGCTTCTAATCTTATGCTTTTTAAATTGTAGATTATAAAATCCCTGCTTAATAATTCAATCACAATAGCTCTTCCATTTTAATATATATATGTGTATATAATGCAACAATATTTTTAGGATAAATTAATATCCTTTTTATCAGACTCTTCTCATATTTCTATACTGCAGGTTAGAAATATATCAAAGGTTCCGATCTAACGATATCCGAGATAAATCTCAGTCTATATCCATTGCAATATACAACACCTATATATATATATATATATCTACATTAATTACACTTAAATTGCTTTCATACTTTACCTGTTCAAACTGGATTCAGTCCTTACAGCGAACTTCGTATGATATCAGTGGATGTAATGAGTTAAATGGAGAGTGTGTGAGAATTCGTGAGAATATAAATTTCTAAAATGTTAGGAGTTTTGTCCATCTTAGTTCTTTCTCTTTCTGAGTCTCTCCTTCAGCATGACTCATTTCTGAGTGAGTGCGTGAGTGAAAGGAAGAATCAGAATGCATGAGAGGAAGAAATGAAATGCCTTGATTGAAAGAAGTGAATTGAATGAATATGCTCTCTGTGGTTAGACAGATATAGGGTGTTTGACATCACTTATCACGTGCTTTTAATTAGCATAACCTATAGGTTCAATGATATTCAATGGTGCCTACCAACTCATAATATAACACTAGAGGGCAGTGTTGATTTAAAAATAAATTTACACTATTTAATTCTTATTTTCCTCTATTTATTCTTTATTTATTTGACATAGGTCATAAGTCAATCTTCCATTATCTGAATCTTGTATTCACACAAAGAACGTTTCACGTTCTCTCGGACTTCATGTCTTTAACTTAGAAGAAAGGTGCCATGATCAGCTATCAGTGGGAATCTGTCGGTAGGAATCTCTGCCTTGGTCGCAAGGAATTTGCAGAGGTGGGGGTGCCGAAACCCCGGATACACTGGTCAGAAGAAAGGAAAAATCCTCAAGCGAAATGTAGTGTCAGAAAAATCTTTTTATTTAAAGGGATAAGCAGGCCCCATGGTGCTAAAACATGTAATGTTTTGGCTCAATAGCCCCCCTCCCTTTCAGGCACCTCCTCTGCACTCACGGGGGCACCTGAAATAGATGTCATCACGCCAGCACGATGACATCTATCGTCCCTGCCGGGGTCCTGGAGTGCCGGGCTGACATCCAAGATGTCAGCCCTCACCGGGGGGGCCAGCAATCAGCAATCACGGCTGATTGCTACCTCCTGTGCTAGGACACGCTCAGCGCGTCCATAGTACAGGGGAAGCACTTGGCAGGACGTGCTGAGCACGTGCTTAGCAGCCAAGTGGTTAAAATAGGTTTTATTTCAGGTATATAAACCTGACGTTTAATTCGTTAGTCAAATCCATGCAGCAGAGTTTAATGACCTTGACCCTCCATATGTCCATATTTACCATAATGTTCAGCCAATTGAAGGAGTTGCTGAGCATCATGGCAGATGTAGTTCCAAAATATCTGGAGGGTCAAGGTTGCTGATCCCTGATTTACTTAAGGGGTTATTCAAGAGAGCCGAATTGGTCATCAAATTGCGCTGAAAGGTGAATTTCCCCATACTGTGGCAATTCGTCCATTTAAAAAGCTGGCAAATCGCCAAATATTGGCAATTTGACAGACTCAGCTGTCTCTGGTGCAGTTGGAGGAGCCGGGGACTAGCCTTCTGCCTACTGACTATGGACCAAGGTGCAACCTGGAGTTTGCCAACTGAATTGCCCAGGGAATCCAGGATTTATGTTGACTGTGTTTCTGTATAGTGTACATTTCTGTATTAGCTGTTCTCTATCAGTATGTTGTACTCCTCTGTTTCTACCCCCCTCATCCTAGGACCTAGCAGACTGTTTAAGATAAGATTGCATTTGTTGGATGTCTCTCCCATTGTTCTGTACTGAAGTTATCTGATCTAATCTGTAATGTATTCTGGAAGGGGGGTTGTCTCTCAACTGTGTGATTTTCAAATAAAGAGTGAGTCTTGGTTTTGCTGCTCTACACCACTGGTCGTGCCTGGTGATTGTAGAGAAGACTTGTGGGCTGCTGAAGCTGGATTTCGAGGTCCAGCTTGGAGAAAGCTAGAACTTGAAAGAGGCACACACAGTCGGTGTGCCAGGCGGTCTGTCACAGGTGAATTGCCAGCAAAATACAGTGCAATTTGACGGCAGTGAAATTCCACATAGAGAAATAATGGTTAATCTATTCCGAGAACGCTTTTTCCATTTCCGATTTTTTTTATATGGCGTTTTTTTAAAATCTATAACAGACCTTTTTATTTTTATTCATAGGACCTTATCGTTCGGCGGTCTGTTTGGCGGGTCGTGGGCTGCATTCGGCGGTTTATCGGATTGATTCATTAGTTTTTAGATTTGTTCGGTGGGTCGACTCGCTGCACTTTGGGGACCCTGCGGTTAATGTTGGATTCACCACAGGGTAGGCGAATTGAGTTCGCTGAATAGTGCCTAATGAAAGAGCCCCAAAATTGAATAGATCCTTTAGGAATATAACACTTGGAGGTAACTGTCACTGTTAGCAGTGCAATGTTTGCAGGGTGTGAGCTCAATATGCAGGGATTATATGAGATCAAGCAGGTTACAGAACACAACAGGGGTTTATTCAAATAAACCAAAAGCAGAAATAAACAGGAGACTTGAATCAGACAAAGGAAAAGGATTAACGGTCCGTAGTAGAGCAATGTCCTCAATGGGGGTTCGCTGGTAGGAATACAAGGGGGAGTTCTTGGAGACTGAATATGAGTGGTCAGGAGGCAGGTCTGCAGTGTTGCACAGAAGGGACTTGAATGAGGAAGCGTTGAGAAAAGGGTGTAGCTTCCTCACATGCAGGTCTAATTAAATCAGGATTAGGTTCACCTGGGACCCCAGGGAGAATGCAGAACATACAGGCAGGAAGTCCATGAATCTGTATAATTAAACATGGAACAGGGACATGTGCGGACTTAAAGGGGCTGCAAGGGGTCAGGGAGAATGGGCCATGACAGTGACATAGGATTGATATACTATAACCACAAAAGACACGTCATATATATAAGGTGTTAAAAAACGAGTTTCTTAACATGGTGCAAATCACTAGTGAGGAGGAAAATTATATTTATGTTGGGCTTTGGATGCTAGATTCTTTATTTTTTACACAGATTGTCAATTCAAAATTAAGATGAATTTATATACATCGTATCATAGTGAAAGATGTTAGCACTGCCCAAGATATTCATTCATACTTCATTCATTCCGGCTCTGACATTCAACAAGTGGATTTGAGTAGGTATGTAATTTTATACACTGCATAAATGAAAAGAAAAATGTCAAAACTATGTTACATTTTCTGCAAAAGGAGTTATGTAAGAAGCTGCAAAGACCACAAAGAACCAAAACTGTGATAAATAGCTAACTATTGCAGTTGAAAAACCATCACATAATAGCATTCTTGTGAAATAATTTAACCAATAATGGTACATTGTAAAGGGACTGATATTTAAACTATAATTCTGAATGGTATTCTATTTCTATTAAATTCAGAAAGAGGAATTTAAAGGTGAACTCCAGTGAAATAATCTCTATCGACCCATGTCTAGCTATCCATCCATATCTATTGAGGTCCAAGGATGAGGAAAAAGGAGATCTGAGAGAGACATCCAAGAGTAGAGCCCAATAATACAATACAGTATTGGACATAGGCAATTCAGCATTCAGCTGGGCAGACCTCCCAGAGATCCCATACCCTATTGAAGGATGTCAAGGTGCTGTGGGTGATAACCAAATGTTCGTCCACCATTCATCTCCTCCATGCACAACTGGACTTCTCTGGACAATGAATATGTTTTTTTAGCCAGGCAGACACATACTGTTATTGAAGAGTTTTCTTAGGGCTTAATAAATCCATCTATGACTTGTGATAGGTAGATGACCCAGGTTTCCACCAATATAATATGTTTTCCAAAATCATTTGAAAGCACATTTCTGACATTTTCTCAAAATGCAGCAATCACTGGATATCCCCACCACATATGTATATATGGCCCTCTCCCCACACATTATACAGCAAATGTCAGTAGATGGTAGGGATACGCGTTTCGGGTTTCGGAATTTTCACGAAATTTCCCGATTCGTGTCTTCGGATTTGGCCGAATTTCCGAATCGGATCGGACCCGAAAACCGACAGATCCGAAAAGTTTTCCGAGCCGAAACGAAAAATTTTCGGATTTTTCGAATGGACTTGAAATGTGTCAAATCGAAATTTATTTTTGCTCTATTCATGATTTCGGTTCCATTCGTGATTTCGGTTCCATTTCGGTAATTCTGGACATCGTATATTTAACTATTATCGGTTATATCGCTGATTCTGTAAATTTTGTATTTGTAAATGCGTATCACTTGTTTCTTGTGGTATTCGGGTCAGTTTAGCGTTTTTTAAATCGTTTTGTTAATTTTTTTTGTTCCTTGGCTTTCACACCATTTTAATATGATTAAATAAAGTTGTGAAATGTATATTCAATTATTCATAAGAAAAAAAGGATCTTTATTTAATAAAAAAAAAAAACACGATAGAGTCGCCAGAATTATCGTATCGACAGATTGAATTATCGGATCCGAAAAACACACCAAAAATTAATTATAAAAAAATATATAAAGTATAAAAAAAGTAGTTTACGTCAAAACGAATAGAGTTAGACACTTTGAAACGAGGAGAACAGACGTTCGGAAAAAAACGAAAATTTCCGAAATCACTTAAAGTCAATACAAAAAACGAGCAGAGTGAAGCGAAAACACGAAAAATGGTCGATATTCCGAAAAAAAATGTATACAAAAAACGAGCCGAACCAAACCGAATTGAAACAGAAATCGGCCGAAACGAGCCGAATCGAAATTTTAAACATCCGAACGAATCGAACCGAATCGAACCGAAAAAAAATCGGTGCACAAGTCTAGTAGATGGCTTGCCCATATGGAAGAGTTTGCTTTGGGTAGTGTACCAGGTCAGTGGTAATTTATAGGATTGCTCCGTATGGTGAGGAATTAGCATCTGCTTCCCAGTTAGCACCTTCAGGGCCGGATTAAGATCTCTATGGGCCTGGAGCTGAATATTTTGGTGGGCTTTTTTTGGAATTTAGTGAAATGAAAACACATTTTAGGTTATTTAATAGTGCAGATGCGGGTATATCTAACCAGGCAGATACTCTGATAAATTTTTCATTACGATTTCAATCATTTACAGCTTGTGAAATTATTTTTTCCCATTTTATCATCCAAACCATTGTGGTTTTATACTCTATAGGGAATTCTTGTTTAAAAAAAAAAGTGAAATGAGAACCTGTTACTGCATTTTTCTGAGAAAATATACAATTTTAAAAAGAAAAAAATTAAAGTTTTCGCTTGTGTTTTGGAGTGTGATGTTTTATGAATAATAGGACTATGCATAAAACACTGTCAAGAGTTTTTGCTCCCAGCGTGGAAATTAAAAGTTGAGTAATTGCAGTGTTATTGCTCATTTTATATGTGACAAATGGGCAATGCCATCACTTTGGAACTAAAATAAATAACGTTTTTTTGTTTTCTTTAAGATTTTACATGGTCATGTTTGGTATCAATGCAAAGGCCAGACTCTGACTTGTTCAATGACACCTCACTTGACCTTGTGAGGTGTAAAGATTAGTGATGCAGGGGTCCAAAGTTCCCCCTGTGCTCTTCTCTGCAGTGTGTTGGTTTAGGTTTTGATGTAACAATTTGTAACAATGGATAGTGCCATCACCTCCACACTTGTTGGTGACATGAGAAATGTGATGGTGAGATAGTGCAGCATCATTGTTCACTTTATAATTGAAAAGTGAAAAATATTGCTAGAAAGAAAAAAATAAAGAAATATTTATTATTATTTGCTTACTGTTACATAAAATCTGTTTGGTATCATCGGAAAGAATTTTTTTTGGGAAGGGGGGTTCCAGCGGCTGCTAAGTGATTCTACAGAAGCATAGAGCTGTGGTTAACTTTTCAGTTAGCCGCAGCATTTAGTAATTAGCGTTAGGACTTTGTGATCCTGACGCTAATTACTTGAGCTCCCCATGTTAAGCATCGGAAGAGCTAAAGTACAGTAAGCTTGTGCTAAAAAGTGCTAATATTGATGCGCTAATAGATTTTTTAACCCCTTAGCCATCAGGAGGTGATCTGGCCGTAACGCTGTCATCTCAAGTTAACCTAGCGCCAGGGCCGGACTGGGAATAAAAAGCAGCCCTGGAAAAAAAAATTACACCAGCCCTATAGTGTGAAAAGTGCAAAGGAAACTCACAGTAATGTGCGGTGTGTATGAGCGTATCACAGAATCCACAGCAAGGAAACTCACAGTAATGTGCAGTGTGTATGAATGTATCACAGAGCTCCACAGCAATGAAACTCACAGTAATGTGCGGTGTGTATGAGCGTATCAGAGATCCACAGCAATGAAACTCACAGTAATGTGCGGTGTGTATGAGTGTATCACAGAATCCACAGCATTGAAACTCACAGTAATGTGCAGTGTGTATGAATGTATCACAGAGCTCCACAGCAATGAAACTCACAGTAATGTGCGGTGTGTATGAGCATGTCAGAGCTCCACAGTAATAAAACTCACACTAATGTGCGGTGTGTATGAGCGTATCAGAGCAGCACAGCACTAAAACTCACAGTAATGTGTGGTGTGTATGAGTGTATCAGAACAGCACAACACTAAAACTCACAGTAATGTGCGGTGTGTATGAGCGTATCAGAGCAGCACAACACTAAAACTCACAGTAATGTGCGGTGTGTATGAGCGTATCGGAGCAGCACAACACTAAAACTCACAGTAATGTGCGGTGTGTATGAGCGTATCAGAGCAGCACAACACTAAAACTCACAGTAATGTGCGGAGTGTATGAGCGTATCAGAGCAACCCAGCAATAAAACTCACAGTAATGTGCGGTGTGTATGAGCGTATCAGAGCTCCACAGCAATAAAACTCACAGTAAAGTGCGGTGTGCATGAACATTAATTAACAGTTGTTTTAACATCATTGGGCCCATCAAGGTATAGATAATTAATAATTAGTCATGCAGGTTGCATGGCCCTGGGTATTGCTACGGGAAGGGTTGGGTGGCAGGAATCTAATTATGAAGGGGTTACAGACAGGGATCGGGGGGGGGGCAAAAACCTGGAAGTGCAGGCTTTGTTTACAGGCGCAATGGGGTCTGGTTATTTAGGGGTTTTACAGGCAGATTACAGGCAGAGATGATGGTACACAGGAACCTTCAGGTGCACGGTTTACAGGAAGAGTGGGGGCAGTAGTCTGGTTACAGGCAGGAATGTGGGGCTGGGATCTGGTTATAAAAGGGTTACAGGAAGGGATGGGGATGGACAAGGACCTGTAGGTGGAAAGTTTACAGGAAAGGTGGCAGTCAGCATGGGGTTACAGGTATGGATGTGGGACAGGGATCTGGTTATGCAGGGGTTACAGGTACGGATTTGGTTATGCAGGGGTTACAGGTAGGGGTGTGGATATGCAGGGGTTACAGGTAGGGGTGTGGATATGCAGGGGTTACAGGTAGGAATTGGTTATGCAGGGGTTACAGGCTGTTTGATCTGCAGAATGTAGATTATATCAGTAGCTATGATTGATGAAGGGGAGAGGGAGCACATCTCACTTTCAGATCAGCCAGACATTTACTCTGTCTCCTACTAACACCTTAACCCTTTTACTTAACACATGGGATCCAGAAGGCAGCTGCTTTCTGACACATGGTAGGGGCTTCATTTTGTTTCAGGACAGAAGGCTCCTCTTACCTGTCCTGTAACTTGCCCAGCAGTTCATGGTGATCTGTAGATCACAGCAGGGAGAGCTCCTGTTGCCTGTGTCCTCTGTTCACATGCAGGATGCTGTGCAGAGCAGCAGCCTTACCAGCTCTAGCTCCCCTCAATGGCACCTGTGCCCCTGCTTCCATCCAGGCTACTGAGGCTAGGCAATGCTGGCCAGAGAGCAGTGCACATGTAAAGAGCCTGCTCTGCTGCCACTGCCTGGTCTGCTCTGCTGCAGTCAGAAATGATCATGCTGGAGAGAATGGTCTACAGCAAGACCTCGGCTCCAACCTAATGCTGGAGGGTGCGGCCCACTGCCCAGGCAAGTCAGGCCCCGTCCTGCTGCTCTTCATGGGAGTCTCCTACCTGGTGTCAGCGTTCAGGGGGGTGGCTGATTGACAATCAGCATGCTGGTCTTCCTGGTGGGCCTGCTCACCTTCCTCTTCATGTGTGGACTGTGGATGGAAGCATGGTCACTGCTGCTTGCTCTGGCCCATCGCAAAAAGGACCAACCCACCACCACCACATGACACCCCTGGCCTGGTGCTCCCAGCCTCTACAAACGGCTTGCAGGCAGCCTGCCATGTGCCGGCCCGCGTGTGAGCAGGTGGCACCAGCGGCTGTCTGCTTGCGGCTGCGCTGAGACACCCAGCCATACAGCCCCCTCTCTCAGCTTGTCAGCTGGTGGCCCAGCGCTCTGCCCCCCCCCCCGCACTGCAGTACATTACTGGAGGCGGATAAGCTGCCGATCAAAAACTTTGAAACAGTTTTCAATTATAATAAAAGGCCCCCCAGTGGCCAAAAAGTGAAGCAGCCTACCGGGATTTCTCCCGGCATCCCGGTAGGCCAGTCCGGCCCTGCCTAGCGCTAAAGCTTACTAATGTGACCGCTAGGGTTAAGGTGGTGATAGAGCCCGAAGTGTGTTGTTACCAGCAACATACATCTAATGCTTTAGTCTTTTCTTTCTTATAAGACACACTGAAAGAATACTTTCACTTTGCTATTTTTAGAACTGAACTTTATACTCTCCTTCTAAAAGATGACTTGTATTGAGTCGTACAATGAATGAAATTATGTGGAGGTTATTTGGCTTGCTATAACTGATTATTTTGAATGCCATAGCATTCCGCATATGTCATAACATCTTGTTTGTAGCTTGGAGAAATGTTTATGTAAGCAAGTTAACCCTCTTCCAGGAATTTTGCAGGCCAGGATTTGCCTGCATGCGATGCGCACTGCAGAAGAAGCGATGCAGTATTTAAGTATATAAATTTTCGAAATTGTAATGTTGCCTGAGCTACATGTTCTTGTTTGCAAATCGCTGATCGAAATAACTCCATGAACTGCAGCAGCACAGCAGAGCCTCAATCTCCTGCCATTCTACATATAGGAGGAGCACACACTCGCTGGCAAGCGCTAATTAATAGACCCCGCTCACTGCGCATAGGTGGTGACTGAGGGGAAGGGCACTGGCTTGTCCACCCTGCCAAGTATTTAGTTAGCCCTCTCCACTTGATAGCCATGGGCAGGGGCCAGATATTCAATATTATCCTCCCTTTCATCAATACCTTCTCCCTGCCATGTATGGGTAGGGGCTGGTAAAAAAAAAACACACCAAGTTTTTAATTATTAATTAATTAATTTATTTTCAAAGTATTTTAGCAGAAAGGATACATTGAGATTTCTCTCGTTTTCCATATCCCCTGCCTGATGCCAATGTACTGGCTGGGTGGAGTAGAGGTAACATCACTGCTCTATAACCGTGGAGACTGTGGAGACACAGGTTCGAGTCCAAGCAAGAGCACCTCTCCAGTAAGTGTCCTTGGGCAAGACACCTAACGGTACATACTCGCCACCCAGGAGATGCTTGAAAACAAGAGAAATCTCAATGTATCCTTCCTGGTAAAATACTTTCTCAAAAAAAAGACTGGAGGGATGATAGGGGACAATGGCATGTCCCCTCTTACATTTATTAATAGCCTACATCTGCTGACCATGAGTAGTGGTGGACCAACCCATATCAACCCACTGCCCCATACTCAACACCCATAGGTGGAGGACACTGGCAAACCCAACTATTCCATTTTTTTGAAACCTGAAAGACAGTTTGTATTGCGCTGCCTTAATTTGTACAATTAATGAATTAATGTGGAGGATACATGACTTGCAGGAATTCATTATTTCAAATGCCATAGCGTGCTAAATATGTCATCTCATATTGTTTGCTGCTGTCAGGTGTGAGGAGCGACACAAAACGCAGACAAGCAAACACTTACACGCAAATCCGGAGCAACAGAGTCGGAACTTGGATTGGACGGGTAAAAACCAAACCAGAATCCAAATAAACACCAAATAAAAAAACAAAACACAGATGACAGTAGCTCTAAACTAAGCTCTGGTCCTTAGTATGGCCAGATACTAGTAATAACAAAGAATAGTCTAATACAAGCTGACATCAGGGAACCAGAAATACAAAGTCGATAAACTGAGCTGGAATCTTAGACAGGAGTTAAATGGGTATACAATGAAAAGCCAAGGGTTGATACACCGAATGGTCAATATACAATATAAACGTACTAAGAGGTATGTGAAACCACAACAGGGCATTGAAGAAATTAACAAGCTGACCCTTAATACCCTAAAGCAGTGTTTCTCAACTCGTATCCTCAGGACCCACTAACAGGCCTGGTTTGTGGGATATCCGAAGCACAACACAGGTGATCTAATTAGCTGCTCAGTGATTGCAGTATTCACTCTGCATTTCCCCAAGGTGATCTGCAAAATCTGGCCTGTAGTGGGTCCCGAGGACTGGAGTTGAGAAACCCAGCCCCAAAGTATTCCTCTATTGGGTGACGTCTAAAATTGACATCAGATGCTGAGTGCAGCTGAACATGTGAATAATGATACACAGTATTAAAAGCATTGTTTGAATGTGGAACATCTTGACACTCAACAGACCTCATGTCAACGGAACGACAATTGTCAGTTGCGTCAAAGGAAATACCCAGGATGGTTTGCGTTGCTGGAATGACGCCTAGTGTCAATGTGTACTGCAGTGTCCAAAGGAGAGGGAACTTGCCTAGTGTGGTGTTGTTGTCCAACTGAGAGCCTGTGAGGAGCAGAGGCAGGCGGAAGTGGACGTGGGCATGACAGTTGCTTAGAGTAACAGGATGCATCCATGTCCCCTCCTTCTTTTCAAAAACAGACCCTTCCCACAGTATTAGTGAGTGGATAGCAATGGCCAATGGCTTCTCAGCTGCTAAAGTTTCAACCCCAGCAGTGCTAGCAGCCTAAGCATCAACAGTGCAGATGGCTTCTCACCACTATTTCCCAACCCCTCTATGACTGGTGAGAGCATTCAGTGTTTTTTGAGGTCATCATGACCCCCACGTGTATTTAATTATTTTTTCACGGTAGTGATCATCTAGCCAGCAATGCTCTCCTGCTCCATGCAGTTAGGGCTGCCTGAAGGCAGATGCAATTTATTTCTTGATTCAGTTCCTAAACTAAATTTTATGAGTGAACAAAACCGCTACTTGGATGTTTGTAGGAACAATTTCGTTTTTTTTGACGTACTCTAGCCTAACTTGAAATGACTCACTGGAGATGTTCGGAAAGATTGAGGGCAAAAGAAGAAGGTGACGACAGAGAATGAGGTAGCTGGATTGAGTCACTGATGCAGTAGGCCTGAGCTTAAATCAGGGCCGGACTGGGAATAAAAAGCAGCCTTGGAAAAAAAAATTTAAACCAGCCCTATATTGTAATAAGTGCGAGCGAAAAGGATACGTATCAGAGCTGCACAGCAATAAAACTCACGCTTGGCATACTGCATATTACTGTGTTTTATTGCTGTGGAGCTTTGTGATACGCTCATACACACTGCACATTACTGTGAGTTTTATTGCTGTGAAGCTCTGATACACTCATACACACTGCACATTACTGTGAGCTGTTTTGATGTGGAGCTCAGTGATACAGTAATGTGCATTGTGTATGAGCATATCACAGAGCTGCACAGCAATAAAACTCACTCATACACACCACATATTACAGTGTTTTATTGCTGTGTAGCTCTGATATGCACATACACATTGCTGTGAGTTTTATTCAATTATTCAATCAATCGCATCATTCCCCCTCTCCCCCCAGTAAATCAATTGCATCATTTCCTTTCTGCCCCCAGTAAATCAGTTGCATCATTTCCCCTCTCCCCTAGTAAATCAATTGCATCATTTCCCCCTCTCCCCCCAGTAAATCAGTTGCATCATTTCCCCTCTGCCCCCCAGTAAATCAGTTGCATCATTTCCCCCCTCTCCCACCGAGTAAATCAGTTGCATCATTTCCCCTCTCCCCTAGTAAATCAATTGCATCATTTCCCCCTCTCCCCAGTAAATCAGTTGCATCATTTCCCCTCTCCCCCCAGTAAATCAGTTGCATCATTTCCCCTCTGCCCCCCAGTAAATCAGTTAAATCATTTCCCCCTCTCCCACCGAGTAAATCAGTTGCATCATTTCCCCCTCTCCCCGTAAATCAGTTGCATCATTTCCCCCTCTCCCCCCAGTAAATCAGTTGCATCATTTCCCCTCTGCCCCCCAGTAAATCAATTGCATCATTTCCCCCTCTCCCCCCAGTAAATCAGTTGCATCATTTCCCCTCTGCCCCCCAGTAAATCAGTTGCATCATTTCCCCCCTCTCCCACCGAGTAAATCAGTTGCATCATTTCCCCCTCTCCCCGTAAATCAGTTGCATCATTTCCCCCTCTCCCCCCAGTAAATCAGTTGCATCATTTCCCTCTCTCCCCTCCAGTAAATCAGTTGCATCATTTCCCCCTCTCCCCCCAGTAAATCAGTTGCATCATTTCCCCCTCTCCCCCCAGTAAATCAGTTGCCTCATTTCCCCTCTCCCCCCAGTAAATCAGTTGCATCATTTCCCCTCTCCCCCCAGTAAATCAGTTGCATCATTTCCCCCTCTCCCCCCAGTAAATCAGTTGCATCATTTCCCTCTCTCCCCTCCAGTAAATCAGTTGCATCATTTCCCCCTCTTCCCCAGTAAATTAGTTGCATCATTTTCCCCTCTCCCCCCAGTAAATCAGTTGCATCATTTCCCCCTCTCCCCAGTAAATCAATTGCATCATTTCCCCTCTCCCCCAGTAAAGCAATTGCATCATAACCCCCTCCCTCCCCCCCACTGCCCCCAGTAAATCAATTGCATTTCCCTCCCTCCCCTCCTCCCCCGGGTTGCTCTGCTCACTGGCATTCACTGTTACAGAGCAATCTTCTGTGGACTCAGCAGACAGGATGGAGTCCAGCCAGCCTCTCTTCCTCCATCGTGTGCCCTGCGCATCATGTGAGGGGGTGGAGCCAATTCAACATGCCTGCTGAAGTTTACAGTTCTGGGAAGCAGGCACGCTGCAACACCGCCGCTGGGCCATGGCTGCCCGGAGTTGAGAGAAATTGGTGGGGGAGGGGCCCACTGTGCCACCAACCCCAACGAGTCAGTCTGCCCCTGCTGCTGGCCTGGCCTCACAGTCACTACTGGTGACTCACCAGTGACTCAAGGGGACTCGTTCTGCGCAATACATTCACGTAGGTGAGGAGGGCAGTGCCAATGCAGGGTGAGTGCCAATCCCAGCCTTGTGAAGGCACGCACGCTGCAGCGGCCCTCAGCCCAGCCCCTCCTCACTCCCTCCGAGAGAATTTACCCACAAGGCGGCGGCCAGGCAGTGAGTAATCCGCGGGCTGGCCTGGCCGCTGCTGCCCGCTACCAGCCCGCGGTCTCTCAAAGAGAGGCAACATGACCAGCATCATCTATGTAAAATTAAAAAGCGGCCCAAAGATTGCAGCAGCCTACCGGGATTCCTCCCGCCATCCTGGTAGGCCAGTGCAGCCCTGGCTTAAATGTACTCCTGAAGATGGTAGATGACAGGGAGGCTTGGAGGAACGTTGTCCGTGGGGAACGTTGTCCATGACTTTACAACTAACAACAACAACAAGCCTAACTTGAAATACCTGGTTGTAGATCAATAAAATCAATGCCTAGATAGAAGGGGGATAACCCATCATACATAAATAATAAAACTCTTTTGGGTGATAACACTAATTAAATTTGCATTTTCTTGTCCAGTAAAGAGAGAGAGAGAGAGAGCGAGAGAGAGAGATCTATCGTACAAAGGGTAGAACAAAATTCTACCCATGACTTTTGTTCAAGCTTTTCTGTTGGCACGCCTTGCACATGAACAATTGAACAAAAAAGGTCAAGGAACAGCTTTGTTTGAAATCGAGTATGCTAATTGCTGGAACATCAAATATGAGAATGTTTTTACTGTATCTGCGTTAAATGTCAGATCTGTAAAGACTATTTAGTGTCATCCGACAACATCACGCAATAACAATTTTAAGAATCAGTTAACTGTATTAAAACATTTTTGCGTTAAAGTTAACTTGCACGAGGCTGTCTTGACTTCACATTATTGGACACAATTTCCTAAGAATGTGTTCTATATGTCCCTTAATAAATCTTGTAAATAAAGTAATTTGCCATTACACAATTCAAAAAGTAATAGTCTTAAAATACTGAATTGAGTGAAAAAAGGACAGATGGACGCTGCAGACATTGGCTCATTTGGGGAGGCACACAAAATACAGCAGATAAAATGCATTGTTAAAAAAAAACAATCAAGAAGGATTTGTGTTGAAATTTCACAAACCAGTTTGAGTTTGACATACTTGATGAACTTGATAAACGTCAATAACCTGTAAAATCAATAATGTAAACTAAAACTAAAATAAGAAAATATGCTGTGGTCAGATATTATGGAGGATTATTATTATTATTATTATTCTTTATTTATAAAGCGCCAGCATATTCCGCAGACATCCTGGCACCCAGAATGGCCTTAACTTCGAACTCCTCCTCGCCCTCCACAGAGACAGGAGGCGGTGGAGCATGGACTTTGGTGTACCGGTTACATAACAACGGCTTCAAAAGGTTTACATGGAATACATTGTGTATCTTAAAATGGGGGGGTAACGCCAAAGCATAGGAGACAGGGTTGAGTCGCCGTAGAATCTTATAGGGGCCGATATACCTAGGAGCCAACTTCATGGAAGGCACTAAGAGCTTGATGTTACGTGAAGACAGCCAAACCCTGTCCCCAACTTGATACACGGGTGCCTGCCTCCTGTGTCTGTCGGCCTTAGTTTTCTGGATGGCACTACTCTCCTCCAGTGCCCGTCTCACTCTCCCCCAAGTCTCTTTCAATGATGCCAGTTGCTCATCTAAAGCAGGAATCGTGGTATCAGGAAACGTGGCGGGGAGCACGGAGGATCAAAACCATAAACAGCGAAGAAAGGAGAATGTCCTGTGGATTCACTCACTGCGCTGTTCAAAGCATATTCTGCCCATGGTAGCAGGTCTGACCAGTTATCTTGTTGTTCTGAGATAAAGCACCTGAGATATTTCTCTATATTTTGGTTTGCTCGTTCTGCTGCTCCGTTGGTCTGGGGGTGATAAGCCGAAGAGAAAGAGAGGTCTATCCCCACGTTCTTACAAAACCCTCTCCAGAATCCGGAGATGAATTGGGTCCCCCTATCAGAGACAATCTCCAGAGGGACACCGTGTATGCAGACCACGTTGGCAATGAAAATGGGCACCAGTTCAGCTGCCGAAGGTAGTTTCCGAAGAGGAACATAGTGGCCCATCTTGGAAAATCGATCTATGATCGTAAGTATCACTGTATTCCCTCTTGACTCAGGTAACTCTACTATAAAATCCATGGCTACATGTGACCAGGGTCGTTCGGGGATCGGCAAAGGCTGGAGTAAGCCAATGGGTGCTGTTTTGGGACTTTTCTGCCTTGTGCACACTTCGCACACGGCAATGTAATCTTTGACATCTCGGCGCAACGTGGGCCACCAGAGGAGTTTACTGATACTGGACACAGTCTTGGTGATACCCATATGCCCGGAAGTCTTATTATCATGATAGATGTTAAGTACTTCCTCTCTTTCGTTCTCAGGTACAAAGAGTCTCGCAGGAGGTTTTCCCCCAGGAGCTGCACCCTGGACGGTCTGCAACCTTTTCATTAGAGGAGACGAGACACTAATCGTGGTAGCGGCTATGATCCTTTCCTGGGGTACAATGGGATGCTGATCTTGGATATTATGTTCATAGGACTCATACTGTCTCGACAATGCGTCTGCTTTAATGTTTCTGGACCCAGGTCTATAGGTAAGCACGTAATTAAAACTTGAAAGAAACAATGACCATCTCGCTTGTCTGGAATTTAAACGTTTGGCATCTCCAATGTACGTGAGATTCTTATGGTCGGTTATGATAACGATGGGGTCCTTAGACCCCTCTAATAAGTATCTCCATTCGGCCAAGGCCGCGATGACTGCTAACAATTCTCTATTTCCAATGTCATAGTTCTGCTCTGCCGGGGACAACTTCCGAGAATAGAAGCCGCATGGATGCAAGGGTTGTCAGGAGCCTCCCTTTGGGACAAGACTGCACCAAGACCTAGTTCGGAGGCATCAACTTCTACTTGGAAAGGCAGAGCCGGATCTGGATGTCGGAGAACAGGGGCAGTAGTGAACGCTTGCTTTAGTGCCTCAAAGGCTTGAGTGGCTTGAGGTGTCCACTTCTGATTTCCCACCCCTTTCTTTGTCATAGCCGTGAGGGGGCCACCAAGGCCGAAAAATCTTTAATGAACCTTCGGTAATAGTTCGTAAACCCCAGAAACCTCTGAATGGCTTTAAGTCCTTGGGGTAGAGGCCAGTCAAGAATAGCTGAGAGCTTCTTAGGATCCATTTGAAAACCCCAGGGGTTATTATATAACCAAGGAATTGCACAGTTACTATGTCGAATAGACATTTTTCTAGCTTACAGTACAATCCAGCCTTCAATAGTTTTTCAAGACTTGTTTCACGTGGACATGATGAGTGTCCACATCAGGAGAGTATATCAGGATATCATCCAGATATACTATGACGAATTCTTGCAGAAATTCCCTTAGAGTGTCGTTTATAAGGTCCTGAAAGACGGCTGGCGCATTACACAACCCAAAAGGCATCACCAGGTATTCATAATGCCCGCTACGTGTATTAAAAGCCGTTTTCCATTCGTCTCCCTTTTTAACCCTGACCAGGTTGTACGCTCCGCGTAAATCAAGCTTCGTATAGACACGGGCCCCTTTTAATCGGTCGAACAATTCTGTTATGAGAGGTATGGGATATGCATTTCTTATAGTGATCCTATTCAAACCCCTATAATCGATGCAAGGTCGCAGATCTCCCTCTTTCTTGGAAACAAAAAAGAACCTGCTCCTGCTGGAGAGGAGGACCGTCTAATGAATCCTCGTTCCAGATTCTCCCTTATGTATTCCTCCATAATGTCGTTTTCTCTTTGTGATAAAGGATATACGTGACCCCTAGGAGGCATCGTACCGGGGAGTAAATCAATGGCACAGTCATATGGACGATGTGGTGGTAGGACCTCAGTCCTGGCTTTAGAGAACACCTCCTTTAATGCCAGGTAACATTCAGGGACCTCTGTGGACAAAGGAGGGGCTGTGGCAATATTGAGGCTACCAATCACATTGACTCTGCCTAGGCACCTAGACTGACAAGTCTGACCCCAACATTTTATGTCTCTCTGGACCCAATCGACAACTGGGTTGTGCTCTGTTAGCCATGGAAACCCAAGAACGACAGGACATGAGGGTGATTCAATAATTTGAAATCTTATTGTTTCCTGGTGCAAAACTCCTGTTTTCATACATACATCGACTGTGTCGTGAGTGATATGTGGACATGACAGGGGTTTACCATCTATGGCCTCCACCATTAGAGGTCTTTCCTTGAGAACCAGAGGTAGGAGGTTTTTGGCAGCAAAATTCTTATCCATAAAATTGCCTGAGGCCCCAGAGTCTAAGAACGCCTCAGTCTTGAGGTGAACCCCCTCCCAGGTTAGGGAGATCGGTAACAGAATCCTGGATTTTTTTTCTCATTATCCACAAAGGAGGCATACAGAGAACCGATAACCTGGGTGTTTCCTGTTCTGAATCCTTTTTGCTATGTTCAGCCCTGCTAACCCTGGGTCTCTGAGGACATTGAAGGCGGAAGTGATCTGCCCCTGCACAATAGAAGCAGAGCCCCTTTTCTCTTCTGTGCGCTCTTTCTGCTTCTGAAATACCTGTCTTCCCTATTTGCATGGTTTCAACGACTGGCAACTCTATTGTCACATTCTCCGAACCACCTGACGTACTGGTGTGTCTGGGTAACGAGGGTAAAGGAGGCAAGACCCTTCTGGGTCTATCTCTGGGGTGTCTCCTTTCCCTGATTTGATCGTCCATGGCTATACAGAAATCTATCAGGTGGTCCAGACTTTCTGGTAATTTTAAGGGAGCCAGCTCAAACATAAAAGCCTCGTTCAAGCCTTCGGTAAAGGCTAAGGTTAAAAACGTCGTTCGGCCAAAGTACCTCAGAAGTCAAAGTCTTAAACTCTATGGCATAGTCGGCGACCCTCTTATTACCTTGTTTGATGTGAAACAAGGACCTACCCGCATTGGTAGCCCTTCTAGAGGGATCAAAGGTACGTTTTAACTCAAAGGTAAAACCCTCATAGTCATAAATGATGGGTTTCTTATTTTCCCATAACGGCATAGCCCACAATAAAGCTTTTTCTGTTAAATGATTAATCAGATATCCTACTTTGGCTTTATCAGACATACAAGAACCTGGATTGTTCTCAAACAAGATCTCGAGTTGAGTCAAAAAACCCCGACATAGGCTTGGTGTACCATCATAGCGTAGGGGTGCCTTCATACTAAGCCTATGTCCTTCAGGGGGGACGGAACTGACCCTAGGTAATACTGGATCTGGAGGGTTTGTGGTACCTGTATTGGACCGATTTAACAGGGTTTGCAGAGCGAGAGAAATCTGGTCCATCATATGGTCCTGTTCCTCTTGTCTGGCTGCGATACGTGCCAGCTGGTTAGAGAGGTCTGCGGGATCCATTGGCCCTGACGTAATGTCACGGATCCCTCTGATTACCAAAAGTGTGGTCCCTTTACGCAGACCGCTCTCTACCCTTCCGATCCTTGAATGGTCGGCAAAACTAGAAAGACAATTAACCAGACAACAGATAAACAAGGGTAACACCAGACAGAGGTATGGAATAGAGTATAGTCACGAATCCTTCTGACTACCAAGATATTGATCTCTTTATGTAGCTCACTTTCTACTCTTCCGATCCTTGAATGGTCGGCAAAGCTATATAGACAATTAAGCAGGTAACAGATAAAGAAAGGGAAATACCAGACAGGGGTACAGAACAGATCACAAGTCCTCCCTAGGACTTTAGTAATAGCAGAGGTAATCTGATGTGTGCTTAGGGTGCCACATAGACTGACCTCGGTACCAACGTTAAGGGCAGAACCTAGAGCAGAGTAAATGCCAATACCTGGGGTTATACACAGAAGGGTTCGTTTGCCAATGCCAAGAGTCATACACAGGAGGTTTGTTTGCCAATGCCAAGGGTCATACACAGGAGGGTACGTTTGCCAATGCCAAGGGTCATACACAGGAGGGTTCGTTTGCCAATGCCAAGGGTCATACACAGGAGGGTACGTTTGCCAATGCCAAGGGTCATACACAGGAGGGTTCGTTTGCCAATGCCAAGGGTTATACACAGGAGGGTTCGTTTGCCAAAGCCAAGAGTCATACACAGGAGGGTTCGTTTGCCAATGCCAAGGGTTATACACAGGAGGGTTCGTTTGCCAAAGCCAAGAGTCATACACAGGTAATTGCCAAAATTCACAAGAGCTCTGCGGGAGGTGAATACCACGTCAGGGCACCGGTGTAATGGTGAGACTGGGTTTTAAACCCGGCGGGTCCGCGTCATAACGCCAGGCCCCGCCCCTCGGCGTCCCACGTGAGCGCACCCGGAAGCGTTTACATTCGGCGCCTGGCCAGCGAGCAGCGAGGAAGCTGCTGCCAGGCGCCCCATCCCCTGACCCACCGTGACAACTACTCATCCTGACCACTTTATTAGTTTAAAGTGGTCAATACCCACTATTGGTTTAAAGTGGTGCCACCCTTCATCCTCCTCCCTGCTGCCCAGATCTGGAGATATTGCTGGGTGAAGCGGAGGAGTTTCCCCACCCCATAAACCATCACCAGCAACCTGGATTTCTAATTTCCTTGGGGCCGGTCACCAGATTGGTCACCAGTGACATCAGCACACACAGGGTTATCCAAAGAGATTCGAAAAGTCACCGCACGTTTGGTGACTTTTCGTTCTCTTCAATTCGGTTCCTTTTGCCGATTGCATTTCGGTGACCCTGCGTGTATTCAGCAAGCACCACAGGGTCCCCGAATTGCAGGGAAAAGCTGCCGAACACCTGACGAAAACTAACCGAATGCACGCTGAAAACAAGCAAAAACATCTGGATTAACCTTCGAAAAAGCCGAACAGGAGCCGAACAGGAGCCGAATCACACAGAGCCGAACAGGAGCCGAATCACACAGAGCCGAAGCAGCTGTGACGTAGAGGAGGCAGTGAATAAATTAGCAAAACCATTTGTATGAATCTGGGAAAATGAAAAGCTGTTTGCAAAGAAACTACTGAGCGAAAATGTCTGAAATTTTCACAGGAGGTCCAGGGAATGATAATAAAGAGGGCTGTTACAAAAAAATAAGTAAACTGAAAAAAAAAAAAAAAAAATCGGACTTTTTAAAAAAAAAAAAAAAAAAGGAAAAATGATTAAAGTATCCTAAAAAATCAATGAATAAAGAGACTTTTTGCTGCAGAATTTTATAATGAACGGTTTATTAGATATTGAATTAAAACGGGAATATTTTTAACATTGAAGCCTATGGATTCTCCTGAATAAATTTGCCGAATTAAACCACCGAATGGCAGGGCATTAGGGGAACCTTTCACTGCTGGTTTGTGTTCTCTGAATAGCCGAAGCAGTGCTTTTTCATGGGGATTTCACTGCCCTCGAACAGGCACCGAACAGTCACCGTATGTGCAGGCAATTCGCCAGGATTTGCGAATTGCCTGCTCTCTGGATAGCCGAATGGCCAGGAAAGGTAACCGAACGCTGATTTTCAGCGTTCGGTACCTTTCTCAAGCAATTCGGATCTCTTTGGATAACCCTGACAGTGAACGTTCTGACGTCACCCTCTCTGAGACCACTGGCAATAACGAGCGATCTCAGAGAGGCAGCTAATGGATTGGATCTGTGCATGCGCACAGCTCTGATCCATCATTCTGTGCAGGTGCTTCGGAACTTGTGTAAATAAATTGCGCAAGTCTCATAGTGGTACACAATTTGCAGTTCCTACTCTACACAAGTTACGTAGGAACGCAAATTGCGCAAAAAATCGTCACAGACTTTCCAGTTCACTAGTCCCTGATTGAAGAGGAGGAGCATTGTGCGGTGAAGGACAAAAGGGAAGTAAAATAAAGGAATAAAATATTAATGATAGTAATCGGACAGAGGCTGTCAGCAACATCTGCCCAATTATATTTAAGGGCAAAAAATGGAACTCTATTTCATAGAGTATCTATCCCTTTAAGACAGTTTCCCAAACCTGTTCTCGGGACCCTTAACCAAGCCAGATTTTGCAGATCCCCTTGGGGAAATGTAGACTGATTTGCTGCTCAGTGATTGCAGTAATTATATAACCTGTGCTGTGCTTCAGATATCTGTCAAACCTGGCGTGTCAGAGGGTCCTGAGGACAGGTTTGGGAAACACTGCTTTAGGCCAGTGTCAGACGAACGTTTTGAAGAGTGGAAGGAACGTCTGTGAGAGTGGACGATTCTTCCACTCATCGCCCGTCTGACGCCCATCTGGCCACCTTGCTGAGCGCAGTTAGTGCGGTCAGCGCTGCAAGGGTCGATCCTCCTATGGAGGATTGCGTGCAGAAATCAGTGTGCGGACTTTTTTTTTTTTACGCGATTCAGCCAATCAGAATTAAGAACCACAATTATCTCACTTTAAGTTTTTGCGCCTGTCAAAGTCAATCTGCGCATATATGCTACATCAATAAAAAATGCACACACAACTTCTCAAATTTATTGGTTTGGTATGTGTAGAATGTGTAACTATACTTTTGCTGCGTATTTTTTTTGGGCTGGTTTATTTGGTTTCAGCCAGGTTGATAGAATTTGCCATTAACACCAGCTTTTAGGAGTTGCTAAAATTATGCGCGCAACATCTATGCGATAATTCCTGCGCATAGAATGTAATACCATCCGCATACCAGCGCACAAACGCATTTTCGCTCACAATGTTAAGTATAGGACGTGCGCAGTAAAGTACGCTCGCGCAGGGTTCGCGCAGGTTCACCCGCGGTAGACGTATACGCCAGTTTGTTGCGCTGACAATGTAATACGACGTTCGGCGCAAAGGGTTTTACCTCTCGCGTTAATGCATTTTTGCGCCGGCACAAACGTGCGCATGAAGATTGTAATAGGGCCCCTAGTGCGCTCTTCTGACATTGGCCTTAAGGTGAGTGAATACAGAAACAGAGACATGAACATACAAAGACTATGCAAAAAATGTGAAATGATACAGGAATTTATTTACTATATTGGCATAGAAGCTACCATAAGATTTGAATTCCCATCAAAGATAGATACTGTAGCTAGACAGATAGACAGATATCAATGCAGGAAGCATTGGAATAACAATGCAGTAGGTCTCCTTATGCAAAAAAACAGGTATAAAAATATACATTCATTTGCTTCAGTTTGAAGATAGTTTTCATTAACTTGTTTATTATCTGATTGAAATCTACATATAAAGTTTATATTCTGAACTAATTGAACTGTATTGCTGGAAAAAATAGGCTAATTGAACAAAACGTATTTAACAAAAACAAACTGTGAGCAACAGCACAGCCAAAAAACATTCTTTTATTATTAACAGCTTCCCTTTCAAATGACTGTTATTTAAAAAGAACAAATCTAAAATTATGATGGTGGACACCTGCTATGTTGGTCACGCAGCACACATTAAAATCAACATATCAAACAGATGACAAAGTTGTTCCAGTGCCATGGTAAAAAAGCATTTCTTCCGGAAACCAGAACAATACAGAACATTTGGCAGCTGCCTACATATTTGTAACAAAAGATGACATATAAATATTGTGTCCGGTGTGCACAGAACATGCTTCTATGTATAATTCATTTAAGTTTGTTGGCAGGATTTAATTTCTGGACCTCAGCAGACTTCAAAATAATTAAATGCCACGTACGGATATTAATTTTAACACCTTAAGGACCACTGATGTACATAGTACGTCCTGGGGAAAATTTCCCTTAAGGACTAAGAACGTACTATGTACGTCATGGTCCTTTAACCCCCTCCCTATACTCACCTCTCTGATGTCATCACCGGGCACCCCCCGGTGCCTGCAGGGATGAATGTGAAAGGGGAGGGGGGCTCTATCCCTCCCTAACAGCTCCAGCTAGGAAATAAGAGAGGCACAGCTGAAGAGGGCAGAGTCTGCCCTTTCCAGCGGTGCCTCTCTTTAACTCCTTAGGTGTTGGATTATGCCGTCCAGTGACTTTCAGATCTACCTGACTCAAAGTACACCCTGCGGCATTAATGGATTAAATTGTGATGGTCAATATAATGTTCGATATAATTCCATTTATAATGTGCTCTTTCATGTGCTATTATAGCATTATATCATGACTTGATTTCTGCATCTAGCCACTTTTTCCCCTCCCCAGTACCTGCTTTGCCCCCTTGCAATCTGTAATGAATGCTGGTAGGCTTATATTTCTCACCCGGCGCTCCTCACATACCTCCCCCTCTGCCGGTCCCTTCATTGGCTTCCTGTACCTTTCAGGATACAATTTAAAATACAGACCCTGATGTTTAAAGCCCTCAGTAACTTGACCCCTCCTGACAGGTTTTCTTTATTCTACATGTACACCTGTTCTAGATCAGTGTTTCTCAAACCTCTCCTCGGGACCCCCAACCAGGCCAGGTTTGCCAGATACAGGTGATATGATTTGCTGCTCAGTGATTGCAGGATTCAGTCTGCATTTCCCCAAGGTGATCCTTAAAACCTGCCTGTTAGAGGGTACCGAGAATTGAATTGAGAAACACTTTTCTAGATCACTCCAGCCTGCAGGCGTGCTACGTCTGTTATCTGTTTCCTCCCGTACTGCAAACTCAAGACCTCAAGACTTCTCAAGAGCAGCAAATCAAAATTTTAAAAAATGAAATTTGGAGAAATCTCGAGCTAAGCCTATGAAATGTAATAAAAAAAATATCATTCTTCTTAAATCCAGTGATGCGGTAATGTTTTAACTTGAAAATAGAAACATATATGGCCCTATTACAATCTTCGCACAAATGTTTTCGCCGGCGCAAAAACGCATTAACGCGAGGGGTAAAACCCTTTGCGCTGAACGACGTATTACAATGTCAGCACAACAAAAGCACGTATTCATCTACCACAGGTGAACCTGTGTGAACCCTGCACGAGCCTACTTTACTGCGCGCGTCCTATACTTAGCATTGTGAGCGCATACGTGAATGAACGCTGGTACGCGGATGGTATTACAATCTATGAGCAGGATTTGACGCACAGCCTTTGCGCGCATAATTTTAGCAACTCTTAAAAGCTGGTGTTAATGGCAAATCTGACCGACCTGGCCGAATCCAAATACACCAGCCCAAAAAAAAAAAATGCAGCAAGTATAGTTACACATTCCACTCATACCAAACCAATAAAATGGAGAAGTTGTACCTGCATTTATTATTGCTGCAGCATATATACTCAGATTGACTTTGGCAGGCGCAAAAGCTTAACGTGAGATAATAGTGGCTCTTAATTCTGATTGACTGAATCTCGTGAAAAAAACAGTCCGCACACTGATTTCTGCACGCAACTTTGCTGATCGCGCATTTGTGCGCGTCCGTTTTAGGCGCGTTATTGCTCGACGGATGAAAAAATGTGCGAAGATTGTAATTTCAGCATTGATTTATGCGCGTTAACATTTAACGCTTGGCGCACAAATTCACAATTGCGCGAGCGTTTTAACGCGAAGATTGTAATAGGGCCCATACTTTATGTAGACCATTTATTCATTCCCTGCCTGTTACAATCAAACTACTCAAGGAGACTTTCTAAGCCTGTATCACTTCACTAGGCCTGCCAACATCTAACAATCCGAGATCGCAAGAGAGGGAGCATGGCTGTCGAAAAGACATGGCTGTGATGTAATTTACATCATCGATGATAGCCACACCCCAAAAGGGTGTCCATGATGACCAGATGCCTATCTGATCAGCCAATCAGTGTTTGTGTATGGGCTTATAAGAGCTATTATTTTAACTCTTTGTACAACTATATGCAGGCCCTCACTGTGCTTTTTCCCCTCAGTCCTCTCGACAGCCAGGTGACAGCCTAGGGCTGCTGGATGTGCCGGACGACTAAGTGAAACTTATGTGTCACACGGGGGCATTGTGTCACTTGACAGGTCTGCTTCACTGTTTGATACCAAAGGAACAGAAGGACCGGTCACTTGAGGCTTGGTATGAAAAGAAGCTGCTATCTTTTGGAACGTCACTGTTTGATTCCAGCCCACTCCGCAGATTGCCTTTTAAAAATAGTTAATTACAATTTCCAGAATGAAGGCATTATAATTTAACTGTAATTAAACACTGCGAAGTAAGGCTGATATGCCTATAACAAGAGAAACAAAACCAACAGCTATATCATTTGTAACAGACTAGACTATTATAGCTTGGAAGATTATATTCTTGATGAAATGGCAAGAAAGTCATATATTTAAATGAGGAGGAGAAAGCATTGCGGCCACGTCTCAGTAAGGAGGTTTGTTTTTTATCTATGTCCTTGCAAAATAGCTGTTTCTTCCCACACACATCCATTTTTATCTGCAGTTTATTAATAGACATTCAGGTTCTTTCAAATGCCACATTAATGTTATCTGCCACATAAACGCAGCAACAATATGTTTTCTTAAAGCTCAGATAAAAATAACGGCTTATATCCCCTTAGAAGTAAATTGTAGCCAAATGAAGCATGTATACACAACATATATGTTCTTTAAAGGGACATTCTACACATCCTGACCACTTTATCTTTTTAAAGTGGTCAGAATGTGATGAATGCGCCCCCTTCTTCTCCTGCTCCTGCCCTGATTTAGTAGAAACTCTGAGTGAAGTGGAGGAGTTTCCTCCACCCCAACCAGTGTCGACGGCAGCCGGGATTTGGAATTTCCTGGCTGCTGGTCACCAGCTCAGTCACCAGTGATGTCAGCACATAGCGAGCATGCCGAGCTCACCCTCTGAGACTACCTGTGATAACAAGCTATCTCAGAAAGCCAGTCAATGGATCAGATCTGCGCATGTGCACACAAGTCCTGGGTGGAGATGAAATGTCAACTTTGCGACCATTAAATTTAGCAATAAAGGTTAAGATGGATTTTTAGCCCTGGAGTAGGGCTGAGCTGTTCGGTTCGATCAATTCGGAGTTTGCTTCGAACTTTGGCTGTTCGCAAGCTCGCGAACTTCAAACTTTTTGGCGTGTTCGGTTCGAGTTCGCAAAAAAAATAAAATTTTTGAAAAAAGTATAAAAAATGCTTAAAAAATACTAAAAAAATCTAGAAATAAAGACACTCTTTACTGCAGAATATTATAAGCAACGGTTTATTAGATATTGAATTAAAAACGAATGTGTATGTGCAAAGATTCTCACCTCTAAATGACCTGTGTTTTCAAAGGGCATAAACACACAGGTGTTTTTAGTCTGGTCTAATCAATTTGATACATTGTATGTATGTAGACTATACTGAGGGTGTGGTGTCTGCTTCTGAGAAGTGTTAATTTCTCTACTTAATCTTCCTCTAATATGCTGCATTTCACTGCTGTGTGCTCAGCTCATTTTTACCGCTTTCGCTCATCATGTTTAAACGCGATTTAAAGCCACATTTTATAAAATGACCCAGACATATTAGATATTGTTCTTTCCGTCAGACTTCGCAGATTCATAATATATCATTTTTATATGTATACGTCATGTCCTGCCTGTATATTATGACAAAAAATGCAATAAAAATGTAATTTTTAATGATCTGCGGTGTGTAAAGTGTTTTTTTTCCACATTTTATCACATGAGCGTTTGCGGATATGTTTTCTATGGGGTGCGCTTGTACAAAAATTAGAAATGGAGACTTGTTACATTTTGTGGGGGGAATTACGTGATTTATAACAAACGCACCCCATAGAAAAATATCATTAGTGCATCATTGTTCACATTATAATTGAAATGTGAACAATATTGCTGCATTAATAAAAATAACATGTTTTTCTTTTCTTTTTTTTTACTTTATACCTGGTCATGTTGGGTATCATTCGAAAGGCCATGCTCAGGCCTTTCGACTGACACCCTCCATGACCCCCTAGCTGCCTGGAGATATCGAGGTTCAAATGAACCCCCTATCTCCACCAGGGGATTGGCCTGGGCAATATATATACGCATGATGTGAGCTGGCCTGAGCAATATAAATATACGCATGATGTGAGCTGGCCTGGGCCTGGGCAATATATATACGCATGATGTGAGCTGGCCTGGGCAATATATATATACGCATGAAGTGAGCTGGCCTGGGCAATATATATATACGCATGATGTGAGCTGGCCTGGGCAATATATATATACGCATGATGAAAATTTGCAAAGGATAAGGCACGCAAAGTGAAATTTTGATGTGTCTGAAATTGAAACTTACGTGACAACTCTTATTTTTTTTTTCCGTTAATTTATATTTGTTCAATACAGTTAATTTTAATTTGTTTAATAGAGTTAATATAAAATGGTTTAATACAGTTTATTTATATTTATTTTACCTTTACTATTGGTGCTTTTCAAACTTAATTCTTAAATAAAAAGAAATTTAGCAGTTTCATGTTGTGTCGTTTTTTTTGGTTTTTTTTTTGGGGGGGTGCAAGTAGCTGGTCTTGCCTAGGGCGCAAAATAGTCTGGCACCGGCCCTGACCGCATGGTCCACCCCTGCACTCTTCCACAATACCACAGAGGGGTTACTGTATGAATGCACTTGCTGGCCTGGCACCAAAAGCACAATATCTGGGTGCACTGACGCCTTTACCAGATTCATATCTTTTTAAAATAGGACCGCAATATCTGGGTGCACTGCCACTGACGCCTGTACCAGATTCATATCCTCAGAGGGGTTACGGTGTGAAGGCACTGTTGCCGACGCTAAAAGCCCAATTTTAAAGCACGTATTGTTACTTTCATCCAAAGCCTGCATAAGTTTCACCATAATTTAGCCAAAAAAAATCACTAAACTTTTCCTGCACATCCTAAAATGTCTTTTCATACAGGCTGCCGCTTGCAGTTGTTTATGAATAGATTAAAGGAAAAGCATTTACCGTCATTTGAAACGTAATTTTTTTGTTTTTAAATGTTTCTATACATCCTAGAAATCCGCCACTTCACGGGCAGGTTATGGGGACCTCCTAGGCACGATATTTGAAGGAATTTTTCATTTTTATTTTTAACCCTTATTTCATGGAAAACTCACTGTCCCTTTAAAAACGTTTTTTTTTTTTACTTTTTGTCCTTGTTTCCTGTCCCCCAGGGCACTACCCGGACCCCCATACACCTTTTATGGCAAATATCTAGCATATATGCTCTCTTGGAGGGCACTCTAAAAATCGAATTTTGAGTCCCATTGACTTGTATTGAGTTCGAGTTCGAATTCGAACATTTGGAAAGTTCGAGTTCGAATGCGAACCTAACTCGGGGGTGTTCGGCTCATCACTACCCTGGAGTACCACCATGTTTATTTACTTAGAGAGCCAAGTATCAGGCACAAGAGCGCATGGCATGTTGGAAATATATAAATATATATATATATATATATTAGATACAAAATAACTTCAAGCCTGCACAGAGCCACCGTAGGAAAATGTGATACCCAGGTGCACAAATCCAGAAAATATTAAATAGAATCACGCATGAATGGACACACTCAGGGGATTAAATAAAAAAAATAAAAGGTGATGCTTTATTTAAATCATTAAAAAATAGCTGAATCCAAGTACTGACGTTTCGACCCCCTTAGGCTGGCGGCACACGAGCGCACTGAGTGCTTGCGTGTGCCCACACTTCCCTGAGTCTGTACCGGACGTCAAAAAGCCCTCCCCGTCAAAATGGTAGACGGCCGCTAACGGGGCCACATACAGGGTTATCCAAAGAGATTCGAAAAGTCACCGCACGTTCGGTGACTTTTCGTTCTCTTCAATTCGGTTCCTTTTGCCGATCCCATTTCGGTGACCCTGCGGTGTATTCAGCAAGCACCACAGGGTCCCCGAATTGCAGGGAAAAGCTGCCGCACACCTGACGAAAACTCACCGAATGCACGCTGAAAACAAGCAAAAACATCTGGATTAACCTTCGAAAAACCCGAACAGGAGCCGAAAAGGAGCCGAATCACACAGAGCCGAAGCAGCTGTGACGTAGAGGAGGCAGTGAATAAATTAGAAAAACCATTTGTATGAATCTGGGAAAATGAAACGCTGTTTGCAAAGAAACTACTGAGCGAAAATGTCTGAAATTTTCACAGGAGGTCCAGGGAATGATAATAAAGAGGGCTGTTACAAAAAAAATAAGTAAACTGAAAAAAAAATCAAAAAAAAATCGGACTTTTAATTTTTTTTTTAAAAATTCAGAAAAATGCTTAAAGTATCCTAAAAAATCTATAAATAAAGAGACTTTTTGCTGCAGAATTTTATAATGAACGGTTTATTAGATATTGAATTAAAACGGGAATATTTTTAACATTGAAGCCTATGGGATTCTCCTGAATAAATTTGCCGAATTAAACCACCGAATGGCAGCGCATTAGGGAACCTTTCACTGCTGGTTTGTGTTCTCTGAATAGCCGAAGCAGTGCTTTTTCATGGGGATTTCACTACCCTCGAACAGGGACCGAACAGGCACCGTATGTGCAGGCAATTCGTCAGGATTTGGCGAATTGCCTGCTCTCTGGATAGCCGAATGGCCAGGAAAGGTAACCGAACGCTGATTTTCAGCGTTCGGTTACCTTTCTCAAGCAATTCGGATCTCTTTGGATAACCCCGATAGTGTAATCTTCCATAGGTGGAAATAACACATTGAAAGAACACTGTAACACATTTTTTGTATTGAACATGCATACACAAAGCTAATGGAAGGTGTTTCCATGGGCTTAGGATACTTTCCCTTAAATAACCATATTCCCCAGAAGGGGACGCCGAGCCAAGGCGCTGTTTAAGAATAATGCATTTTTAATCTACATCTTAACCCTTTCGCTGCTGAGGCGTTTCACGCCTCTGTGCTGAGGTCATATTTACCGGTTTTGCTCATCATGTTTAAATGCGTTTTGAAGGCTTATTTTAGTATATGACCCAGACATATTATATATCGTTCTTTCCGTCAGACTCGGCAGATTAATAATATGTCATTATTATATGTATACATCATGACCTGTCTGTATATTATAACAAAAAATGCAATAAAATATGAATTTTCAATAATTTACAACGTGTAAAGTGTTTTTTTTCACATTTTAACATGCGAGCAATTGCGGTTATATTTTGTATGGGGTGCGCTTGTTAAAAAAATTAGAGATGGGGTCTCGTTAAATTTTTTTTGGGGAAATTACGCGATTTTTAACAAACGCACCGCATACAAAAATCGTTAGTGCAGCATCATTGTTCACATTATAATTGAAATGGGAACAATATTGCTGCATTAACAAACCAAAACAAAAAAAACTTGTTTATTTTTTTTTTATAATTTTCTTTTTAAATATTTTTTTATTTTTATTTTTATTTTTTTTTCCATAGCACAGGAGAACCACTTGGCTGGACGCGCTGAGCGCGTCCATAGCAGCCAAGTGGTTAATCAAGAAAGCATTAACCATAGGGGTTATTTAGAGAGAGCCAAAATGGCACCGAACGGTGAATTTCCATGTACAGTGCAATTTTGGGGCCATTCGGACCGGTCGCCAAATATTGGTGAATCGCCAGCAAAGTGCGAGTGGTCTTCGGCAGCAGAGAAATCCCCATAGAGAAGTAATGGTTAGTCTATTCAGAGAACACTGAACAGCACTGAAATATCAGTGAAATGCCCTGATGTTCAGTGGTTTATTCAGGCAAATCAAATAGGTTTCAATGATAAAATATTCCTGTTTTTTTGGGCGGAGCTAGCTGTGGAAACAAGCAGATGTGTATTGCAGAGCTTCCGCATGGTTTTGAGATTTTTTCCGATTTAATCCGCTTGTTTTACCACAAAACCATTTTTTATTGCCTCTGGACCTCCCAGCGGGAGTGGGGAAGCTCCTTGTGTGTCCGGTGGTGGACTCTCGGACCTTGCGGGGTTCGGAACTTCGATCGGCCTACTCTGCCTGCGTGTGCCGGAAGCCTTCGAGCAGTTTGGAACCGCTACCCCAGCTTTGCACCTTTTGCTGCCTATATGGGTAAGAAACTGCCCCCAGCGCTAGCCGGAAAAGCAGTCACCGGCAACGGGACATAAGAGATTCACTGGCCCGTGGGAGTGCTTCCCGAGGAGCAGCTGTCCTCTGTTGCCGATAGCGAGGCCTCAGACGTCAACGTTTCTTCCCCGGAGCCGCGAGGACCGGGAACTCCGGTGAAGGCTCTTGGATCTGGCGAGGCTGACCGGATTGTGGAGGGGGACGATGCCCTCCCCTCCACGAAGGGTGACTTACGGAGTTACGCAGGATTCTGACAGAGATCAGGGACATGTGGAGGCCGGAGGTGGCGGCAGTTCGGGCGGAGGTGGAGGTGATTCATATCCAGGTGTCAGAGGTCCAGGTGAAGACGGACGAGGTCACACAAGTACAGACACACCTCGCTGGCCAGATGGATAGCCTCCGCTCTCAGGTGGAGATACTGACGCGTTCGGTGGAAATGCTGGAGACTCGACACCGTCGCCGAAACATACGGGTAAGAGGTATTGCGGACTCGGTCTCAGAATGATCTATTGCCATACGTGACCCGGCTCACGCTTCAAGTGACTGGACTGCCCCCCGATACGCTGGAGACTATTGGAACGGTGTTTCGGGTCCGGAAGGCTGCGACGGCACCCACAGGGAAGCCTAGAGATGTCGTGGTGGTTTTTCGGGACATTGCCATGAAAGTGAAGGTCATGTCTGTCCCCGGAGCACGGGACCCTGTGCAGTTTGAAGGTGTCATGCTGGCTCTGTACCATGACCTCCCGTTTTTGACCCTGTTAGCACGACAAAGGTTTCGGGACGTGACATCAGTCCTTCGCAGAATGGGAATTCGGTACCGATGGGGCCTGGCTGGTTCTCTGGTAGTGACCCACGCTAACATCCCTTATATGGTTACTGACCCTGAAACAGCATGGGCCGCTCTGGCTGCGGCAGGCATATCACCAGACGGGTCGGAGTCTCAGCCGGGCTGAGTTGCATTGCCACTTTCACGTTCATTCTCCTTGAGCTTGTCCGGGTTTATCCGGACATATGTCTCTGGACACCAGGGACTCTGTTTTTGCTGTTTTTGCTGTTGACCGACCATGAACATTTTGTATTTGTGGTTTTCTGCTTCTTTTCCCCGTGCTTCGTATTGCAAACTCATAAATTGACACCTAGAACCTCCCGTTCCGCGTCTAGGTGTCTGGGATGACCTCCCCTTCTCACCCTTTTTTGCTGTTTTTCACTGGCGATTGGGACCCTAGATAAATGGAACCCCCTCCTTTCTTTTTATTTTTTATTTTTATTGGTGAGTAGGACTATAGCTAGATGGAATACTCTACCCCTCCCCCCATTTCTCCCCCGCCTGTGATCCTCCTGTTTTCGTGCAGTGGACTTACATTCCCTCCATTTCAGTTATTACCTGCCGTATTGATTTCTCTTTCGATATCATTGATTTCTCTTTCGATATCTGTGTTGCCGGTCCTGCGTGGCCATATTTCGTTTGAGTACATGAGACTCCTTTTATAATTCTATAAATAAAGAATTTAAAAAAAAATAAAAATATTCCTGTTTTTATTCAATATCTAGTAAACCATTTATTCTTTTAATTTGCAGCAAAAAGTGTCTTTAGTAAATTTTTTAGTATTATCTAGGCAATATTTTTTTATTTTTTAAATAGCGTTTTTTTTCTGTAACAGACTTTTTTTATTATTATTCATAGGACTAATAATATTATTATTCATAGTTTTTTGCAAACAGCGTTTAAAATTTTGAAAGGTTCTATTATTTTTTTCTCTCTCTTTTTTTATACCCCGTTCGGCTTGTTGGCTTTTTCCTGCGGCTGGTCGTCGCTATGTTCGGCGGATCATCGGCTTTTTTTTGGATGCGTTCAGCAGGTTTTTGGCTGCTTATCGGATCCGATAATTTTGGCGGTTTTGCGGCAGTATTTTTTTCCGATTTGGCGGTTTTGAGGCGGATATTCCCTGCACTATGGGGACCTTGCAGTGAATGCTGAATTCACCGCAGGGTTGGGTAATTTGATTCCCTGAAGTGCGGGGAATGAAAGAGCAATGTTGGCGACATTTCGGTGCTCTCTGAATAACCCCTCATGTTTATAATTTCTTTTTTTTTTTCCTGATCTATACATGCATGTACATATAACATTTTGAATTACTAGTTCATGATATGTTAGCCATTACGGTCTCTTCTGCTCTAAGGTTGCACAATACAATCACCCATTTCTGAAACGGTAACTAATGCCCAATTTTGTCAGGGGAGAATATTTCAAAATCATCCTCAAATCTGAATGTTTGCACAGTTTGATTTCAGATTCACAGGTCTCGAGCAGACAGACACGACCGATACATAGTATTAAAACTCAGCATGAGAGCTGAGCTATATATGGATACTTTCATTTCCCTGCATGCATTTCACAACAAGCTTGCATAATAAATGGCTTTTATTCAATTTGAGAAAACTGTTTGACATCCTCTGCATGATTTCATAAAGAAGCTAATTCGCTGTCAGAGACAGAGAGCTTATAAATTCAATAACATGAAATAATCATATTCAATGTCAAGTAGTGAGTCACAGTCACGATGTGCTCTGTAGTGTTATGAATTAATACCACAAAGGATAGGATTGGCCCACATCTGAATAACTATTACAGTTTTATAACATAAAAAATTAGTTCTTTATGTCCCTTTGTAAAATGTTTTTGTTATCATCCACCTTAGAGACATAATGTAGGAAAGAGCTAGAGCTAGCTTAAGGTAAGTCTAAATATGTCACCACTCTTTGATCTCTTCATTTCACTCTGAAAGTACATCTTTTCCTTTTTGTGCTGATTACATAACGTTTACAGCATAGAATATCCAGAAAAGGCACTACTGTTGCAAATGCAGAAATAAGAACATACGGGATTAACAGTGACTACACCAACATTTTGATTTCTTAATTATTTGTCTGTTAATTTCTCTTTTACAAACAATCCATATAACTGCTGTTGGTGAAACCTCCTTTCTTTAAAGGGACATTCTACACACCCTGATCACTTTAGTGTGTATCGCTGACCGGTCAGTGACTGTCTGTCTGGGATCTCTGCCTGGATGGCCGCTCACTGCCTGAAGATCAATATGTCCAAGACCGAGCTCCTTCTAATTCCCCCTCTAACTCTACTTCGACTTCTGACTTCTCCATAATTGTAGACGGAATCCCTATCCTTCCCTCGGGCCAAGTCCGCTGCCTCGAAGTGACTCTCGACCAGTCTTTCCTTCAGTCCCTACATCCAATCACTCTCCTCATCTTGCCGCAATCACCTCTGAAATATTGCCAAAATTCGTCCAATTCTGACTGCCAACACCATCAAGCAACTTATCCACTCGCTTGTTGTTATCTTCCACCTGGACTACTGCAACAACCTCCTGACTGGGCTTCCTATCTCCCGCCTCTCCCCCCTGCAGTGCATCCTAAACACATCAACCCGGCTTATACATCTCACCTGTCCCTCTGTCTCTGATGCTCCTCTCTGTGAATCCCTGTACTGGCTCCACATCCACAGCAGAATCAAATTCAAACTACTCAACCTGACCTACAAACCCTCACTAACGCCACCCCTCACTACCTGTCCTTACTAGTCACCAGATACATCCGAGCCCATCCCCTAAGATCTAACAATGACCTGCTCCTGGCATCCTCCATCATTACCTCATCACATGCCAGACTGCAGGACTTTTCTCGCGCGGCGCGACCCTTTGGAATGCCCTTCCCCCGCAATATCAGACCGTCCCCAAATCTGGCTTCATTTAAACGCTCCCTAAAGACCCTTCTGATTAGGGGAGTCTACCACCTGACTCCGTAACAAGACATCTGACGACCCAAAAACGGTTACGGTCCTCATCTCTCCCTTCATTAACGCATCACTACAGTCCCACCTCCTGTTTCTAGTCCCCTCACCCATCAAGATTGTAAGTTCCCCTCGGGAATAGGGCTCTTACGTCCTCCTGTATCTGCTGGCAGGAATACAGACCTGCCTCTTGTATGTTATTTATTTATTTGCAAAGGATTTTACCAGGAAGGATACATTGAGATTTCTCTCGTTTTCAAGTATGTCCTGGGTTCAAGAACATTGAGTTGTTACAGAAATACAAAGTAATAAAATGCAAGCTATTAAAAACAAAACACAAATATACAGATTAACATATCATGGGAAGGGCTAGAACCTTGGGTTAATTAGGGTGATTTGCAAAGTGGAAGCAGCTGGAAAGTAAGCTACAAATTTCAGACCAGCACTGGGTGGGACAGCAGAGTCCAGAAGCAGGCGCCATGTTAGAGGGAGATGTGAGCTTGTGGCCGGGCTGTTGAATAAAGAGGTTGCAGAATTAGAGCTTGTGGGCTGTATAAGCCAGTATTTTTGCGACATGGTGAGGGGGAGGGGCGGCCATTTGAGAGCATGGGTTTAAGAAAGCAGAGCATACATTTATCAAGAAAAAAACAAACAGCCAAAATGTTAATAGATAGATGCAAGCATAAAATATGAACAGTAGGATTAAAGTCGAGATTGTGGAGTAGAATTGCAGAAGACATGTTGACCGCAGATACCTTAGATTCTGAGTCCAGAAGCAGGCGCAGTGGCAGAGGGAGATGTGAGCTTGTGGCCGGGCTTAGATTCTGAGTCCAGAAGCAGGCGCTGTGGCAGAGGGAGATGTGAGCTTGTGGCCGGGCTTAGATTCTGAGTCCAGAAGCAGGCGCTGTGGCAGAGGGAGATGTGAGCTTGTGGCCGGGCTTAGATTCTGATTCCAGAAGCAGGCGCTGTGGCAGAGGGAGATGTGAGCTTGTGGCCGGGCTTAGATTCTGAATCCAGAAGCAGGCGCTGTGGCAGAGGGAGATGTGAGCTTGTGGCCGGGCTTAGATTCTGAGTCCAGAAGCAGGCGCTGTGGCAGAGGGAGATGTGAGCTTGTGGCCGGGCTGTTGAATAAAGAGGTTTTTATTGAAGAATTGTCCTGCTTTACCCAGGACCCGCTGCATCTTTTGTACAGCGCTGCGGAATGTGTTGACACTTAATAAATAATAAGTAATAATAAAGTTGCTGAGCTGGGCAGACTCCCCTTACTTCTTGCAGTACAGAAGAGGGTGCTATCATACTGGGTGATATGTATTCTGCAAGAATATCACAGGAATGGCCACGGTCCAGTGATGATAGAGATGGCTGCTTTGTCACTGGGACCACCTAAACATCAGCAGCCTCAACTCATACTACCATAAAGCCCTACTGGCCAACAAGGACCACTCCAAATCATGTGGGCTGCAACAACTGACTCATATCCACCCTGATCATCCAAAGCCCCCATGAATGCAACCTGACAAAATATCAAATAAAGGCCCTAATTAACTAATCCAGGGAAAACTATATCAGAGAATGGAGACATGATATAGCAAACTCCCAGAAACTCACCATTTACCAATCCTTACAGAGGGAATACAAACTGGCCCCATACCTGGAGGCACTACAAGACCCCAAGGAAACTCCAGATCCTGAGCCGAAACAGACTGAGCGCCCACAGCCTGGAAATCGAATAAGTGCGGCATAGACAAACCTACAAGCCCAGGGAGAATAGACTGTGCCAGCATTGTGACCAGGGGGCCCTCAAAGATGAGGTCCACTTCCTCCTACAATGCCCCAAGTACTCCAGTGACGTGCGGTGAGGTCAGTGGCTGGTGAGGCAGATTAGGGTTAGAGGCTATATGGGGAACAGATTTGGGTTAGAGGCTATTAGGGGCACAGATTAGGGTTAGAAGGTATTAGGGGAACAGATTAGGGTTAGAAGGTATTAGGGGAACAGATTAGGGTTAGAAGGTATTAGGGGAACAGATTAGGGTTAGAGGCTATTAGGGGAACAGATTAGGGTTAGATGCTATTAGGGGAACAGATTAGGGTTAGAGGCTATTAGGGGAACAGATTAGGGTTAGAAGGTATTAGGGGAACAGATTTGGGTTAGAGGCTATTACGGGAACAGATTAGGGTGAGAAGGTATTAGGGGAACAGATTAGGGTTAGAGGCTATTACGGGAACAGATTAGGGTGAGAAGGTATTAGGGGAACAGATTAGGGTTAGAGGCTATTACGGGAACAGATTAGGGTGAGAAGGTATTAGGGGAACAGATTAGGGTTAGAGGCTATTAGGGGAACAGATTAGGGTTAGAGGCTATTAGGGGAACAGATTAGGGTTAGAAGGTATTAGGGGACAGATTAGGGTTAGAAGGTATTAGGGGCACAGATTAGGGTTAGAAGGTATTAGGGGAACAGATTAGGGTAACAGATTAGGGTTAGAAGGTATATGGGGCACAGATTAGGGTTAGAAGGTATTAGGGGAACAGATTAGGGTTAGAAGGTATTAGGGGAACAGATTAGGGTAACAGATTAGGGTTAGAAGCTATAAGGGGAACAGATTAGGGTTAGATGCTATTAAGGGGTACAGATTAGGGTTAGAAGGTATATGGGTCACAGATTAGGGTTAGAAGGTATATGGGGCACATATTAGGGTTAGAAGGTATTAGGGGAACAGATTAGGGTTAGAAGGTATTAGTGGAATAGATTAGGGTAACATATAGGGTTAGAAGCTATTAGGGGAACAGATTAGGGTTAGATGCTATTAGGGGGTACAGATTAGGGTTAGAAGGTATATGGGGCACAGATTAGGGTTAGAAGGTATATGGGGCACAGATTAGGGTTAGAAAGTATTAGGGGAACAGATTAGGGCTAGAAGGTATTAGGGAAACAGATTAGAGTAACAGATTAGGGTTAGAAGCTATTAGGGGGTACAGATTAGGGTTAGAAGGTATATGGGGCACAGATTAGGGTTAGAAGGTATATGGGGCACATATTAGGGTTAGAAAGTATTAGGGGAACAGATTAGGGCTAGAAGGTATTAGGGAAACAGATTAGAGTAACAGATTAGGGTTAGAAGCTATTAGCGGAACAGATTGGGTTAGATGCTATTAGGGGCACAGATTAGGGGTAGAAAGTAGAGAGTGAAAGTGACAGAGTGCTAAAGAAAAAATGATAAGAGGAGAAGGGGAAAGAGAAAAAAAATAAAGGGGGAATGAGAACATTAATGAGGGGAAATAGAGAAAAAAAATAGAGAAATAGATTATTATAAGGACAGATAGCAAAACAGACAGATGAACATACTCAGAAAGACAGATACAGGGACACACAGAAGGACAGACAGATACAGGGACACACAGAAGGACACACAGAAGGACAGACAGATACAGGGACACACAGAAGGACAGACCTCTCCCTCCCTCCATACTCACCTGCCTCTTGCTTCTAGCTGCTCGTCTTCCTGTCTGTCCCCCGGTATCAGCAGGGTCCTCTGGTCATGTGACAGGCAGGGGTTTCTGCACCCTTTGCTGCCACACAGCATAAATCCCTGTTAGTGCAGGCAGCCATGCTGCCTGTCACATGGATATGCAGGGTCTTGGTCCACACTGATCAGATTGCAGGGCTCCTCCCCACCAGATGACACCCCGGCCAGGACAGCTTTCAGGCAGCCTGCAACGTGCGAGCAAGCACTCGAGCAGGCTGCCTGGTTTTATCTGCGGCTGCTCAGACACCCGGCCATACAACCCCTCCCTCAGCTTGTCAGTGAGGCTGACGCTCCACCCCCACCCCCCCGCCAGCTCTGAAAGGTTGATAGAAAAAAAATCGGTTTAAACGTAATTTTTTCTATTATAAAACGCCCCCCCCATCGGCCCAAAAGTTAATCAGCCTACCGGGATTCCTCCCGGTAGGCCAGTCCGGCCCCGAAGTCACGCAAGTCATGCTGCCTGCTCGCCCCCCACGATTGACGAGGACAGTCACATGACTGTCCTGCGTCAATCAAACCATGAGGAGCACTGCCTCCCATGGTGGGCTTTTTTTTTAAAAAAAAAAAATAGCTTGAGACAATGGAGCTTTCCCATTGGCTCAAGTTTCATTTGCTGTCATTGCCTGGAGGCAATGACGCGTGTGCCTGCCACCAGCATGAGCTCCGCAATTAGCGTAGCATTGAGCTGCGCAAATTCTGTAGCCTAGGCTGGCTCAGTGCTGCCCCTGCTGTCTGTGTAGTGAATCACACACACACACAGCAGCTGGCAAACTGAAGTGAAAGTGCAGGAGAAAAATAAAGTGGACAGAGAGAAGAAGCAAGCACAGCGAGGGAGCGAGGAGAGGTGAGTATGAGAACTTTTTCCAATAAATAACATTTATTTACAGTTTAAATATACACACACACACACACACACATCACATGTCAATACAACATCATGAGCACATTAATTTACTGGAATGGCAGGGGCACCCCTGACTGCACATCCCTGAAGTACTCAGCACTGAGGGAAACTCACTTCCAGAGACTCTCCGCTCTCATCCCGGACTTCACCTCTATAGAAGAGCCCCCATCCCACTTCACATAATCCCTTAACCCTGATAATGTCCATGGACTTGCCCATTCTCCCCCCATATATGTCCCACTACACCCCCTCCACCCCATATAACCTCCCCATATACTTTGGCAATGCTAAAATGTATTTTGTCCTGCCAATAAAGCTTATTTTGATTTGATTTGCTTTGAGTTTCCTCTGCCCACACAGCTGTCACTAAGCAGATGAGATTTGAATATCCTGCCTGTTGGGGACCAACTCGGGGACTGGTGATGTCAGCATGCTTTGTGTTCTGGGATGCTGCAGTTGAGCATTGATGCTGCGTGTTCGCAAACAGCACCAGTCCATCATTTTGCACAGGCGCCGCACAACTACGATATGAAACTACGCAAGTTCTGCATGATATTCAAATTGAAACTGCATGATACTCAACTTGATACTGCATGATACTTAACTCAGCTGCAGGGACTTCCATGATTTGGGCTAAAGACGAGGTGCAGCCCAGTGCCAAGGGAGTGAGTATTTTTACCTAATCTAAAAATAAAAAAATATAAAAAAAATAACTGGGCAGATGCCCAAATATTTAAGAGGAAAATGGGCTGGGGGTTGTAAATTTTTAATAGAGCTGTACTGTAAATCAAACTGTTCATCAATGGCAGCTGATGAAATTCTAAGATGCTAGGGCTCTGCAATTTGATTCAATTTCTTTATACAGCCCACATTATTCCATGCACAGCATATAAAACAAATATCCAAAGGTGGCGGTAGGGTTTTTACCTAAAATGCAGATGTTAATAAAAAATTTATAAGACATGTAAAATAAGAATTTTTTCCTTTCTGTCTAATGTGCCTCTTGAGAAAGACAGCAATGTGCAGTCTATTTTTTGGGTTCGCTTTTCAACTGTCCCAATGGAGAATCAAAAGATCTGATAGGAACAGACTGAGTGGGCCTAGAATTGTCTCAGATGGAGCAGTTTTCATAAAAGTCCTGAGATGTGGACATGCTCCATTGTTCTCAAAATCATCTCAGCCATCAATCAGGGAGGAGTTGAGTTTATGGGATTGAAATTATTAAACAGCCAGAACAAAGTTTAATTTTTTTCACTTAAATTTCTATATTGACTTTAATTTTTAATTAAAAAATTGCAACCCTTGCTTCTAGGAAAAATGTTAATGAAACAATTACTACACAACGGCAGTAATGTGCAGCGCAGTTATCGAATACCTGACATAAAAATAATAGATTGTTATAATGGTTTTCACAGGAGAATAAGGGGTTAACCCTAAGGCGTAATGAACATACAAGTTCACCTGAATCATCAGATGAACCACTGATTCTACCTGAACAATTGATAATAAAACATAATTTTTAATATAGCTTGGTTAAAATCATACCAAACGTAATCATGATCATGATCCCCAGACAAACACAAGTGATACACAAATATCAATAAAAATGAAAGTTCCACAGTGTGGATTCCCCCAACAGTATAGAGTAGTACAGCAAATCTGATAATTTTTAAGCATACATGCAGGTAGGGAACCAGCAGTAGAACAGTATGAGAGACAGGGATATTTCAAACTTGATAGTTAGTCAATCAAAATAGATGTCATAAAAGACCACATTTATCAATGAGTAACAATGTACTTGTGCTAAAGATAACATTCGCATATGCATAGATTAGAAAATAATTGTATACAAAGTAGGGTTGCACCGATACCGATACTAGTATTGATATCGGTGCTGATACCGGGTACTGCAGGAGTACTTGGTACTCGTGCAGTACCCCCGATATTTTTTTCCGAGGGGCTGCGGCGGCTGTCCGTATGCTCTATCGGCATTCGGACAGGCCCTGCAGCTGCTCTCCGCATTGTTTAATACTTACCTTCCTGAGCGACGCCGGGAAAGTCTTCGCGCGAGCGCTCCTTGGAAGGTCCCCAGCCGCGACCACGTGGGACCATGTGATCGCGGCGGGGGTCCTTCCAACGAGCGCACGCGCGGAAACTTTCCCGGCGTCGCTAAGGAAGGTAAGTATAAACAAAGTGAGGAGAGCAGCTGCAGGGCCTGTCCGAATGCCGATGGGCCTGTCTGAATGCTCTATCGGCATTCAGACAGGCCCTGCAGCTGCTCTCCGCTCATACTTACCTTCCTGAGCGATGCCGGGAAAGTTTCCACGCGTGTGCTCGTTGGAAGGACCCCAGTCGCGATCACATGGTCCCACGTGGTCGCGGCTGGGGACCTTCCAAGGAGCGCGCGCGCGCGAAGACTTTCCCGGCATCGCTAAAGGGAGGTAAGTATGAGTGGAGGGGGGAGGGGGGAAAATCCATGTGCTGGGGGGGCAGTATCCATGAGCTGGGGGCCATTATCCACGAGCTGGGGGGCATTATCCACGAGCTGGGGGGCAAAATCCACGAGCTGGGGGCAAAATCCACGAGCTGAGGGGGCAATATCCATGAGCTGGGGGGCAATATCCATGAGCTGGGGGGCAATATCTATGAGCTGGGGCATATCAATGAGCTGGGGGGCAAATCCATGAGCTGGGGCATTATCCATGAGCTGGGGGGAAATATCCATGAGCTGGGGCATATCCATGAGCTGGGGGGCAATATCCATGAGCTGGGGCATATCAATGAGCTGGGGGGCAATATCCATGAGCTGGGGGGGCAAATCCAGGAGCTGGGGCAGATCCAGGAGCTGGGGGGCAATATCCATGAGCTGGGGCAATATCCATGAGCTGGGGGGCAATATCCATGAGCTGGGGGGCAATATCCATGAGCTGGGGGGCAATATCCATGAGCTGGGGCATATCCATGAGCTGGGGGGCAATATCCATGAGCTGGGGCATATCCATGAGCTGGGGGGCAAATCCATGAGCGGGGGCAGTATCCATGAGCGGGGGCAGTATCCATGAGCTGGGGGCAATATCCATGAGCTGGGGGGAAAATCCATGAGCTGGGGCAATATGCATGAGCTGGGGGGCATTATCTATGAGCTGGGGGGCATATCCATGAGCTGGAGGGGGCATTATCCATGAGCTGGGGGGCATATCCATGAGCTGGGGGGGCATATCTATGAGACCTGGGGGCTTTATATGAGGTCTGTTCTTATTGGAAAGCGTCACGTGACATAAAATAAAAGTATCGGTACTTGGTATCGGTGAGTACTTGAACAAAAGTATCTGTACTCGTACTCGGTCTTAAAAAAGTGGTATTGGTGCATCCCTAAGATAGGCAGCATCACCCGAATCACATTGTCTAAGCATGAGTACCAAAACTCAATGGGAGATTTAGGGGTAGGAAGCTAACTTATCAGAAAACATGCTCATGCGGTGAAAATATATTGCCATAAAATACGCCAAGTACATAACTGGTTATGCACTCCTGACGAGCCTTTAGGGCGAAACGCGTGTCAGATGCTTCTTTCTTGTTTCGTTACTGAGAGCAGGGCATGTACTTGGCGTATTTTATGGCAATATATTTGTTTATCATTTGTGTTAGTCTGGGGATCATGATCACGTTTGGTATGATTTTAACCAAGCTATATTAAAAGTTATGTTTTATTATGAATTGTTCAGGTAGAATCAGTGGTTCATCTGATGATTCAGGTGAAGTTGTATGTTCATAGGAAAAATGTTACCAACATTTACAAATGCTAAGAAATGTTATAATTATTATTATTAACTAACCGGTAGGGCGCTGCCCCATAGGACCATCACAGTGACCATCACAGACCCAAGATTCTCCACTCTGCAGTCCCTCCCACCCTCCCCATCCACCCGCCCACCCAGGCCTGGTCCATAATTTAAGGGCTCCTTTACAGCTGTTTTCACTTCTCTCTAATTACCTTTACTCAGCCCCACCTTCTGGTCCTTCCCATGCAACCATCACAACATTTCTGCTAGCAACCAGCTTCACCTTCCCTCTGCTCCCATCTGTTTCACTTAGCCCGTCCCTTAGATTGTAAGCTCACGGGATGTCTGGCTGAGCACTTGGTTAAAGTGCTGTACTTTCCAGACAAGCTATCCTTTGGGCAGGGTTGTCTTTTCCTTATTTATCATGTATGTCTCATGTTTGTGCTGCCCCATTGTACAGCGCTACGGAATATGTTGGCGCTTTTTAAATAAAATATAATAATAAATAAATAATAGGACCCTAAAGATGAACCTCCACTTTTTATTTGAAAGGTGATATACTTTTTGACATCTTAGCGGCTTAAACACTGTTAAATGATATAACCTGGTGTCACAGGAACACGACTTCCATAGGTTAAACGAGTAAACAAGTGGACAGAGGACACAACCATAAATTATGTCACTTCCCAGTGTTAAAACTATATTTCTTGCAGTTTGAGGAGGTTTTATTTGTTTTTCATCTTCTATTTACAGCACATTGCCTTGTAATCCACATTTTTGTCACATATGAGTCATATTCCACACTACTAGCTTGTTATCCTAAGTGTCTATATAATCATTTTATGGTTAGAAATGCATCCTTTAATGGAAGCTCAAACACCTACACATGAAAGTATCAGTTTCCTTTAAAATAACAGCAGAAACATTGATAGAACGGATGTTAGTTAATATAATGCAATACACGTGACGTGAGACTTTATCCTCAATTATTTTAAAAAAAAATCGAAATCAATTTTTGAAATGTGTTCTCTGGCTGTAATTTTTGAAGTTTGATATTTTGGATAATGCAATGAAAGTACAAACTGGATGGAACTCTCACTTATTGCTCCTTTAACCTATTAAAAGAGTGGTAAAACAAGAACAGTTAAATTTTTAACTATTTGACAATATTATTTTTCGGGATACCTTTTAACCCTTTCGCTGCTGAGGCTTTTCCCGCCCCTGTGCTGAGGTCATTTTTACCGGTTTTGCTCATCATGTTTTTTTTTTTTTTGTATTTAAGATTTTTATTTTCAGAAAGAAAAGATCACAGACTGACCAGCATAGTAGGCCTCGCAGGGCCAAATGTTATGCGCTCATAAGAAACACAGATAACATAAAAAGGGGGAGAGTGTCTCATGAAAAATCTGCAAAATGTCGAGAAACAGGGGGGGGAGGGAGGGTTATAACAAAAGTCGTCAAAAAACATTTCAGAAAAAATAAAACCAAAAAGTCTCAAATCTATCCCCAGCCGGGGAATAACAGCGGGAAAAAAAATAAACAAAATAAAATGGTAGTCGAAGCGTCTCTGAATCAAAAAGGGGGGGTGAGGGGAACTCGCAGATATGTCCTCATATAATATCGCAGTAAAAATTAAAAAGCCATAAAGTACTCACATAAAAAACGTAAAAAACAAAAATATATAAAAATAAAGGGGAAACATCAAAAAGGCGGAACGGCTCCTGGAGTAGTACCCTCAGCCAGTGTCTCTAAGTGGTATCTGACATAAGACAGGCAGGGCTACGCTTTGCAGGCCAGGCCGGGCAGCAAAAGCACTATCAAGGATGCATAGTGAGGTCCGCATAGGCCAGGAGCCCATGCAGCGGACATCATGGGCGTCTAGACCCCAGGCCAACCCATCAGAAACGCCAGGCAGGCCGCGGGACCATGACCCACATTGCCTCCCATCAGCACAAAGTCCGACAGTCCCGGCTTGTGCATCCAGCGAAATCCCCGAAACAGACTTCGCCACATCCATCGGTGCAGAATCAGCCACACACACATGCCTCCCGGCCACGCTCCCCCTCCGGCACACCGACGGCAGGCGCAGTCCATGATCCAGGTCCTCCGGCCTACCACTCCGCAGAACAGCAGCTCCATCCAGGCAGCCGTCAAACACAGCATCTCCCAAGATCTCTTCTGTCAGGTCCTCAGTCTCCCGGTCAGCTCCCAGCAACGCCATCAGCCGCCGCCATGAACCGCAGATGAGTAGATTTTCTTCGTCCCCTGGAATACGATCAAGACAGGCCTCAAACCAAGCCTCCATTTTACTAACAGGCAGGGGATGGTCCAAATATCGCTGCTCCGGTCGCTTCTCCAGAACCCACGACGAGGAGACAGCAGGCGCAGCAGGAGGATGGGGGCCCTCCATCCCCGCAGTCCGACACCAACAGGTCCTCAGCAAGGGTGCCAACAAGGAGCGAGATGTGCAGGCAGTAAAAGATAGGCCTCAAAATGGCCGACGGCCGATCAGCAGCACCGGGGTATATTCACATAAAACTCGGCTGTGCTCCGGCGGAGGGGGCAATAAGGGGCCCCGGAGCAATCCCCGTAATGGCCAGCCGTGTAGGGTCTCCACGGGTGCACTATCCACAAAAGAAAATCACGCTAAAAAACACCCATAACAGGAGAGTCCTTCCTGCTCATCATGTTTAAACGTGTTTTGAAGGCTTATTTTAGTATATGACCCAGACATATTATATATCGTTCTTTCCGTCAGACTCGGTAGATTCATAATATGTCATTATTATATGTATACGTTATGTCATGTCTGTATATTATAACACAAAATGCAATAAAATATGTATTTTCAATAATTTACAATGTGTAAAGTGTTTTTTTTCACATTTTAACATGCGAGCAATTGCGGTTATATTTTGTATGGGGTGCGCTTGTTAAAGAAATTAGAGATGGGGTCTCGTTACATTTTTTTTTGGGGAAAATTACACTATTTTTAACAAACGCACCGCATACAAAAATCGTTAGTGCAGCATCATTGTTCACATTATAATTGAAATGGGAACAATATTGCTGCATTAACAAACCAAAAAAAAGAAAAAAAAAGTATTTTTTTTTATAATTTTTTTTTTAAATTATTTTATTTTTATTTTTCATATTTTATTTTTTTTTGACAAACTTTTTCACAGTAGTGTTTGGTATCGTTGGAACGGCCATGCTCTGGCTGATCCAACCATACCAAACTTTAACCCCTAGCTGCCACGGATCGGGAGATAGGGAGTTCCAATGAACTCCCTATCTCCACCGTTGGTGGCAGTTAGGGGTTAAGTCCAGGACTGGCGTCATCGTGCTACGCACGATGACGCCAGTCCTCAGGGGGAGTTCCCGGAGGCTTGGCCAACATCCAAGATGTCGGCCAGCTCCGGGAAAGGATCGCGAACCGGCGCTTTTCAGCGCCGATTCGCGATCCAGCTCCCCAGGGGTTAATGCCAGGCATCATTTGGAAGGGCAGGCTGTGCCCTTCCAAATGATGCCTGGGTTAACCCCCGCAGAGCCGCCGATCGGGAGGGAGAGAGGTCCGAAGGACCTCCCCCCCTCCCTTTCAGGCGCCTCCTCCGCACATGCGGGGGGGGGCGCCTGAATTAGGTGTCATCGCGCTGCCGCGATGACACCTAATACCAGCGGCTGCGGTTCCGGATGCGCGGCTGACATCGAGGATGTCAGCCCGCACCGGAGGGGCCAGCGATCGGCCGGAACCCGGCCGAACGCTGACCCCAATGGGAGGACGCGCTCAGCTCGTCCTCCGCATACCAGCGGTAATGCGGAGGACGCGCTGAGCGCGTCCTCCGCATTGAAGTGGTTAAATTTCAGACACAATAGGAAGAGAGAAATTACATTTAAGAGTGGTTGGGATGTGTTGCCGGCCCCCTGATTTAATTGCTAGGGATGAACTGTTCGGTTCGATCAGTTCGGAGTTCGATTCGAACTTTGGCCGTTCGCAATTTCGCGAACTTCAAACTTTTTGGCGTGTTCGGTTCGAGTTCGGATTTTTTTTTTTTAGAAAAAAGTATAAAAAATACAAAAAAAATCTAGAAATAAAGAGACTCTTTACTGCAGAATATTATAAGCAACGGTTTATTAGATATTGAATTAAAAACTAATGTGCACGTGCAAAGATTCTCACCTCTAAATGACCTGTGTTTTCAAACGGGCATAAACAACAGGTGTTTTTAGTCTGGTCTAATGAATTTGATACATTGTATGTATGTAGAGTATACTGAGGGTGTGGTGTCTGCTTCTGAGAAGTGTTAATTTCTCTGCTAAATCTTCCTCTAATATGCTGCATTTCACTGCTGTGCTCAGCTCATTTTTACCGCTTTCGCTCATCATGTTTAAACGCGATTTGAAGCCACATTTTATTAAATGACCCAAACATATTAGATATCGTTCTTTCCGGCAGACTCCGCAAATTCATAATATATAATTTTTATATGTATACATCATGTCCTGCCTGTATATTATGACAAAAAATGCAATAAAAATGGAATTTTTAATCATCTGCAGTGTGTAAAGTGGGTTTTTTCACATTTTAGCACATGAGCGTTTGCGATTATGTTTTCTATAGGGTGCGCTTGTACAAAAATTAGAAATGGGGTCTTGTTACATTTTGTGGGGGGAATTACGTGATTTATAGCAAATGCACCCCATAGAAAAAAATCATTAGTGCATCATCGTTCACATTATAATTGAAATGTGAACAATATTGCTGCATTATTAAAAATAACACAGAAAAAAAAAAATACATGTTTTTCTTTTTTTTTACTTTATACCTGGTCATGTTGGGTATCATTCGAAAGGCCATGCTCAGGCCTTTCGATTGACACCCTCCATCACCCCCTAGATGCCTGGAGATATCGGGGTTCAAATGAACCCCCTATCTCCACCAGGGGATTGGCCTGGGCAATATATAAACGCATGATGTGAGCTGGCAAGGGCCTGGGCAATATATATATATGCATGATGTGAGCTGGCCTGGGCAATATATATACGCATGATTTCGCATCTGTGACTGTCTGTGAGCATGATGTGAGCTGGCCTGGGCAATATATATACGCATGATGGCGCATCTGTGACTGTCTGTGAGCATGATGTGAGCTGGCCTGGACAATATATATATACACGCATGATGTGAGCTGGCCTCACGGGGATACCCCTGCAGTATAAGCAGAATGTACCGGGGATACCCCTGCAGTATAAGCACAATGTACCGGAGATACCCCTGCAGTATAAGCAGAATGTACCGGGGATACCCCTGCAGTATAAGCAGAATGTACCGGAGATACCCCTGCAGTATAAGCACAATGTACCGGGGATACCCCTGCAGTATAAGCTGAACGTACCAGAGATACCCCTGCAGTATAAGCAGAATGTACCAGGGATACCCCTGCAGTATAAGCAGAATGTACCGGAGCTACCCCTGCAGTATAAGCAGAATGTACCAGGGATACCCCTGCAGTATAAGCAGAATGTACCGGGGATACCCCTGCAGTATAAGCAGAATGTACCGTGGATACCCCTGCAGTATAAGCGGAATGTACCGGAGATACCCCTGCAGTATAAGCAGAATGTACCGGGGATACCTCTGCAGTATAAGCACAATGTACCGGGGATACACCTGCAGTATAAGCACAATATACCCAAGATATCCCTGCAGTATAAGCAGAATGTACTGGGGATACCCCTGCAGTATAAGCAGAATGTACCGGGGATTCCCCTGCAGTATAAGCAGAATGTACCGGGGATACCCCTGCAGTATAAGCAGAATTTACCGGAGATACCCCTGCAGTACAAGCAGAATGTACCGGAGATACCCCTGCAGTATAAGCGGAATGTACCGGAGATACCCCTGCAGTATAAGCAGAATGTACCGGGGATACCCCTGCAGTATAAGCACAATATACCTGAGATATCCCTGCAGTATAAGCACAATGTACCGGGGATACCCCTGCAGTATAAGCACAATATACCTGAGATATCCCTGCAGTATAAGCACAATGTACCGGGGATACCCCTGCAGTATAAGCACAATATACCCGAGATATCCCTGCAGTATAAGCACAATGTACCGGGGATACCCTGGTCTCCTCTTTTCATACAGACTGCCGCCCCAAGCAGTTGTTTATGAATAGATTAAAGGAAAAGCATTTACCGTCATTTGCAACTTAATTTTTTTTAAAAAAATTGTTTTTAAATGTTTCTATACATTCTAGAAATCCGCCACTTCATGGGCAGATTATGGGGACCTCCTAGGCACGATATTTGAAGGATTTTTTCATTTTTATTTTTAACCCTTATTTCATGGAAAACTCACTGTCCCTTTAAAACTTTTTTTTAAACTTTTTGTCCTTGTTTCCTGTCCCCCAGGGCACTACACAGACCCCCATACACCTTTTATGGCAAATATCTAGCATATATGCCCTCTTGGAGGGCACTCTAAAAATCGAATTTTGAGTCCCATTGACTTGTATTGAGTTCGAGCTTGAGTTCGAATTCGAACATTTGAAAAGTTTGAGTTCGAATGCGAACCGAACTCGGGGGTGTTCGGCTCATCCCTAGTTAGGACCATGTTTAAAAGGACACATGGATAAGTCTTGCCCTGAAACATGATGCTGCAGCAGGGAACTTATTGTCACTCACCTGGCCTTCCTTTTGGATCTATTAAATGTAATGATTCTATATGCTGTTTATCATTCAACGCCCATCAGCCTTAATTAATATATGTGTGAATATAAACAGGGATGATATGTCACCTTGGAGAATTTAATAATGGAGGGGTGTGAGGGCACTTCGCTGGATGTGTTCCTACTTATACAAGCCTGTGAGGGCAGAGGATACGTATGGCCCGGCACTCTGCAATGGAAAAAAAACTGTTCTATCCTGTACACAACTGCATTAGCACTGGTTCTCACCTCAGCCTAGGTCTTAGCATTTTCCTAGCATGCGCTAATGAATCTTATATACTGACAACCGCAAAGAAGGCGATCTGTTGGTGGATCGTCGGGCGCTACAATTTAGCGGCTCGCGCTAGATTATTCATGTAGCGTTGGCGTTTTAGGCTAGGGTCAGACTGAGGCAGTGCGAACGCGCGTTCTGGCGCACTTAATCACGGCCGCACTAGCAGCAGATGCCGGGCAATGACGGCCAATATACGAAGTACGGTCGCACAAAAGTCCGGCTGCGCAACGCAAGTGGAAAATGAACGCATTTTTTCGAGAACGTCAAACCGCTACTACTGACGTACAGAGTGCGCTGCGTCCGCTAGAGGCGTGTGTGCGTGATTAGAGATGTCAGACGCTGCTAATGTCCAGCCAACATAACGTCCAGATGCACAAAGTGTTTTATTGATGATCCGTACAAAATCACGGATGAAACTGCGCATAGTATGACCGCTATTGCGTATTCCATGAAAAAATACGTCCATTCTTCGAACGCACATTTTCACGGACAACGTGAAAAATGCGTTAGTCTGACCCTAGCCTTAGCTCACACCAGGTGATAGTGCCCATAACTAGGAATGTGCATTCGTTTCAGAAAAATTTGGAATTCTGAACGAAATCCATTAATTCCATTTCGGAAGTACTTCCGAATAATGAATCGATACGATACGAATTCGAAATGAAACAAAATGGTCTATAACATATTTATTTGGTTTTACAATGTGTCATCATCATAAAAGAAAAATGTGAATAATTATTTTTTTTTGTCTTCCGGAATTCGAATCGTTATCAACTACCGAATCGATACTGAATTGATATATCAACTATCGAATTGATCTTAAATTAAAATACACGCAAGTAATGCAGTCAGCAAACAACTTTATGAAACAAATTAATTTTGTTTCACTCAGTGGCGTCACTAGGGTTGGCGTCACCCGGTGCGGTAACTCATGGGGTCACCCCAGTGGCGTGGCATAGCGTGGGTTGTCAGCGCCCGGGGTCAGCCAAGAATTGTGCGCCCCCCCCCAACCTTTGGACACGTTATCATGCCCTGATTCCCTTCCACCATTAGGGCATTGAACTCCTTAACTGTGATACAACAACCACCAGCTCTCACATGGATATTGCCCCAGCCAGCTCACACATGGATATTGCCCCAGCTCTCACCTGGATATTGCCCCAGCTCTCACCTGGATATTGCCCCAGCCAGCTCTCACATGGATATTGCCCCAGCCAGTTCTCACATGGATATTGCCCCAACTCTCACCTGGATATTGCCCCAGCTCTCACATGGATATTGCCCCAGCTCTCACATGGATATTGCCCCAGCCAGCTCTCACATGGATATTGCCCCAGCTCTCACCTGGATATTGCCCCAGCTCACACATGGATATTGCCCCAGCCAGCTCACACATGGATATTGCCCCAGCTCTCACCTGGATATTGCCCCAGCTCTCACATGGATATTGCCCCAGCTCTCACATGGATATTGCCCCAGCCAGCTCTTGCATGGATATTGCCCCAGCTCTCACATGGATATTGCCCCAGCCAGCTCTCACATGGATATTGCCCCAGCCAGCTCTCACATGGATATTGCCCCAGCTCTCACCTGGATATTGCCCCAGCTCTCACATGGATATTGCCCCAGCCAGCTCTCACATGGATATTGCCCCAGCTCTCACATGGATATTGCCCCAGCCAGCTCACACATGGATATTGCCCCAGCTCTCATCTGGATATTGCCCCAGCTCTCACCTGGATATTGCCCAGCTCTCACCTGGATATTGCCCCAGCTCTCACATGGATATTGCCCCAGCTCTCACATGGATATTGCCCCAGCTCTCACCTGGATATTGCCCAGCTCTCACCTGGATATTGCCCCAGCTCTCACATGGATATTGCCCCAGCTCTCACATGGATATTGCCCCAGCTCTCACCTGGATATTGCCCAGCTCTCACCTGGATATTGCCCCAGCTCTCACATGGATATTGCCCCAGCTCTCACATGGATATTGCCCCAGCCAGCTCTCACATGGATATTGCCCCAGCTCTCACATGGATATTTCCCCAGCCAGCTCTCACCTGGATATTGCCCCAGCTCTCACCTGCATATTGCCCCAGCGCTCACCTGGATATTGCCCCAGCTCTCACATGGATATTGCCCCAGCCAGCTCTCACATGGATATTGCCCCAGCTCTCACATGGATATTTCCCCAGCCAGCTCTCACCTGGATATTGCCCCAGCTCTCACCTGCATATTGCCCCAGCGCTCACCTGGATATTGCCCCAGCTCTCACATGGATATTGCCCCAGCTCACACATGGATATTGCCCCAGCCAGCTCTCACCTGGATATTGCCCTAGCGGCAGCCAGCTCACACATGGATATTGCCCCAGATCCGGATCCAGCAGCGGTTGGGGCCCAGATGCCGTGCTGCGGGATTGCCTGCCCGGTCCTGAACAGCGTGTCACCCTAGGGCATCTAATGTCCCCGCCGGGGTCCCGGATTGACGGGCTGACATCCAAGATGTCAGCCCGCACCGGGGGGGCGCAGCAATCCGCCGGAATCCGGCAGATTGCTGCCTCCTGTGCTCGGACGCGCTGAGCGCATCCGTAGCACAGGAGAACCACTTGGCTGGACGCGCTGAGCGCGTCCATAACAGCCAAGTGGTTAATTTGACTCAAATACTAAATCTGTGACACAGCTTAATATTTAACCCTAGCTTGGGCTCTATTACATTCTTTGAGCAAAAACGCTCGCGCAGCGCATTAATTTGTGCGAGAAGTGTTAAACATTAACGCGTGTAAATTAATGCAGGTATTACAATCCGAGCGCATTTTTTCATCCGTCAAAAAATAATGCACGTAAAAAAGACGCACTAACGCTGCGCGAAGAAATCGGTGTGCGGACTGTTTTTTCACGCGATTCAGCCAATCAGAATTAAGAACCACAATTGTCTCCCGTTCAGTTTTTCCGCCTGTCAAAATCAATCTGAGTATATATGCTGCAGCAATAATAAAACAAGCACAACTTCTCAATTTTATTGTTTGGGTAGGCGTAGAATGTGTATTTGGGTTCAGCCAGGACGTTCAGATTTGCCGTTACCACCAGCTTTTCAAAGACGTTAAAATTATGTGCGCAAACGCTATCCATTAAAATGTGCGCATAGATTGTAATACCATCCGCGTACCAGCGCACAAACGTATTTGCACTCACAATGTTAAGTATGGGACGCTCAACGTACATTACGCTGGCAAAGGGTTCGCGCAGGTCCACCCGCGTTAGACGTTAACACGCATTTTTTGTGCGTAAAACGACGTAATACGATGTTCGCGCGAAGGGTTTTGCCCCTCGCGTTAATGCGTTTTTGCGCACGCGTTAACGTTTGCACAAAGAATGTAATAGAGCCCCTTGTCTTTTAAGAGCAAAATTTTATTAATTGGGGTTTTATTTAGTGATCCAAAATTCGCATTGATACCAACTATCGAATTTGAAATGAACTATCAAATTGATATCAACTATCGTTGTCTACAATACAAGTAATAGTCAGCAAAGGACTTTATGAAACAAATTAGTTTTGTTTCACTGTGAGCACTACCGTTAGCTGCGGTGTTCAGGGCATATTACAATCCAAACGCAAACGGGTTAAAAAACCCGTTTGCGTTTGGGACCTGTACTTTGCGCTCCCCATGTTAAGTATAGGGAGCGCAAAGTGTTAATCAGCGCTGGATTACAATGTCCCAGCGCTGATTAACACCTGGCTCTGGTCAACAAAAAGTTAACCAGAGCCAGGACCTGGTGTTAACTGATTCCGCTGGTGCAGAATCCATTAACACCAGCTTAAAAAAGTAAAAAAAATAAATCACAAATTTACCCTGTGTCCCACGGCGAGGACCGCGGCTCCGGTCACCTCTTCTGGCCGGCGGGAGCAGGGAAAGACAGGGGGAAAAAGTCCCCCCTGTCTCTCCCTGCGTATCCCTACGCCGACCGTCCGGATCTCGCAGTGCGAGATCTCGCCGGTCACGTGACTGGCAGAGAGGAACTCAATGGAGTCCTATGGACTCCAGTGAGTGGATGCTCGCGGCTGCACTCAGCGCTGCCGCGAGCATCCTGATTTTTAACGGGCGCTACAATGCAGGCAGCATTTTTTGCGCCTGCATTGTGATCTGGCGTTAAAAAGCGGGCGCAAGGGGGAAACTGCGGGCGCATTTTTCCTCCCTTGCACCCACGTTTTAACGCCCAGATTGTAATAGGGCCCTAAATATGTGACACAGCTTAAAATTTAAACCTTGCTTGTCTTTTAACAGCAAAATTTGATTAATTGGGGTTTTAATTAGTGACCCAAAATTTGAATTGATATCAACTATCGGATTGATATATGAAATTTGAATCGATTCGAAATTTCAAATCGATACAAAATTTTGAATCGAACCAAAACGAAACGAAAAATTAGTTACGAAATTCCGAAACTGAAATTATTTAAAAACGAAATGAAACTAAACTAAACTAATTTTTCAGCCATGCACATCCCTACCCCATAACCAGCACAGGAACAGGAAGTGAGGACGGTGCCCTCCTTGGCTGATGGCATGCAGTGCCTGAGTGATCTGGTCCATACGATGGTTCTGTTCCACCTGCCTGGATGTTATCTTGACCAGCTGTGCTGATAGGTCTGCAGGATCCATGGCCCTAACGTAATGTCACGTACCTCTTAGATATATGTCTGATCCCTGCACGCAGACGGGCTATTTTACAATGCCAATCCTTAGAATGGTCGAAAAAAAGTACTACCTATTTCCAGAAACAGAGAGAACCAGAGGTATACGTGAACAGAACAATAGACACCAAGGGTTAATGCTAGGGATGCTCGTGAGCCAGATACCAGGATTGCTCGTGAGCCAGACACAAAGGGTTAATACACGTTGGGTAGTTAGAGGGATGCCAGGGGTTGGTTTGCCAGAATAGAGCGTCAGTCAGATACCTGGTGTCGTGTGCCAGATCGGGTAGCCAGAGGGATGCGGGGGTCGGTTTGTCAGAATATAACATTGGCCAGATGCCAGGAGTCTTGTGCCAGATGGGGTAGTCAGAGGGATGCCAGGTGTTAAGAGCCAGGAGAGAAACATCAGACAACTAGATAACAGTTATACACAGCTGAAATTAGCAATGAGCGCTGAGAGGAGTGAAAACTACGTCAGTCTCACTATGTCTCAGGCATCTTGATTCAAACACGACATGCAACAAGTCACCCTTCTGCACCCGGCCGGCGTCCTTGACCCATGACCACGAGCAGCCAGTATATCACTAGGCGGCCGGCCAGTGAGCAATGAGGAGGGTGCTGCCAACTGTCGGGACTCCAGGACGGCGTGGGTGTGACGTTAATATGAGCATGCTGTGGGTGTATTTGATTGAAACTTGCTGCAGGTATTACATTGATTGCTTCCGGTTGAGATCTTTTAAATTGCAACAATAATGTATCACATTGTGTCACAGAATGAAGTACAATTTCATGCCATGCGTAGGAGTGTGACATTTTGTTTATTTGCAGGAAATAAAGAGATATCATAATTCTGTATTCTTCGAGGTATTTGAGAGATGAATATAAAGGTGTCTCTGAACAAACAATGCAACCTCTTTCAACAAGTCAGGTCACGAAGTATAAATATTCTTACAATAATTGTAATTGTTTGTCTGCCGTGCAAACTAACTTTTATTACATATCTGAACCTTATCATATGCATTATATAGTCCAGAAGATTTGTTTGCATTAGCTTCACTTAGACCCAGCAGATAATAAAGGGGTTATTCAAAAGAGCACCGAATTGGCCACGAAATCGCACCGAACGGAAGAATTTACCCATACAGTGCAATTTCATGACCATTCGGCTATTCAAAAAGCTGTCAATTTGCCAAATATTGATGAATTGCCAGTAAAATATAATGATCTTTCCCACAGAGAAGTAATGGTTAACCTATTCAGAGAACACCGAACAGCAGAGAAACGTTTCATTCAACAGGTTTAAACAGGCAAATTCCATAGGTTTCAATGTAAAAAATATTCCCATTTTAATTCTTGGTAAATTTTATTTTATTTATGGAAAATTGCTATACATTGCCTCAGTGGCAAGACCAGACATTGCCACAGCAGTAGGCAAACTTTGTATAAAAACAAAACCCTGTCAATGTGGCTGTACTGCAGTAAAGAGAGTAATACGGTACCTAAGGCCCCATTCACACTAAGCGATTTATCGCCCATTTTTAGCCGCGATATCGTGCATATTTCCACGCGATATTGCTCTATGTGGCTTCTCCAAAGCATTTCAATGGAGCTGTTCAGATCTCACATCTCAACGTCACCTGTAGCTTGTCACTTGTACATGACCCTTTTTCCGAGGATTTGCCGACATTTGCTGCAAACCACATTAAGGGTGTCGCTCAATATTGTGCACAACGGCGATATTGCGTGATATTATCGCTCAACGATACGTATATGAAAATCTCATGGAAAAACGCCTCAAGGATGACAATGGGTTTCAACATGTCCAGTTCCATATCTAATAGAAGAAGGCGAATCCAATCCCTAAGGGCCCATTCAAACTGAGCCACATGAAAATTGCGCGTTTTTCCACGCGATTTTCATATACGAGACGTTGAGCGATAATATCACGCAATATCGACGTTATGCACTATATTGAGCAACACCTTTAATATGGTGTGCGTCAAATTGCAGCAAATCTCAGAAAAAAGGGTCATGTAGAAGCGACGAGCTACAGGCGACATTGAGCTGTGAGATCTGAACAGCTCCATTGAAATGCATTGGAGAAGCTACATAAAGCGATATCACGTGGAAATATGCGCACTATCACAGCAAAAAACATGCGGTAAATCACTTAGTGTGAATGGGGCCTGAAAGGGACTATTAGGATGAAACTGCTACTGCCAGCAACGCCAATCCAAGATTAATAGGATATGCAGATCCTGATTGGGCTGGAGACACCAATGACCGTAAATCTACAAGTGGTTACATCTTCCAGTATGGAGAAGGAACCATAAGTTGGTCTAGTTGAAAATAAATAACTGTTGCACTATCTTCAACTGCAGCGGAATATATAGCAGCAGCACATGCATGTCAAGAAGCAATTTGAATTCGCCAGCTTCTACTAGATATGGGACTGGACATGTTGAAACCCATAGGCATCCTTGAGGACACTTAGGGATGTATAAAGTTGACACAATCAGGAAGGGTCAACCCTAGAACCAAGCACATCGATGTAAGATATCATTTGCTCGGAGACATGCAAGGGCAAGGAATTATTGACCTTCAGTATTGCGGAAGAGATGATTGCAGACGCTCTCACCATGGCATTACCAAGTGAACATCATTGTTTCTTCCAGAAGAAGTTGAACGTCTTATAAGCACACACATGCCACTGAGAAGAGGAGTTGGAAATACAACAGCATGTACTGTACTATATAAAGATGCCATAGGCACCTGAACTGTAGATAGCGGTGTTACACTCCAGTTAACTGCCTAAATATACCTATGGACTTGGTTTTTGAACTAAGCCCACATAAATCCAGTCTGGTGCTAAAAATGAACATTTCAGCAAATTAAGTCTACCTAAAGGGCTATTCAGAGAGAGCCCATCTGGCGACGAAATATCACCGAACAGGGAATTTTCCCGTACGGTGACATTTCAGGGCCATTCTGCTATTCAGAGAGCAGACAGTTCACCATATTTTATTGAACTGTGTAATGCCCCGCGCCGCGGTCGGACCGCGGCCGCCATGTTGGGACGCCTGACAAACTCACCTGAGGTCCCTCGTGGCGCGTCGCTCCCTGGTTCCGGCCTGCAGCTCGAGGGAGGAGAGCCAGGATGTGTCCCACGCCGCCTCCGCGATCCGTCTGAGCAGAAGACAGGCGCGCATGCGCGATCATCCATCCTAGAGCATGAAGACCTAGGTACTCTGCTGGTCAAGTTAAGGTACTGCACCCCACCTGCACTGGAGATCCTCGTATACCACCAATTAATTTACCTAGCACTCAGGTATCCTCATTCCACCTGCGAGTCCCAGGTGAACGGTGTTCGTATGATTCCTTGAACCCTATTTAAACCTGCCGCCTTCTCCATCTCACTAACCAGGTTATACTGTGGTTATACCACGTTACCCAGTGGTTCCCCTTCGTGTTCCTCTAAAAGGATTCTGACTCCGGTTCCTGTTGCCACGGTACAACTCCGCTCTGGTTCCTGTTGCCACGGTACAACTCCGCTCTGGTTCCTGTTGCCACGGTACAACTCCGCTCTGGTTCCTGTTGCCACGGTACAACGCCGCTCTGGTTCCTGTTGCCACGGTACAACTCCGCTCCGGTTCCTGTTGCCACGGTACAACTCCGCTCTGGTTCCTGTTGCCACGGTACAACGCCGCTCTGGTTCCTGTTGCCACGGTACAACGCCGCTCCGGTTCCTGTTGCCACGGTACAACGCCGCTCTGGTTCCTGTTGCCACGGTACAACGCCGCTCTGGTTCCTGTTGCCACGGTACAATGCCGCTCTGGTTCCTGTTGCCACGGTACAACTCCGCTCTGGTTCCTGTTGCCACGGTACAACTCCGCTCTGGTTCCTGTTGCCACGGTACAACTCCGCTCTGGTTCCTGTTGCCACGGTACAACGCCGCTCTGGTTCCTGTTGCCACGGTACAACGCCGCTCCGGTTCCTGTTGCCACGGTACAACGCCGCTCTGGTTCCTGTTGCCACGGTACAACGCCGCTCTGGTTCCTGTTGCCACGGTACAATGCCGCTCTGGTTCCTGTTGCCACGGTACAATGCCGCTCTGGTTCCTGTTGCCACGGTACAATGCCGCTCTGGTTCCTGTTGCCACGGTACAACGCCGCTCCGGTTCCTGTTGCCACAGTACAGCTCCGCTCCGGTTCCTGTTGCCACAGTACAGCTCCACTCCGGTTCCCGCTGCCACAGTACAGCTCCCCTCCTGTTGCCACGGTACAGCTCTGCTTCCGCTCCTGCTGTCACGATACAGCTCCGCTTCTGTTGTCACGATACAGCTCCACTTCTGTTCCTGCCACCACGGTACAGCTCCATTCCGCTTCCATATTCAAGATTGTCATTGCAGTACCAGTTCCACCTCTCGGCATACCTCTATTCCTGGACTACTTCCAAGATTACAACCGTACTTATTTATCCTTACAACTCTTCGTTCTGGACTTTTATTTCTGTCAAAAGAAACTTTACATTACTTTATTCTGGACTTATATTTTGTTGCCTTCAGTAAAGTTTAACCAATCATATTCCTTCTGGTCTCCTCCTTCGGCTTGCCATTGGGTTCCATACACCCAACACCATACAGGGGTCAAAGCCTCTGTCCTTACAAACTGTCAGCAAATACGGTGCCTGTTCCGAAGGCAGTGAAATCCCCCATAGAGAAGCAATGGTTAAAATATTCAGAGAATACCGAACAGCAGTGAAAGGTTGCTGAATTGCCCTGCTGTTCAGTGTTTTCATTCGGCAGGTTTACTCAGGAGAACCCCATAGGTTTTGATGTTAAAAATATTCCTGTTTTAATCCAATATCTAAGAAACCATTTATTATTTTAACCCCTGAGGGACCACAGGCGTTCCATGTACGCCACGGCTATGGGTCTCCCTTAGACCCGCGGACGTACATGGTCCCCTAACCTCCCTCCCGTCCGATTGTTACCTTCCTCACGGAGCTCCCGCAGTGGAATATTTTTATAGTAAAATATATGATATCTTGGAAATAATGGTATCTTTAGAAAGCCATTTAATGGTGGGAAAAAGGTATATAATATGTGTGCGTTGCGTAAACGAGTAAGAGGAGAATTTGATCTAAACACAAACAGTGCAGAAACATAAAAACAGCAACGGGCACTAAAGGACGGATTTTCGTAAAAACCACCCAGTCACTAAGGGGTTAATCTGCGGTAAAAAGTATTTTTATTTATTGATTTTTTTTTTGGATTCTTTGGATTTTTCTGGCAAATTATTTTTCTGTTTTTTTAAGTTTTTTTTTCTTTTTTCTGATACAGACCATTTTATTATCATTCATTGGAACTTACTGCATACAGTCAGGTCCAGAAATATTGGGACATCGACACAATTCTAACATCTTTGGCTCTATACACCACCACAATGGAGTTGGAATGAAACAAACACAATGGGCTTTAACTGCAGACTGTCAGCTTTAATTTGAGGGTATGTACATCCAACTCAGGTGAATGGTGTAGGACTTACAGCAGTTTGCAGATGTGCCTCCCATTTGTTAAGGGACCAAAAGTAATGGGACAATTGGCTTCTCAGCTGTTCCATGGCCAGGTGTGTGATATTCCCTCATTACCCCAATTACAATGTGCAGATAAAAGGCCCAGAGTTCATTTCAAGTGTGCTATTTGCATTTGGAATCTGTTGCTGTCAACTCTCAAGATGAGAGCCAAAGAGCCTTCACTATCAGTGAAGCAAGCCATCATTAGGCTGAAGAAACAAAACAAACCCATCAGAGAGATAGCAAGAACATTAGGCGTGGCCAAAACAACGGTTTGGAGCATTCTCAAAAAGAAGGAACGCACCGGTGAGCTCAGCAACACCAAAAGACCCGGGAGACCACGGAAAACAACTGTGGTGGATGACCGAAGAATTCTTTCCCTGGTGAAGAAAACACCTTTCACAACAGTTGGCCAGATCAAGAACACTCTCCAGGAGGTAGGTGTATGTGTGTCAAAGTCAAAAATCAAGAGAAGACTTCACCAGAGTAAATACAGAAGGTTCACCACAAGATGTAAACCATTGGTGAGCGTCAAAAACAGGAAGGCCAGATTAGAGTTGGCCAAACAACACCTAACAAAGCCTTCACAGTTCTGGAACAAGATCCTATGGACAGATGATACCAAGATCAACTTGTACCAGAGTGATGGGAAGAGAAGAGTATGGAGAAGGAAAGGAACTGCTCATGATCCTAAGCATACCACCTCATCAGTGAAGCATGGTGGTGGTAGTGTCATGGCGTGGGCATGTATGGCTGCCAATGGAACTGGTTCTCTTGTATTTATTGATGATGTGACTGCTGACAAAAGCAGCAGGATGAATTCTGAAGTGTTTCGGGCAAGATGATCTGCTCATATTCAGCCAAATGCTGCAGAACTCATTGGACGGCGCTTCACAGTGCAGATGTACAATGACCCAAAGCATACTGCAAAAGCAACCAAAGAGTTTTTGAAGGGACAGAAGTGGAATGTTATGCAATGGCCAAGTCAATCACCTGACCTGAATCCCATTGAGCATGCATTTCACTTGCTGAAGACAAAACTGAAGGGAAAATGCCCCAAGAACAAGCAGGAACTGAAGACCGTTGCAGTAGAGGCCTGGCAGAGCATCACCAGGGATGAAACCCAGCGTCTGGTGAGGTATATGCATTCCAGACTTCAGGCTGTGATTGACTGCAAAGGATTTGCAACCAAGTATTAAGAAGGGAAAGTTTGATTTATGATTATTATTCTGTCCCATTACCTTTGGTCCCTTAGCAAGTGGGAGGCACATCTGCAAACTGCTGTAAGTCCTACACCGTTCACCTGAGTTGGATGTACATACCCTCAAATTAAAGCTGACAGTCTGCAGTTAAAGCACATTGTGTTTGTTTCATTCCAACTCCATTGTGGTGGTGTATAGAGCCAAAGATGTTAGAATTGTGTCGATGTCCCAATATTTCTGGACCTGACTGTATGTAAATTACAGACATTTTCGCTCAGTAGTTTTTTTGCAAACAGCGTTTCAGTTTACACTTTCAATCCTTTTGTTTTTTGGTTTTTTTACCCTGTTCTTCAGCTTGCCGGCTTTTTCCGGCAGCTGGTCTGTGCTGTGATCTGGGGCTTTTTCTGACGTGTTCAGCGTGTTTTTTGCTGCAGTTCCAGCAGAATTTCGGCGGGTGTTCATCGGGTTTGCGGTGGGTTTGTGGCGGGTTTTCCCTCCACTCTGGCTACCCTGCTCTGAATTTTGAATTCACCGCAGGGTGGGGAACTTTGATTCCCCTAAGGCTGGGTGCACACTAGGCGTTTTTTATGCGCACTAGCTCGCGTTATGATGCTCTTTATGACGTGCGTTTTAGCATTATATTTACGCGGATAGAGAAGAACACACGTAGTACGCACGCAACGCATAACGCGCGCTGAAGACGTTCGTCTTGGAAACACCAAGGCTGTTGCGCTAGGATTGAGGCGACGTTGGCCTCGTGCTGAACATCAAATGTCAAAAGCCCAGCTTTTTTTTTTCATTCAACTCAAATTCAGTTTTTACGACGTGCGTCAAAATTAACGCATCGTCTGGCATCTACCATCTCTTCTGTCATAAAGTGCGTCCATGGCCGGCTCTGCCGCTAGGCCAACTAAGTGGGCGCCTAGAGCGCAGCACCCGCCTAGGGCGCAGCCGGTCCAACCAATTGTAAAAATAAAATTGTACAAAAAAAAAATAAAATGCCCTCGGGGCAGCCTGGGGCGGCTGCGTGCTGCAGCCAGCCGCAATACGTGCCGTCGTCGCCGCCGTCGTCAAGAAGATGGAGGCGTGGACTTGGTGCTTCCAGCTTCCTGGACCAAGTCCACACCTCCATCTCCTTGACGCCAGCGGCGACGCCAGCACGCATTGAGACTGGCTACAGGAAGACGGAGACAGCGCTGGAGGCAAATATCCATGTGTGAGCTGCTGGGCAAGTATCCTTGTGTGAGCCTGGGGGCAAATACCCATGTGTGAGCCTGGGGGTAAATATCCATGTGTGAGCCTTGGGAGCAAATATCCATCTGTGAGCCTGGGGGTAAATATCCATGTGTGAGCCTGGGGGCAAATATCCATGTGTGAGCCTGGGGGCAAATATCCATGTGTGAGCCTGGGGGTAAATACCCATGTGTGAGCTTGGGGGTAAATACCCATGTGTGAGCCTGGGGGCAAATATCCATGTGTGAGCCTGGGGGCAAATATCCATGTGTGAGCCTGGGGGTAAATACCCATGTGTGAGCCTGGGAGCAAATATCCATGTGTGAGCCTGGGGGCAAATATCAATGTGTGAGCTGGGGGAAAATATCAATGTGTGTGCCTGGGGGCAGATATCCATGTGTGAGCCTGGGGGCAGATATCAATGTGTGAGCCTGGGGGCAGATATCAATGTGTGAGCCTGGGGGCAAATATCAATGTGTGAGCTGGGGCAATATCTCCATGCCATGTGTTAGCTGGGGCAATATATCCATGTGTTAGCTGGGGCAATATATCCATGTGTTAGCTAGGGCAATATCTCCATGTGTGAGCTGGGGCAATATCTTCATGCCATGTGTGAGCTGGGGCAATATAGTCATGCCATGTGTTAGCTTGGGCAATATATCCATGTGTTAGCTGGGGCAATATATCCATGTGTTAGCTGGGGCAATATCTCCATGTGTTAGCTGGGGCAATATCTCCATGTGTGAGCTGGGGCAATATCTTCATGCCATGTGTGAGCTGGGGCAATATCTTCATGCCATGTGTGAGCTGGGGCAATATCTCCATGTGTTAGCTGGGGGCAATATCTCCATGCCATGTGTGAGCTGGAGGGAAATGTACCCATGTGAGCTGGGGGGCAATTGTACCCATGTGAGCGGGGGGCAATATATCCACCATGTGAGAGCTGGGGCAAATATACCCATGTGAGCTTTTTTTTTTTTTAGGGGGGGTGCAAGTAGCTGGTCTTGCCTAGGGCGCAAAATAATCTAGAACCGGCCATGAGTGCGTCCATTTTAACACATGCTAATGCGCAGAAGAAAACGCCTAGTTTGCACCCGGCCTAAGTGCAGAGAAGTGTGAGGAACGAGAGACCACTGAAACATCAGTGACATTTCGGTGCTCACCGAATAACCCCCTGAAATTCTATCTACAAATAGTTAATCCTGTTTATTCAGTGCTTTTCTGGGGATTTATCAGGGATTGTCAAGGAAGAGGTTACCTATTAACACCCTAATCTCCTTTTTCTCATTCTTCAGGGATTTTAGGCTTGGAATAAGAAAAATATTGAGTAATCAAGTTCTCATGGGGCAAAGGAAGGCGCAGAGTAAAATCCTGAGTGGAGTCACTCCATCGCTTCTCCTGAAGGGAACAGAAGATCTTGTGGAAGACACGCTGCTGCTGTTTCTTTCTAACATCTCATTGTGTTCATGTCTACATTTACTGTATACAGATATGGTATATTATTTTGCTCTTACTTGTAAATGAGCTAACATTTTATTGTAAAAGTTCACTTATCCTTGCTTTTTAAAGATACGCTTAAATCATTTTCTCAAATAAAAAAGAAACATTTATAGACCATTTGTGCCCCCTGGTGGCAAGAAATAAGGAAAGTTAAACACAGCATGGCTAACACAGGGGGATCACCAATAGGGATGAGCCGAACACCCCCCCAAGTTCAGTTTGAGCTCGAACACGAACTTCGTATATATTCGGGTCCGAACCCGAACCCGAACCCGAACTCCATGCAAGTCAATGGGGCTGAAAATTCGGTTTTTAGAGTGCCCTCCAAGAGGGCATATATGCTACATATTTGCCATAAAAGGTGTATGGGGGTCCGGGTAGTGCCCTGGGGGACAGGAAACAAGGACAAAAAGTAAAAAAAAAAACGTTTTTAAAGGAACAGTGAGTTTTCCATGAAATAAGGGTTAAAAATAAACACCAAAAATTCCTTCAAATATCGTGCCTAGGAGGTCCCCATAACCTGCCCGTGAAGTGGCGGATTTCTAGGATGTATAGAAACACTTAAAAACAAAAAAAATTACGTTTCATATGACGGTAAATGCTTTTCCTTTAATCTATCCATAAACAACTGCTTGGGGCGGCAGTCTGTATGAAAAGAGGAGACATTTTTTTGTACACGCAGAAAAAGTTTACTGATTTTTTTGGCTAAATTATTGTGAAATTTATGCAGGCTTTGGATGAAAGTAACAATAGGTGCTTTAAAATTGCTCCTTTAGCGTCCCCAACAGTGCCGTCACACCGTAACCCCTCTGAGGATACGAAACTGATACAGGCGTCAGTGGCAGTGCACCCATATATTGTGCTTTTGGTGCCAGGCCTGCAAGTACTATCATACAGTAACCCCAGGGCCGGATTAACATAGGGGCAGATGGAGCAGCAGCTCCAGGCCCATGCCTCAGAATAGGCCCAGAGAAAGGATAACTAAGTCTGCATTTGGACCCCTGTATCTCCAACTCCATAGCAGCTACAGGGTCAAGTGAGGTATCCATGGAAAGGCCAGAGCATTGCCTTTCCAATGATGACCAAACATGACCAGGTTAGAAGTAAAAATAAAATTAATAATTGTTTGTTTTCTTTCCAACAGTAATATTTTTCACTTTTCAATTATAAAGTAAACAATGATAATGCACTAACTAACCATCACATTTCTCAGGTCACCAACAAGTGTGGAGGTGATGGTGCAATCCATTGTTACGAATTGTTACATCAAAAACCTAAACTGCAGCGAAGAGCACTGTGGGGAACTTTGGACCAGTGTGTCGCTAATCTTTACACCTCACAAGGTCAAATGACGTGTCATTGGACAGGGCAGAGTCTGGCCTTTGCATTAATACCAAACCTGACCATGTAAAATCTAAAAAAGACAAAAAAAAATGTATTTACTTTTAGTTCCAAAGCGATGGCATTGTCCATTTGTTACGTATAAAATGAGCAATACCACCGCCAATACTCACCTTCTCATTTCCCACGCTGAGAGCAAGGTCAGTATTTTATACATAGTCATATTATTCGTTAAAAAAAAAAATGTTCCAAAACACAAGGGAAATTCATTAAATTTTTTGGCTAAAATTGGATATTTTCTCAGAAAAATGCAGTAACAGGTTCCCATTTCACATATTTTAACAAGAATGCCCTATAAAATAGATCACCACAAAAGGTTTGAATGATAAAATGGGGAAACCTTTTTTTTACAATCTTTTAAATTATTGAAATCTGAATGAAAACATTATCACATAGTATCTGCCTGGTTAGATATACCCATATATGCACTATTAAATAACCAAAAATATATTTTCATTTCCCTAAATTACAAAAAAATTCCACCAAGATATTCAGCTCCAGGCCCATAGAGATCTTAATCCGGGCCTGAGTAACCCCTCTGTGGTATTGTGGAAGAATGCAGGGGTGAACCTTGCGGTCCTATATTAAAAAGATATGCATCTGGTAAAGGAGTCAGTGCACCCAGATATTCTGCCTTTGGTGCAAGACTGCCAGGCCAGCAAGTATCATCATACAGTAACCCCTCTGTGGTATTGTGGAAGAATGCAGGGGTGAACCTTGCGGTCCTATATTGAAAAGTTTTTTATCTGTTAATGGCCGTCAGTGCACCCAGATATTGTGCCTGTAATGCCAGGCCAGCAAGTATCATCATACAGTAACCCCTCTGTGGTATTGTGGAAGAGTGCAGGGGTGGACCATGTGGTCCTATATTGAAAATTATTTGATCTGGTAATGGGCGTCAGTGCACCCAGATATTGTGCCTTTAATGCCAGGCCAGCAAGTATCATCATACAGTAAGGCTGCGGTCAGACGAACGCAGTGTTAACGTCCGTGTTGCCCGCACATAAGTACGTCCGTGATAGCATACAATTGTGTTAAATGGAGCCCCACACACGAAGTACGTCCGCACAGAAGTGCGGGGGCTGACGGACGCTGCAAACGGACGCAGGTTAGGCAAGAACATAGTACTGCTAGAACGGACGTGCAGAGTGCGCCACGTCCGCATAGCTTTGTGTGTGAGTGATGCAACAAGGTCAGACGGACTGCATTTATACGTCCAGCATTTTTGACGGACAAAATGTTCTTTTCCCTGCTACATCAGTCAAAAAATACGTCAGTGAAAAAAACGGACTGTGTGGCCACTACCTTGTTGTCAGTCAGTAAGTAAGTCCGTACTGCACGGACCCACAGTCCGTACAAAATGCGCTCATCTGATCCTAGCCTAACCCCTCTGTGGTATTGTGGAAGAGTGCAGGGGTGGACCATGTGGTCCTATATTGAAAAGTGTTTTTTTTTATCTGTTAATGGGCGTCAGTGCACCCAGATATTGTGCCTTTAATGTCAGGCCAGCAAGTATCATCATACAGTAACCCCACTGTGGTATTGTGGAAGAATGCAGGGTTGGACCCTGCGGTTCAAAAAATTAAAATGATATAAATCTGGCACAGGCATCAGTGCAGCCAAATATTGTGCCTTTCATGGCAGCAAGTGTCTTCACACCGTAACCCTTTTGTGGTATTGTGGAAGAGTTCAGTGCTGGAGGTTTTGTGAATGCAGAAGAGGACATCCCTGATCTATTCCATTACTTCAGCATCAGGGGATTGATAGCTGATGATCCAGGACTGATTCATTTTTATAAATGTCAGTCGGTCTACAGAGTCGGTGGACAGACGCACTCTTTTGTCTGTGACAAAACCTCCAGCGGCACTGAACGTCCTTTCGGAAAGCCACGTACTAGCCCTTGTGTTTCTGGGCACACAAAACCCTCCCTTGAGGAATCCCCACCTTCAATGCCCCCACTACTTAAATATTCCTCCTCCTCCTCCTCCTCCTCCTGTCTGATCTGAGTAGGACCCGCTGGAATGCTGTCTGCGGAAAGACTGGGGCCTTGAGAGCTAGGGAAGGCCTCCTCTTCCTCCCGCTGCTCTGCCTCTAGAGCCACATCTATAATTTTTCCCGCAGAGTGTGCTCCAGCAGGAACACTAAAGGAATTGTGTCACTGATGCATGCACTGTCCCTGCTCACCATCCTCGTTGCATCCCCAAATGGTGACAGTACAGTGCATGCATCCTTGATCATCAGCCACTGCGGGGGGGGGGGAACCAAGTTGACCTGAACCTGTCCTTGTGCCATACTCACACAGGTACTCGTTGATGGCCCTCTGCTGCTTGTGCAGACGCTGCAGCATTGCTAATGTCGAGTTCCACTTGGTGGGCATGTCACAGATCAGACGGTTTGTGGGAAGGTTGAATTCTCTTTGAATTTCTGCCAGGCGAAAGCTTGCTGGGAATGACCGTCTGAAGTGGCTGCAGACCTTTCTGGCCTGGATGAGAAGCTCTGGCAGCCCTGGGTACTTGGTTAGGAAACGCTGTACCACCATATTTAGGACGTGTGCTAGGCATGGTACATGCGTCAATTTACCCTTGCGTAGGGCAGAGAGAAGGTTTCTGCCATTATTGCAGACGATCATTCCCAGCTCAAGCTGGCATGGTGTTAACCATCTCTGCACCTGCCCCTGCAGAGCTGACAACATTTCTGACCCGGCGTGGCTCCTGTCCCCTAAACAAACCAGCTCAAGCACAGTATGGCATCTTTTTGCTTGAGCCATTGCGTAGACCCTGTCAGGCGTCGGTTTAACTGCCACTTTGCCAGAGACAGAGAAGGAGGAGGAGGAAGAGGTGGTGGTGGTGGAGCAGACAGACCTCATACAAGCAGCTTTCTGGAGGCGTGGTGGTTGAACAAGTTCCAGCACAGAGCCCCGTCTTGGATCACTCCCAGCTGCAATCAGAGTTACCCAGTGTGCTGTGAAGGAAATGTAACGACCCTGTCCATGCTTGCTGGACCACGTGTCTAAAGTCACATGCACCTTGCTGCTGACTGCCTTTCCCAATGAATGGATAACATTGTCTTCCACGTGCTGGTATAGTGCTGGAATGGCCTTGCGTGAAAAGTAATGACGTTTTGGAACCTGCCACTGTGGTACAGCACATTCAGCAAATTCACAGAAGGGAGCAGAGTCCACCAGCTGGAAAGGCAGCAGCTGCAATGCGAGTAATTTTGCTAAGCTGACATTTAGACGCTGTGCTTGGGGATGGTTGGGACCTGCTGGTACTTCCATTACTGTAGCATCAACCCTGTCGGTGGAGGTTGTAGGCAATGACATGGCAGGACATACAGTGGGGGTAGAGACAGATGAGGAGGAGAGGACCTACGCAAAGTTTTGCGCCAACGGGATGTGTGGCAGTTGTTCATATGTCACCTCCAGCACGTGGTACCCAAGTGTCCGGTATCTTTGGCAGCTGAGGTGGACTGTAAAGCACTAGAAGCCTGGCTGGCAGAGGACTCGGAGGATGAGGATGGCCTGGTTAGCCAATCCACCAAGTCCTCTGTATGTTGCTGCTGCTTAAGATGCCAGCACCAGTTAGAAAGGACAAGCGTGCGCCTGCAGAGGATGCACCACATCCACCATGACCAGAGGCACAGCCTCCCGACACAGGGGCTGCTTGCCCTCTTATCTGTGTCTGGAAGCGTCTGCCTGTCCTTTTTGTTCTTTCAGACATGGTGAGTGATATATAGATTAATATATACAGAACTCTGATTCAACTCTGGTATAAAGATTTAAAGAACTCTGGTATAACTCAGTGAGACACACTGATAGCTGGCAGCCAGTGACGAGACACAGATCACCTCAATTCACAAATGTTTTGTAGAAATTAGTGAGCCCCAAAATACAGCGTGGTACTGGATGTGTGACGAGACACAGATCACCTAAATTCACAAATGTTTTGAAGAAATTAGTGAGCCCCAAAATACTGCGTGGTACTGGATGTGTGACGAGACAGATCACCTCAATTCACAAATGTTTTGTAGAAATTAGTGAGCCCCAAAATAATGCGTGGTACTGGATGGGTGACGAGACACAGATCACCTCAATTCACAAATGTTTTGTAGAAATTAGTGAGCCCCAAAATACAGCGTGGTCCTGGATGTGTGACGAGACACAGATCACCTCAATTCACAAATGTTTTGTAGAAATTAGTGAGCCCCAGAAAAACTTGCTGGCTGTGTGACAAGTCACAGAAGATCACCTCAATTCACAAATGTTTTAAATAAATTAGTGAGCCCCAAAAAAACTTGCTGCCTGTGTGACAAGACACAGAAGATCACCTCAATTCACAAATGTTTTAAAGAAATTAGTGAGCCCCAAAATACTGTGTGGTACTGGATGTGTGACAAGACACAGATCACCTCAATTCACAAATGTTTTAAATAAATTAGTGAGCCCCAAAAAGACTTGCTGGCTGTGTGACAAGACACAGAAGATCACCTCAATTCACAAATGTTTTCAACAAAGTTGTAAACCCCCAAAAAAATTGCTGGCACAGTGACAAGACACACATCACCTAAATTCCCTGATATTTGTTAGAAATGAGAGACCCCCAGACCTCCCCAGTAGCGTGGCAGACCGGCAGTAACAAGACACAACTATCTCCTCTGAAATCTCCTCTGAAATGCGTGCAGAAGCGCTGCGTGGAAACGTTATATAGTGTGCTGCGGAACTTAGCTCTGTGAGCCCATGATTGGGCAAAATTTGCCCAATCAGGACTCTGAGCGGTGATTGGCATAATGTTGAACCAGTCTTGCACCAGACCTGTGGTCAGGTGCAAGGCTGTAGCCAATTACGAGCTTCAGGCCAGTGGGAAAATGCATTGTGGTCCATTGTGGTCGAACATGCGGCGAACACTCGGAAATGTTCGGTGTTCGCGATCTGCTCGAACAGGCCAAGTTCGGGTCGAACCCCGAACCGTTCGAACCCGAACAGCTCATTCCTAATCACCAAACGCCTGGTCAGTGCCGGGGTGCTTCACTGTCTAGGATCTGCAGTCCACCAACAGTATATACCAAAATCAGCAGGCCACACCAGGAGCTTAACCATATAAAAATATTTATTGTGGAGCAGCCATAGGCGAAGTGCCTTAGTCATGCCTCGCAGTACCCCTGTGGCCTCAAGCTCCTGGTGTGGCCTGCTGATTTTTGGTATATACTAATGGTGGCAAGAAAAGATCCTTTACATACATTTATAGTACTTTTTTTATGAGAAAGTATTTTACCAGGAAGGACACAGTGAGATTTCTCTCGTTTTGATTACCTTGGGACATTGGACATGCCAACTTGTGTGCAAGGATTTGCAGATTTATGGCTTTCGCAGGAAGCGGTGACATAAAATATGATAATGTACCCACTGATTTTGGTTTCATAATGTATATTTTAAATTTAAATTTTAAGGGTTCTGTTCCAGCGGAGCTGAACATGGCAGAGTGAGCCACTAACCATTAGTAGCTCCATATTACCCGCTCTCAGTGGCGTCACTAGGGTTGGTGTCACCCGGTGCGGTAACTTATGGTGTCACCCCCCCTAAGTTTTACAGATTTTTTTTAACTACTCTTACTCATAAATCAGTACTCCCATATAACACTGAATGCTCATACACACAGCGCACATTACTGTGAGGTTTATTGCTGTGGAGCTCTCTTATATGCTGACACAAATTTTTGCCAACTGCCAGCAAGTACGGTGCCTGTTCGAAGGCAGTGAAAGCACACATGGATATATATTGCCCCCAGCAGCTCTGGATATATTGCCCCCAGCAGCACACCCATGGATATATATCGCCCTCAGCTCACATATGGATATATTGCCCCAGCTCACAATTGTATATTGCCCCCAGCAGCTCACCCATGGATATATATTGCCCCAGCTCACATATGGATATATTGCGCCTTAGCTCACATATGGATATATTTCCCCAGACCAGCTCACACATGGATATATTGCCTTAGACCAGCTCACACATGGATATATTGCCCCAGACCAGCTCACACATGGATATATTGCCCCCAGACCAGCTCACACATGTATATTGCCCCAGCTCTCATAGATATTGCCCCAGCTCTCATGGATATGCCCCCAGCACACATGGATACTGCCCCAGCTCACATGGATATGCCCCAGGAGCTCTCATGGATATGCCCCAGCAGCTCTCATGGATATGCCCCAGCAGCTCTCATGGATATGCCCCAGCAGCTCTCATGGATATTCCACAGCAGCACTCATGGATATGCCCCAGCTCTCATGGATATGCCCCAGGAGCTCTCATGGATATGTCCAGCAGCTCTCATGGATATTGCCCCTAGCTAATGGATATTGCCCCAAGCTCATGGATATGCCCCAGCAGCTCTCATGGATATTGCCCCCAGCTCATGGATATTGCCCCCAGCTCATGGATATGCCCCAGGAGCTCTCATGGATATGCCCCAGGAGCTCTCATGGATATGCCCCAGGAGCTCTCATGGATATTGCCCCCAGCTCATGGATATGCCCCAGCAGCTCTCATGGATATTGCCCCAGCAGCTCACATGGATACTGCCCCCAGGCCCCAGCTCACCTCCTGCCGCAGCCGCGTGTTCGGCTCCCTCTGAGCGTCCGGTGGCATGGAGCTTGGGCGCTCGCATGGGGGAGCCACGTGACCAGCCGTTATCTTGCGAGAACTCGGCTGGTGATGTGGTTCCCCCAGGCAAGCGCCAAAGCTCCATAGCTTCGGACGCTCGCAGGGAGCCGAACACTGCATTGCAGGGTGAGACACCCGCCCTTAGGGTGACGGTGTCACCCTAAGGGCGGGTGTCACCTGGTGCCGGCCGCACCCCGCCCCCACCTTGCGACACCAATACCCGCTCTGTTACGAGCAATAAAAACACTAAGGGCTAAGTTACAATCTTCACGTTAAAACGCTCGCACAACGCGTGAATTTGTGCACCAAGCGTTAAACGTTTACGCGCGTAAATCAGCGCTGGAATTACAATCCTCGCACATTTTTTTTATCCGTCGATCAATAATGGGCGTAAACCGGACGGGCACAAATGCTCGCGCAGTACCGTTGCGTGCAGAAATCAGCGTGCGTACTGTTTTTTTTCACGCGATTCAGCCAATCAGAATTAAGAACCACAATTATCTCACAATTATCTGGTATGAGTAGAATGTGTAACTATACTTTGCTGCATTTTTTTTTTTGGGCTGGTGTTTTTCGGTTCGGCCAGGTTGTTCAGATTTGCCATTAACACCAGTTTACAAACCAGTTACAAACTGCGCATAGATTGTAGTACCATCCACGTACCAGCGCACAAATCACATTTGCGCTCACAATGTTAAGTATAGGACGCGCAAAGTAAAGTAAGCATCCGCAGCGTTTGCGCAGGTTCACCTGCGGTAGACGATTACACGCGTTTGTTGCGCTGACAATGTAATACGGCGTACGGTGCAAAGGGTTTTACCCCTCGCGTTAATGGTTTTTTGCACCGGTGCAAAAGTTTGCGCGAAGATTGTCATTTATCCCTAAAGGGGTTATTCAAAGAGAGCTGAACTGGGCCCGAAATTGCACCGAACAGTGAATTTCCTCGTATGGTGCAATTTCGCGGCCATTCGGCTATTCAAAAGCTGTCAATTCGTCAAATATTGGTCGAATTGCCAGCGAAATACAGGTGTTTTTCGGCAGCAGTAAAATACTCATAGAGAAGCAATGGTTAATCTATTAAGAGAAAGCCGAACAGCACCGAAATGTCAGTGAAATGCCCTGATGTTCAGTGGTTTCATTCGGCAGGTTTAATCAGGCGAATCCCATAGCTTTCAATGTAAAAAATATTCCCGCTTTTATTCAATATCTATTAAACCATTTATTCTTTTAATTTGCAGCAAAAAGTCTCTTTAGTTATTGATTTTTTTAAATGTACTCATGGATTTTTTCGGCGATATTTTGTTTCCATATTTTTTTAAATAGCGTTTTTTTTTTCCTGCAACAGAACTTTTTATTATTATTCATAGGACTTTATATATTAATTCCCAGCATTTTTGGGCAGTAGTTTTTTTTTGTAAACAGTTTTTTAAGGTTGTGTTGTCTCCCCCCCCCCCCATTTGTTAGCTTGTAGGCTTTTACCGGCTGTGTATGGTGGGTCGTCGGCTTTTTTTGGACACGGTCGGTGGGTTTGCGACGGTTTATTGGATCGGATCTAATATTTTCAGCTGTTGTGCGGCGAGTTTTACTTTCGATTCGGTGGTTTATCGGTGGCTATTCCTTGCACTTTGGGGGCCCCACAGTGAATGCTGAATTCACCTCAGGGTCGGGGAATTTTAGACATTTTTCAACAAAATTAATTTTCAGATTTTTATTTAAATAGTGTTTTTTTTTCTTTTTTCTGTAACAGACCTTTACATTATTATTCATAGGACCTGATATGTTATTTCCAGGCATTTTTGTCCTGTAGTTATTTGCAAATGGCTTTTAGAAGTTGCAGTCCTTTTGTGGCTTTTTTTTTACACTGTTCGGCGGATCCTCAGCTGTTTTCGGATGCGTCCAGTGGTTTTGCGGCAGATCATCGTGTGTGTTTGGTGTTTTTTTGGCAGCTTATTGGATCGATCCAATGCTTTTGCAGTGTTTTTTCTGGTCGATTTGGTGGTTTTGCGATAGATCATCGTTTGGTGTTTTTTCCCTGCACTGTGGGGACACTGTGGTGAATGCCAAGTACAATGTAGTGTTGGCAAATTTGACTCCCTGAAGCGTGGGGAACGAATAACCCCTTAAATATTTTCTAGCTGCCCTCACAATACAAAATATAGGAAATGTAACCTGCACAGTAACCTGTCGGCAACAGCCAAGCCGCAAGAGGAATTTGCATCTTTGCTGGAATAAGACGGCACCTGATGTCATTAACGAATGAGGTCTTGACTGAAATAGGTCCCTATATGTGATGAAAGCAGACATTACATCAAGGGTCTCAAACTATTGTGTGGTAGCTGTGTGTGGTGAGAGTTATGTGTGGATTTGCATGTATGACTAAATTCGAGCCTTTTTTGTAGGGCTGAAACAACTAATCTATTAATCGACAACTGTTCAGAGTCAGGCCGAGTTAAACGTAAATAACCTCAGCTTCGGAGCTGATTGGAGAAGACGCGTCGCTGCTTTACTCGGTATGATTTAGTTCTAGGGTTATGTTAAACACAACCAGTTTGTTTTTATTCCGTTTACAACAGTAGCAGAACTATAACACAAACAATAGGATGCTGCCACTGGGTAATGGAGCTGTATGCCTGTGTTTTATCCTTACTTGAAGATGGAGTCCTGTGCCACCACCCCACCCTCCCTGCCACACCCGCTTTGTTTAACTGCCATGCCCTCCCTTTGGTCTGGACCCTTTCCCCAAACTCACTGTCAGGTTTAATACCTTACAGGTACTTGCCTTTCAGGTGATGAGGCCGTTATGCAGGTCTCGGGGATGCACACACTTGTGGGAGAGGAGAACAACACAGGAGGGCTGTGGGACAGGGTACACTGGAAACTCACAGGTTGGCTGAGGGTAATGGGGAAAGCAGTCCTTGAGTCCAGGTGCGAGGGTAGCTGCTCCTGGGAGAGCACAGTGAGAAGGGTAGTTTGCTCCTGGGAGAGCACGGTGAGAAGGGTCGTTGCTGCTGGGAGAGCACAGTGGGTAGATAGGGGGGAAAATCAGGTTTCTCTGGGGTTTGAATAGCTGGTCTTGTTCACAGGAACAGGAGACAACAAGGAAGCACTGTGGGAAGGTAGGAGGGAACTTTTATTGATTAGCCACAGGGGTGAATCACGTGACTTGAGGTGTGTGTGTGCTAGGTGCATTAACTGTTTATTAGCTGGTTCACAGCAGAAGGGCAGCACCTTTCATGGAGCTGCCACTTTCATGGAATGATACAGGAATGGGCAGGTATGGTCCTGACAGTACCCCCCTCTTTAGAAATCGCACTCTGGGCGATGAAGTGACCGGAACTCCAGCCTGGGCACACATCTTCCGCTGGCTTCTTCAGGATGGCATGACCACAGATTGTTCACAGAAGGGTCACCCCGGGGGGTGACGGGTTCTACGGTAGCCATGGACCAGATAGCTCTCGTCATTAGTCTCATAGGGGGAAAAGCAACCACGAGGAAAAATAAAGTCCACATCAGATTCTTTAGGGATCTTGGGGGTACCCTTTTTTCTCTGGTGGCGCCGTGTCTGAGATCTGGACATCTTGGTGATATTCTCCACGGTGGGTATCTTTTCTGGAGGTAAGGGAACCACCCCTGTGGGGCCTTTGGGAACGCTGGTAGCACTGGCTATAAAGTGCTGCCTGGGAATGATAGGTGTCACAGCAGAGTCAATCTCCATAGGAGGGTGATCAAAAACATGAAGGTCTGCTTCCCGCACAACCGTCCCATTTGACCCGTAGACAAATCCAGGTGGTAAGGGTTTCAGGGTTATTCTGAGGCCTTCTGGAGACATAATGGTGGCATCTTCCACCGTAATTCCCACATATCCCGCTCGGTGACCTGGGGGTCCCCGTGAGCGCCGGGATGTTTGTGGTTCACAATCGGAGTCTTCAGAGTCCCAGACCCCTGGAGCATATTCATATATGGGGTGACGGGATGACAGATCTCGCTGGTAGGGAGCACTGGTAGCACTGGCCATAAAGTGCTGCCTGGGAGTGATGGGTGTGCTGATCGAAGTCAGAGCGGTCTCCATATCCATGGAAGGATCAGACTCCTCAGACACTGGGTACTCTTGCTCCATAGATTCAGACTCCAGGGATTCTGTAGCTTCTGTCTCCATGGGCAGTACTTCGTCCTCATCCTTCTCAGAGCTAGCCGCCAGGGACACCGAACCTCTGGGTACCATGGGTATGGATCGTCTGGGGGCAAGTTTCGGTGCAGGAGGTTTCCTGGGAGCTGGCTTGGGCACTTTCTCAGGCTTTGGCACCGGCGTGGGTTTTGGTGCTTTAGCAGACCTGGGCTTTGGCGCAGGCACGGTAGCTTTCACCGGTTGAGGCGGTGGTGCAGGCTTGGTTACCTTACCAGGCTTAGTCACTGCAGCAGGCTTGGGAATTGCTGCAGGCTTAGGCCCTGGTGCAAGCCTGGTCTCTTCACGCGGGGGCAGCGTGATCTTGACATGGGGCGTACTTCTTGGCGTAGGAATTTTTGCAGACCTTTGCCCAGGGATTTCCTTCTTGGGTGGTCTTATTGGGCAGTCTACCAAGAAATGGTTGGAACCCCCGCAGTACAGGCAGAGTTTGAGGGTCTGCCTTCTGGTACGCTTCTCTGGTGACAGGGGATCACGTTTCTTCCCAGCAGGAGTACGCACCTTAGTGGAGGGGTCCCATACTGTTTGCAACAGCTCTTTCATGAGGGTGGACAGGTGTTGGAATAGGTCCTGGAAAGTTCTCCTAATCACCTCCATTACAGCGTGCATTACTGCGGTCTCATTCTTTTCAGGCTTCATTGTGTGTCAGGTTTAATACCTTACAGGTACCTGCCTTTCAGGTGATGAGGCCATTATGCAGGTCTCGGGGATGCACACACTTGTGGGAGAGGAGAACAACACAGGAGGGCTGTGGGACAGGGTACACTGGAAACTCACAGGTTGGCTGAGGGTAATGGGGAAAGCAGTCCTTGAGTCCAGGTGTGAGGGTAGTTGCTCCTGGGAGAGCACAGTGAGAAGGGTAGTTTGCTCCTGGGAGAGGATGGTGAGAAGGGTCGTTGCTGCTGGGAGAGCACAGTGGGTTGATAGGGGGGAAACCAGGTTTCTCTGGGGTTTGAATAGCTGGTCTTGTTCACAGGAACAGGAGACAACAATGAAGCACTGTGGGAAGGTAGGAGGGAACTTTTATTGATTAGCCACAGGGGTGTATTACGTGACTTGAGGTGTGTGTGTGTGTGTGTTAGGTGTATTAACTGTTTATTAGCTGGTTCACAGCAGAAGGGCAGCACCTTTCATGGAGCTGCCACTTTCATGGAATGACACAGGAATGGGCAGGTATGGTCCTGACACTCACTCCCACACTCAGATCGGGTCTTTTGTCCATGCCCACTCTCTCTCACACTTAGGTTAAGTCACTTGAGCAAAGTCACTCCCTTCCACCTCCAGTCCCTCCTCCACTGGTGTATTTTGGCCTAGGCAGACTAGGCCCAGGCCTAGGGCGGCACTTTCCAGGAGGCGGCTGCCCGCACTGGGTGGCCCCACCCCTAAATTTTTTTTTTTAAAAAAAGGATTTTTTATTTTTTTTTACTTTTGCAAAGTATTTTACCAGGAAAGATACATTGAGATTTCACTAATTTACACTTTCAATTTCACTTTCCAGGGGGCCGCAAAAAACCTCACCACTAAATGGGTTACTCACAGAGTACCGAAATGACGCCAACTTTTTGGTGTTCTGTAGTTCCCTGCACTTAGGAGAATAAAATTTCCCCACCCTGCAGTGAATTCACCATTCACCGCAGGGTCCCCAAAGTGCATGGAGTCGGCCGCTGAATGCTGCACCGCAAACCCGTGGCCTGCTGTTTTCAAAAGAACTACTGAACGAAAATGTCTGGAATTTACATATAAGATCCTATCAGGGTTATCCAAAGAGATTCGAATTGCTTGAGAAAGGTAACCGAACGCTGAAAATCAGCGTTCGGTTACCTTTCCTGGCCATTCGGCTATCCAGAGAGCAGGCAATTCTCCAAATCCTGGCGAATTGCCTGCACATACGGTGCCTGTTCGGTCCCTGTTCGAGGGCAGTGAAATCCCCATCAAAAAGCACTGCTTCGGCTATTCAGAGAACACAAACCAGCAGTGAAAGGTTCCCCTAATGCTCTGCCATTCGGTGTCGGCAAATTTATTCAGGAGAATCCCATAGGCTTCAATGTTAAAAATATTCCCGTTTTAATTCAATATCTAATAAACCGTTCATTATAAAATTCTGCAGCAAAAAGTCTCTTTATTTATAGATTTTTTAGGATACTTTAAGCATTTTTCTGAATTTTTTAAAAAAAAATTAAAAGTCCGATTTTTTTTTTTTTTTTTTTTTCAGTTTGCTTATTTTTTTTGTAACAGCCCTCTTTATTATCATTCCCTGGACCTCCTGTGAAAATTTCAGACATTTTCGCTCAGTAGTTTCTTTGCAAACAGCGTTTCTTTTTCCCAGATTCATACAAATGGTTTTTCTAATTTATTCACTGCCTCCTCTACGTCACAGCTGCTTCGGCTCTGTGTGATTCGGCTCCTTTTCGGCTCCTGTTCGGCTCCTCTTCGAAGGTTAATCCAGATGTTTTTGCTTGTTTTCAGCGTGCATTCGGTTAGTTTTCGTCAGGTTTGCGGCAGCTTTTCCCTGCAATTCGGGGACCCTGTGGTGCTTGCTGAATACACCGCAGGTTCACCGAAATGCAATCGGCAAAAGGAACCGAATTGAAGAGAACGAAAAGTCACCGAACGTGCGGTGACTTTTCGAATCTCTTTGGATAACCCTGTATGATTGATAATAAAAAGTCCTCTTACAGAAAAAGGAGAACCGCTAAAATCAATAAGTAAAGACATTTTACTGCAGATTAAAATAATAAATGATTTATTAGATATTGCATAAAACGGGAATATTTTTAACATTGAAACCTATGGGGTTCGCCTGAATAAACCTGCTGATTGAAACCACTGAACATCAGGGCATTTCACTGCCATTTCTCTGAGTCTCAGTACCACATGACTGGCTGAACCACGTGAAACGCACGCGCGCAGCTGCCCGCCCTTTCGTTAACACAGTCTCTATTCTGGACTGAACACCCACCGGGAAGGGAATCAAAGCTACAGTGCACCCTCTGACAGTGGCACCCCACTGCTGACAAGATGGCTCCACAGCATAATTGCTGTGTGCTCATATATACACTCGGTTTGCTGGGAGTTTTACTGTAGTGATTCTGATGCACTCATACAAACCGCACATTGCATTGCTGTGAGTTTTATTGCTGTGAATTCTGATGCACTCATACACACCGCACATTGCATTGCTGGGAGTTTTATTGCTGTGGATTCTGATACGCTGACACACACCAAACATTGCATTGCTGGGAGTTTTATTGCTGTGGATTCTGTGATACACACTGCATATTACTGTGAGTTTTATTGCCCTGGAGCTCTGGGATACGCTCATACACACTGCACATTTCTGTGGGTTTTATTGCTGTGCAGCTCTGATATGCTCATACACAGTGCCCATTTCTGTGGGTTTTATTGCTGTGCAGCTCTGTGATACGCTCATATGCAGTGCACGTTTCTGTGGATTTTATTGTTCAACCAATTAGAGCGGCTGTGATCCCGTTTACTTGACATGCGTGGCAGTTCTTTGTAAAAATGCTTGAATTTAAACATTTCATAATTTTCTTTATCTCAATAGATACTATTTGAAATGGTATACAAAATATAAAAGTAGGCACTTGGTATCCACTTTTAATATAAAGCGAGGAAAAGGCGGAGCTCTAAGAGGAAAAGGTGGAGCTTAAAGAGGAAGGGTGGGGATTAACCAGGAAGAGGTGTGTCCTTGACAGGAAGGGGTGCGTCAAATTTAAATTAGGGGGTGCACGAGTTTAGTCAGGCCTAGGGCAGCACAAAACCTAAATACACCACTGCCCTCCTCCCACTCAGTTTGTTCACAAAATTATTTAAAAGGTACACTTTTACACCCCCTGGCCACTTTAGTTTATTAATCCTGATTTCATGCTAACATCATCATCTATGACCAAGTGCTTGTAGCCATGTTCATTTGAGAAAGCAAACATGGGCTTAAGCTGCGCATGCAGCATCAACCCATCCCTCTGACCAAGCACTCGCATACCTTGGGTGTGAAAAGTACGCAAGATACACAATTTGCGTATGTACGTACGAAAGTTATGAACGCTAAGCAAATTGCTTATGAAAAAAGGGGGAGGCGTTGTGGTTATTTATGGTTTTTTACATAAAATTCCTTTTAAGGCTAGGGTCAGACTGAGGCAGTGCGAACGCGCGTGCAGCCGCACATAATCACGGCCGTGCTAGCAGCAGATGCCGGGCAATGACGGCCAATATACGAAGTACGGTCGCACAAAAGTCCGGCTGCGCAACGCAAGCGGCAAACAAACGCATTTTTTCGAGAACGTGAAACCACTAGTACTGACGTACAGAGTGCGCTGCGTCCGCTAGCGGCGTGTGTGCGTGATTAGGAGACGTCAGACGCTGCTAATGTCCGGCCAACATAACGTCCAGACACAAAAAGTGTTTTATTGATGATCCGTACAAAATCACGGATGAAACTGCGCATCGTATGACCGCTATTGCGTATTCCGTGAAAAAATGCGTCCATTCGTTCGAACGCACTTTTTCACGGACAACGTGAAAAATGCGTTAGTCTGACCCTAGCCTTAGTAAACAATTTTTTTTCTATTTTTTTATACGATTAATCGATTAATCTAAATAATAATCGGCCAACTAATCGATTATGAGAATAATCGTTAGTTGCAGCCCTACTTATTTGTATAATAGGCATTTTCCCCCTTAACCCCTTCCCACCCTCGGGGTGGGCTATAACATACTCACGGTGGGTCTAAATGCCACAAAGTAGAATAGCACTCCTCGCTGGCTCCCTATACCCCTACATCCCATCCCCAACGTGCTTGGCCGACCAGGACAGGAGGAGGAGGGCCAAAGGGCGGCCTCAGACCATGCTGGGCATGACCTCAGACCACCCCCGTGGCTTTGGGGACGGTCTTGTCGCCAGAAGGTCCCCAGCAGCAAGTGGTTAACAATATAGTACCTGACAAAAGCTTGGACGGCATAGAAATGGCTCATGATTTAATTAAAGGGATACTATAAGGCAGGGCTGTCAAACTCATGGCCCCCAGACGTTGAGGCTTACGATTCCCAGAATTCTTCCGGTGTAATAGATTTTACAGGGAATCATGGGCATGTAGTTCAGAAATATCTAGAGGGCTGGCGTTTGACAGCCTTGATAGGGACTGTGACGGAACCGTTCTCTTCCACCTGTCCTGACTCTCCAGACACCCCTTCGTTGCGGTCAGCCCAGCTACTGGGAGTGCTGTCCTCAGTGCCTCAAGCAGCTTGACCCGCCTGCTTCTGTTTCTCTGCCCTGGAGCCATTAGGAATTTCCAGAGGGCCGCTCTGTGCCTTCTGGGGGTGATAGTGGGTACCCTGAATGAGACACCAGACGAGCTGTATGTTCCCACAGGATTCTCTCTCTCTCTGAGCTCTGAGAGTTCTGACCTTTAATGAACAAAAACGCCACCATTTATGCTGAAATCCAACAGTCATAATTTGCATAAATGACGCACCTCGTCCTACCAATATGCTTATTACATTATGTCAGTTAGGCATTTACAATAAACATTCTTTACAGTCTTTAGCCTTTAGCTCACACAACATTTGCATAATCCATTGTTCTAACACATCAGAATAAAGACAAACACTATCACAGATCCTTTGAATTAAACATGCAGCCAGATAAGGGGGAAAGCCCGGTTGCATAAATTACACACCAGTAAAGCTTGTTTACTGGCTATACAGAAACACATTTACCTACAGGAATATAAGTATATTTAAAACTAAGATTACACCATTTTACACTAAACTAATTTAACCCCTTCGCTGCTAAGGACGCGCTCAGCGCGTCCAACCGCATGTCACGTTCCATGCGGTGGACGCGCTGAGCACGTCCTGCCTTTGGGGTCAGCAATCGGCCGGGTTCCGGCCGATCGCTGGCCCGCCCGGTGCGGGCTGACATCCTCGATGTCAGCCCAGCATCCGGAACCGCCGCCGGGGTAATTAGGTGTCATCGCGGTGGCGCAATGACACCTAATTCAGGCGCCCCCCCCCGCATGTGTGGAGGAGGCGCCTGAAAGGGAGGGGGGAGGTCCTTCGGACCTCTCTCCCTCCCAATCGGCAGCGTTGCGGGGGTTAACCCAGGCACCGTTTGGAAGGGCACAGCCTGCCCTTCCAAATGGTACCTGGCATTAACCCCTGGGGAGCCGGATCACGAATCGGCGCTGAAAAGCGCCGGTTCGTGATCCTTTCCCGGAGCTGGCCGACACCTTGGATGTCGGCCAAGCCTCCGGGAACTCCCCCTGAGGACTGGCGTCATCGTGCATAGCACGATGACGCCAGTCCTGGAGTTAACCCCTAGCTGCCACCAATGGTGGAGATAGGGGGTTCATTGGAACCCCCTATCTCCCGATCCGTGGCAGCTAGGGGTTAAAGTTTGTTATTGCTGGATCGGCCAGAGCATGGCCGTTCCAACGATACCAAACACGAATGTGAAAAAAGTTTGTAAAAAAAATAAATATTAAAAATAAAAATAAAAAAATATTTAAAAAAAAAAATTATAAAAAAAAATAAACAAGTATTTTTTCTTTTTTTTGGGTTGTTAATGCAGCAATATTGTTCCCATTTCAATTATAATGTGCACAATGATGCTGCACTAACAATTTTTGTATGCGGTGCGTTTGTTAAAAATTGCGTAATTTTCCCCAAAAAAAAATGTAACGAGACCCCATCTCTAATTTTTTTAACAAGCGCACCCCATACAAAATATAACCGCAATTGCTCGCATGTTAAAATGTGAAAAAAACACTTTACACGTTGTAAATTATTGAAAATTCATATTTTATTGCATTTTTTGTTATAATATACAGACAGGTCATGACGTATACATATAATAATGACATATTATAAATCTGCCGAGTCTGACGGAAAGAACGATATATAATATGTCTGGGTCATATACTAAAATAAGCCTTCAAAACACGTTTAAACATGATGAGCAAAACCGGTAAAAATGACCTCAGCACAGGGGCGGGAAAAACCTCAGCAGCGAAAGGGTTAAACTAAAACCAAACGATGTAAAATATATTTAAAAACACACGATATAAATTGAACATAAAGTCTCTTGGGGTTTGAAGCATGGAGCGTTACATCAGCTCCATGACAGGGACAAAGAGGGAAGAGAAGGAAACCAAGGGGATAAAGAAGAATCCTTCATGACCCCTCTGTACCTATTTCCTCTAGGTAGCCGCATGTCAGATAACTGAGACCCAGCCAATCCACTGAATTTTCTCAAAGGTCCTCCAAAACTCCATGATCCAGAGCTCAGCACTAAGGTTCTCATCACAGTACATAAAGTATAATTTTAATTGTAGAATGGATTCCTTGGAAGTGGAACGCTTGGCTGGAGATTTGAAGTGTTATGTAGTAAATAATTTAATATGAATTGTCAGCCCCTAAACAACCAATGAGCTGCACAGACTGAGAGGGGGGCTGTCCTGTAGGACGACCATGCGCTCATAGCGGTCCCTCCTCTGTGGCACGCTGCAGGGACATGACGGACAGGGAAATGTTGACAATGATTTTTTTTCTCTCAGATACATGTGTCATCAAAAACATGTCAACATATTTTAAGGGAGAGAAGAGATCAGTTTTACCCTGTACAACCTGTTAACATTTGAAGAATTTCATAAATTTACATTATCTGTAAACATCAGAGCGTTGAGCCTGGGAAAGAAAGAAAAGTAATTGTCATGAATTAAGCCTATGCCCGCACCTAAACCATGGCAAACCCTTATTCACCTGTCTAGGTTTGTATGCAGGTTCGATTCCCCCATCTGGCTGTTAAGCTTCTGTTGTGATACCTACAGGTGTATACTACTTCACCTAAATGAAGCCTGCTTAAAAGAGGGATCCACCCTTCCATCAGGGCTTCAACATAAACGTCCCTGGAAGTGCAGACAACCAGACCTGTCCCTGAAGCGCCCTACCGTGTTACCTGAATCCCTCCAGTGATACTCCCAAGTGGAACCCTGCTACCAAGGAGAATCTCCCCACCAAGGTACCCCGCTCTCAAGAACCCTCGTTCTTCGAGTGTACCCCGCTTCCAAGAATCCTCGTTTGTCAAGCATACCCTGCTTTCAAGAATCCCTGTTGTCAAGCTGAATCCTGCATACAGTCTGTTGCCTGCCTGCTAGTGCTGCTATTATTTACTATTTGTTTTGTTTATTATTTAATAAACCTTCAATACCCAGCAACCTGTGTGACTCCTATGATCACTGCATCCTGGGCTCACTTCACCCACCGCCGCACTCCCGTACCTGACAGAATGTTGAAGCCTTCACACAGTGAGTCCGCGGTGATCCAAATCGTTATGGAGTACCTCAGAAAAGCCATTCAAGACATCCTGCAACATTTGGACTCCGTTTTTGCAAGTATGCAGCAGGGTTTAAATGACACCTCTACTAAGGTGTGCACTCCAGCTCCAAAGAAAGTGGGTAGAGGACCCCTAACATCCGAAGAAATCGCTAGGAGAAGGTCCCAGAAGCTCTGCTTCTACTGCGGGGAACCGTCCCATTCTATCTCAGAATGTTTAGTGCGGCCCCCCAAGCTGCCCTGCACTTTCCCTGGAGTTGCAAACGAAACCCTGCATTCCCCAGTGCTACCTGGTGCTACTCCCAAGTCTGCACCTGTTAAATCAAAAAGGACTTTTTCTATCAAGGCCAGAGAACCCTTTTCTACTCCGCCTGTGTTCCCAATGCCTAGTGAAGCACTGCCCACCAAGTTCAAGAAGGCAGTGCCTGTCAAGTCTGCTTCCACCAGACCAAAAAGGGAAATTGTTCCTACCAAGTCCTTGTCCAGAAAACCCACACCTGCTAAAACAAGGACTGTGTATAGAAAGTCTATGGAGGCCTACTCGGATAAGCTCCAAAGGTGCCAGCCAAATAGGATGGTGTCACTGGACACCTATCCTGAGGTCACAGACCTTGAAGACCCCTATCCTGCCGAAACCATGGAGTTCGAGTCCACCCTACCTCCAGAATATGAACCTGAAATTCCCATGGAGTTAGCTGCTGCCTCCCCTTCTCAGACACCCACCACTCTCAACCAGCATTCCAGGTACCTTGGTGTCGCTGTCTACGCCCCAGCAACCGTCTTCAAGTCATCGGTGAAACCAGAACCCCGAAATCTGGAAGCCAACTCCTGTCTCCATGACCTAGAAGAATCACTGTTGCTGCAGAGTCCAGCTGCCCCCATACTAAGGAGGGCTCTTGGAATCAAAAAGGTTGAGACTCCCACTCCTCACAGCCGCAAATCCGGGCTGGTTTCTGGACAACCATGCCAAGCATATATCGGTACCACTGTCTCTACCCCTGAAGGCACCATTACTATGGAACCCTTGCCCCCTGGGTTCACGTATGGTTCCAATGGGACTGTGGTCAGATACGCAGACCTGCAGGTGTTTCAGAACCCCAAAAGCGCTTGGAGATCACTCCACAATAATGTTGTCACTGCCCTGCAACCCGCAGGTTCTCCAGCCGTTACTGCCCTGCAACCCGCAGGATTCCAAGAGCCGTGCCGTACCGAGGTCCGGGTCCAAGAGCCGTGCTGTACCGAGGTCCAAGAGCCGTGCTGTACCGAGGTCCAAGAGCCGTGCTGTACCGAGGTCCAAGAGCCGTGCTGTACCGAGGTCCAGGTCCAAGAGCCGTGCTGTACCGAGGTCCGGGTCCAAGAGCCGTGCTGTACCGAGGTCCAGGTCCAAGAGCCGTGCTGTACCGAGGTCCGGGTCCAAGAGCCGTGCTGTACCGAGGTCCAGGTCCAAGAGCCGTGCTGTACCGAGGTCCAGGTCCAAGAGCCGTGCTGTACCGAGGTCCAGGTCCAAGAGCCGTGCTGTACCGAGGTCCAGGTCCAAGAGCCGTGCTGTACCGAGGTCCAGGTCCAAGAGCCGTGCTGTACCGAGGTCCAGGTCCAAGAGCCGTGCTGTACCGAGGTCCAGGTCCAAGAGCCGTGCTGTACCGAGGTCCAGGTCCAGAGCCGTGCTGTACCGAGGTCCAGGTCCAAGAGCCGTGCTGTACCGAGGTCCAGGTCCAAGAGCCGTGCTGTACCGAGGTCCAGGTCCAAGAGCCGCGCTGTACCGAGGTCCAGGTCCAGGAGCCGCGCTGTACCGAGGTCCAGGTCCAGGTCCAGGAGCCGCGCTGTACCGAGGTCCAGGTCCAGGAGCCACGCTGTACCGAGGTCCAGGAGCCGTGCTGTACCGAGGTCCAAGTCCAGGAGCCGTGCTGTACCGAGGTCCAGATCCAGGAGCCGTGCTGTACCGAGGTCCAAGCCCAGACTGCTGCCACCAAAACAACATTTGTGGACACTGATACCGCTGCAGCTACCCTGCCAGCTCCTGGTAAAGCCAGTCCGTCTAGTGAAGTCCTGGTACTTGTCTCTGTCATGGCAGCTCAGGTGAATACCCTTACCCATACCATACAGGACATGCAGCTGAACCACAAGTTCCTGCAGTCTCAGGTACAGGTTGCATTAGCCCGTGGACATTTCTCTACTCCCGATCTGGTTGCCACCAGCAACCCCATACATCAGGACGACTCCGAACCCACTGTGCTCGATAGCACCTCAGATATGGATCCCACGATACCCTACAGTGTCCAAGGTATCGTGATACGCCGAACAGACCTTGAAAACCCTGTGACCATCTTGACCACCCAAACCTCATCCTTGGAGGTGACGGGTCCTGGCCCCAACCGACGGCGGCGCAGGAAAAAATAGGTGGCCCCCTTGCTATATATATCTGATTGTTCGCGCCCGGAAGGCGCTCCTTGGGTTGGGGTACTGTCATGAATTAAGCCTATGCCCGCACCTAAACCATGGCAAACCCTTATTCACCTGTCTAGGTTTGTATGCAGGTTCGATTCCCCCATCTGGCTGTTAAGCTTCTGTTGTGATACCTACAGGTGTATACTACTTCACCTAAATGAAGCCTGCTTAAAAGAGGGATCCACCCTTCCATCAGGGCTTCAACATAAACGTCCCTGGAAGTGCAGACAACCAGACCTGTCCCTGAAGCTCCCTACCGTGTTACCTGAATCCCTCCAGTGATACTCCCAAGTGGAACCCTGCTACCAAGGAGAATCTCCCCACCAAGGTACCCCGCTCTCAAGAACCCTCGTTCTTCGAGTGTACCCCGCTTCCAAGAATCCTCGTTTGTCAAGCATACCCTGCTTTCGAGAATCCCTGTTGTCAAGCTGAATCCTGCATACAGTCTGTTGCCTGCCTGCTAGTGCTGCTATTATTTACTATTTGTTTTGTTTATTATTTAATAAACCTTCAATACCCAGCAACCTGTGTGACTCCTATGATCACTGCATCCTGGGCTCACTTCACCCACCGCCGCACTCCCGTACCTGACAGTAATAGCCAGGTCCTCTGTAGATGGGAACACTGCACATCGTAATTTGTTCCTATCATGCAGTCAACCAAGCGCAGTGTAATTGAGTTGCCATTTGCACAGGACCTGGGTATTACCTCCTTTTCTTTCCTGGTCCTGATCAGAGTGCTGACTGACCAATTAGCGCACCATCGACACTACTGAGGGCCAATTGTGCAGCACCGTGGGACGGCCCCAAGTCAGCTCCACCCACGAAGGGCACAACATGGCAGCCTCCAGCACTGGATCAGGGTGAGTCCAAAGTAAAGTATTTTATCAAAGGATCAATAGAGACCAAAAATACTGGAAGGGAAGCCAATCTCTCTAAATGTCTGGGGGAACTGTGCATATATGGGGATGGGGATGCTGATAGAGGGGCCCTCTAAGGCTGCTGGCACACCAAAATGCAGGGAGTGACGGGCTCTGGAGGCAGAGGCCCACTCCAGGAATGGCAAAAAGTATGGTTTTCATAAGAGAGAGTGGTACAAACCACTCATATGCAATGGTTTAAAAATCGGATTCCTCCAAAACAGACTCTTTGCTGTCTTGCAAATGGATGACGCGTGACCGCCAGTGCTCCTCTCTCTGTTTGGTCAATACTTAATAGCGACCAGTATTCGGCAGTCACTGACACATTTTTCTCGCATGATTGTCAGCATGATGACATCATTCTTTCAGAACATTTGCAATAGCATGTGTCCTGAGAGAAGGCAGCGGATGGATTGGTTCTGCACATATGCATGCAGCTCCAATCCATCCATCCAATCCAAATGTATGAAATTTCTGAGAGATGCTCAACTTGTGCAATGTACGCAATGCAAGACGCATATAAGCAAATTGCTTAAAAAATTGCAGAGCCTTTCACATTTCAGAAGCCCTGAGCTGACGGGGAGGAACAGGACGGCAGAGGAAGAAAGGGTAAGTATTTTCACCTACTGTAAAATATATTGATGCTCTCAGTAAATAGGGGATGGTAAAATGTCATTAGCGTGCACATTCAATACCCAAGGATTAATTATTACATATTTTTATGTGCAATACAAAGACAGGATATGATTGCTGCGTGGAAAGGTAACAACGATTTATGGGATTACAACTAGACAATCATTCACTCGATTAGGCACTGATAATGAAGGCATAATTGTAATAAGTACATGCTTCTCCTTAGCATATCAATATATTTAGTGTCTAACCATGCTGGTTTTACCTTTGATGAGCCTTGTGATTATTACCTCAATAACCGTGACTTGTATTTCCTTTGAGATGCACTTTGAAACTTATTTAATCACTCCAGAAACATTAACAGAGATTTCTCCTCGCAGTTTAGTGCCTGGCACTTTGTCTTAGCAAACACACAAAGGTAGACATGCCAATGCTAGTGAATTATCAGCATAAATATTAATCTCTTAACCTCTAGTAATGCTGACAGAGACATTACTGTGCTGTGTATCTCAAACCTGTTTCCAACTAATTACAAGATAGTTTTATACACTGAAACTGCCTACTTACAATCTTCAATATGTTAAACCAATGGGTTCGTGTTGTAAAGGGTAAACCCCCCCTAAAAGTAGTAAAGAAAAAACATGTTTCTAGACCTACAATCACTTGCTCTATGGTAATAGGTGATATCCAAAACCAGTGAGACTGCACTCAACCTGAGCATTCATTTTTAAAGGATGCTTCTAAGAACAACGTCGACATGCATAACAAACAAGTGAAACTCGAAAAATTAGAATATCGTGCAAAAGTTCATTTATTTCAGTAATGCAACTTAAAAGGTGAAACTAATATATGAGATAGACTCATTACATGCAAAGCAAGATAGTTCAAGCCGTGATTTGTCATAATTGTTTATGATTGTGGCTTACAGCTCATGAAAACCCCAAATCCATAATCTCAGAAAATTAGAATATTGTGAAAAGGTGCAATATTCTAGGCTCAAAGTGTCCCACTCTAATCAGCTGATTAAGACATAACACCTGCAAAGGGTTCCTGAGCCTTTAAATGGTCTCTTAGTCTGGTTCAGTAGGAATCACAATCATGGGAAAGACTGCTGACCTGACAGTTATGCAGAAAAACATCATTGACACCCTCCATAATGAGGGAAAGCCTCAAAAGGTAATTGCAAAAGAAGTTGGATGTTCCCAAAGTGCTGTATCAAAGCACATTATTAGAAAGTTATGTGGAAGGGAAAAGCGTGGAAGAAAAAGGTGCACAAGCAGCAGGGATGAACGCAGCCTGGAGAGTATTGTCAGGAAAAGGCCATTCAATGTGCTTTGATACAGCACTTTGGGAGCATCCAGCTTCTTTTGCAATTTTCTTTTGAGGCTTTCCCTCCGTATGGAGGGTGTCAATGATGGTATTCTGCACAACGGTCAGGTCAGCCACGCTAAGGACTGTGGGTATTATCAGCTCCAGGAGTCCATAGTACTCCATAGAGACAGGGCGCAATCTTGCATAGCTTTTGTGAATGAGAATCGGCTGGGTGGGCAGATGGATATGTGAAGGTACACTAGGAACTATTTATTCGCAGTGTGCCTCTGCCACAGAGTGAGGTGGCAGCGGATTGAGCTGCTGTCACCACCAAGGGATCTAAAGTGAGTATTCTACTTTTGGTGGGATTATGTCAATGTGTTAGGATATTGTGCAGAATTGCAATCATTTAACATCCGGCCTGTGAAAGATATTATTCTTTTCAGAATAGCATCAGGCACAAATGGAGAAAGGGCTCATTGGCATAGCTCGTTCTCCATCTGCTTGGGCCACATTAACGTCTCCCACACAATGTATAGGACAGTGTTTTCCAAACCTCTCCTCGGGACCCTCAACCAGGCCAGACTTTGCAGATCACCTTGGGGAAATGCAGACTGAATCCTGCAATCACTGAGCAGCAAATCATATCACCTGTGCTGTGCTTCAGATATCTGGAAAACCTGGCGAGACGGAGAGTCCTGAGGACAGGTTTGGGAAACACTGGTATAGGAGATGCTAATGTAGAGGAACCTCAAGCTACGTTTGAGACGCAAGCTCAACTTGCTTCTCGGATGTAATATACCGTTAAAAAAAAGCACAGCTCTCAAGCCATTTCGCAGAACAGGTCGAGCGCTGTGCTTTGTAGCAACACTGGAGTAGGGACCAAGTGTTTTAAAACCTTTAAGACTATCAGGGTTATTCAAAGAGCTCTTTCATACCCCACACTTCGGGGAGTCAAATTCGCGACCCTGCGTTGAGCTCAGCATTCACCACAGAGACCCTGAAGTGCAGGGGAAAAACGCTGAACTCACCCAACGATCTGTCGTAAGACTGCCCAATTGAACAGTAAAACCGCTGCAGAATCGCCGAAAAAGCATCGGATCGATTCGATAAGCTGCTGAAAAACCACTGAACGCACCCAATGATCCGTCGCAAAACCGACGAACGCATCCGTAAAAAGCTGAGGATCTGCCGAACAGAGTGCCGACCAGCCGCCGTAAAAAGTTGACAAGCCACTGGACAGAGTAAAAAAAAAACACTGCATTTTTTAAAACATGTTTGCAATAAAACTACTGTACAAAAATGCCTGGAAATAATATATCAGGTCCTATGAATAATAATAAAAAGGTCTGTTACAGAAAAAAACGAAAAGAACAAACAAACCGCTATTAAAAAAAATCAGAAATTGTAATTAATTTAAAATTAAATCCGAAAAAATAAATTTTGCCGAAAAATGCACTAAAAGACCACAAAAATATAAAATAAAGTGACTTTTTGCTGCAAGTGAAAAGAATAAACGGTTGAATAAATATTTATTAATATATTTTTTACATTGAAACCTATGGTATTCTCCTGTTTAAACCTGCTGAATGAAACCACGAACATCAGAGCATTTCTCAGACATTTCTCTGCTGTTCGGTGTCTCTAAATAGATTTACCATTGCTTCTCTATGGGGATTTCACTTTCGTCAAACAGCACCATATTTCGCTGGTAATTCATAAAAATTTGGCCAACTGTCTGCTTTTTGAATAGTCGAATGGCCCTGAAATTGCACCGTACGAGGAAGTTCACCGTTCCGTGGAATTTCGAGTCCAATTTGGCTCTCTTTGAATAACCCTTTATATTATAGTGGAGTGCTCTGAATTATGTATGTTTTCTATGTTATGATACAGGTAGACATACTGCACATTTTCCACCACTTATCCAAATTGAAAAGCTCTCAACAACAAACTCATAAACTGATAATCACATGTACATATATACACCTATAAAACATAATAAGAAAAAAAAAGATGTCATATACACTTATGTACATATACAAATACATATGTATGCTATAGTTCAAGAATGTTCATTTAAAAAATTACAAAACAAAATGTGTGCTCGATCTTATCATGCGATAATATTATGCTCGGTCTAATATTATATAATTATTATCTAATGAAAGCAGTGAAGTCTATGCTTTTAATTTGTACGATCATTTCATATTATAAAAATATAATACTAATGTAATAAAATATTGGTTACGTGTTAATCAGTAACATCTACTACAGTCTAGCGTAGTAATCTGGCTGCATGACCTGTATGAGAAGGAGGTTCTTGATCAAAGGCTACATAAGTTCAATACGACTCTCTGTAACATTTATTAATTGTTTGCCACCGGCACAGTATTTCTGCTGGGGCAGCTTTATTTTAACTGGTTTGGGTGGATGATTTAAACCTTTCGGAGGGTCAGCCAGGTGCTTCTTTGCGATATGTAGACACAGCTAGAAATGTAGAGAGAAGTGGATTTTTTTATGGAAGGATTTCAATAGACTTGTGTAAAACACGGAAAAATATGTTTGCACTGTAAAACAGAATTAAACACAATTCATAGGAATATGAAATGCTCCTTGCATGTCTACGGGTCATCAAATTATAGTGTGCAAATAAATGATGTCTGCTGTGATGGTAAAAGGCTCATGCACAGCGTTATTTAACATTTATCACATTGTCAGACTGATAACTGGCCTTTTTTCAATTAATGCTGCATTTTGCCATTAGTAATGATCTAATTAAAGATGTGTAAAAGGTTAAAAGTTTCATATAGCTAAGAATTTAAATGGTTGGTTAATTAAATACAGAATATTTACGTTTCCTCTTTATCCTGCCTCAGCAGCAGCTGGTTGCTGGATTCAAATGGAAGTGAACCCTGAATTTTGAATCCTATAGATAAGCTGCCAAAAAAAGTCACGGAAAACATGGCAGAAGAAGACTCTCCAATTTGGCAGTGGCTGAATTTGAATGATCCTAATTCGGCCGTGGCTGAATTTTAACATTCCAGACTAAAATGGAACATTTGTTTCCATAGCTGGAGGCTGCACTCGCATCAAGGGGTGGAATCTGTTTCCTAAAAATGTAGCAAAAATAAAGCACAATGTTAGGATTAGCCGTGACCCTAAATGTAAACCTAATGCTAAAACAAACACAAATAGTAACCTAACCTTAATTTCTGATCCTAACCCTAATTTCTAACCCTGGCCCTAATTTTAACTCTAGATTTTAATCCTAACCCTAATTTTAATTCTATCCTTAATTTCTAACCATAGCCCTAATTTCTAATTCTAACCCGAACCCTAATTTCTAACCCTGACCCTAAGGTCTAAACCTAATTTTTAACCCCAACCTCTGACCCTAGCCGTAATGTCTAACCTTAGCTATAGAGAACTAATTTTAGCCCAGAGCATCCACTTTAGCCCTGGCTGAATTCGGTGCATTCAAATTCACTAGTGGATGGATTGGAATGTCTTTGTTAAAGACACAATTTTTTTACGTCCTTATTGGAGGAGTGAAGAATAGGTCCTCTATTCCAATCTTGTTGATAACAGGGGGTCTCTAAAATGAAATATTCATTACATTCTAAATTGTGGAAAAAGAACTAAGGTATTATTATTTTAGTTCTTTTCGTAATGTTAAGGTTGCATCAGGGACTCTAAGGATTATAACTTTGTAATTCTCACTCTAGGTGCAGCTGGAAATCATGTTGAAATTATTGAGCCATTGGCTGGAAATCCTGGAAAGCAAATGTCCCATAAACAAGGGTCAAATCGAGGGGGAATGCGTGAGACCACAGTTCCTCCACTATTTTTGCAGTGGGACCAAGTTCCCTTTGTTCCCACACAAAATAAAGCATGTATTCAGGTGTTCAGTCAGATGTTGCCCAGTTCAGTCATAGTCTATGAGAGTATAACTGTACGTAGTGAGGGGGGCGGAGCTAACTATCGAACAGCGAGGTCGCACTTTGGATGTGCTCCCGGGATTCTGCCTATTTTACGCTGACCCTTGCGACCCGCTGTCGCCTGCTGAGTAAATCCTGGTGGGGTACATGCCTGGCAACCTGCTGACTTGATCCTGAGCCCTCCCGCTCCGTTTGAGGGACATTTGGGGCATTTGTGTGGCTTTGGGCCTACTGCCAGCGGCCATTTTAGGCGCCTATCCCGAGTGTGGTGCAGCCCTTTACGTCTTCTTTGCTGCCTTCCCGCATGACTCTGGAGGTGATGCCTTGTCCGGCAGAGGGACCCCACCGGCGCGCCGTTCGTGTCTCCCTGGACTGGGCTTTCCTCCCTCCTCCTGGGACTCTGTGTGCTGTGCTGCAGAGGTTGGATGATTACCTGCTCTCCCTGATGGGGTCCTCCGATGACGACCAGCCGCTGACCCGGGGAGATCTGCGCCGCTTCCTCGATGTCCTGCGGGATGCTCCGGATGATACCCCATTGCTGATACCGCATACGGAAGGTGATGTAACGGAGGGGCGACTTCAGGAGGATGCGGTGGTGAGCGACCCGGGACACCAGCCTGAGACCGGCATTGCAATCTTGCAGATGCCGACCGTCACTGTGGAGGTTGGGCTGTCTCCTTTAGAGTTGCCGGGAGACGTTCTGGATGCCTCGACGAGCGTGGGAGACCAGAGAATTGTGTGTGGTGTTCCGGGAGGCGCTCAGACACTGGAGAAGATGCTGGAACCTGATGAGATGTACCTGCTGGATGGACGGCGGTGGATGGGGAGGTTGGTGGATGGATGCACTGCTGATGTGAAAAGCCTCCCCTCCCTGAGGTGTGAGGTGTCCTTGCTGAATGTTTTCCCTGAGGGGGCTACATGCCTCGCGCTCTTGTTGGACACTGGCTGACTCTCCCTGGCCTGATCGCCTCACTTTTCTGGCTGCTGACTCGTTGCTGTTGCCCCCCTACTTCCCATTTTCGATGACCCCCACCGTGATGACACCCCCACCCCCACTGTCTGTATATTGCCGACTGTGAACTTGTGAACTCTGTATTTTATTTGTGACAGTGAGACTCTATGTTCCCCCGCAGGATTAGGCTGTAATTTAGTTTATTGGAACCTCGGACAACTCCCCCCCTTTTTTTTTTTTTTTTTTTTTTTTTTTTTTAGTGTGGGAACACTCGGGAAGGCCCAGGTGAGCCGTTTGGGTGGCCACCATGGCTCTAGCCACCCACCTCGGCCCTGGGTTCCCACCCTGTGGCCTCTTCCTCAGCCTCTGATCCTCGGAACGGGCTGGGAATGCCGCATAACCGTGGGTAGTTCCCCACTACCCCCCCTCCCCACTGGCGTGGGTTTATTCTTTCCTTTTTTTTTTCTCTTCTTTTTCCCTTTCCCTTTTTTTTTTTTTTTTTTTTTTTCGTCCTGGGTCCTCTTACGCAGACTCCTTTTGCTTTCAGCCATTATTCCTGCGGGTGCTACCTGCTGTTCTATATGCTGCCCCTTTTTTCCTGTTTTCTTTTGTTTCCAGAAAACCACTTTGCTGAACGTTATTTTTGCTTATTCTATAATTTTCATAAGGTGTGATTCATGATGCATACTTATTTGCCTGATGTCCTGCTGATTTTTTCTCACACTTACTCTGATGTCCTTTCTTATTATTGTTATTTGATGTACAGCTGACTTTTTCAAAATAAAAATTGTCAATATAAAAAAAAAAAAAAAAAAAAAAAAAAAAACTGTACGTAGTGATATCTGTTTTATTGGACTAGCATCTGTGTTGTTTCATGGGCCTATGATCTGTCCTCTCTGTTTGTTTACCTTTCTTGACCATATATTCCACTATTAGTATTTACGACACTCATCCTAACCCTACCCCCCCATTTGCTTGGCTCTTTATTGTAGGGATGTGCGTTTCGGGTTTCGGACGATTTTCCAAAAATTTTCAGATCCGAAAACGGCAGATCCGAACAAATTTCCGAGCCGAAACGAAAACTTTTCGCAATTTTCGAATGGACTAGAAATGTGTAAAATTGAAAATCATTTTCGTTCCATTCGTGATTTCGGCTCCATTCCTGATTTTGGTTCCATTTCAGTAATTTCGGACAACGTATTTTTCGGTTATATCGCTGATTCTGTAATTTTCTTTGTATCATTCCCATCTCAATGTATCCTTCCTGGAAAACCAGAGAAATCTCAATGTATCCTTCCCGGGAAATCAGAGAAATCTCAATGTATCCTTCTTGTAAAACCAGAAAAATCTCAATGTATCCTTCCTGGAAAACCAGAGAAATCTCAATGCATCCTTCCCGGGAAACCAGAGAGATCTCAATGTATCCTTCTTGTAAAACATGAGAAATCTCAATGTATCCTTCTTGTAAAACATGAGAAATCTCAATGTATCCTTCCTGGAAAATCTGAGAAATCTCAATGTATCCTTCCCGGGAAACCAGAGAAATCTCAATGTATCCTTCCAGAGAAGCCAGAGAAATCTCAATGCATCCTTCTTGTAAAACATGAGAAATCTCAATGGCAGAATTATCGTATCGACAGAATTATCGTATCGACAGAAATATCGGATCCGAAAAACCACTAGTTTACGTCAAAATGAATAGACACTTTGAAACGAGGAGAACAGACGTTCCGAAAAACACGAAAATTTCCAAAATCACGAAAAAAAAGTCGATACGAAAAACAAACCGAAACGAACCAAACCGAAACGCAAATCGGCCGAAATGAGCTGAAACAGAAATTTACAAAATACGAAGGAACCGAACTGAATCGAAAAAAAAAAATCTGTGCACAAGTCTTCTTTATTGTTCAATTCTATGATTTTGGGCAGTAAAGATTCTAGACCTTAGGAAGAGTGGTTACACTCTTGAAAGCTTGTCTTTTATTTATTTATTTATAAAGCATTTTACCAGGAAGGATACATTGAGATTTCTCTTGTTTTCAAGTATGTCCTGGGTTCAAGAAAATTTAATTGTTACAGTTGTTACAGAAATACAAAGTAATAAAACGCAAGACAATTTTAAATATAACGTTAGTCCAATAAAAAGGGTATCACTACGTTCTGCTATATTCTGGTGTTTTATAGATATTCACATACACTATATTGCCAAAAATATTCGCTCACCCATCCAAATAATCAAAAGCAGGTGTTCCAATCACTTCCATGGCCACAGGTGTATAAAATGAAGCACCTAGGCATGCAGACTATTTTTACAAACATTTGTGAAAAAATGGGTCGCTCTCAGGAGCTCAGTGAATTCCAGCGTGGAACTGTGATAGGATGCCACCTGTGCAACAAATCCAGTCGTGAAATTTCCTTGCTCCTAAATATTCCACAGTCAACTGTCAGCTGTATTATAAAAACGTGGAAGTGTTTGGGAACGACAGCAATTCAGCCACGAAGTGGTAGGCCACGTAAACTGACAGAGCGGGGTCAGCGGATGCAGAGGCGCATAGTGCAACTTTCTGCAGAGTCAATCGCTACAGACCTCCAAACTTCATGTGGTCTTCAGATTAGCTCATGAACAATGCGCAGCGAGCTTCATGGAATGGGTTTCCATGGCCGAGCAGCTGCATCCAAGCCATACATCACCAAGTGCAATGCAAAGCGTCGGATGCAGTGGTGTAAAGCAGGCCACCACTGTACTCTAGAGCAGTGGAGATGCATTCTCTGGAGTGACGAATCGTGCTTCTCCATCTGGAAATCTGATGGACGAGTCTGGGTTTGGCGGTTCCCAGGAGAACGGTACTTGTCTGACTGCATTGTGCCAAGTGTAAAGTTTGGTGATGGGGGGATTATGGTGTGGGGTTGTTTTTCAGGAGCTGGGCTTGTCCCCTTAGTTCCAGTGAAAGGAACTCTGAATGCTTCAGCATACCAAGACATTTTGGACAATTCCATGCTCCCAACTTTGTGGGAACAGTTTGGAGCTGGCCCCTTCCTCTTCCAACATGACTGTGCACCAGTGCACAAAGCAAGGTTCGTAAAGACATGGATGACAGAGTCTGGTGTGGATGAACTTGACTGGCCTGCACAGAGTCCTGACCTCAACCCGATAGAACACCTTTGGGATGAAATAGAGTGGAGACTAAGAGCCAGGCCTTCTCGTCCAACATCAGTGTGTGACCTCACAAATGCGCTTGTGGAAGAATGGTCAAAAATTCCCATAAACACACTCCTAAACCTTGTGGACAGCCTTCCCAGAACAGTTGAAGCCGTTATAGCTGCAAAGGGTGGACAGACGTCATATTGAACTCTATGGATTTGGAATGGGATGTCACTTAGTTCATATGCGAGTCAAGGCAGGTGAACGAATACTTTTGGCAATATAGTGTATATCATATTTGAGTGTCTGTTTGTTGTAAGTGCGAGAATATATTTACAAATTGTTTGATAGAATTATTGGTGAGTTCACACACTTATTCTTTTAGGACTTGAACCCTGCCCAGAAAGCTAACTTTCTCTAAAACTTTGATGACTCTAATCCCATCTTACTTATTATTAAGCATTTCAAAGCCCATCTAACCTAAAGTTCTCTTAAGCGTCATGAAATTGTGATATCCTCCATGCAATCCTAATGCAAGCCACAGTATGAACAACGTCAGGAAGTGAAGTTTCAATATACAATGCCTCCAACTGGAACCATCTATAGATGACCACTAGATGGCACACTCCATAACCACAAAAGTGGTCAACCATAGGAACAAAACAGGACTGAAGAAGTGAGTATATATTTTATCCAGGTGAGTCACACAAAAGTTGAACAAAGTTGAAAGTCCATCAACTAGTAGGAAGACTAAAGAAAAGTAAAGTGGATATTGTCTCTGTCAGCTACATTGTTATTTGTCAGTTACATAATTAACTGAAATAAGACATATAAGTTAAAAAAAAGAGTAAAACCTTTATTGGAAACAAATATGAATTAAAAATAAAAGACGAAGGGCACTATTCCCCAGTGAGCGTTAACAGCAGCGTTTGGATGAGTAAACATTAACGACAGGATAAGTGACTTTAATGCATGCCCCCCATATTACATCCCTAACGCTAAGCCCGTCAAAAATCTGTTAGAGCATCGGAGCTTGTGTGAGCCTTGCACATGCTTACTGTACTTTACGAGACCTATACTTAATATGAGGAGCGCAAACGATATGTAGCACTTCGATAAGTGAGGTATTACAGTGCTGGCAAATAACCACACCGATGTGATGTTGAAAATTTTAGCTACTGCCCAAACCAGGTGCTAACTCCAAACTCGATGAACCTGGCCAAGCACAAAGTCAACAGCCTATATAAAGGAATGCAGCAGAGTTGCTGTTCTATTGGCCCCATACACCACAGTTATTAGACAATGTAAATAGTCAGGCTTGTTAGGATTATTGCGGCAGCTTTTAAACTTGCCCTGCGTTACATGCGCAGAAACTGTGTCCGACGCCAGCAGGAGTTAGAGAGGGGATGTGCAGTCCCACGGGCACCTCATGTCCAAAGGACTAGGCTCACGTTGGAGAATGTGAGTGATGCAGAGTGTCGCCTTCAGTACAGACTGAGCCGTGACCAGATATGCAGGCTCTGCGTTCAGTTGCGGTCATATCTAGAATCGAAGGTCTGGCTCATCCTTATCTGTGCCAGGGATAACCAAGCTGCTGTGCTGTTAGAAGTTCTTCGCTACTGGGACCTTTCAGCACCCCCTGTCCGAGCTAGGTGATATCACCCAGAGTACCTTTCCAAGATGCCACACAGCTTCCTTCTAGCTATGCGTGATAATTACCACCTCTATATTGGATACCCTACGACCCCTGAGGACAACAAAAAAACGCTCATTCATAGCGGACATATATAGAGACTTCACATACATATCACACTATGATCCATTTCTTTGTTGTGTTTTATCCTTTATGGATACGCTCTTGTTTTTTCTATTATTTGCAGGGCTTTTTTTCAGGGGGTACTCGGGGGTACTCAGTACCGGCACCTCACCACTCAGTACCGGCACCTCACCACCAGCCAGAACTAACAGGAGAGAGCATGATGCTCCTCCCTCCTCCTGCAGGGGCAGGCAGATAATCGGAAGCACTCGGCAGCTCATGTTGCTCCTGAATGCTTCTGATTATCAGGAGAGTATGTAGGGACTTATAACCCCCCTCCCCCAGTAAGTGACAAGGGAGGGCTGCTTCCCCCTCTCTCTTCAGCCGCTGAAACTTTGAACAGCATGAGGAGGGGGGTGCAGCATGTTTTATTGCTGTGGAGTTCATACATACTCAGCAAAACTGTGAGTTTCATTGCTGTGGAGCTCATACTCACTGCGCATTACTGTGAGTTTTATTGCTGTGGAGCTCATACATACTCAGCAAAACTGTGAGTTTCATTGCTGTGGTGCTCACAAATGCTAGGGGATTATCCACTCAGTGCTATCGTTGCAAACCCCCCCCCAAAAAAAAACAGCTAACTGCCCTGCAATACAGATTTTTCTTGCAAAAGAGGCACTTAGTGGATAACCTCCATATGGTTACAACAATAGTTGTAATTCATTTAAAAGAACACAGTATTAAAAAATATGGTTTCCTTTTATAGTGTCTTACTTTAAATGAGCTACAACTATTGTTTATTAGGACATGAAAATAGGCATAATAATCAGATTTTCCCTGGACGTGAGAGTACCCCCACCTATTTTTCCAGAAAAAAAGCACGGATTATTTGTAATATGTATTTAACCCCTTAAGGACCGCTGATATACTATGTACGTCCTGCCCACGGGTCTCCCTTAGACCCGCGGACGTACATAGTACGTCAGCGGCTCCTAACCTCCCTCCTGCCCAATACTCACCTCCCTTGCCGGCTCCCACGGCGTCTATGGCAAGCTTCAAGCTTGCCTCGCCGTTTTCTGGGGGCTGGCCGATCTGATGACGTCATCAAGCTGCGTGATGACGTCATCGGCAAGCGCCAGAGATGAAAATACAGGAAGGGGAGGGGGGGATCCTTTGGAGCCCTCTATCTCCCCAACCATGTAAGCTACAGTGATGCTTTTTGCACCGCTGGAAAGCATTAATGGTGTATAGCATTAACAATTTCGCTGCTGGATCGCGTTTTGGCGTTAATTGGCGCCAAAACACGATTCGAACCTAGAAGGGGCTGACATCTTGGATGTCAGCCAAGCCTCCAGGCCCCCCCACTCACTGACAACCTCACCATATGTGTGAGGATGTCAGTGTGCAAATCAACCCTCTAGCTGCCATGTTGAGGTAAGGGGATCCAATGGATCCCCCTATCTCCCGATCCGTGGCAGCTAGATGGTCATATGTTTCCTCATTGGAAAGGCATGATCATGGCCTTTCCAATGATACCAAACATGACCAGGTTTGGTTTAAAAATAAAATTTAATTTTTAAAAATAAATAAATAAAATAAAAAAATGTGTTTTTTTTCAAAAAAAAATTTTGTCTGGGGAGGTTTACTTAAATGGGACCTAGCCTGTCATCTGAAAATTATTAGCACAAAACAATCAGAATGAGCGCAGCATACATAGGTGAACTGGCTCAGCAGTGAAGGGGTTAAAAAGCAAAAATGTAAAATTAGGTATTTCTATTCTCGGGACAAAATTTTGAAACTATTTAGCCGGGGTCTTTTTTGGTGGTTGTAGATTTTGGGGAATGAGTTATGAAAAAGTGTGTTTTTACCATTTTTTCTTCATATTTCATATTTTTTTTATAGTAAATTATTCGATATGATGGAAGTAATGGTATTTTTAGAAAGTCCATTTAATGGCGGAAAAAATGGTGTATAATATGTGTGGGTTGCATAAACGAGTAAGAGGAAAATTTGACCTAAACACTAACAGCGCAGAAACGTAAAAACAGCAGCGGTCACTAAAGGACGGATTTGTGTAAAACCGCCCGGTCACTAAGGGGTTTACCCTTTAGATCCTGATGGACAATGACCTGCTGGACTCCATTTTGATCTATCTAGTTATTATCTCTGTGAGTACACTTGCACAATGGTCTGATATGAAATCATAGGCAAATGTTGACCATCATAAAGTATCGCCCTGTGAAACTGTACCTATGAGTGACAGCGACAAATTACATACATTCTTCATACAACTCAATTTCATTAAAGAGGTGGATCAATCCTTTCTGGCTTCAAGGATGACAACGTTGCAGGTAGGGATGAGCTGTTCGGTTCAATCGGTTCGGAGATCGATTCGAACATCGCCCGTTCGCGAACTATGAACATTTCCGCGTGTTCGCCGCATGTTCGCCGACAATGCACCACAATGGACCACAATGCACTTTTCCACTGGCCTGAAGCTTGTAATTGGCTACAGCCTTGCAGGTTCAAGACTACAGTGGCAAGGAAAAGTATGTGAACCCTTTGGGATTACGTGGAGTTTTGCATGAATTGGTCATAAAATGTGCTCTGATCTTCATCTAAGTCACAACAATTTGAAAAACACAGTCTGCTTAAAATAATACAACACAAACATTATATGTTTTCATGTGTTTATTGAACAGAACATGTAAAAATTCACAGTGCAGGGTGGAAAAAGTTTGTGAACTTCTAGCCTAATGACTTCTCCAAGAGCTAATTGGAGCCAGGAGTGCGCCAACCTTGAGTCCAATCGGTGTGATATTATTGGATGTGTTGCTGGTTTCAAGAAGCACTGCCTGATGTGAACCATGCCTCGCAGAAAACAGCTCTCAGAAGACCTACGATCAAGAATTGTTGACTTGCATGAAGCTGGAAAGGGTTACAAAAGTATCTCCAAAAGCCTTGATGTTCATGTGTCCACGGTAAGACAGACTGTCTACAAATGGAGACAGAAGAAAGAACCTCTACATATAGACAATTATTTTCCTTCACAGAACTTTTTGCCACCATTCATCAATGTATGTATCATTGACTGTATATGCCATATGGTTTAGCGGTTAACCTATCTGGTATTCCGTGACCACTTTACCAACGTATATACCTCTCCCTCCATTCCTCCCTGTGTTTATTTCCCTTGAGAATGTGAAGACGCGCTGCCTGTTTGTATGGTTTTTGTTTATGGTCAATCGGTGATATTGGGAAGATATCTCCATCAGGCTTCTATAGCGATCTTCATAGATCTCCTACCCTACTTGTAAGCACACTATCCCCCCTGTCTCTTTCACTTCCTGTCAGCGGCCGTTCTAGTAGGAAGCTCGCGGCCGCCTGCAATCGTTTTGGGCTCGGGCGGGGCCACAGCTTCACAGCTGTGAAGGGGCGCAGCCATGGCTCGAGTCATGCGGGAACGCTGCGAGAATGCAGGTTCCCGCAACCTGCGTTCCCTCAACGTTACCGCAGGTCTCGAGCCATGGCTGCGCCCCTTCACAGCTGTGCCTGAGGCACGTGCCTCACTCGCCTCGCCCTTCCTATGGCCCTGATGGCAGGACATATAGTGGGGGTAGAGACAGGTGAGGAGGAGGACCTACGCGCTTTGCGCCAACGGGATGCGTGGCAGGTGGTCATATGTCGCCTCAAGCACTTGGTACCCAAGCGTCCGGTATTTTTCCCACGCTTGAGCCTCATCTGACATAGATTACAAATAGCAACGGTGGGGTCTGCTGCACATTTCTTAAAGAACTCCCAGACAGCAGAGTTCCTGGATGTGTGCTTTGAGACAACAGCGCTCTGCACCTGAGCAGCTCTGACATCTGATGCCTTGGACTGGCTAGTGCTACGGTTGGTCATAGAGGATGTTGTGCCTCGTGTTTGTTGTGCCTTCTCCTCACTTGACTCCTCTGTTCGATCAGGCACCCAGGTGGAGTCAGTGACCTCATCATCATTGTCATCACCCACTATCTCCTCGTCACTGGAGCCAACTTGGCAGTATGCTGCAGCTGCTGGGGCAACATGAGTGCCAGTTATTTGTGTGTCATCACTGGCACCCCCTTCCTCTAGGTTGATTATGCTCCCTTCCTCAACCTCAGAGATTGAATCAGAGCACTGTAGTTGCTGCGTATCCTCAAGCAGCATGTCACTGTCATTGTAGTCAAACAATTCAGCTGACTCCTCCGAGTGTGATAGTGAGGCTACGGCAGGAGTAGCTGTGGACATGGAGGCTGCATTAGATGCTTTGGCAGCTGAGGTGGACTGTAAAGCACTACAAGCCTGGCTGGCAGAGAACTCAGAGGATGAGGATGGCCTGGTTAGCCAATCCACCAAATCCTCTGTACGTTGCTGCTGCTTAAGACGGCCAGCACCAGTTAGAAAAGACAAGCGTGCCCCTGCAGAGGATGCACCACATCCATGACGACCAGAGGCACAGCCTCTCGCCACAGAGACTGCTTGCCCTCTTATCTGTGCCTGGGAGCGACTGCCTGTCCTTTTTGGTCTTTCTGACATGGTGAGTGATATATAGATTCAAGATATACAGAACTCTGATTCAACTCTGTTATAAAAAAATTGGAGATATGCTGCAGAACTCTGATTCAACTCTCGTATAAAGATTAAAGATTTCCAGAACTCTGGTATAACTCAGTGAGACCCCCTGATAGCTGGCAGCCAGTGACAAGAAACAGATTACAATTCCCACAAACCTCCTATAAATCAGTGAGACCCCCTGATAGGACCCCCTGATAGCTGGCAACAGTGACAAGACACAGATTACAATTCACAGAAATCTGCTAGAAGTATGTGGGACCCACTGATAGCTGGCAGTGAGAAGACACAGATTACAATTCCCAGAAACCTCCTATAAATCAGTGAGACCCCCTGATGGGTGGCAGTGAGAACACAAAGATTAGAACAATTCCCAGTTATTTTGTAGAAATGAGACCCCCAAAATACTTGGTGGCAGTGAGAACACACAGATTACCACAATTCCCAGATATTTTGTAGAAATGACTGACCCCCAAAATACTTGGTGGCAGTGAGAACACACAGATTACCACAATTCCCAGATATTTTGTAGAAATGAGACCCCCACAATACTTGTGGCAGTGAGAACACACAGATTAGAACAATTCCCAGATATTTTGTAGAAATGAGACCCCCCCCCCAATAGCTGGTGGCAGACTGGCAGTGAGAACACACACTAACAGAACAATCTCCTCTCAAAAAACATGTGCTGAAGCGCTGTGTGAAGCCTTATATAGTGTGCTGCGGGACTTAGCTCTGTGAGCCCATGATTGGGCAAAATTTGCCCAATCAGGACTCTGAGCCGTGATTGACATAAAGTGGCAAGAAAAAGTAGGTCGTGGGGAGCATCCAGGAGCTTAGCACTGTGCCACTGGTCGGGGACTCTGATTTTTAAAATTATGTGCGGGGGCACAATTTTCGGTTTTTGCCTCGGGTGCAAAAGGAGCTAGCTACAGCTCTGCCTGCAATGTCATTGACTCCAACCTCCACTGACAGGGATGATGCTACAGTAATGGATGTACCAGGTCCTTCCTCACGATGTGACAGCATCCCATCAGCTGAAGATTTATGCAGTCAGATTACGTTGCCCCAGCTGCTGCAGCGTAAGAAAAAATATAGTCCCAACCATCCCCAAGCACAGCGTCTAAATGCCAGCTTAGCAAAATTACTCGCATTGCAGCTGCTGCCTTTCCAGCTGGTGGACTCTGCTCCCTTCTGTGAATTTGCTGAATGTGCTGTACCACAGTGGCAGGTTCCAAAACGCCATTACTTTTCACGCAAGGCCATTCCAGCACTATACCAGCACATGGAAGACAATGTTATTCAGTCATTGGGAAAGGCAGTCAGCAGCAAGGTGCATGTGATTTTAGACACGTGGTCCAGCAAGCATGGACAGGGCCATTACATTTCCTTCACGGCACACTGGTTAACTCTGATTGCAGCTGGGAGGGATCCAAGACGGGGCTCTGTGCTGGAAATTGTTCATCCACCACGCCTCCAGAAAGCTGCTTGTATGAGGTCTGTCTGCTCCACCACCACCTCTCCCTCTTCCTCCTCCTACTCCTCCTTCTCTGTCTCTGGCGAAGCGGCAGTTAAACCGACGAGTGACAGGGGCTACGCAAAGGCTCAAGCAAAAAGATGCCATACTGTGCTTGAGCTGGTTTGTTTAGGGGACAGGAGCCACATCGGGCCAGAAATTCTGTCAGCTCTGCAGGGGCAGGTGCAGAGATGGGTAGCACCACACCAGCTTCAGCTGGGAATGGTCGTCTGTGATAATGGCAGCAACCTTCTCTCCGCCCTATGCCTGGGTAAGTTGACGCATGTACCATGCCTAGCACACGTCCTAAATCTGGTGGTACAGAGTTTCCTAACCAGGTACCCAGGGCTGGCAGAGCTTCTCAGTCAGGCCAGAAAAGTCTGCAGCTACTTCAGACGGTCATTCCCAGCAAGTGTTCGCCTGGCAGAAATTCAAAGAGAATTCCACCTTCCCACAAACCGTCTGATCTGTGACATGCCCACCAGGTGGAACTCGACATTAGCAAAGCTGCAGCATCTGCACAAGCAGCAGAGGGCCATCAACGAGTACCTGTGTGAGTATGGCACAAGGACAGGTTCAGGTCAACTTGGTTTTTTTCCCCCCCGCAGTGGCTGATGATCAAGGATGCATGCACTGTACTGTCACCATTTGAGGAGGCAACGAGGATGGTGAGCAGGGACGGTGCATGCATCAGTGACACAATTCCTTTAATGTTCCTGCTGGAGCACACTCTGCAGGGAATTATAGATGTGGCTCTAGAGGCAGAGCAGCAGGAGGATGAGGAGGCCTTCCCTAGCTCTGAAGGCCCCAGTCTTTCCACAGACAGCATTCCAGCGGGTCCTCCTCAGATCAGACAGGCGGAGGATGAGGAGGAGGAGGTATATTTAAGTAGTGGGGGCATCGAAGATTCCTCAAGGGAGGGTTTTGTGTGCCCAGAAACACAAGGACTAGTACGTGGCTGGGAGGAGGAAGTGCACGATGGGGTCATCCTGCTCATTGAGCAGGAAGACTCGGAAGCTAATGCCACCTCCAACCTACGCTGCATGGGCTCCCTTATCCTGAAAAGTCTGGTAAAGGACCCCAGGATTCGTGCTATCAAGGAGAGGGATCATTACTGGTTGGCAACCCTTCTTGATCCACGATACAAGGGTAAAGTTGCAAAGCTCATCCTGCCGCACAGAGGGAGCACAGGATGAAAAAACTTGAGGACGCTCTAAAGCGACATTTGTGTAACACTTTTCCAGGCACTGGTAGGTTACCAAGTGATGACACAGGTGCTTCTGAGGCTGCGGATGATCAGAGGAATAGTGGTTAAGGCCGGGGCCGCTTGACTGATGCCTTTTAAAATTTTTTTAGTCCACAACGCCCAGGGACGTCAAACGTAGGCACCCATTGCCAGCGTTTTCACCGTATGGTGCAGGACTACCTAGGGGCAAGGGCAGACTGGATACCTTTCCAGCAGATGATCCACTGGCTTACTGGGTGTTGAGATTGGATCACTGGCCAGAACGTAGCCAATATGCTATGCAGCTACTAGGTTGCCCTTCATCCAGCGTGCTTTCTGAAAGGACGTTCAGTGCCGCTGGAGGTTTTGTCACAGACAAAAGAGTGTAGACCGGCTGACATTTATAAAAATGAATCAGTCCTGGATCCACAGCTATCAATCCCCTGATACTGACGTAGCGGAATAGATCGGGATGTCTTCTGCATTCACAAAACCTCCACCGCTGAACTCTTCCACAATACCACAAAAGGGTTACGGTGTGAAGGCACTTGCTGCCATGAAAGGCACAATATTTGGCTGCACTGACGCCTGTACCAGATTTATATCATTTTAATTTTTTGGACTGCAGGGTCCAACCCTGCACTCTTCCACAATACCACAGAGGGGTTACTGTTGCCGACACTAAAGGCCCAATTTTAAAGCACCTATTGTTACTTTCATCTGGCTTTGCTATAACAACTACTCTCGCTCTGTGCCCCTGTCTGGTATATTCCGCTGCTTGTTACTGATGGTGCGCTTCCATCCTGCCATACACTATAGCGCAGTATTATTTGGGTGCGCTGCCACTGACACCTATATTACCAGATTCCTATAATTTTAATATTGGACCGCAGGGTCCAACCCTGCACTCTTCCACAATACCAGAAAAGGGTTACGGTGTGAAGGCACTTGCTGCCACCAAAGGCACAATATTTGGGTGCACTGACGTCTTTACCAGATTCATATCATTTTAATATTGGACCGCAGGGTCCAACCATGCACTCTTCCACAATACCACAAAAGGGTTACGGTGTGAAGGCACTGTTGCCGACACTAAAGGCCCAATTTAAAAGCACCTATTGTTACTTTCATCCAAAGCCTGCATAAGTTTCACCATAATTTAGCCAAAAAAATCACTAAACTTGTTCTGCGTGTCCTAAAATGTCTCCTTTTTTCATACAGGCTGCTGCCCCAAGCAGTTGTTTATAAATAGATTAAAGGAAAACCGTTTACCGTCATTTGAAATGTCATTTTTTTGTTTTTAAATGTTTCTATACATCCTACAAATCTGCCACTTCACGGGCAGGTTATGGCGACCTCCTAGGCACGATATTTGAAGCAATTTTTCATTTTTATTTTTAACCCTTATTTCATGGAAAACTCACTGTTCCTTTAAAAATGTTTTTTTTTTTACTTTTTGTCCTTGTTTCCTGTCCCCCAGGGCACTACCCGGACCACCATACACCTTTTATGGCAAATATCTTGCATTAATGCCCTCTTGCAGGGCACTCTAAAAACCGAACTTTTGAGTCCCATTGACTTGCATTGAGTTCGGTTCGTGTTCGCGTTCGAACGTGAACTTTTGAAATTGTTCGAGTTTGAGTGCGAACCGAACACGGGGGTGTTTGGCTCATCCCTAGTTGCAGGTAGAAAAAGGATTATGTTACACAAGTCAATGTGTTGGCCTTACATAAATGATGATAATAATAATACAGGGTTATTCAAAGAGATTCGAAAAGTCACCGCACGTTCGGTGACTTTTCGTTCTCTTCAATTCGGTTCCTTTTGCCGATCCCATTTCGGTGACCCTGCGGTGTATTCAGCAAGCACCACAGGGTCCCCGAATTGCAGGGAAAAGCTACCGCAAACCTGACGAAAACTAACCGCAAAACCCACCGAATGCACGCCGAAAACAAGCAAAAACATCTGGATTAACCTTCGAAAAACCCGAGCAGGAGGCGATCACACGCAGCGAAGCAGCCGAACAGGAGCCGAATCACACAGAGCCGAAGCAGCTGAGACGCAGAGGAGGCAGTGAATAAATTAGCAAAACCATTTGTATGAATCTGTGAAAATGAAAAGCTGTTTGCAAAGAAACTAATAAGCGAAAATGTCTGAAATTTACACTGGAGGTCCAGGGAATGATAATAAAGAGGGCTGTTACAGAAAAAATAAGTAAACTTAAAAAAAAAAACTTAAAAAAATTGGATTTTTTAAAAAAAAAAAAATTAAGAAAAATGCTTAAAGTATCCTAAAAAATCTATAAATAAAGAGACTTTTTGCTGCAGAATTTTATAATGAACGGTTTATTAGATATTGCATTAAAATGGGAATATTTTTAACATTGAAGCCTATGGGACTCTCCTGAATAAATTTGCCAAATTAAACCACCGAATGGCAGGACATTAGGGGAACCTTTCACTTCTGGTTTGTGTTCTCTGAATAGACGAAGCAGTGCTTTTTTATGGGGGGTTTTTTCACTGCCCTCGAACAGGCACCGAACAGGCACCGTATGTGCAGGCAATTCGCCAGGATTTGGCGAATTGCCTGCTCTCTGGATAGCCGAATGGCCAGGAAAGGTAACCGAACGCTGATTTTCAGCGTTCGGTTACCTTTCTCAAGCAATTCGGATCTCTTTGGATAACCCTGATAGTAAAATAATAAAATGTGACATAAAAATCAAATAACATGTAACCACTGGGAATGGCCAGCATTAGCACAAGAGCAAGGATCTGTAAGCCATGACACTTGTCACTAGGGATGCACCGATACCGATACTAGTATCGGTATCGGGGCCGATATTGCCGTTTGCACAAGTACTTGTTACTCCTGCAAACGGCCCGATACATCCCGCCGATACCGGAAGCCGGCGCTGGGCCGGCTTGCCGGTATCCGCTGGGCTGGGGAAGCTGGCCACGTGCATAAAAAGCACGCGGCCAGCGTTCCCTTCCGGCGCACTCACCCTTCCTGAAGGTCCGGTCGCTTGGCAGTGATGCGTTCCCGCGGCCACTGGGCGCTCCTGTGATGCTGCCTCTCGGCTGGAGGCAGCGTTACAGATGCGCCCGGCGGCCACGTGATCGCATCACTGCCAACAAGCAATGTGTGAGTATCGCGGAGCGCCGGAAGGGAACGCTGGCCGCGTGCTTTTCATGCATGCGGCCAGCTTCCCCAGCATTCGAGCTGCGGGCAAATCCATGAGAGCTGCGGGCAAATCCATGAGACCTGGGGGCAAATCCATGAGACCTGGGGGAAAAGCCATGAGACCTGGGGGCAAATCCATGAGACCTGGGGGCAAAGCCATGAGACCTGGGGGCAAATCCATGAGACCTGGGGGCAAAGCCATGAGACCTGGGGGCAAATCCATGAGACCTGGGAGCAAAGCCATGAGACCTGGGGGCAAATCCATGAGACCTGGGGGCAAAGCCATGAGACCTGGGGGCAAAGCCATGAGACCTGGGGGCAAATCCATGAGACCTGGGGGAAAAGCCATGAGACCTGGGGCAAATCCATCAGAGCTGGGGCACGTCCATCAGAGCTGGGGGCAAGTCCATCAGAGCTGGGGCATAATCCATCAGAGCTGGGGGCAAATCCATCAGAGCTGGGGAAAATCCATGAGTGCTGGGGCAAATCCATGAGTGCTGGGGGCAAATCCATGAGTGCTGGGGGCAAATCCATGTGAGCTGGGGGCAAATCTCATATAAATTTTTATATGAGGTCTGTTCTTATTGGAAAGCGTCACATGACATTAAATAAAAGTATCGGTACTCGGTATCGGTGAGTACTTTTAAAAAGTATCGGTACTCGTACTCGGCCTTAAAAAAGTGGTATCGGTGCATCCCTACTTGTCACAGTATTATTTATTCTAGCATCCCTTCATCTCACTGAATGCACTTTTATTTTGCAGATGGGGACACACAAAACGATTGATTTGTCGCTTCAAGGACTATTGAAAAAACTTTACATTACTTTTTCAACGTTATTGTGCATGTGAAAACTAACATGACAGTAAAGAAAAAACCTTTCCTTAGAGGAAAATAAATTTGAAACCACAAACACCTGTGTTCGTAATTTGCCGCATTACAGTGGGATTTAATTATATATATTTCCAGGAGAGTGGAGACATGATATGTCAGTATTATGATCAAATGAGTGGGAACAGTAGACCCCGATGCAGGGGAAGGTGTGCATCTAAGTTGCAGGAAAATAATCGGTATACTGTTGTCTGTTGTGTGTATCAAGTTCATTTAATACACACAAAGACATACAAATATATATATATATATATATATATATATATATATAAAATACAAAACAGCAAAAGGTAGCACTCAACCTCAAAACTAAGTGGGTGCATCTGCAACATCAAATACAAAACACCAAGAAAGAGCACTCCATATTATTGACCACCTTCTTCCATCATTTTCTGTAAAAAAAACAAGGTTTTGAAAATGTTCAAAAAACCTGACTGAGGTAAAATGATGGGGATTCAGTTCACAAAGTTATGATCATAGTTTGCATAAGCCTGTCACAGTCGCCAATGTACCCAATCTTTGACAGGTCCTATCTAACTTGACCGAGTCTGCAGTTACAGGATCCACTCTCCCTGGTGCTCCCCGGCAGCTCGAGGCCTTATAGGCTGCCTTGGTAGAGCACCTGTGACCAGGGAGGGGAGCATACCAAATGGGAGTTGTCAGCTCCCTATATATATAAAATACAAAACAGAAAAAGGTTGCACTCAACTTTGATCATAATTTTGTGAACCGAATCCCCATCATTTTACCTCAGTCAGGTTTTTTGACCATTTTTAAAATTGTGTTTTTTTTCACAGAAAATAGAGGAAGAAGGTGGTCAATAATATGGAGTGCTCTTTTGTAGTGTTTTGTATTTGATGTCTTAGATGCACCAGCTTAGTTTTGAGGTTGAGTGCAACCTTTTGCTGGTTTGTATTTTATATATAGGGAGCTGACAACTCCCATTTGGTATGCTCCCCTCCCTGTTCACAGGTGCTCCACCATGGCAGCCTATAAAGGCCTGAGCTGCCGGGGAGCTCCAGGGTGAGTTCATCCTGTAAGTGCAGACTCGGTCAAGTTAGATAGGACCTGTCAAAGATGGGGTGCATTGGCGACTGTGACAGGCTTAAGCAAATTAAGATCATAACTTTGTGAACCGAATCCCCATCATTTTACCTCAGGATTTTTGAACATTTCACAGAAAATGATGGAAGGTGGTCAATAAAATGGAGTGTTCTTTCTTGATGTTATATATATATATATATAAATGTATCATATATGCACGCAACATGGATTCCTCTAAACTGTATAAGGAAAAAGGAATGCTAGTTACATTGCAGTAAACGTGCACAATGAAAAAAATTTGTTTAGTTTTGGATCGATTTGTTGTATTCTTTAATTTGTTTCAATGTGTTTATTATGTTACTGTGATTCATATTTCGGATCGATTAGTCATTTCGGGCGATTAGTAATTCGTATTTCGTCTTGATTCATTATTCTGTTTTTATTCCTTATTTCGGAATGGTGAAACAGATTAATTAATTACTGTTAAATTTGGATTAAAAAATGAGGGTTAAAAGATATTTAATCCCCTGACCTTGGTGCAAAAATATGTTTCAGCACCAAGGACAGCGGCACCATGGGGCTCCGGAGCAAAACAATCACCCGTTACCTGGTGCAGAAATATGTTTCAGAACCAAGGAAAGCAGCACTGTGGGGCTCCCGAGGTAAAAATCCCCCTGACCTTGGTGCTGAAATAAGTTTCAGCACCAAGGACAGCACCTGCCGAACACCGCCAGAAAGAAGGAAATAGAAAAACCCTGCTGCCTTCTGCAAAGAAAAAAAGGGAGTCTTTTTTTAAAAATTGGGAATCCAAAAATTTCACCTAAAAATGACAAAAAAAAATACTCAAAAAAGTCTAAAAAAAATCAATAAATAAAAAAGGCTTAATGCTGCAAATGAAAAGAATAAATGGATGAATAAATATTTAATAAAAGTGGGATTTTTTTTTTTACATTGAAGCCTATAGGATTCACCTGTTTAAACCTGTCAAATGAAACCACTGTAAATAAGGGTATTTCACTGACATTCCAGTGCTGTTCCGCGTTCTCTGATTTGATTAACCATTACTTCTCTATGGGGAATTTCTCTGCCACCGAATGGCACTGTATGTCGCTGTTCATGGCCTGTGGTGCTGAATACAACAGATTCAGCACCATGGCCAATGATTTGTGAAAACAAATCAATTTGTTATATACATTTAGTTATCGTTTTGTTTCGGATTAAATCGATTTGTTATTTCGGAAATGCTTCCAAAATATGAATCGGTATAAATTCGTCCGAATTGAGGTTTGGAGGGAAACAAAATGCACATATCTACACTGTAGGATGTGATAAAGTTGCTTTAAACAAAGCAAGGAGACACAAAGTTTTGGCTCACTCTATGAACCTTTATTATGTATTATCAAACTTGATAAATGCTCATGGAGTGAGTCGAAACATTGACATTAGTAAAGGGGCATATAAGGCATAATTGGAAAGGCCAGGGTATGGCTTTTAGGGATGGGCTGCTGGTTCGAATCGGTTCGAAGTTCGATTCGAACATCGGCTGTTCGAAAGTTCGCGAACTTCAAACTTTTCCGGACGTTCGCAGAAAGTTCAAGAATTTTTTTTTTTCAAAAAATGCTTAAAAGATCCTAAAAAATCTAAACGTAAAGAGACTCTTTACTGCAGAATATAATAATAAACGGTTTATTAGATATTGAATTAAAACGGGAATATTTTTAACATTGAAGCCTATGGGACATAAACGTTTCCCACCCCTTGTGGCTCAAACATTTCCCACTCATTGTGGCTCAAACATTTCCTACTCCTTGTGAGTCAAACATTTCCCACTCCTTGTGGCTCAAACATTTCCCACTCCTTGTTGCTCAAACATTTCCCACCCCTTGTGGCTCAAACATTTCCCACTCCTTGTTGCTCAAACATTTACCACTCCTTGGGCCTTATTACAATCCTAGCGTTAAAATGTGAGTGCAAGGGAGGAAAAACTGCACCCGCAGTTTTCCCCCTTGCGCCCACATTTTATCACTGGATTAAAATGCAGGTGCAAAAAATGCTGCCTGCATTGTTTGTGGGCATTAACCCCCGGGATGCTCGCAGCAGCGCTGAGCACTGCAGCGAGCATCCACTCGATGGAGTTAAATAGGACTACATTGTGTTTCCCCCTGCCGGTCACATGACCAGCCGGATCTCGCCTCGCAAGATACGGCCAGTCGGCGTAGTGATACACAGGGAGAGACTGGGGGGACTTTCCCCCCCAGTCTTTTCCTGCTCCAGCCAGAAGGAGGAGGCGGTTGGAGCCGCAGTCCTCACCGCGGGACAGGAGATTTATTTATTTACTATTATTTAATTTATAAAGGATTTTACCAGGAAGGATACATTGAGATTTCTCTCATTTTCAAGTATGTCCTGGGTTCAAGAAGATTGAATTGTTACAGTGTACAGATGAGTATAGCATTCTGTTTTTTAGGCTGGTGTTAACGAATTCTGCAGAAGCGGAATCCGTTAACACCAAGTCCAGGCTGTGGTTAAATTTTTGCAAACCACATTCGGACGTTAATCAGCGCTAGTAGATTGTGCTCCCCCTGTTAAATATAGGGAACACAAAGTGCAGTCAGGGGCAGATCCAGGGGGGCAATTGCCCCCACCCTTGCAAAAATTGCCGCCGCTGGCCGTTCTTCTCCCTACGAGGCAAGCGGCCGCTGACATGGAGCTTGGCTGCTCGCCTGGGATGGCATCCACCTGACCAGGGCACGAGATCGTGTGAACTCCGCAATCTCGTGAGAACACGGCTGCGCTGGTCAGGTGGTTCCCAGGCGAGTGGCCAAGTTGCATGCCGGCGGCCGCTCGCCTCGTAGGGAGAAGAACGGCCGGCGGGTACTACTCGGAGGGGACTGGCAGCAGAGGAGGTGCCAGCTGGGGGCAAATATACTCATGTGAGCTGGGGCAAATATATTCATGTGAGCTGGGGGCAATATATATCCATGTGAGCCGGGGGCAATATATATCCATGTGAGCTGAGGCAAATAAATCTCCATGTGAGCTGGGGCAAATATATCCATGTGAGCTGGGGCAAATATATCCACGTGAGCTGGGGCAAATATATCTATGTAAGCTGGGGGGGTACCCTGGGCCCATGGTACAGAAAGGGTTCGCAGGGCTGTGCAGATGGGGTGCCACGTGTGTCCTGCCAGCATGGAAAGGGTGCATCGGGCAGCCTACACCTTGGTTACCCTACACTGCATAGCTTCAAGGGGTATGTGCTAGGATGGGTACCCTGGGCCCCTCGTATGGAAAGGGTTTGCAGGGCTCATGAGCCACATGAGGACAAACCCTGTGCAATGTTCTGGGGAGAGTGAGTGTAACGAGCACAGCTTGCGATTAAGCGCGTCTCTGCCTGTCATTGCGAACCCAACACCAGCTCTTTGCCAAAACTGGTAGAATGCCCCCCCCTCGAAACCTGTCTCTGGATCCGCTCCTGAGTACAGTAACCTTGCGCTGAAAAGCCCACGGTACCAAACGCAAACAGGTTACTTAAACCGTTTGCGTTTGGATTTTAATATGCGGAGATACCGCATGTAACGTTAGTGCTCACGCAAGTGAGCGCTGCCGTTAGCAACAAGAATGTAATGTGGCCCCTTGTTGGTCAAACATTTCCCACTTCTTGTTGGTCAAACATTTCCCATGGCTTCAAATCGCTTTTAAGCATGAGCAAAAGCGGTAAAAATTAGCTCAGCGCACAGCGGTGAAATGGCTCAGCACTCAGCAGTGAAAGGGTTAAAAACTTATTTTTAAAAAAACTTATTTTTCATTGTTTCCTGTCCCCCAGGGCAGTACCTGGACCCCCATACACCTTTTATGGCCAAAATCTTGCATATTTGCCCTCTTGGAAGGGACCTTCATTTTCAAACGTTCGAGCCCCATTGACTTACATTGCGTTCGCATCGTGTTCGAGTTCGAGGTCGAACTTTTATCGATGTTCGAGTTTGAATGCGAACTGAACACGGGGGTGTTCGGCCCATCACTAGCTTCTCCATTGATACCAAACATGACCAGGTTTGTGAAAAAATAAAATAACAAACTAATAAAATGAAAAATATTAAATGTTTTCTTTTTTTCCTTTAATGCAGTACAATTATAAAGTGAACAGCGATGTTGATGAAACATGATGATAGTGATGAAACATAATAAGCACCAAACAGTCCAAATTAGCTCAGCACACAGGGGTAGAGTGGCTCAGCAGTGCAGGGGTTAAAAAATGAAAATTTAAATGTTCTCTTTTTTTTTCCACACAGGTTTTATTAATTATTTTTTTGCAAAGAAGAGCACCCCCTCTGATGGGTAACTTTCTGCATAAAACTAAAATATTTGTAAAAATAAGTAATTGCAATTTAATTTTTCCACATTTGCTATTGATAATTATTATTATTAGCAATTATTATGTTTTTTAGTTTTGTAGAGAAAAACGTCTCTCTGTGGTGGACAACTTTCTCTGCAAAAACAAAAACATTTGTACAAAAAAATTGTAAAAAACTTTTTTTCTACACAATCTTTTAAAACGTTTTGATAACCTATTGAAAATTGACGAAAATAAAAGTTGGGGAGCTCCAGATTCCTGTGCCTGCAGGCTCCTGAGAGGTAAATCCTGTCCTGTTGGTAATGTGAGGCTTGTACAGGGCTGGACTGGGATAAAAAATTGGCCCTGGACTTCGTCCATGAGAGTGGCCTTATTCTGCCTCCCTAGCAAAGCTGTGAGGCGTGGGTGCTTGAGAATAGCTAAGTCTAGCTAACCAACAGGTCTATTCAATAAAGGTGAAAGTCAGGAGAACTTTTGGAGAAGTGAAAATTCTAAGTCAAAATAACCAAACCAGAAAATCTCATTTATCTCACTTTCCAAACCGGCTGTTTGGTCTAGATTGTTCTTCTCCTGCCAATTCTCCTGAGTTTCATCTTTATTGAATAGACCTGCAATCAGGTGAGTAAGCGTTACTGCCAGGATAAGTGACTTTAACGTTTGCACCCCCATATTACCGTGTTTCCTCGAAAATAAGACACTGTCTTATATTTTTTGGCCCAAAAAACTCACTAGGTCTTATTTTCAGGGTAGGTCTTAATTTTTTTTATGTTGTTGTGTTTTTTTTTTGACGGTGTACATCTGGTATCACTCCGCCTGTGACAGGAGTCGGCGCTAGAGGAAGCATTGGCTAAAGCTACGGTTACACAAGTGTTCTTTGGGCAGAAGGAACGCACCGAGTGCGTCCGTGTGACTGCACTTCCCTAAATCCGTCGCAGCTTTGTGAAGGCTGGACAGGGAGGTCCACATGGTGTAGCGTTCTCACAAATTGTGTGCGCTGCCACCGGATGTGATTTCAGTCTCCCCGAAAAAAGCTACGACGCAGACAAGGCTACAAAGTGCGATCCTCTATAGGAGGATCATGCTTTGTAGCGCTGAGTGCACTACCTGCTCTTAGCGAGGTCGCCACACGGGCATCAGAGTGGAAGGAACGTCCATTCTCACGGCCGTTCCTTCTGCTCAAAGACCGCTCGTGTGACCGCAGCCTTATGTTGCTCTACTCCCTCTGCTGCCTCCTCGCTTCTTCTGGTGCCAGCATCACTGATTCTCTCCCACGGCTCTTCCAGTTGCCCTACAACTAGGTCTTATTTTGGGGTAGGACTTATATTTTAGCAGTTATCAAAAAAATACACTAGGTCTTATTTTCAGGGTAGGTCTTATTCGGGGAAACCTTCCTGATGCTAAATTCATAAGAAATCACTTAGCGCATCATTTTTTTGCGCTAGCTGCCACAAGCTTTCTGTACTTTGCACATCCTATACTTAGCATGGTGAGTGCAATCTGTAATTAGCGTTTCGATAAGTAAGCTATTACAAAGTCCAAGCGCTAATTACCGTTGGGATGCGGAGAGCCAAAAGTTAGCACCTTCTAAAAGCTGGAGCTACATGACTCTGCATTTGCAAAATTATTTAGCACCGCCTAAACCCCCCCAAATAAATCCGATACTCAACTCTCATACTGCGGCGAGAATGGTGGCCCTGAAGAGCAACCCTCTATGGAATCCTATGGACTCTAGGAGGTAATACTTTGGCGGCGCGGAAGCGCTACTGCGAGTATCCCAGCGGTTAGCGCTGCGTTCCAGGGCGAGGTGCTCAGCTAGAGCTTGCCCTGGAATATCGCGCTAAAATGGGGGTGCCTGCAGGTGCAGAATTTCTTTGTTAGAGTCCCATTGTAGCTCAAAGTACGGAATAGTGCTCATTGTGGCCTTGCATTCAGAGACTATTAGGCTATGAAACAGCACTTAACAGATATGCATCTGTTCATCATTGTTATAGCTAAACCTACAGGGTTATTCAAAGAGAATCGAAAAGCCACCGCACGTTCGGTGACTTTTCGTTCTCTTCAATCAGGTGTGATTTGGCGATCCCATTTCGGCGACTCTGCAATGTATTCAGCAAGCACCACAGGGCCGCCGTAATGCAGGGAAAAGTCGCCGCAAACCCGCCAAAAACTCACCGCAAAAGGAGGGCGAACGCACACCGAAACCTGCAAAAACATCTGGATTAACCCGCCGAGGCCGCCGGAGAAATCGATGCAGGAGTCGATCACAGCGCAGAGCAGCCGCTGGAAAAACCCGACACCGCAGACGAAGGAGGTGAAGAAAAAAAAATAACAGTACGCTTGAATGTTTGAAAAGTGAAACGCTGTTTGCAAACAAACTACTGAGCGAAAATGTCTGAAATTTACATATAAGATCCAATGAATGATAATAGAAAGGGCTGTTACAGAAAAAAGAAATAAACGATTTAAAAACAAACGGAAAAAAAATGTTTGCAAAAAAATCACAAAAAATGCCTAAAAGGTTCTAAAAAATCTATAAATAAAGAGACTTTTTCTGCAGAATATTATAATCAAGGGTTTATTAGATATTGAATTAAAACAGGAATATTTTTAACATTGAAGCCTATGGGATTCTCCTGAATAAACTTGCCGAATGAAACCACCGAATGGCAGGGCAATTCGGCAACTTTTCACTGCTGGTTTTTGTTCTCTGAATAGATGAAGCTGTGGGGATTTCACTGCCATCGAACAGGCGCCGAATAGGCATCGAACAGGTACCGTATTTGCAGGCATATCCAACATTTGACGAACTGCCTGCTCTCTGGATAACCGAATGGCCAAGAAAGGTAACTGAACGCTGATTTTCAGCCATTCGGTGACCTTTCGGCAGCCATTCGGATCTCTTTGAATAACCCTGCTAGTCTTTTTTTTAAAAAAGACCAGGTATCTCATCAGGGTCAGGGACAGGATTGTGGTAAACATTAGCCAAATGAGTAAACCAAATGGAAAGCATCACTGCACTGGTACGGTAAGGCATGAAAAAAAGTTAGCAGCCGAGACAGTAAATAATTACAAAGCCTCTTTGTTTACTTCAAATGCATTTATAAACGCTTGATTATACAGATGAACCAGCAATCCATTCCACTGCCGGTCCTCCATGTGTTACCCTCAGCTTGAGATGAAATATTGCTGAAAATGACCTCTCACAACATGACGGAAACAAAAACATGCATAGAAATGAACGAGGCGTTATTCCCAAGAGATGAGGTAAAACCAGCTACAACATGTCATCAATTCAGATCGAATGAATTTTGCAGAAATACAACATAACGCAGACTTAACAGAATGCAAAATGTCTGAAGGTATAAAAGCAAGCGTTTATATATATATATATATATATATATATATATATATATATATAAATAAAAGGGATGCACTCAATAGCGCAAAAAATTAAAACATAATTATATTATGCTATTGTAAAAAGTCTGACGTTTCAGTTTCGATAGAAGCTTTCTTCAAGACCTTGCAAAAGGCTCAGATTGGAACAGAAACATTGGTCTTTTAACTATGGCATAATAAAAAAAAAAGGTTTTATTTTTTATCCCAGTGAGCGCCCAGTGTTTTGCTTTATATGTCTTTCTGGACTTTAGAACCCTGGGAAAGAATCTATGAGAAAAAATATATACTGCTCACACAAAAACAGTAGTACACCACACTTAATATAAGTAAAATCAACTTAGTGGTGTTTTTTTTTAATATTTTACTTGTAAAAATACTGCCATTAGTACAGCTGTAAAAATGTAAAAAAAAAATGTATTGCTAAAAATTTTAAAAAGCTCCTAAAATAGTGATCTGCAAAAATAACAATAAAAAGCCCCTAAAAAAGAATAAGAGATAGATCCTTTAGTTATTTTTAGTATGTATCAGTACCTTGAACTTCATTTGCATTGTATAACTTTTAGAAGCAATGATTAACTTGCTCCTTTACTTTGTATCTGCTCACTTTTATTCCTAAGATTGTGTATTAAAAATCCCAAGTCTGAAGTGCGCTATATAGGACATAAACTCCTTTCCTGTTAATGAACTGACTGGCGATGTGAAGGTTTTGCTGGCGTTTCTTACAATGTCTATTTTTGTGAGATTTCTATATCATTGCATAGCTGTACCAATTTATTTTTATTGATTAGTGATCAGATAATAACCAGCTAAAAAAAGCCAAAGCAGAAAATAATCAGCTAACTAAGGCTAGGGTCAGACGAACGCATTTTTCGCATCGTCCGTAAAAAAGTGCGTCCGAACGCATGGACGTAGTTTTTCACGGAATATGCGATAGCGGTCATACGATGCGCAATTTCGGCTGTGATTTCATACAGATCCAAACCAGGAAACTTTGGGTGTCTGGACGTTATGTTGGCCGGACATGAGCAGGGTCTGACGTCTCCAAATCACGAACACACGCCGCTATACGGACGCAGCGCACTCTGTACATCAGTACTAGCGGTTTGACGTTCTTGCAAAAATGCATTCGTTTGCCGCTTGCGTTGCGCGGCCGAACTTTCGTGCGGCCGTACTTCGTGTGTGGCCCTGCGTTGGACGTCATTTGCTGCTACCACGGCCGTCATAAAGTGCAGGTAAACGCACGTTCGCACTGCGTTCGTCTGACCCCAGCCTTAGAAGATAGTGAGGTTTTTCTTTGTTCCAGTTTTCCTCAATATTATTTTCTTTCACCGAAACTCTAATTTATCTCTAATTTTAACACATCTTGTCATTTTTGAATTAGACGCCTTTGTGCATAAGTATTATTTATTTACCTGTCTGTGAATGAATCAATATCATCTTATAAAGCATGTTTTCTCACTATGTGCTGAAATTGTAACAATTAAGCTTTATATGCTGCGCTTCCCAATCCAGGCCTAAAAGTTGTCTACCACCACATGTACAGCTTTTCATATGTATACTGTGAGAAGCTTTTTGGAGGGGTAGTGTGATTGCAATCATTGTGTGCTTTACTAATGTGTAAGTGTGTGTTATTGAGTTAATGCAATCTATCAGGGTTATTCAGAGAGAGGTGAAAAGCAGGAGAATGGCTGGAGAATGGAAAATACTAGGTCAAAATAGCCAAACCAGAAAAATTCTCCCATTTATCTAACTTTCCAAATCAGCTATTTTGACCTAGAATTTTCCATTCTCCAGTCATTCTCCTGCTTTTCACCTCTCTCTGAATTACCCAGTATATTTTTATTTAAATCTTGCAATTTTTGTTCCCTATTTTAAACCTTTAACACTGAGCCATCCCTGGAGTACTCACCATTCCTTGCTCGAGCTCCTGGATTGTTGCTACTGCTGCTGACTACTTCCAACTTAGGTTAGGTCAGCGTGACTGGTCTATGTCATCTATGGCCGGGGTCAGTCAATCGGTTCTCAGAGCAGATGGAACGTCCATGAGAGTGGACGTTCCTTCCACTCTGACGCCCATCTGGCCACCTCGCTGAGCGCAGTTAGTGCAGTCAGCGCTGCAAGGGTCTACCCTCTTAAGGAGGATCGCGATTTGCAGTCCGTTGAACGCGAGTCGTAGCGTTTCGACGGAGAGGCTTTCAGCACGTCCGCTGTAGCATGCGTAATTCGTGCACGTGCTACAGCGTGTGGCCAGCCCCGTCGAAGTGTCACAACGTGTAGTGCGCTCGTCTGACCCCGCCCTAAACAAATTTGCCGATGTGATTTTCTATCCTATCGACCACATGGTATCATAACATAAAGGCTGTTTGAATCAACCAGACAAGAAATCCTTCATCATTACAGGATTAACAGTAGTAAGGACATTATGGTGAAAATGAGGAAGAATGTCACTGATATTATATTATGAGGAGTGGGTAGTAGCATCGAAGCAAAGTAAGAGAAGAATGGATCAAAGGTGCTAAACAGTAGGGATGAGCTGTTCGGTTCGATCAGTTCGGAGTTAGATTCGAACTTTTGGGCGTTCGCAAGTTCGCGAACTTCGAACTTTTTGGCGTGTTCGGTTCGAGTTCGCAAAAAAATTATTTTGAAAAAAGGATAAAAAATGCTTAAAAAATACAAAAAAATCGAGAAATAAATAGACTCTTTACTGCAGAATATTATAAGCAACGGTTTATTAGATGTTGAATTAAAAACTAATGTCTACGTGCAAAGATTCTCACCTCTAAATGACCTGTGTTTTCAAACGGCGAAAACAGGTGTTTTTAGTCTGGTCTAATGAATTTGATACATTGTATGTACAATGAGGGTGTGGTGTGTCTCCTGATGTGTCAAACAACACCTGTGCTTCTGAGAAGTGTTAATTTCTCTCCTAAATCTTCTTCTAATATGCTGCATTTCACTGCTGTGTGCTCAGCTCATTTTTACCGCATTCGCTCATCATGTTTAAATGCGATTTGAAGCCACATTTTATTAAATGACCCAGACATATTAGATATCGTTCTTTCCGTCAGACTCCGCAGATTCATAATATATCATTTTTATATGTATATGTCATGTCCTGCCTGTATATTATGACAAAAAATGCAATAAAAATTGAATTTTTAATCATCTGCAGTGCATAAAGTGTTTTTTTTTTCACATTTTAGCACATGAGCGTTTGCGGTTATGTTTTCTATGGGGTGCGCTTGTACAAAAAATAGAAATGGGGAGTTGTTACATTATGTGGGGGGAATTACGTGATTTATAGCAAACGCACACCATATGTTGGGTATCATGCGCAGGCCTTTCGATTGACACACTCCATGACCCCCTAGCTGCCACGGTTCTGGAGATATCGGGGTTCAAATGAACCCACTATCTCCACCAGGGGATCCGGGCAGCTAGGGGTTCCCCGGCTATCTGATGTCATCACACTATGCGTGAGGACATCAGGCAGTGAGGGGGGACCCGGGGGTGGAGCTGCCATCCAAGATGGCGGCCCCCACCGGAGCTAGGCCGCACTTCGGCGCCGCAAGGCATCTCTATACACAGCCCCATCAGCATCTCTATACACAGCCTCACAGCATCTCTATACACAACCTCACAGCATCTCTATACACAGCCCCGTATGCATCTCTATACACAGCCTCACAGCATCACTATAGACAACCTCACAGCATCTCTATACACAACCCCATCAGCATCTCTATACACAGCCTCACAGCATCTCTATACACAAACAGCATCTCTATACACAACCCCATCAGCATCTCTATACACAAACAGCATCTCTATACACAACCCCATCAGCATCTCTATACACAAACAGCATCTCTATACACAACCCCATCAGCATCTCTATACACAAACAGCATCTCTATACACAACCCCATCAGCATCTCTATATACAAACAGCATCTCTATACACAACCCCATCAGCATCTCTATACACAGCATCTCTATACACAACCAAACAGCATCTCTATACACAGCCTCACAGCATCTCTATACACAGCCACACAGCATCTCTATACACAACCCCATCAGCATCTCTATACACAAACAGCATCTCTATACACAACCCCATCAGCATCTCTATACACAGCATCTCTATACACAGCCACACAGCATCTCTATACACAGCCTCACAGCATCTCTATACACAGCCCCATCAGCATCTCTATACACAAACAGCATCTCTATACACAACCCCATCAGCATCTCTATACACGGCATCTCTATACACAACCCCATCAGCATCTCTAAACAGAGCCTCACAGCATCTCTATACACAGCCTCACAGCATCTCTATACACAACCTCACAGCATCTCTATACACAAACAGCATCTCTATACACAACCCCATCAGCATCTCTATACACAAACAGCATCTCTATACACAGCATCTCTATACACAGCCTCACAGCATCTCTATACACAACCCCATCAGCATCTCTATACACAGCCTCACAGCATCTCTATACACAACCTCACAGCATCTCTGTGAACCCTCAAATGAACCCCCTATCTCCACCAGGGGATTCCGGGCAGCTAGGGGTTCCCCGGCTATCTGACGTCCTCACGCTATGCGTGAGGACGTCAGGTAGTGAGGGGAGACCCAGGGGTGGAGCCGCCATCCAAGATGGCGGCCCCCACGGGAGGTAGGCTGCACTTTGGCACCGCAAGGCGCCGAAGTGCGACCCGGTGCCTAAGGGGTTAAAGCCAGGCACTGCTTAAAAGGGGAGACTCTCTCCTTTTAAGCGGTGCCTGGCTTTTTTTTGTGGGACCTCCCGATTGGGAGGGAGAGGGATCCGATTGGATCCCCCCTCCCTTCCAGGCGATTTCCCGGCATTGCCGGGGGGTCGCCTGGAAATGATGTCACTGCGCATGGCGCGATGACGTCATTTTCGTCGGGAGGATGCTGAAGTCAGAACGCCGCAGGACCCTGGACAGAGAGGTGAGTATCTCTGCCGGGGGTCCCGCAAAGCTGATGACGTGTGGGACACGTCTTCCTCAGCATACAGTGGGAGTAACTGAGGACGTGTCCCACACGTCGTCAGCAGTGAAGGGGTTAAAAACGTCTTTTTTGTTTAACTTTTTGTCCTTGTTTCCTGTCCCCCAGGGCACTACCCGGACCCGGACATTGTTTTTAATTGTTTCTATACATCCTAGAAATCCGCCACTTCACGGGCAGATTATGGGGACCTCCTAGACACGATATTTGAAGGAATTTTTTGTTTTTATTTTTAACCCTTATTTCATGGAAAACTCACTGTCCCTTTAAAAACTTTTTTTTTTTACTTTTTGTCCTTGTTTCCTGTCCCCCAGGGCACTACCCAGACCCCCATACACCTTTTATGGCAAATATCTAGCATATATGCCCTCTTGGAGGGCACTCTAAAAATCGAATTTTGAGTCCCATTGACTTGTATTGAGTTCGAGTTCGAGTTCGAGCACGAACCGAACTCGGGAGTGTTCGGCTCATCCCTATTGGTGATCACCCTCTCCTGCTCCTCACTAGGGATGAGCTGTTCGGTTCGATCTGTTCGGAGTTCGCATCGAACATCGGCCTTTCAGCCACAATGCACCACAATGGTACACAATGCACTTTTCTACTGGCCTGAAGCTTGTAATTGGCTACAGCCTTGCACCTGACCACAGGTCAGGTGCAAGACAGGTGCAAGACTATGCCAATCACTGCTCAGAGTCCTGATTGGGCAAATTTTGCCCAATCATGGGCTCACAGAGCTAAATCCCGCAGCACACTATATAAGGCGTCCCTCGCAGCCCCAGCACGTGTTTTTTGAGAGGAGATTGTTCTGTTAGTGTGTGTTCTCACAGCCAGCAGCTATTGTGGGGGTCTCACTTCTACAAGATATCTGGGAATTGTTGTAATCTGTGTGTTCTCACTGCCAGCAGCTATTGGGGGGGGGGTCTCACTTCTACAAGATATCTGTGAATTGTAGTAATCTGTGTGTTCTCACTGCCAACAGCTATTGTGGGGGTATCACTTCTACAAAATATCTGGGAATTGTTGTAATCTGTGTGTTCTCACTGCCAACAGCTATTGTGGGGGTCTCACTTCTACAAGATATCTGGGAATTGTTGTAATCTGTGTGTTCTCACTGCCAGTAGCTATTGGGGGGTCTCACTTCTACACTATATCTGGGAATTGTAATCTGTGGCTTGTCACTGCCACCCATCAGGGGGTCTCACTGATTTATAGGAGGTTTCTGGGAATTGTAATCTGTGTCTTGTCACTGCCACCCATCAGGGGGGGTCTCACTGATTTATAGGAGGTTTCTGGGAATTGTAATCTGTGTCTTGTCACTGTTGCCAGCTATCGGGGTCCTATCAGGGGGTCTCACTGAGTTATAGGTGGTTTCTGGGAATTTTAATCTGTGTCTTATCACTGGCTGCCAGCTATCAGGGTGTCTCACTGAGTTATACCAGAGTTCTGGAAATCTTTAATCTAGATAACACAGTTGAATCAGAGTTTTGCATATCTCCAATTTTTATAACAGAGTTGAATCAGAGTTCTGTATATCTTTAATCTATATATCACTCACCATGTCAGGAAGACAAAAAGGACAGGCAGACGCTCCCAGACACAGATAAGAGGGCAAGCAGCCTCTGTGTTGGGAGGCTGTGCCTCTGGTCATCGTGGACGTGGAGCATCCTCTGCAGGGGCACGCTTGTCCTTTAACTTGTGCTGGCTGTGTTAAGCAGCAGCAACATACAGAGTGTTATATCTTCAGCCCCCGCTGTGCCCCCTGGTGGGTCTGGGCAAGAAGGGAGACCGCTGGCTGGTCAGATGCCAGCACTTTCTGCTGGCAGATCAGAATCTGAGGGGGCGGGGTCAGGTGTGGTTACCAGTAGCCACAGGCTTTAAAACAGGGCTCTAGGAATGGCTTCATTGCCCTGTTGTGGAGTTATTCACACACCGCTACTTCTATATCTATTTGAGTACTGTTGACGACCTGGCTTTGTATGAGATTTCTGTTCCTGTTTATTGACCCGGCCTGGCTTTTGATTTCTCTCTCTCTATTGTGCATTTTACGTTGTATCACTTGTTGTAGTGATTTAACCCCCTGCTGGTTTCTGGGTTGATCAATAGCTGTTTTGGATTCCAGCCCTTCATGTTTAGGGGTATCGCTTGCAACCCTTCGGGGTCCCTTTATCCAGGTTACTACTTAGGTTTATGGTTTTGCTAAGACCACGATTACAAACTATTGTTTATTTTTGTTTTATGTTATTTCTGCATCTCTGACTGCCCTGCACCTTGAGTACTTCACGGATTGTCATTCCACGTCTGCTGTTTCTGAATGTGTTCTAGGTAATCTGTTGGTCTCGAAACCTTCAGAGCTTAGAGACAATTCAGTTAGTCCTTGTATGTACCAAAACGATTGGTTTCTGCATTTGACTGCCCTGCACCTTGAATACTTCAAGGACTGTCATTCCACGTCTGCTGTTTCTGAGTGTGTCCTAGGTAATCTGTTGGTCTCAAAACCTTCAGAGCTTAGAGACAATTCAGTTAGTCCCTGTGTCTCCTTGTTACAGTCTGTAAGTTATAAACCTTTTGTATTATTCAAGCAGATACTTCTGCCCTCAAGGATCCCAACTCCGCTACTCTTGGGTAAGCGATACAGCTACCGTTACACAGAGGATTTGGTGGATTGGCTAACCAGGCCGTCCTCATCCTCCGAGTCCTCTGCCAGCCAGGATTGTAGTGGTTTACAGCCCACCTCAGCTGCCAAAGCATCTAATGCAGCCTCCATGTCCACAGCTACTCCTGCCGTAGCCTCACCAACATACACGGAGGAGTCATACAAGGAGGAAGGGAGTATAATCAACCTAGAGGAAGTGGGTGCCAGTGACACACAAATAACTGGCACTCATGTTCCCCAGCAGCTGCAGCATATTGCGAGGTTGGCTCCAGTGACGAGGAGATAGGGGGTGATGACGATGACGAGGTCACTGACTCCACCTGGGTGCCTGATTGAACAGAGGAGTCAAGTGAGGAGGAGGAGGAGGCACAACAAACACGAGGCACAGTGTCCTCTATGACCAATCGTAGCCAGTCCAAGGCATCGGAAGTCACAGCTGCTCAGGTGCAGAGCGCTGTTGTCTCAAAGCACATGTACAGGAAGTCTGCTGTCTGGGAGTTCTTTAAGAAATGTGCAGCAGATCGCACCGTTGCTATTTGTAATCTATGTCAGATGAGGATCAAGCGTGGGAAAGACATCTCACGCTTGGGTACCACGTGCTTGAGGCAACATATGACCACCTGCCACACATCCCATTGGCACAACACTTTGCATAGGTCCTCCTCCTCATCTGTCTCTACCCCCACTATATGTCCTGCCATGTCATTGCCTACAACCATCACTGACAGGGATGATGCTACAGTAATGGGTGTACCAGGTCCTTCCTCAGATTGTGACAGCATCCCATCAGCTGAAGATTTATGCAGTCAGGTTACGTTGCCCCAGCTGCTGCAGCGTAAGAAAAAATATAGTCCCAACCATGCCCAAGCACAGCATCTAAATGCCAGCTTAGCAAAATTACTTGCATTACAGCTGCTGCCTTTCCAGCTGGTGGACACAATGTTATGGAGTCATTGGGAAAGGCAGTCAGCAGCAAGGTGCACATGACTTTAGACACGTGGTCCAGCAAGCATTGACAGGGCCGTTACATTTCCTTCACGGCACACTGGGTAACTCTGATTGCAGCTGGGAGGGATCCAAGACGGGGCTCTGTGCTGGAGCTTGTTCATCCACCACTCCTCCAGAAAGCTGCTTGTATGAGGTCTGTCTGCTCCACCACCTCTTCCTTCTCCTCCTCCTTCTCTGTCTCTGGTGAAGTGGCAGTTAATCCGACGCATGGCAGGGGCTATGCAATGGCTCAAGCAAAAAGATGCCATACTGTGCATGAGCTGGTTTGTTTAGGGGACAGGAGCCACACCGGGCCATTCTGTCAGCTCTGCAGGGGCAGGTGCAGAGATGGTTAACACCACGCCAGCTTCAGCTGGGAATGGTCGTCTGTGATAATGGCAGCAACCTTCTCTCCGCCCTATGCCAGGGTAAGTTGACGCATGTACCATGCCTAGCACACGTCCTAAATCTGGTGGTACAGAGTTTCCTAACCAGGTACCCAGGGCTGGCAGAGCTTCTCAGCCACTTCAGACGGTCATTCCCAGCAAGTGTTCGTCTGGCAGAAATTCAAAGAAAATTCCACCTTCCCACAAACCGTCTGATCTGTGGGAAGGTGGCCCCAGTCTTTACTCAGATAGCATTCCTGCGGGTCCTCAGATCAGACAGGAGGAGGATGAGGAGGAAGAGGAATATTTAAGTAGTGGGGGCCTTGAAGGTGGGGATTCCTCAAGGAAGGGTTTTGTGTGCCCAGAAACCCAAGGCCTAGTACGTGGCTGGGAGAAGGAAGTGCACGATGGGGTCATCCTCATTGACCAGGAAGACTCGCAAGCTAATGCCACCTCCAACCTACGCTGCATGGGCTCCCTTATCCTGCAAAGCATGCTAAAGGACCCCAGGATTCGTGCTATCAAGGAGAGGGATCATTATTGGTTGGCAAGCCTTCTTGATCCACTGTACAAGGGTAAAGTTGCAGAGCTCACCCTGCCCGCACAGAGGGAGGACAGGATGAAAAAACTTGAGGACGCTCTAAAGTGACACTTGTGCAACACCTTTCCAGGCACTGGTAGGTTACCAAATGATGACACAGGTGCTTCTGAGGCTGCAGATGATCAGAGGAAGAGCGGTGAAGGTCGGGCCGATTGACTGATGCCTTTTTAAATTTTTTTAGTCCATGACGCCCAGGGACGTCAAATGTAGGCACCCATTGCCAGAGTCTTCACCATATGGTGCAGGACTACCTAGGGGCAAGGGCAGACCTGGATACCTTTACAGCAGATGATCCACTGACTTACTGGGTGTTGAGATTGGATCACTGGCCAGAATTTAGCCAATATGCTATGCAGCTACTAGGTTTCCCTTCATCCAGCTTGCTTTCTGAAAGGACTTTCAGTGCCGCTGGAGGTTTTGTCACAGACAAAAGAGTGCATCTGTCCTCTGACTCTGTAGACCAGCTGACATTTATAAAAATGAATCAGTCCTGGATCAGCAGCTATCAATCCCTTTATGCTGACGTAACTGAATAGATCGGGATATCTTCTGCATTCCCAAAACCTCCACCACTGCACTCTTCCACAATACCACAAAGGGGTTACGGTGTGAAGGCACTTGCTGCCACCAAAGGCACAATATTTAGGTGCACTGCCACTGACACCTATACCAGATTCATATCATTTTAATATTGGACCGCAGGGTCCAACCCTGCACTCTTCCACAATACCACAGAGGGGTTACAGTGTGACGGCACTGTTGCTGACACTAAAGGCCCAATTTTAAAGCACCTATTGTTACTTTCATCCAAAGCCTGCATAAGTTTCACCATAATTTAGCCAAAAAAAATCGCTAAACTAGTTCTACATGTCCTAAAATGTCTCCCCTTTTCATACAGGCTGCCGCTCCAAGCAGTTGTTTATGAATAGATTAAAGGAAAACCATTTACAGTCATTTGAAATGTCATTTTTTGGGTTTTTAAATGTTTCTATACATCCTACAAATCCGCCACTTCACGGGCAGGTTATGGGGACCTCCTAGGCACGATATTCGAAGGAATTTTTCGTTTTTATTCTTAACCGTTATTTCATGGAAAACTCACTGTTCCTTTAAAAACTTTTTTTTTTACTTTTTGTCCTTGTTTCCTGTCCCCCAGGGCACTACCCAGACCCCCATACACCTTTTATGGCAAATATCTTGCATATATGCCCTCTTGGAGGGCACTCTAAAATTCGAACTTTCGAGTCCCATTGCCTTGCATTGAGTTTGGTTCGTGTTCGAGTTCGGACTCGAACTTTTGAAATTGTTCGAGTTCGAATGCGAACTGAACATGGGGGGTGTTCGGCTCATCACTACTCCTCACGCTGTGTCAACTTGGCCTCAGTGACATCACTCTCCCCTGGTCTTCTTCCTGTCTCTCTTTTCGCTCCTTCAGTGTCTCCTTTGCTGGTGTCTCTTCACCATCAGTTAGTTCCTCTTTCAGTTTGGGTACCTCAAGACTCTGTTCTGGGTCCCCTACTCTTCTCAATCTATAATGCCTCTTTGGCAACCTCATCTCTTCCGATGGTTTCCAATATCACCTCTATGCTGGTGACACCCAAATCTACCTTTCCTCTCTCGATCTCTCTCCTCCGGTGTTGGACCATGTTACAGCCTGCCTATCGGCTGTCTTCGACTGGATGACTTCCCGTTTCCTAAAGCTCAACCTCTCTAAAACTGAACTTCTCATCTTTCCTCCCTCTAAAACCTCCATTCCTGCACCCATTTCCCTTCAGGTGAATGGTACCACCATTACTTCTACCTCTCAAGCTCCATTGCCTCAGGGTCATCTTGGACTCCAGTCTATCCTTTACTCCTCACCTTCAGTCTCTAACCAATTCCTGCTACTTCCACCTAAAAATCATTGCACGCACCCACCCCTTTCTTAATCCAAACTCTACTAAAATGCTCATCCAAGCTCTTATCACCCGCTTTGACTACTGTAACCTCCGTCTCTCTGGCCTTAAGAGATCCCAGATTCTCCCTCTGCAGTCTGTAAAGAACACCTGTGCTCAGGGGCGGATCCAGAGACTAGTCTCGGGAGGGGCACTTACAGAAAATAAGGTGTTTTAACAGAGAGCCCGACTCACGAGAATTTACAGAAGGCCAGGCTCAGAGGAGCTTACAATCTAGAGGAGCAGAGGGTCCGGCTCACAGGAGCTTACAATCTAGAAGAGCAGAGGGCACCCAGGAGCTTACAATCTAGAGGAGCAGAGGACACCCAGGAGCTTACAATCTAGAGGAGCAGAGGGCACCCCGGATTTTACAATCTAGAGGAGCAGAGGGCACCCCGGATTTTACAATCTAGAGGAGCAGAGAGCCCCCAGCTCACACATGGATTTGCCCCCAGGTCATGGATTTGCCCCCAGGTCATGGATTTGCCCAGCTCATGGATTTGCCCCCAGCCCATGGATTTGCCCCCAGGTCATGGATTTGCCCAGCTCATGGATTTGCCCCCAGCTCATGGATTTGCCCAGCTCATGGATTTGCCCCCAGGTCATGGATTTGCCCAGCTCATGGATTTGCCCCCAGCTCATGGATTTGCCCCAGGTCATGGATTTGCCCCCAGGTCATGGATTTGCCCCCAGCTCATGGATTTGCCCAGCTCATGGATTTGCCCCCAGGTCATGGATTTGCCCCCAGGTCATGGATTTGCCCCCAGCTCATGGATTTGCCCAGCTCATGGATTTGCCCCCAGCTCATGGATTTGCCCCCAGGTCATGGATTTGCCCCAGCTCATGGATTTGCCCAGCTCATGGATTTGCCCCCAGGTCATGGATTTGCCCCCAGCTCATGGATTTGCCCCCAGCTCATGGATTTGCCCAGCTCATGGATTTGCCCCCAGCTCATGGATTTGCCCCCAGCTCATGGATTTGCCCCCAGGTCATGGATTTGCCCCAGCTCATGGATTTGCCCAGCTCATGGATTTGCCCCAGGTCATGGATTTGCCCCAGCTCATGGATTTGCCCAGCTCATGGATTTGCCCCCAGCTCATGGATTTGCCCCCAGCTCATGGATTTGCCCAGCTCATGGATTTGCCCCCAGGTCATGAATTTGCCCCCAGCTTACACATGGATTTGCCCCCAGCTTACACATGGATTTGCCCAGCTCTCACCTGGATATTGCTCCAGGCCTCCAGCTCCGGCAGGGGTTGACTCTGAGCCGGGGACCCAGAAGATGCCGGGCAGCGCGGGAGTGCCTGCCCGGTCCTGAAGAGTCCGTCCTGTTGAGTGATGCGGCTGCGTGGCGTGCGTGCGCAGGTCACGCGGTTCGGCCAGTCAGGTAGTACAGAGACTCAGTACCACCTGATTAGCCGGACCACGTGACCGCCGGCGCCTGCATGCAGCCGCCTCCCTTTAACAGGACGGACTCTTCAGGACCGGGCAGGCACTCCCGCGCTGCCCGGCATCTTCTGGGTCCCCGGCTCAAATCTCGGGGGGGGGGGCAATTGCCCCGTTGCCCCCCCCTGGATCCGCCCCTGCCTGTGCTAGACTCTTACACCTCACCTCCTGCACCTCTCACACCTCACCTCCTGCACCTCACCTCTCTTTCAATCTCTACACTGGCTCCTTGTTTCCTTTAGAATCCAATTCATTATACTGGTGCTCACATACAAAGCTCTCCATAACTGCACCCCTGCCTACATCTCCTCCCTTATTAGCAGGTACATCCCATCCCCACCACTTTCTCTCATTGTACATTGCTAAGGAATTTGTTGGCGCTTTATAAATACTTGTAACTGTAACTAATTCAACTAAGGCAACAGATTCTGGCCCTTCTTTTGATTTGAGCGCAGAGAAAAAAACAGTTTCAGTTTTTTAAAATGTATTTTTTTAGTTTTTTGCCTCAAAACAAGAATTTAAATAGTAATTTTGGCATGTTTCTTTTTGTTTGGGGGGGAGGGGTAGCGGCGCTCCGCATTTGTGTGCCTACAGGCTCCTGAGTTGCAAATCCGGCCCTGTTTGTGAGGTGTCTAAAAAAGCATCTTTTCCATAGGATACCCTGGTTAAAGACAGAGGAGAGATGACATATTTAAGGAGAGAAGTAAGAGATCGGGGGAGGTTAGGTATATTTGGGTGTCATCAGAGTATAAGTGGTATTTAGGGATGTGCGTTTCGGGTTTCGGAATTTTCACAAAATTTCCCGATTCGTGCATTCGAATTCGACCGATTTTCCGAAAATTTTCAGATCCGAAAACTCGAGCCGAAACGAAAACTTTTCGGAATTTTCGAATTTCATTTTCGTTCAATTCGTGATTTTGGCTCCATTCCTGATTTCGGTTCCTTTTCAGTAATTTTGGACATCGTATTTATATCGCTGATTCTGTAATTAAATTTTGTATCATTCCCATCTCAATGTATCCTTTCTGGAAATCCAGAGAAATCTCAATGTATCCTTCCTGGAAATCCAGAGAAATCTCAATGTATCCTTCTTGTAAAACATGAGAAATCTCAATGTATCCTTCCTGGAAATCCAGAGAAATCTCAATGTATTCTTCTTGTAAAACATGAGAAATCTCAATGTATCCTTCTTGTAAAACATGAGAAATCTCAATGTATCCATGAGAAATCTCAATGGCAGAATTATCATATCGGCAGAATTATCGTATCGTATCTGAAAAACCATTCGTTTACGTCAAAACGAATAGACACTTTGAAACGAGGAGAACAGACGTTCCGAAAAACACGAAAATTTCCGAAATCACGAAAAAAAAGTCGATACGAAAAACAAACCGGAACGAACCGAAAAAAAAATCGGTGCACAAGCCTAGTGGTATTGGAACCTAATGGATGGTTTGCTCAGAGCAGCTGTAGATAGAAAAGAGGGCACTAAAGCTTGGGGAGCCCAACACAGAAGGGCCAACAGGAGGAATTACTGTTAGAAAAGGAGACAAGGAATGGTCATTGGGGCAGACAGGAAGAGAGTAGAAAAGTGCAACATCCTGAAGACCAATGTAACAAAGACTTTGTAGAAGGAGAGCAAGGACAACAATGTCAAAGGCAGCTGAGCGGTCAAGAAGAATCAATAGAGAGTAGAGACTTTTGGATTTGGGTTGTAACTAACTTTTTTTTCCAAATCTTTAAAAAAAAAAATTGCGTTTGCTGGTTTTTGAAGTTAAACTTTCAGTATGTTGGATCTCCACAAAGATAAATAACCAGTCATGAGTTCTCAGTTTAGTAAAATATCTATTTCTCTTCCCTTTACTTTCTTTTATAGGACGTGCTATAGCAAATACAGCAAATATATGTGCGTGTGTTATTGCAGTACTTCCATTGCATTATATCACTAAAAAATACCTGCATTGAAATCATATAAATGTGAATTTGCAGTTTAAATAAAGGTCACATTTAAAAAACATATATATATATTTTTATTTATTTTTTCACAGACACCAAAAAAAGTTGAAACAGAGTTTGAAACAAACCTGGAAAGTGAACAAAGACTGATGCGAACACACAAGCCAGAAAAAAACACTTCAATAGACTTATTATATTCTATCCATGATAGACCGCCATGGTATTTATGCATTGTTTTGGCCCTTCAGGTTAGTAGCGTTTTTTTATTTTGTTATAATGTGTCTTATTGCTCTTAAGCTTTTACTGTAGCATAGTGACAAATCTTTTTCACTGCTGAGGACGTGTGGGGAACGTCCTCATTGACTACTAAGGAAAGATAGGGGTGGAGATAAGGGTTCCTTTGAACCCAGATATCTCCCAACTGTTTTCAGCTAGCAGGGTCATGTTTGATATCATTAGAAAGGCCAGAGCATGGCCTTTCCAATGATACCAAACATGACCATGTTTAAAGTAAAGAAAAAAAATAATAACGATAATAATACAGAAAAGAAAAATGTGTTTTTTTTAAGACGTGAAATGGCTCAGCAGTGAAGGGGTTAATGGCTACAGTGTTAGAAAAAGAAATCACATTTTTGTGTCTTGTCCTTAGCTGTGCAAAGAATGGCATGCCTCCTCTGTGAATTACTCCTGTTTTAAACATTTAATCCCTCATCTACAATCTTTATTATTTGGTTCATGATAAACAACATGAATATTATGGAGGTTATTCAGAGAGCACCGAAATGTCGCCGACTTCAGGGAATCAAATTTCCCCACCCTGCAGTGTAATCAGCATTCACTGAAGTGCAGGGAATTGGCCGCCGAATGCTGCCGCCAACCTGTCGCAACCCCCCCCCAAACCCTTCACCGCCGGACATCCGCCGCAAATCCATCACCGCTGGACATTTGCCGCAAGCCAACGGAGGGCCGCCAGACGCAGCTGACGAGCCGGCGAGCACAGCGCCGAGCACCCGCAGAAGAAAGCCGACAAGCTGACCGAGAGGGTAAAAAGAAATTCAATACAACTGAAAGTGCCAAAATTGAAACGCTGTTATAAAAAAACTATTGACTGAAAATGTCTGGAATTAACATATAAGATCCTATGAATGATAATAAAAAGGTCTGTTACAGAAAAAAGAAAAAAACTGCTATAAAGAAAACAGAAAAAAAATTTGCGGAAAAAATCCGAAAAAGGCACCTAAAAGATCTTAAAAAAATCTATAAATAAAGAGACTTTTTACTGCAGATTAAAATAATAAACGATTTATTAGATATTGGTTTTAAACAGGAATATTTTTAACATTGAAGCCTATGGGGTTCGCCTGAATAAATCTGTTAAATGAAAACACTGAACAGCAGGGCACTTCGGCAGCTTTCCATTGCTGTTTTGTGTTCTCTGAATAGACTAACCATTGCTTCTCTGTGGGGGATTTCACTGCCTTCGAACAGGCACCGAACAGGCACCGTACTTGCTGCAGTTCACCACAATTTGGTGAAATGCCTGCTCTCAGAATAGCTGAATGGCCCCGAAATGGCACTCTACGGGGAAATTCCCTGTTCGGTGACATTTTGGGGCCAGATCTCTGAATAACCCCTGTAGATAAAAAAATATGTATATTGTGTTGCATTCTTTATTTTCCCCAGCAGATGACAGTGTCCCCTAGGATTCTGTCTGAAATCATCTTTCATAATTCTCTAGGTCCTCCTGCAGCCTCCATGCTAGTTTTACAATAAAGTACAACTGGATGGTGCTGTATGAGTTATATATTTGAAAGCAGCAAATGAACATATTTCTTCTTCTAAACATTACGTCTAATACTTACTGTTTGAATAAATATAGAATGGGTCACTATTTTACTAATGAACAATTTGGTTCCAAGCACTATGTTTGATTATTAATAAAAAAATATTTACATTGATCTGGGACATAACATACAACGCCGTGGGATATGTTGGTGCAATGAAATTTTAGAAATAATAATAAGGAGCATTGTTTCCTCATAATTTTGCCTCCAGGTACAAGCACTTAAAAATTCTCAATATCCTATGTTGAGTAACAGGAGGGGGATTCCTGATGAGCAAAGAATGTTGACGAAATGTTGAAAAACATTTGTAAATTGGTAGTGCTGTTGCTTCTCATACATGCACCTCATACTTTACACAGTATTTGTTATGTCGTTACCCATGTCTGAATGTTCACAGCGTGACGGTCTCGACACCTTTGGATAATGTAGAGTTTTGCTTCATTCCCTGCATACTGTACCTGAGATCAGAATAACAGCCCAGTGCTAGACTCAAACTGAACCATAATGTGATTTCTCCGGTAAAACACCTGGTGTGTATCGGTGAGTCATCATTATCTGGCCCAAAGACATGGAACGTGTTTAAATCGGCAGCTGTTGCAGATAAAAGCATCATCTTGGCAACCTAAGCTATCATAAAGTTTAGTCGAGTAGCGCTTCCCTGTCTCCGTGGATCACAAAGGGCGATACCACAACTCTATCACAAATTAGGGATGTGCATGGCTGAAAAAATTGTTTAGTGTAGTTTCGTTTCGTTACGTTTTTAAATAATTTAGTTTTCAGAATTTCGTAACTAATTTCGTTTCGTATTTCGTTTTGTTTTGTTTTGGATCGATTTGAAATTTCGAATCGATTTGAAATTTCAAATCGATACGAATTTCATATATCAATTCGATAGTTTATATCAAGTCGAATTTTGGATCACTAAATAAAACCCCAATTAATCAAATTTTTCTGTTAAAAGAAAAGCTAGGGTTAAATTTTAAGCTGTGTCACAGATTTACTATTTGAGTCAAATTAAACCGTGAAACAAAATTAATTTGTTTCATAAAGTCCTTTGCTGACTATTACTTGTATTGTAAGTTAAGATCAATTCGATAGTTGATAATATCCATTTGATAGTTCATTTCAAATTCGATAGTTGATATCAATTATTCAAATTTTTCTTTTATGATGATGACATAGTGTAAAACAAAATAATTTCATTATATACCATTTTGTTTCGTTTCAAATTCGCATCGTATTGATTCGTTATTCCGAAGTACTTCCGAACAACGAATTATCAAATTTCATCCAAATTCTGAATTTTTCCGAAACGACTGCACATCTCAAACAAAAATATGCAGCGTTGCCACCCCCTGGTAAACACTTGCAGGTGCTACATTCGATTTAATATTAGGGTCTGTTTAGTATCATCGAGACACATAAATATAAATTTTGCATAAGCTATTATATTTTTACATAATATAGAAAAAATTTTGTTGCGTCTGTGGGGAAACGGCGTGTCACCGTTTTTATGAATTATGCATATTTTGTTGTATTTCAGTCAGGTCATCTTTGCAGCTATTCCGTTCCGTGGCTGTTTTTTGATCCCATGGTGGATTTGTTTCTGGGACGCTATAAATGAAAGCCCACCAGTCTTCCTCATGACTGGGAAGCAGCATGAGAATATGTGGTTTGCTAGAAAGCAGCCTTTGGCTTCCTTAGGCAGGACTCGCCTTGCTGGAGGTGCCTTGATGCGGCAGGCGGGCTTAAAACTTTAATGACCATTTGAGTAAACCAAAACCTCTAATTGTGTTTTGTTTCACACGTTGTTTTAGGGATAAGCGCAGATGATACATTTTCTTCCTTGTTATATTATATTTTTACGGCTTCATAACACTGGCTTGATTACAAAGTAAAAGCACATGGGTTCATAATAGTTAATAGCAGCAAAAAAGAATAGCAAAGCAGTGCTGTGCACCAATAATAATATTCCCTTCGGGGGCTTTATGGTAGACCCTGGAAGAGGGTGTGATTGCAATCTCCTGACATTCTGCATCCAGCTCTTTACAGTGGAAGCACACCAGAAAACAATTTTTTCTCTGTGTCCTGTGATTTATGCTGAAAGAAGAAAGTGGATTGTGCCGTCCTCTTAACACCGGGATGAGGAATAAGTCTATATATTGTTACATTTAATTTTTTTTTAAGGTGTTAAGGGATCTTGTAGCTTCAAACGCACATAACACCAGTTCTTTTGAATCAGTAGCTTATTTTTGTCTGGGCCACAGAAGTGGAAGAGGATCAGTTTGGCATTACTCATTATTCACTGACTCTCGCTACATTTGCACTTCCAACACAATGTATATGACATGAAAATATACTGTAAGCTGCTGCACTAGTCAAGCCCCAAAAGCGTGTTCTCTGTAGATTTGTTTACTGGTTTTGAATCGACTAGCTATTTTGACACTGGTTTGCTAGACTTAGAAACATAGAAACATAGAAAAATGTCAGGAGATAAGAACCTTTCGGCCCATCTAGTCTGCCCAATTACATGGATACTTAACCTGGATTTATCTTTTGTTTAGGATAGCCTTATGCCTATCCCATGCTTGCTTAAATTCAATTACTGTTTTGGCCTCAACCACTTCAACTGGAAGGCTGTTTCATGTATCCACCACCCTCTCAGTAAAATAATGCTTCCTGATGTTACTTTTAAACCTTTGCCCCTCTAATCTAAGACTATGTCCTCTTGTTTTGCTACTTTGTTTCCTTTTAAATATACTCCCTTCCTCTACCTTGTGGATTCCCTTTACGTATTTAAATGTTTCTATCATATCTCCTCTGTCTCATCTTTTTTCCAAGCTGTACATGTTAAGATCATTAAGCCTTTCCTGGTAACTTTTCTCCTTCAAGCCGTACACCATTTTAGTAGCCCTTCTCTGAACTCTCTCTAAGATGTCTATATCCTTCTGGAGATACGGTCTCCAGTACTGCACACAGTACTCCAAGTGAGGTCTCACCAGTGCTCTGTACAGTGGCATGAGCACTTCCCTTTTCCTACTGCTAATACCTCTCCCTACACAACCAAGCATTCTGCTAGCATTTCCTGCTGCTCTATTACATTGACTACTTACCCTTAGATCCTCTGAAATAATAACCCCTAAATCCCTTTCCTCAGATGTTGAGGTTAGGACTGTATCAAATATTCTATATTCAGCCCTTGGGTTTTTACGTCCCAGGTGCATTATCTTGCACTTATCCACATTAAAACTCAATTGCCACAGCTCCGACCATTTTTTTAGTTTACCTAAATCATGGTTTATGTTCTGGTATCTCTTACTTGCTGGCTTTGCTATTTGTTGTCCTCACCTTCTAGCCTGCACACTGATTGTGACGGAAACATCTTCTCTTAGCATTCCAAAAAGACATCTAGAGTTAATCCTAACCAACCCTAACTATAGAATTTAGGAAATATTATTTCAACCAGTCCCCAAATGGGCATAAACCCTATTACATAGTTATATACTGCTATCCATCGGCGTGCGCACAGGGTGTGCCTGGTTGCACAGACATGCTCTAATGCTGGGTGAAGGGTTCCTCCTTGACCCCTACATTGAAATTGTGGATGTTCCTTTTCTGGTTCATAGGAAATAGCATGAACATTGACAGTATCACTGTATAAACTGTATATTCCTAACTTAAAATAAGTGTTTTGTAAAAAATTATCCAAGTTTAGATATGTAATTAAAAATAGTTCCATGGATGCACACCCTAATGTAATGTGCTGTACACACCATCGCTTCTATCCTAATTTTTTCATTAGTCTGTGGTTTATTTTGTGAATGGAAGGCTTAGTATACTGTATCTGTGACATTATTAAAGGATGACAGATGTGGCATTTATGGAGGAAATCGACCAATGGATGTACCAAATAGCTTGGATTTTCAGCCACTCTTTTTATGCATATATTCTCTGCAGCTTTTTCCCATGTTATCTCCATCCCTCTCTCTCGCCTCACATGCTCATGGCTTACTTACATAAGTCACATTACCCATGGTTGGTGTTACCGTTCTTCTCCTCGAGGGCAGTGACCGATCATTAAACATACTATGAGTCCTGTAATCAAGTAATAATTCAATGTGAGTTGTCTCTACATAGTTTGCCTTCAGACTGCACCATGGTAGGATACGTCATTCATTACCCTTCTTCTGGGCATGGCATTGGTCCTAGGTTTTAATTAATCTTTCCTAAGGCCAGGCATGTCAGATGATGCCATAAACAGAAGACACAATGAATTATAAACTCAACCTTGGACAACAGAAAGCTTCCTTGTAACCTACAAGGTGGGCTACTTCATTACTGTCCTTTCTGATGTGGCATAAGACCCAGCTTTTACTTGCCCAGCACTAATGACAGGCATGTCAACTGTAGCAGTAGGGATGAGCCGAACACCCCCCGAGTTCGGTTCGAGCGCGAACCCGAATTTTTCCAAATGTTCGGGTCCGAACCCGAACCCGAACCCGAACCCCATGCAAGTCAATGGGACTGAAAATTCGGTTTTTAGAGTGCCCTCCAAGAGGGCATATATGCTACATATTTGCCATAAAAGGTGTATGGGGGTCCGGGTAGTGCCCTGGGGGACAGGAAACAAGGACAAAAAGTAAAAAAAAAACGTTTTTAAAGGGACAGTGAGTTTTCCATGAAATAAGGGTTAAAAATAAAAATGAAAAATTCCTTCAAATATCGTGCCTAGGAGGTCCCCATAACCTGCCCATGAAGTGGCGGATTTGTAGGATGTATAGAAACACTAAAAACCAAAACAATACTTTTCAAACGACGGTAAATGCTTTTCCTTTAATCTATCCATAAACAACTGCTTGGGGCGGCAGTCTGTATGAAAAGAGGAGACCTTTTCGGACACACAGAAAAAGTTTACTGATTTTTTTGGCTAAATTATTGTGAAACTTATGCAGGCTTTGGATAAAAGTAACAATAGGTGCTTCAAAATTGGTCCTTTAGCATCCCCAACAGTGCCGTCACACCGTAACCCCTCTGAGGATATGAATCTGATACAGGCGTCAGTGGCAGTGCACCCAAATATTGTGCTTTTGCTGCCAGGCCTGCAAGTACTATCATACAATAACCCCTCTGTAGTATTGTGGAAGAATGCAGGGGTGGACCATGTGGTCCTATATTGAAAAGATATGAATCTGGTAAAGGCGTCAGTGCACCCAGATATTCTGCCTTTGGTGCAAGACTGCCAGGCCAGCAAGTATCATCATACAGTAACCCCTCTGTAGTATTGTGGAAGAATGCAGGGGTGGACCATGTGGTCCTATATTGAAAAGTGGTTTTTTTTATCTGTTAATGGGCGTCAGTGCACCCAGATATTGTGCCTTTGGTGCCAGGCCAGCAAGTGTCATCATACAGTAACCCCTCTGTGGTATTGTGGAAGAATGCATGGGTGGACCATGTGGTCCTATATTGAAAAGATATGATTCTGGTCAAGGCGTCAGTGCACCCAGATATTGTGCCTTTCATGGCAGCTAGTGCTTTTACACCGTAACCCTTTTGTGGTCTTGTGGAAGAGTGCAGGGTTGGACCCTGCGGTTCAAAAAATTAAGATGATATAAATCTGGCACAGGCATCAGTGCAGCCAAATATTGCGCCTTTCATGGCAGCAAGTGCATTCACACCGTAACCCTTTTGTGGTATTGTGGAAGAGTTCAGTCCTGGAGGTTTTGTGAATGCAGAAGACATCCCCGATCTATTCCGTTACGTCAGCATCAGGGGGTTGATAGCTGCTGATCCAGGACTGATTAATTTTTATAAATGTCAGCCGGTCTACAGAGTCGGTGGACAGACGCACTCTTTTGTCTGTGACAAAACCACCAGCGGCACTGAACGTCCTTTCAGAAAGCACGCTGGATGAAGGGCAACCTAGTAGCTGCATGGCATATTGGCTAAGTTCTGGCCAGTGATCCAATCTCAACACCCAGTAAGCCAGTGGATCATCTGCTGGAAAGGTATCCAGGTCTGCCCTTGCCCCTAGGTAGTCCAGCATCATATGGTGAAGACGCTGGCAATGGGTGCCTACATTTGACGTCCCTGGGCGTCGTGGACTAAAAAAATTAAAAAATGCATCAGTCAAGCGGCCCTGGCCTTCACCACTATTCCTCTGATCATCCGCAGCCTCAGAAGCACTTGTGTCAGCACTTGGTAATCCACCAGTGCCTGGAAAGGTGTTACACAAGTGTCGCTTTAGAGCGTCCTCAAGTTTTTTCATCCTGTGCTCCCTCTGTGCAGGCAGGATGAGCTCTGCAACTTTCCCCTTGTATCGTGGATCAAGAAGGGTTGCCAACCAGTAATGATCCCTCTCCTTGATAGCACGAATCCTGGGGTCCTTTAGCAGGCTTTGCATTATTAGGGAGCCCATGCAGCGTAGGTTGGAGGTGGCATTAGCTTCCGAGTCTTCCTGGTCAATGAGGATGACCGTAACGTGCACTTCCTCCTCCCAGCCACGCACTAGCCCTTCTGTTTCTGGGCACACGAAACCCTCTCTTGAGGAATTCCCACCTTCAATGCCCCCACTACTTAAATATTCCTCCTCTTCCTCCTCCTGTCTGATCTGAGGAGGACCCGCTGGAATGCTGTCTGCGGAAAGACTGGGGCCTTGAGAGCTAGGGAAGGCCTCCTCTTCCTCCTGCTCTTCTGCCTCTAGAGCCACATCTATAATTCCCCCGCAGAGTGTGCTCCAGCAGGAACACTAAAGGAATTGTGTCACTGATGCATGCACTGTCCCTGCTCACCATCCTCATTGCCTCCTCAAATGGTGACAGTACAGTGCATGCATCCTTGATCATCAGCCACTGCGGGGGGGAAAAAAAACCAAGTTGACCTGAACCTGTCCTTGTGCCATACTCACACAGGTACTCATTGATGGCCCTCTGCTGCTTGTGCAGATGCTGCAGCATTGCTAATGTCGAGTTCCACCTGGTGGGCATGTCACAGATCAGATGGTTTGTGGGAAGGTGGAATTCTCTTTGAATTTCTGCCAGGCGAACGCTTGCTGGGAATGACCGACCGTCTGAAGTGGCTGCAGACTTTTCTGGCCTGGCTGAGAAGCTCTGGCAACCCTGGGTACTTGATTAGGAATCTCTGTACCACTAGATTTAGGACGTGTGCTAGGCATGGTACATGCGTCAATTTACCCTTGCGTAGGGCGGAGAGAAGGTTGCTGCCATTATCGCAGATGATCATTCCCAGCTCAAGCTGGCATGGTGTTAACCATCTCTGCACCTGGCCCTGCAGAGCTGACAGAATTTCTGGCCCGGTGTGGCTCCTGTCCCCTAATCAAACCAGCTCAAGCACAGTATGGCTTCTTTATGCTTGAGCCATTGCATAGACCCTGTCAGGCGTTGGTTTAACTGCCACTTTGCCAGAGACAGAAAAGGAGGAGGAGGAGGAGGAAGAGGGAGAGGTGGTGGTGGTGGAGCAGACAGACCTCATACAAGCAGCTTTCTGGAGGCGTGGTGGATGAACAAGCTCCAGCACAGAGCCCCGTCTTGGATCCCTACCAGCTGCAATCAGAGTTATCCAGTGTGCCATGAAGGAAATGTAACGACCCTGTCCATGCTTGCTGGACCACGTGTCTAAAGTCACATGCACCTTGTTGCTGACTGCCTTTCCCAATGACTCGATAACATTGTCTTCCACGTGCTGGTATAGTGCTGGAATGGCCTTGCGTGAAAAGTAATGGCGTTTTGAAACCTGCCTGTGGTACAGCACATTCAGCAAATTCACGGAAGGGAGCAGAGTCCACCAGCTGGAAAGGCAGCAGCTGCAATGCGAGTAATTTTGCTAAGCTGGCATTTAGATGCTGTGCTTGGGGATGGTTGGGACTATATTTTCTCTTACGCTGCAGCAGCTGCGGCAACGTAATCTGACTGCGTAAATCTTCAGCTGCTGGGAGGATGTCACATTGTGAGGAAGGACCTGGTACATCCATTACTGTAGCATCATCCCTGTCAGTGGAGGTTGTAGGCAATGACATGGCAGGACATACAGTGGGGGTAGAGACAGATGAGGAGGAGGAGGACCTGCGCAAAGTTTTGCGCCAACGAGATGCGTGGCGGGTGGTCATATGTCGCCTCAAGCACATGGTACCCATGTGTCCGGTGTTTATCCCACGCTTCAGCCTCCTCTGACATAGATTACAAATAGCAACGGTGGGGTCTGCTGCACATTTCTTAAAGAACTCCCAGACAGCAGAGTTCCTGCATGTGTTCTTTGAGACAACAGCGCTCTGCACCGGAGCAGCTCTGACATCTGATGCCTTGGACTGGCTAGTGCTACGGTTGGTCACAGAGGATGTTGTGCCTCGTGTTTGCTTTGCCTCCTCCTCCTCCTCCCTTGATTCCTCAGTTCGATCTGGCACCCAGGTGGAGTCAGTGACCTCATCATCATTGTCATCTTCACCCCCTATCTCTTCGTCACTGGAGCCAACTTGGCAGTATGCTGCAGCTGCTGGAGCAACATGAGTGCCAGTTTTTTGTGTGTCATCACTGGCACCCCCTTCCTCTAGGTTGATTATACTCCCTTGCTCAACCTCAGAGATTGAATCAGAGCACTGTACTTGCTGCGCATCCTCAAGCAGCATGTCACTGTCATTGTAGTCAAACAATTCAGCTGACTCCTCCGTGTGTGATAGCGAGGCTACGGCAGGAGTAGCTGTGGACATGGAGGCTGCATTAGATGCTTTGGCAGCTGAGGTGGACTGTAAAACACTAGAAGCCTGTCTGGCAGAGGACTCGGAGGATGAGGATGGCCTAGCTAGCCAATCCACCAAATCCTCTGTATGTTGCTGCAGGTTAAGAAGACGGCCAGCACCAGTTATAAAGGACAAGCGTGCCCCTGCAGAGGATGCACCACGTCCACCACGACCAGAGGCACAGCCTCCCGACACAGGGACTGCTTGCCCTCTTATCTGTGTCTGGGAGCGTCTGCCTGTCCTTTTTGTTCTTTCAGACATGGTGAGTGATATATAGATTAAATATATACAGAACTCTGATTCAACTCTGGTATAAAGATTAAAGATTTACAGAACTCTGGTATAACTCAGTGAGACACCGTGATAGCTGGCAGCCAGTGACAAGACACAGATTACAATTCCCAGAAACCTCCTATAACTCAGTGAGACCCCCTGATGGGTGCCAGTAACAAGACACAAACTACGATTCGCAGAAATCTGCTACAAGTCAGTGAGACCCCCTGATAGGACCCCCTGATAGCTGGCAACAGTGACAAGACACAGATTACAATTCGCAGAAACCTCCTAAAATGCAGTGAGACCCCTTGATGGGTGGCAGTGAAACCTCCTATAAATCAGTGAGACCCTTTGATGGGTGACAGTGAAACCTCTTATAAATCAGTGAGACCCTTTGATGGGTGGCAGTGAAACCTCTTATAAATCAGTGAGACCCTTTGATGGGTGGCAGTGAAACCTCTTATAAATCAATGAGACCCTTTGATGGGTGGCAGTGAAACCTCCTATAAATCAGTGAGACCATTTGATGGGTGGCAGTGAAACCTCCTATAAATCAGTGAGACCCTTTGATGGGTGACAGTGAAACCTCTTATAAATCAGTGAGACCCTTTGATGGGTGGCAGTGAAACCTCTTATAAATCAGTGAGACCCTTTGATGGGTGGCAGTGAAACCTCCTATAAATCAGTTTGACCCTTTGATGGGTGGCAGTGAAACCTCTTATAAATCAGTGAGACCCTTTGATGGGTGACAGTGAAACCTCTTATAAATCAGTGAGACCCTTTGATGGGTGGCAGTGAAACCTCTTATAAATCAGTGAGACCCTTTGATGGGTGGCAGTGAAACCTCTTATAAATCAGTGAGACCCTTTGATGGGTGGCAGTGAAACCTCCTATAAATCAGTGAGACCCTTTGATGGGTGGCAGTGAAACCTCTTATAAATCAGTGAGACCCTTTGATGGGTGGCAGTGAAACCTCTTATAAATCAGTGAGACCCTTTGATGGGTGGCAGTGAAACCTCCTATAAATCAGTGAGACCCTTTGATGGGTGGCAGTGAAACCTCTTATAAATCAGTGAGACCCCCTGATGGGTGGCAGCCAGTGAGAACACACGGATTATAACAATTCCCAAATATTTTGTAGAAATTAGTGACCCCAAAAATACTGCGTGGTACTGGCTGTGTGACAAGACACAGATCACCTCAATTCACAAATGTTTTAAAGAAATTAGTGAGCCCCAAAATACTGCGTGGTACTGGCTGTGTGACAAGACACAGATCACCTCAATTCACAAATGTTTTAAAGAAATTAGTGAGCCCCAAAATACTGCGTGGTACTGGCTGTGTGACAAGACACACATCACCTCAATTCACAAATGTTTTAAAGAAATTAGTGAGCCCCAAAAAAACTTGCTGGCTGTGTGACAAGACACAGAAGATCACCTCAATTCACAAATGTTTTAAAGAAATTAGTGACCCCAAAAAAACTTGCTGGCACAGTGACAAGACACACATATCAATTCCCTGATATTTTGTAGAAATTAGACCCCCCCAGACCCCCCCAGTAGCGTGGCAGACCGGCAGTAACAACACACAACAATCTCCTCTGAAATTTCCTCTGAAATGCGTGCAGAATCAGCGCGTGGAATCGTTATATAGTGTGCTGCGGGACTTAACTCTGTGAGCCCATGATTGGGCAAAATTTGCCCGATCAGGACTCTGAGCGGTGATTGGCATACTGTTGAACCTGTCTTGCATCAGACCTGTGGTCAGGTGCAAGGCTGTAGCCAATTACGAGATTCAGGCCAGTGGGAAAATGCATTGTGGGCCATTGTGATGCATTGTGGACTCAAACATGCGCCGAACACCCGGAAATGTTTGGAGTTCGCGATCTACCCGAACAGGATAAATTCGGGCCGAACTCCCAAACTGTCCGAACCCGAACCACTCATCCCTATGTAGCAGGAGACAGAAGACAAATTGAAGTACTGTAGATACTCGAGTATACTGTATTTGTGAAAAAAATTAACATAGAAATTGAAGGGGTTGCGGTATTCTCGAGACATCTGTAAAAAAAAAACTTGCACTCAGGTGGGTGGAGAGCTCGGCATGTAAGCACAGCTCCGTGTTAGGCTGCCTCGTGCTGTTATTATTATTATTATTCTTCTTTATTTATAAAGCGCCAGCATATTCCGCAGCGCTGTACAATAGGCACAGTATAGACAGGGTTACAATACATTGAACAACATTTGACAAACAGTACAGGAGGAGATGAGGGCCCTATTCCCGTAGGAACTCACAATCTGGGAGGGTTGGGGTTGGAAACAGGAGGAGAGGACTGTAAGGTGAGAGTGATTGATGATTGCGTCAGTGAGTTGGGTGGTAGGCTTCCCTAAATAGGAACGTTTTAAGGGAGCGTTTGAAGGAAGAGAAGTTAGGGGAAAGTCTGACAGTACGAGGGAGAGCGTTCCAGAGAGTGGGGGCTGCGCGTGAGAAATCCTGCAGTCTATCATGGGAAGAGGTGATGCGGGGAGAAGCTAGGCGCAGGTCACTGTTTGACCTTAGGGAGCGGGCTGATTAGTGAGGACAGGTAGTGGGGAGCTGAGTTAGTGAGGGTTAGTGTTGTCAGGGGGACTCGGCGGGAGGAGGCAGCAACAGACACTTCACTGGTCGGGCTGTGCGGGCGCTGGAAGCGCAGTCGTAGCTGGTTTGGGAAACTCTTTGTGTGCGTGGTCAAGGGAGGAGGAGAGGATGAGCCACTGGTGTTCGGACAAATCGAATGCGGGGCCTGAAGAGCTGGAGTGATACGAGCCGTGTCTCACCGGGACAACCACGACCCAGAGCTGGTGGTAAGAGAGCCTGGAGCCTCGAACTACAGCACCCAGGGAAACCCAACCAGGACTCAGTAAACCTCTACCAGGAGCAGTCGGGTTAGTATGTGCACACTTAGTGCGCTCATCTAATCGAAGCCATGCACGAATGCACTTGAGAGCGGAAGGAACGTCCGTGAGAGTGGACGTTCCTTCCACTCTGTCGCCCTTGTGGCCACCTCGCTCAGCGCTACAAAGCTCCTTGCGTTATTTTCGAGGCTCAAGGTCACATCGCATCTTAATAATGCAGTACCGGCTGGGTGGAGTAGAGGTAACATCACTGCTCTGTGTGGAGAGAGCCTGTGAAGACATGGGTTCGATCCCCAGGAGCACCTCTCCAGGAAGTGTCCTTGGGCAAGACACCTAACGGTACATTCTCACCACCCAGGACATACTTAAAAACGAGAGAAATCTCAATGTATCCTTCCTGGTAAAATCCTTTCTAAAAAAAATAATTTCCATCCATCACATTATACTCGAGTCGCACTATACTCAAGTATCTACGGTTTATAGAAAACCGTATCCTATAGAAAATTTGCAGAGAAAATAAGCTTTAAAAACGGTCTGATAAAAGTATGCAAAAGATTTTTGGGTAGAGTTGAATTTTTATGCTATAAATTCTATTCCATCAAAATAATTTCGACTGCTCCCACAAAACGCAGTTGACAATGACACTAGGTGACAAATTGGAGCATCTGGTTTTTGCTGTCAATTGTTTGGTAATACTAACAGGGTTATTCAAAGAGATCCGAATTCTAGCAGGTAACTGAACAGTGAAATTCAGCATACGCTTACCTTTCCTGGCCATTCGGCTATTCAGAGAGCAGGCAGTTCGCCAAATCCTGGTGAATTGCCTGCACATACGGTGCCTGTTCGTTGCCTGTTCGAGGGCAGTGAAATCCCCATAGAGAAGCAATGCTTCGGCTATTCAGAGAACAAAACCCAGCAGTGAAAAGTTGCCGAATTGCCCTGCTTTACGGTGGTTTCATGCGGCAGATTTATTCAGGCGAATCCCATAGGCTTCAATGTTAAAAATATTCCCGTTTTAATTCAATATCTAATAAACCGCTGTTTATATTATTCTGCAGTCTAAAGTCTGTTTTGCGGTGAGTGTTCGTCGGGTTTGCGGAGGCTTTTCCCTACACTACGACGGCCCTTGTGGTGCTTGCTGAATAAACTGCAGGGTCGCCGAAATGGGATCGCCAAATCGCACCGAATTGATGAGAACGAAAAGTCACCGAACGTGCGGTGACTTTGATTCTCTTTGAATAACCCTGTAAACCTTTTGCTATTTAACTGTTAAGTTGTAAATAATTTTAAGAAAAATTAATCAAACTGATGCTACAATTGCTCTCACGATGCATTACGTTAACCCTTTATCATGCATTATAAACACCATACAACATGGTGCTTAGGTTCCTGACTGTGATCTCCAGCACTATAACAAATGGTACTATATAAATAGTCTTTATCAATGACATATTTTATTCCGTATAGCACATGCTTATGATAAATGCCAAAAATAGGAATAAGTCTTAAATGAAGAATCTGAAGAATGTCAGTAGGTTAGGTTTACATCTTTATTACATGTATATTTACATGCCGGTCTAATGTAAATCAGCACAGAGAATGGAGTTTCTTCACCAGTATAAAGTGCAATGTCTGCAGCCTAGAAAATGACATTTTCATATGTGACTATTTAATGGGAAATGGGCAGAGCAGAACAGTTTTACAACTCTTTCCGGAGGGTTTACACATTGATCTAACCATTGCCATTTAAATACTTTGTAACTAAAAACCTAAAATTATTCATGTAATACAAACCAACGTCCCAAAACAGTAATAATATTTACCAGTATTTTGTTCTCTAGTGCCAAGATTTATATAACATGTTCTCTAGTTGTATTTAATATGTGACATTGCTGTTACTGTTATAAATACAGCGGTAAGTAATATTGCGGCATGGAAAATGATATAGCAATCCCATGGCGAATTAAAACAATATTCGCCGACATATCTAAATGTTAAAGCACGACAAATACAAAAGCATTAAAATCCACCTAAAATATGTCTGTAGTGCTATTTGTCTTCAAATTGTGTTCTATGAATATTCACTTCCCTTGAGCATTCTCACATTCTGTAATGCTGGAAGTAAAATTAATGGGTAATTGTAGTTTGTTTAATTTTCAATCTTATTTATTTTGGTAACAGTTACATGGAGTGAAAAAATATGTGTGTCCATCAAGTTCAGCCTTTCACACAACACCTACCTCTGTTGATCCAAAAGAAGGCAAAAAACCCAGTCTGAAGCACACACCGAATATGCAACACACTGGGAAAAAAATCCTTCTTGACCCCAGAATGGCGTCAGATTTCTCCTTGGATCAAGCAGCTTTAACCCACATATTAAATATTATAACCCTTAATGTTATGTTTTTGCAGGAAATCATCCAGCCGTTGTTTAAAAGTCTGTACAAACGCTGACCCAACCACCTCAACAGGCAAAGAATTTCACAGCTTTATTGTTCTCACCGTAAAATAACCCTTCCTATGCTTTAGGCTGAATTTCCTTTCATCCAGTCTAAATGGGTGACCCCGTGTCCTGTGTATAGTCCTGTTAATGAATAGGTTTCCAGACAATGGTTTATAATGGCCCTGTATGTATTTATATAAGGTTATCAGATCCCCTCTAAGGCGCCGTTTCTCTAAACTAAACAGGTTTAAGCTTGTTAGTCTTTCCTCATAACTTAACCCTTCCATTCCCCTTATTAATTTAGTCGCCCGTCTCTGCACTTTTTCTAGCACCATTATATTCTTTCTTAAGACAGGTGCCCAAAATTGCACGGCATATTCAAGGTGCGTCTTATCATTGAATTATAAAGAGGCAAAATTACATTTTCATATACTTTAAACCCAATTTGTGGATTAAAGGAGGTTTTCAACATGCAGTGTCAAACCTCACAAACGTGAAAAGCAAATGATTTTCTTCAAAATACTTATGTCGATAATCGTTCCAGCCACTGCTTCTTATTTTATACCTTGAAAGATAGAAATACAACACTTCTCTTTGCGTAATATCTTGATAATACAAGTTTCCCGCTTAGTACTATATCCCCCCTGATTCAAAGCTCACTCTTTCCGGAGCTCCATTAAATATATATAGGGATAGCTCTGTGGATCACGCCTTGCCCACTTTTCATTCAGGATGGGGCCCTCCTCCTCCTTCTTCCAATTTGGAATGATTCGCCAGAACCATGTATAAAGAATAAATCACATAGTGCAGAACACCCTTTTTTTCATAAACACTCCAGCGAGATTGATAAGTAATTCACTCACTTGGTTCTGAGCCCAGAATGACAGTGGCTCTCCTGTCTAAGCGCTCCTTGGGATTTTCAGGGATTCCCTTTACCCTTCTTTATGAACGCCTCTCAAACTGAATACTCCAGTAAATAGTTGGGAAAAAAGGAGGAAAAATAAATAAAATTAAATAAAAACAGCGGTACTAAAATAAAATCACATTTATTAAAATACAAATTAAAAAATGAATCTTCCCATAACCATAGTCGCCAAGACGCGTTTCGTCGATAGCATGTCCGACTTCCTCAGTTGGCTGGTTGGAAGTGAGACATCCCTTCTCTATTCCCATTTTTATAGTCTGTCCATTAGTTATTAATTAGTATCCGCTGTTTTCAATCTTCCTCAACTTCTCCTTTTCCCATAGTTACTTCCGCTCGTACGTACATCCAGCGGACATACGACGTCACCTCCGTACCTCTCTTTCCCTCTGCGTTTCCACACATGCGTGTTACATCTTTGTTTCTTTCGGTTTCATTTTCAACCGTCAATAATGATCGCCTAAACTGGAAAAAAATATCATCAACCACCTTCCAAAGCTAGGCTTTACTCTATAGGAGGCACTTTACACTTTTTTGACTCGTACTCTCTCCTATTTTATAAGAAGTGTATCATGAAAAATCCACTTCATCTCCTCCCGGGCCAGCTCTTTATCAATATCCCCCCCTCTCCAATGTCCTTTCACCCTTCTAATCCCAGTAAATGTTAACCCCTCTAGGTTGCTCTGGTGGACTTCTTTAAAGTGGAGAGATAAAGATAAACTGTGTTTTTCAAAGCCCCGTTTTATATTATAAATATGTTCTCTAACTTGAACATATACAGGGTTATTCAAAGAGATCCGAATTGGGGTCGAAAGGCATTCGAAGAGTGCCTTCAGGGTACGCTTACCTTTTCTGGCCATTCGGCTATTCAGAGAGCAGGCAGTTCGCCAAATCCTGGCGAATTGCCTGCACATACAGTGCCTGTTCAAGGGCAGTGAATCCCCATAGAGAAACAGAGCTTCGTCTATTCAGAGAACAAAAACCAGCAGTGAAAAGTTGCCGAATTGCCCTGCCATTCGGTGGTTTAATTCTACAGATTCATTCAGGAGAATCCCATAGGCTTCAATGTTAAAAATATTCCCGTTTTAATACAATATCTAATAAACCATTTATTATTATATTCTGCAGTAAAAAGTCTCTTTATTTATAGATTTTTTAGGATCTTTTAGGCATTTTTTGTGGCGAAAATATTTTTTCCATTTTATTTTTAAATTGTTTTTTCTTTTTTTCTGTAATAGCCCTTTTTATTATCATTCATTGGATCTTATATGTAAATTTCAGACATTTTCATTCTGTAGTTTCTTTACAAACAGCGTTTCACTTTTCAAACATTCAAGCAAACTGTTTTTTTTTTACCTCCATTCGTCTGCGGTCTTGGCTTTTTCCGGCAGCTGCTCTGCGCTGTGATCGGCTCCTGCTCGGGTTTCTCCGGCGTGTTCGGTGAGGTTAATCCAGATGTTTTTGCAGGTTTCGGTGTGCATTCGCCTGGGTTTTGCGGTGAGTGTTCGTCAAGTTTTCGGCGACTTTTCCCTGCACTACGACAGCCCTGTGGTGTTTGCTGAATATACCGCAGGGTCGCCGAAATGGGATCGCCAAATCGCACCGAATTGAAGAGAACGAAAAGTCACCAAACGTGCAGTGACTTTTCGATTCTCTTTGAATAACCCTGCCAGTGTTCTGTTTGTTTTACCTATGTATCTATACCCACACGGACATATCAACATACAGTATATATTACTTGTTTTGATCTACATGTGATACAGTCAATTAATTAGGGATTAATGTCTCTAATTAATAGAAATCCTAGTGTAATTTGTTTCTGATAGATATTTATAAAATGTTTATCAGAAACAAATTACACCAGGATTTCTATTAATTACAAGTATCCCAGGACAGGGCAGCAAAGTGACATATTGTAATATTAAATATTCCTATAAATCAGGGGTCAGCAACCCCATCCCTCCAAATGCTTTGCAAATATATTTCCCTTGAGGCTTTGCAAACCTAATGTGCAGTCGAGCATCACGGGAATGTAGTTTCAAAACATCTGGAGGGCCGTAGATGCCCACACCTGATATACAGTATAGTATTGGCTTATCTTTGGCATTATTTTGTAATCTGAATATTCAACTGCATAATTATCCTATTGATCTATAACATACTATTTTATCTTGCAGCATTACATTCTGGCATTTGGAGGTATAATAGCAATTCCATTAATACTTGCTGAACCCTTGTGTGTCAAACACGACCATGCAGTTAAAAGCCAGCTTATTAGCACCATATTCTTTGTATCGGGATTATGTACACTTCTTCAAACAACTTTTGGCACCAGGTAATACAGTTTTTGTTGTTTTCATCTCAAAAGCACAACTTTTTGCAGTAATAATATTGTCATTTATGAATGCATTAAGGAAACTGTTTCCACATTATAAAACACAGAAATACTCTAAAACAAATGCTCTGTGCCTCAATCATGGTTAGCAAATGCTCTGTGCCTCAATCATGGTTAGCAAATGCTCTGTGCCTCAATCATGGTTAACAAATGCTTTGTGCCTCAATCATAGTTAACAAATGCTCTGTGCCTCAATCATGGTTAACAAATGCTCTGTGCCTCAATCATGGTTAACAAATGCTCTGTGCCTCAATCATGGTTAACAAATGCTCTGTGCCTCAATCATGGTTAACAAATGCTCTGTGCCTCAATCATGGTTAACAAATGCTCTGGGCCTCAAACATTTAAAAGAAAATCTAGTTCATGTTTTAGAAGCTTATTCCCAACAAAACTGGATAAGAGGTAGAGGTAAAAGTATAGTCACAAAAGTAACAAAACAGAATGTCTGTAAGAACATACAGGTAGATTTAACCAAAAGATAACACGAGTGCAGTAATTCCGGAATCTAGTGGAGACTGTTGGGCTATAATGTTTAGTGTGGTCACTATGGCTTCCTTTTGTTCCTGGTACTCATGTCCAGTAGTTATTAGCTCACACGTTAAGTTACTTTGGACAGTAAACTTTAGTGACCACAGATGATTCCCACAGATGTAGAGCAAGACCCTTATGTTGTTGCCTGTTGTTAGCAGTGTCATAGACCCTTGTTTTTGCTCACTATTAGTGTACAGGGTACTCCAGTCGTGTACCCCTCGCTTAGAGAGGTATCCAATATGTTTGGGTTCGATTTGTTTAGGAAATAAAATATAGTCTGTTTGAAGACAATATTCTTTTAAAATATCAGTTGATTCAGTTGTTAAAATGTAATTTGTTTACAGATCCACTAGGGTTGTTTTTTCCAGAATGGGAGTCATCTTTGTTTACTAAAATTTACTTTGCAAAGTCTCAATGCGGCACTTAATGTGTGAGCTAATTACTACTGGGCATAACTACCAGGGAAAAAAGGCAGCCGCGGTGGCCACACTAAACAATATAGCCCGACAGTCTCCACTAGATTTTGGATGACTGCACTCGTGTTATGTTCGGGTTAAATCTACTTGTGTGGTCTTACAGACATTTTGTTTTGTTACTTTGGTGACTTGCATATGATTAAGTGACATGCATGGCTTGGTCAGGACCCGTGTGCCAGTTTTTCTTGCAGCCATTTTTCTTTCATTGGGATTCTCATTCTCTTTTAGTGGATGTGGGGTCGTTGTCCTCCTTGACCACCCAATGGACAGAATGCAGGTGTTCTATAGGCATTCCTCAGTTTTCTCACAGTGATTTAATCAGGCCAGTCCTGAAATTCTCTAGAGTCAGAGTCTGCATTTGCCTTGCAATGTGGCCAGCCTCTGATAGGGTTATTCAGAGATAGGGGAAAACCAGGAGAATGACTGGAGAAGTGAAAATTCTAGGTCAAAATAGCCAAACCAAAAACATTCTCCCATTTTTCTCACTTTCCAAATCGGCTATTTGGTCTAGAGTGTTCTCTTCTCTTGCCAATTCTCCTGGTTTTCACCTTTCTCTGAATAACCCTGTTATTCACTGTTTGCCACTTTGGAGTTGACACATGGGCCATTTTTTTTACTTGCATATTTTTCTGCACCTTTGAATGTTTTCTTGGATCGGCAAACATGTGACTCCATTTTTGGTCAACTCTCACGCAATAGTGATCGTGGATTCCTATACTTATAATGGTGAGAATGTCCCGTCTCCATTTATACTGACTTGTGGATATTTCAAGCAGTGATTAGATTGCAGGAGTTTGCTGCTCTTTCATCATTACAATTTCAAGGATTATTGTTTTTGAGCAATGGCAGCTAGAGGTTACTTTTATTCGCCAATAAATCCAAGTTATTAATATGAAAGGTGTATGCCAATTTTCTCCCAGAAATAACGTGTCACTTTAAGTCTGAGAAACATGGATTTGAGATATTTTTAATTAAGAGTATTATACAACCAACAACCATGCTATGCGTTTCTCTCATGTTACGGTCATTATATAACGATCATGTAACTTACTAAATTAAATATCATGAAACAAATTCATAAAATGAAAACAGGTGAAGAGCATGTTTTTAGACACAGAATAGTCATGCTATGATTTGGTCTGTAGGCAAATAAAAGATTTTAAGTCATTATTTGAATTATAACTAATATGATGCACATGCGATTTAGGCACTTGGCTTTGATGTAGTAAAATAGGCGTATAATTCGCTTTTAATTCCATTAATGCAGAATATAACTTTCATGGCAAGGCCAAACAACACAACTATTTTTTTTATAAATGGACCTTTGGTTAAATAAAGTCAGAGGGCAGAGTAGCTGGCAGACAAAAAATAGCGCAATCGTTGAAGAGTATTTCGAAAATTACTCTGCATTTAACCCCTTCACTGTCAAGATCGAGATAACTCAGGACTTCAAAGGCACCATCAGGTCCCGATATTGAGTTATCTCGATCTGCAGCTCTGAAGGACAAAAGCAAATAAATTTAATTTGCTTTTGGGCTGCAGAAGGTGCCCCCAAAGTTTTAGCCTTTGTGGGCATAAGGCCCAAGGTGCTAAAACTGTTTAAAATCGACTGATGAATGACCTGACATATCGAGCTTTTAGCAGCCGATGCAGGGAACCACAAGTTGCTGCTCAAACTAGTGTAACTCCATTTGGCCAGTAGATGGCGTAATATGCCTGCCAAATAGGTTATTAAAGTAAGGAGTACACTGGGAATATTAACAAATAACTAACTGTATAATGAATAATGATTTTTCAAAAAACCACTGGTTCCTGACAATTTGTTTTTTTTGGAAAATCACTTGGTAGTGAAGTGGTTAAATTATAGGAACATTGCATAGTACTTCTCCCTTCACTACCAAGATTGACTATACTTAATCTATGAGGCAGCTCCTGGTGTCCTGATATCAAGTGTAGTTATTGTGGTGTTCCACAAGTGAAATGCAAAGGAAGATAGTTTATGGCAAACAAAATTCTTTTGCAACTTGCCTCCAGAACATGTGATTAAAGTTTTAGTAACGTGGGCATGATTCCAGAGGTGCTAACACTTTTTAAAACCAGCTGGGAATGCATCTATTAGACATATCTTCAACATTTACTGCAGGGAGACCTGAACAGCAGTAACACCTATTGGCCAGCAGATGGCGATATCTGCCTACCAAATAGGTTATTACAGTAAGGAATACATTGGGAATATTCCCAAATATTTCTTACTGTATAATTAATTAGAAATGATTTTCAGATAAATCACATGTTCTTGACAATGTTTCTTTTGGAAATCACCTTGATAGTAAAGGGGTTCAAAACTAGCATATGTATTCACTTGAAATATTCATGTAGCAGGGAGTATGGCCATTCCAAGTAATGCTTCAAAATCCAGACTGTGCTCTGTGTATCTTGGCTGTAGGATTTATTTTGTATATTGAATACAGTCACAGTATGAGTAAATGCTAGAGTCACGATATAACATGATTGTCTGCGACGTCGAGGCACATGCAACAATAATAAACTAAAAGATAGCTCTGTTATTAAACTAAATAAAATAGTTCTTGACTGGAGTATTATACAGGTTTTATGGTTGCCATAATATATTCAGGGCCCTATTTCCTAATTCGCACTAACATGGGGACGCTAAAAGGGAAAATCTGTGCTTGCAGATGTTATTGTGATATTCCAGGGCAGGCGCTACCTCCGCACCTTGCCCTGGAATGCAGTGCTAACCGCTGGGATACTCAAGGTACCACTTCTGCACTGCCACGAGTATCACCTCCTGGAGTCCATAGGACTCTGCGCCGCTGAGTTATCATCGAGGGAGACTGGGAACTACTCGTTCCCAGTCTCAATCGGCTTGGGGCCAGAAGAAGTGGAGGATCGGGCCACTGTCCACGCTGCGGGATGAGCGATGAGTATCAGATTCATTGGGGGAGGTTTAGAGGGTTCTTCATGATTCTGCAAATGCAGAATGCATGTAGCACCCGCTTTTAGAAATTTTCTAAAATTTTGCCTTGTGCGTACTGACGGTAAATAGCGCTAGCACCTTACCTATTGAAACGCTAATATACGTTTGCACTCCCCATTTTAAGTATAGGAGGTGCAAAGTACATTCAGCTTGCGGAAGCTGACGTAATAAACGATGCGCTAACGGGGGTAGTGTCAGGAATGTAATTTGGGTGGTATGCATTAAACGCACTTATCCTGGCACTAACTCTTGCATATCGAGGTGCTAACGTTAGAGAATAGTGCCCCTAGTCTGGTAAAAATATATAAATTAAAGCTATTTAGTTACAGGGTTATTCAGAGAGAGGTGCAAACCAGGAGAATGACTGGAGAAGTGAAAATTCTAGGTCTAAATAGCCGAACCATAAAAATTCTCCCATTTATCTCCCTTTCCAAATCGGTTATGTGCTCTAGATTGTTCATTCTCCTGGCAATTCTCCTGGTTTTCTTCTCTCTCTGAATAACCCCCTTAATTCTGCTTCCTCAGCAGCCTTCATGAGCATGTAAACTCTTTATATTCCTGGTTCAGAAGGGAGGGAAAGAGATATACAGGAGATAGCAGGATACAATTGGAGAGTGAGGAGGATGGAAAACAAATCTAAAAGAAATAATTATCTGGAAAGCCTGTTAGAGAATTTAAAGAGAATTATGATGCAGGGTAGCAGTAGATATCATTTATTTAGGGTGCAGTTGAACCATACTAGAAGATCCCTTTTAAATCTGATGATAGTATTTCATTACTCCTTAAACTCTTTACTACCAAGATCGAGTGTACCCAATCTTTATCGCACCTGTCGTTGATCTGATATTCGGTTTGGGCTAATTCTGAAGCAATGCAAAAGAATTTCGATCATTGCAAGAAAAATTTACTTGCAAATGGGCAAAAGGTGCCGAGGTCCAAAAATAGTTTTAACAACTTGGAACTTTTGGAGTCAAAACTGAGGCAAAGCTATGTTATGGAGATGTAATAGCATATTTTAGCCAGCAGATAGCACCATTCGCCTGGCAAATAATGCATACTGTTTGAAAAAGTGCTTTTTCAATTTTCAGCTACATTTTCACTGTATGGCTACTACAAAGTGGTTTTCCATAAATTCAATGGGTCCTGGCAGTGGTTTTATAGGAAACAACTTGGTTTTGAAGGATAAAATAGGATTGACATACTCTATGCACACAGGGTTATTCAGAGAAAGGTGAAAACCAGGAGAACTGGCAAGAGAAGAGAACATAGCCTATTTGGAAAGTGAGATAAACGGGAGAATTTTTCTGGTTTGGCTATTTTGACCTAGAATTTTCACTTCTCCTGCCAATTCTCCTTTCACCTTTCTCTTAATAACACTGATAGGAAATATTATGGTTTAGAATAAATGTAAACACATCAGGCTCACAAAAGTATCAATAATGACCCTAATTATTGTTTTTTTTTATATACTTATTTTCCTAGGTTACCAATTCTCCAAGGTGGTACATTTAGCTTAATCACACCAACCCTAGCAATACTATCTTTACCTCAGTGGAAATGTCAGGATTTTGAAATCAATCCACTCAATGGAACAGAGACAAACTTTACTGCAGATCCGGAATTATGGCAAAGACGTATGCGAGAAGTATGGGATTTACATTTTCTAGATGATTTTCTAACCTATAGCATATGCTTTTGTGCCTCTATAAAACTATTACTCTGTTCATATTTTTTTATATTAGTATCATTAAGATCAAGATGGTATTTTTAGATTTAGATGGTTTTAGAAGTGTATTTTTTACTCTGGAAAAAATGATTTTATCAAGAATTTATCATTTTCAACTTATTTTTTGTAAACAATACAAATGGTAATTATATCCTAATGCACAGCCTGTAACATATGGAGATAAAGTAAGGTTATCATGTACACTGGAGATTTATTGTGGCTATGTTCATTATTCCCTTCCCAGACATTTCTGAGAGTGAGAGTGGGGTGAAACCACACATTTCTTAAAAACTAAAATATGGTACAAATCGACAAACAAAATATTAAGCTATTAGCAAGAATTTACAGTTTATCAATGTTATATCTAGAATAAGGTTGCATGAAACAGGTTTCTGCAAGGAAATCTAGACTTAATTAACAGGATATTTGTTGAGATCCATGATTCAAACTTTTCATCAATGTAAGCAGGGCCGCCATCAGGGCATTACAGCCCATGCTGTGGTAAGGGGCCCGGGGACTGGGGGGGCCCGCCGTCGGTGGCTATATTTACTTTACTCCACAGGCCTCGGAGGAGGTACTGCGGCCTACTGGGCCCGGCCGTCAAGCAGTGACTCAAAGATGGCGGCCAGCAACCGACGGGCCCCTCTGATGTCAGAGGGGGCGCGCCAGACATCTGCAGGCAGCCCATGCCCCCTCCGATTCCATCAGGCTTCCCCCCGAGTCACGGCACCACACGTGTACTCTGCAGCGCTGTGAGGAAGTGATCATATAACGTCACTTCCTCCCAGCGTTCCATGATGCACGTGGAGCCACACAGGAGAGAAGCACCGGCTCGAGTCCCAGCCTCCCAGGTAATTGATTACTGGGAAGGGGAGGGAATGAAAGTAAATGAAATTAAAACGGGAGGGGACCCCCTTGGGGCTCCGAGCGAGAGCACACCTGGTGAAGCTCTCCTGCTGGTCAGAGCGGATGGTCAATGTAGAGGTGCAGATGCTTACGAGTTACCTCCTTGGACAGAGTGGCTGCTGCAGTTCCTCTCATATCTATCGTGGCGGTTGCTCTGTGTGCTTTCCTGGGAGATTTACGACCAGGTGGTGCTCTTATCTGTCTGCTAATTTCACAACGCCGCCCGCCGGCTCCCGGGGAGACCCTGTGGCTGGCTGGTGATGATTGATGGTCTGAATACCTCCTGAGTTGCTGTGTTTTACGGGGGTTTGTTTGGAGTGCCACCATGTGCTTCCCTGCCTGCCCCGACTCAAAGATAATTTTTGGACTCGGGATGAAGAGACTCTCTAATTGTTTTTTGTTTTGTTTGTTTTCCTCTCCCATGTTGTTTTTTTTCTTGAATACTGTGGACTATTTTTCTGACGTGCTATAGGTTTGTTTTCCTTATTTGATTTGCCCCCCCCCCTTCCTGCTGCAGTGTGGTAATGGGAGCGTCCAGGGGTCGGGCTGGCAGATGCCATGTCTCTGACTGCCAGGTTTGACCCTGGGGGTCCTCCTGCTTTGAGTTTTGTTTTCTTTTTGGCTGCATGGGAGTTGGAAGGGATTTCTGTGCCTTACCTGTCCTTTCTCTCCCCTTCTTTTTCTTTTATTTTCCTTTTTATTACTTGCTGACTGTATTGCCTGTTTTTCCTCGATATTCTGTTTGAGACTAAGGCTGGGTTCACACAGCCCGTTTTTTGACGCGCACAACACGTGCGTTTTTTACGCGCGTATTGCGCAAACGTTAAAAACGCATGAACGCGCATTGCAGCACGTTCACGGACACAGACTGCAGAGTGAACGCGCTGCAATACTCCCCAAAGAAGCTCCTGTACTTCTTTGGGTGTAGGACGTTTTACAGCGCGTTCCTGCTTGCTGTAAAACGCCCAGGTGTGAACGGCCCCCATAGGAAATTATGGGATTTCCGTGTTTCGCGTTTTACAGCGCGCAGCAACGTGCTGTAAAACTCTGAGGTGTGAACGGGGACTTAGTGTGACGGCCCTGCATGGCCACTTTTGATGACCTGCTTTGGCCCTGTGTGGCCATTTTTGCTTATGTTTGACCTATTAGACTATGAAAAATTCAAAAATAAAGAATTTAAAAAAGAAACTAAAACGGAGGAGGGGGGAATGAAATGAACATGAGAACTAGGAGTGGGGTGAAATGGGCTGAAAATGGATGTGGGGAGATGGACATGATAAAGGGAGGGGGACCTGAAAAAGGAGAGACTCATTGCCTTTACCATTGGAGGTCTATTGCTGTGGATTATGTGTACATTCATACTCACTGCGTTTACCGTGAGTTCTATTGCCGTGGATTATGTGTACGTTCATACTCCCTGCCTTTTACCATGTGAGTTCTATTGCTGTGGTGTTCTGTGATGCTTAACCAGTGGAATAATATAATTATACTTTTATGCTACATTGTTTGCACTAATACACATTTTATGTGATTTTAAGGTATTCATATTATTTTTTAATCAAAATTTCATACTGTCTTAAATTATTTGAACCAGATATTTTTTTATGTTAAATGTGCTGTTGTGCGAGCAATATGTGTGATTTTAAGATATTGGGACTAACACACTGTAATGTGATCACGATTCACACTAAATATTGTATTTCCTATGGGAAGAGGGGATCGGGGGGGCCCCATTCCGAGGGTCTGTAAGGGGCCCCAAAATTTCTGATGGCTGGCCTGAATGTAAGTATAGTTGTTCAAACTCGAGGGAAAGAAACAATTAAAAACAGAAATATCCACAATATTCAAATTTCAGCTAACCCAAAAGGAAAAACTAAAAAGAGCTCACATCATTTAAAAATGTACTAACAATACCACAGTGAAAAAGTAAATGTATTAAATTTGTTTAATTAAAATCCATGACATCACAAACTCAAAGCTGTCACATGTACATATTGGTATTAAGTCCCCATAATTTATTTATTTATTTATAAAAGATTTTACCAGGAAGGATATATTGAGATTTCTCATGTTTTCAAGTATGTCCTGGGTTCAAGAACATTCAATTGTTACAGTTGTTACAGAAATACAAAGTCACAGTTACAAGTACTTATACAGCGCAACCAGATTTCGTAGCGCTTTACAATGGGGAAGCACAAACAGCAGACTTACATGATACAAGAGGAAATACAACCCTGGTCGTAGGATAACTGTCCAGCCCAGGTAATACATCACTTTAAACCAAGAGCTCAGGCAGACAACCCATGAGCTTACACTCTAAGGAACTAGGATAACTGAAACAAATGGGAGCAGAGAGAAGGTGAAACTGGTCGCCAGTAGAATATCGTAGGGATTGCATGAAAAGGACCAGATGTTTGGGCTTAGTAAGGGTAATTAGTGAGAGAAGTGGAGACAGCTGGAAAGTGGAGCTGAAATTAGGGACCGACCCTGGGTAGGCAGGTGGATGGGGAGGGTGGGTGGGGGCAGCAGAGGGAAGCAATGGAAGTGAGTCTGTGATATGTATGCTGTGGAAATAGAATGAGGTTTGTGAGAATGCACAGATAGCCCCTATTAAACATGTGAAGGAGGGAGGAGGAGGGAAAAACAAACAGATATTTGAAATGGAGGGAGATTCAAAATACTTCAAAAGACTAGTCACAGAATAATAAATGCAGACATAAAAATACAATTGCAAGATACCCATGTCCATAATCTTGCAGGTCCAACTACAACTTGCAATTTAATTTGGTCAACTTGGAGCACGTGGTCAACTGTATCAAAGGTGGCAGAGAGGTCAAGAAGGATCAGTAGAGAGTAGCACCCATTAGATTTAGCTGTTGCAAAGGTCATTGGTCAGCTCCATAAGAGCTGTGTCTGTTGAGGGCAATTGTAAGATTAAGTACTTTATTATTACAATGACTTGCTATGTCCTTAATACATCAGAGGGTTAACAAACAAAAATTACATATTGCATTCACAGGCACCATGTTGTTAATTTACGTATATTTATCGTTAGTATGACTCACTAATGAGTAATTTGAGCTAGAACGAAAAGGATGTCTGCTCTGAGCCTTTTTATCTTGTGTTACATGAATTAATTTAATTTCCCCATCTTTATCCTACAGCCATCTAGAAACATACATCAGTTAATTCCTTTAATTTACAATTAAATGGGTTCCGCTCATTCCCTCTATTATATGTTCCCTTATGTGCTCATGCACACTGAGTAAAATGTCGTGAATTTGTTTATTTCCTTCATTTTAATAGTTAATGGTGCCGTCGGGGTTTGTTGAACCGGTTGGCTTATTAGAGATATATAAGAAAACAGTACAATTTTTTTTATACTTATTAACTTATAACTATAACTAATGGGTGGGTTACAAAGTCAATTTAATTTATTCCAGACATTTCCATTGACCCTTGAAGTTAATATTGACTGATATGCAGACAACTCAGCCATTCTTTATTGTTTTTATTCCATCTTCAGTGAATTCTTCATAGTCTGCAGATTAAGATAACATTAATATACAGCCACTGCTTTTGACTTGAGGCTATGGGTCTATTTCATTTGCAGTCTCTTTCTTTTAGCTGTATTCATGATACAAAACATGCATTTATTTCTGCACAATCAATAGGAAAGTTAAAATTGTAGATGTATATATCTTCTGTGGCAGGTAAAATCAAAATAGAACATAATGAAATACACTGCCTGGCAAAAATAGTCACACAATTTAATATTACACTGGATCACCTTTTGCTTTGATTCTGCCACCCATTTTCTGTGGCATCATTTCAATAAGCTTATGCAATGTCACAACAGTTATTTCTGTCCAGAGTTGTTGTATTCATTTGTCATCAGGATCTTGTATTGATGATGGAGAGTCAGATTGTTGCATAAAGTCTTCTCCAGCACATCCCTACAATTCTCAATGGGGTTAAGGTCTGGACTGTGCGGTGGCCAATCCATGTGTGAACATGATGTCTCATGCTCCCTGAACTACTTGCACAGTTTGAGCCCAATGAATTCTGGCATTGCCATCTTGGGAAGTGCTCCATCTGGGAAGAGAAACCCATGGATGGAAAAACCTGTCATTCAGTATATTCAGGGAGTCACATGACCTCATTTTTTGAGTATATCATGTTGCTGAACCTCCACCTGGCCAACTAAAGCAACCCCAGATTATAACAGGCTTGTACGGTAGGTGGTGACTTTTTTTGGCAGGTATTGTATCATGAAAACAAACAACGTTAATTGTAATGGAACACGATTCCATTATGTTGAAATCATAAAGTTCCAACAATTGAAAATGCTATCGTGACAGAAATAATAGTGGTAGATTTTTCTAAATAATTAAATAAAATAATCTAGCCAGGTAAACCCTATTACACATAGTAACTTCATTTGATTTCCATGAAATGTGATTTATAGAAAAAAAGGAAGGGAGTCATTGTCAGGGATCCCTACCGCTGGTCCTGGGTTGCACTCCGGTCCCGGGCGCTGACGGGCATTCTGACGCTCCTAGCGTCCATCCATCCTCCTCCCTCGTGGCCCGGCTGCAGAGTGAACCGCGCGTCACACGCTTTCCCGGGCTATCAGAGAACGTTGTACGCAGGGACGCTCAGAACGGCCGACGGCAGTCCGCACGTCATCAGAGAACTCCCGGGAGGTTCTCCATAAAAAGTCACCTGGATGAAAGTTCAGTGCTAGTTTATTCTAGTCTGTTGCGCTTGTTACTTACTTGTTTCCTGAGACCGTGATTCTGACTTCTGCCTGGATATATTACTACGCTGCCTGCTTTAACCCTTCGACTTCTGCCTGGATATATTACTACGCTGCCTGCTTTAACGCTTCGACTTCTGCCTGGATATATTACTACGCTGCCTGCTTTAACCCTTCGACTTCTGCATGGATATATTACTACGCTGCCTGCTTTAACGCTTCGACTTCTGCCTGGATATATTACTACGCTGCCTGCTTTAACCCTCGACTTCTGCCTGGATATATTACTACGCTGCCTGCTTTAACCCTTCGACTTCTGCCTGGATATATTACTACGCTGCCTGCTTTACCCTTCGACTTCTGCCTGGATATATTACTACACTGCCTGCTTTAACGCTTCGACTTCTGCCTGGATATATTACTACGCTGCCTGCTTTAACCCTTCGACTTCTGCATGGATATATTACTACGCTGCCTGCTTTAACGCTTCGACTTCTGCCTGGATATATTACTACGCTGCCTGCTTTAACCCCTCCACTTCTGCTTGGATATATAACTACGCTGACTGCTTTAACCTCTCGATTGCTGCCTGGATATTTTACTACGCTATCATACCGCTGCCACCGCTACGTGCAACCCTGACAGTCATGGAAATTGTGGTTAATACGGTTTCATAAGAAGTGTTACTACAGTTTACGTGTTAAATAGTCTCTCAATTACACATAGATCATGACTAAATAGGCGTCGGATTCCATTTTCTGCAGCAAGCAAATAGCATTTGATGTGAAAGATAAAACAATTCAATCCAGTCGAGATATGCATTTAAATTGCACTTTGAAATTGGAAAATAGAGTTACATACAAATACTGATTAAATGGGAAATTTCATGATGTGCAAGATGTATCTCTAGGTTAGGATATAAAAAAAGATTTTTATATAAAATATTTGATCTCCAAATTATCATAATATTCAGCAAAAACTGTTTTTTTATAAAAGTACTGCTACCGGTTAACAGCACTGGTGTCCTAGTCTACAGTGGGTCCCCACTCAAGTCTCATAAGGTTTTAGCTAGATGGTCCATTACAGAGAAGTCTATACCATATGGATTTCAGACTGTTATCACCGAAAAAGGGCCAGAACTGAAATGCCAAAGAAGCTTTGCGATGCAGCAACCCCTGGCGGTCATTTCAGCCTCGTTAGGCCTGGTGAGGATGTTATAACTGACACCTCTCTCGGCCCATTGAGCAAGGGGTCCATGTCTGGATTACCCTGTATACCTACAGTGAGCAAAAACAAGATTATATAAACAAGGTTACATTATGTTCATGTAAGGCTTAAAAGGCAGATCCACATCTCCCCTTTTTGAAACGAACTGCTAATTATTTTGGCTTTTAAAATAGTTAAGGTAGTCCCAACGTCTTCTTCTGTGTCAGCAAGTTATCCAGGAAAAAGGCTGTTTTTTAAAAGTGAAGTTATCATGGAATGGCAAAAATACAATCTAAAGTGCGGAAATATGCTGCCTTCAGTTAACTAGACTTAGGGCTGAAACAACTAATCGATTAATCGACAACTAATCGATGATTATTATTTTTTTAATTATTATTATTTATTTATAAAGCGCCAGCATATTCCGCAGCGCTATACAATAGGCACAGTATAGACAGGGTTACAATACATTGAACAACATTTGACAGTAGGAGATGAGGCCCTATACCCGTAGGAACTCACAATCTAGAGGGGTTGGGGTTGGAAACAGGAGGAGAGGACTGCAAGATGAGAGTGATTGATGGTTGCGTCAATGTGTTGGGTGGTAGGCTTCCCTAAATAGGAATGTTTTAAGGGAGCGTTTGAAGGAAGAGAAGTTAGGGGAAAGTCTGACCGTACGAGGGAGAGCATTCCAGAGGATGGGGGCTGCGCGTGAGAAGTCCTGCATTCTTCTGGAAGAGGTGATGCAGGGAGACGCTAGGCGCAGGTCGCTGTTTGACCTTAGGGAGCGGGCTGGGGTGTATTTGGTGATTAATGAGGACAGGTAGTGGGGAGCTGAGTTAGTGAGGGTTTTGGAGGTAAGGATGAGGATTTTGAACATAATTCTGCAGTGGATGGGGAGCCAGTGAAGGGACTCGCAGAGGGGAGCGGCAGAGACAGAGCGGCGGGTGAGGTGAATTAGCCTGGCGGAGGTGTTCAGGATGGGTTGTAGGGGGGAGAGGCGGGAGAGAGGGAGGCCAGATAAGAGATTATTGCAATAGTCAAGTCGGGAGATTACCAGGGCGTGTATGAGTTGTTTTGTGGTGAAAGCGGTAAGAAATGGCCAAATTCTGGAACTATTACGCAATTGGTAGCAGCAGGATGAGGAAAGAGACTGGATGTGGGGTATGAAGGAAAGAGCAGAGTCAAGTGTAACTCCAAGACAGCGAACTTGGTTTGATGGGGAGATGGTGTTACCCTCCACCGTGATAGAAAAGTCAGGAGGTGGGGAGGCATTAGAGGGAGGAATAAGTAGGAGCTCAGTCTTGGACATATTGATCTTTAAGTGGTGGGAGGCCATCCAGGAGGAGATGCCAGATAAACAGTCACTGACTTTGGAAAGGACAGGGGGAGAGAGATCAGGGGTAGAGAGGTAGATCTGAGTGTCATCAGCATAGAGGTGGTAATTAAAGCCAAAGCTGTTAATGATTTTGCCCAGGGAGGAGGTGTAGATGGAAAAGAGCAGAGGACCAAGGACAGAGCCTTGAGGTACACCAACAGATAGAGGCAATGAAGAGGAGGAGTTACCAGCAAAGGACACAGAGAAGGACCTGTTTGATAAATAGGAGTCAACCCAAGCAAGTGCAGTGTCACCGAGACCAAGGAGCTGAGGGTCTGCAGAAGGAGGGGTGGTCAACAGGTCAAAGCAGCCGAGAGGTCAAGCAGGATGAGAATAGAATAGTGGCCGTGTTTTTTAGCAGTTAGGAGGTCGTTGGTGACTTTGGTGAGGGCAGTTTCAGTTGAGTGTAGGGGACGGAAGCCAGATTGCAGGGGGTCAAGTAGGGACTTGGATGACAGGAAGAGGGAGAGGTGGTTGAAGACTAGTTTTTCTAAGCGCTTAGATGTGAAGGGAAGCAGGGATACAGGACGGTAGTTGGATGGAGAGTTGGGATCGAGGGATGGTTTCTTTAGTAAAGGGGTAACCAGCGCGTGTTTGAAGGCGGATGGGAAAGAGCCGGTGGAGAGAGATAGGTTGAAGATGTGTGTGAGAGCAGGGGTGAGGGAGGAGGAGAGGGGAGGAATTAGATGTGAGGGAATGGGGTCGAGCAGGCACGTGGTGAGATGTGACAAGGACAATAAGGAATTGACTTCCTCATCAGTGGCTGGGAGGAAGCGGCAGAGGGTGGCAGAGGGGACCTCTGGGAGTGGAGGTGGCAGATAACTATCTTGTGTTGGGATGTTGCTTCTGATAGTTAGAGTTTTACTGAGGAAGAAATCTGCCAGGTCTTGAGCACTGAAGGCAGCTGAGGGGGAGGTGCGGGTAGGTAGAGGAGGGTGTTGAAGGTGGACCAGAGCCGTTTAGGGTTGGAGGACAGCGTAGATATAAGAAATGAGAAGAAGGATTGTTTGGCCAAGTGAAGGGCAGAGGTGTATGACCAGAGAATAAACTTGAAGTGAACAAAGTCAGCTTCAGAGCGGGATTTCCTCCAGGCACACTCTGCAGTGCGGGAGCATCTTTGCAGGTAGCGTGTCTGGAGGGTGTGCCAGGGCTGAAGCTGGTGGCGTGGGGCCTTACAGAGTCGAAGAGGAGCAAGCGTGTCTAGGGCAGAGATAAGTGTGGTGTTGTAGTGATTAGTGGCAGCATCAGGGCAGGTGAAGGATGAGGTGTGAGGGAGGTGGTGAAGTAGATTGGAGAATTGATGGGGATCCATGGCATGTAGATTTCTGCGAGTGTTTGTGCGGGGTGGGGGAGCATGGGGGAGCAGGGTGTTTAGGAAGTCCAGATAGGTTGAAAGAGAGAAGGTGGTGGTCAGAGATGGGGAAAGGGTGACAGGTGAACCCAGAAATGGAGCAGAGGTGGGAAAAGACAAGGTCAATAGCGTGACCATCGCGGTGGGTAGGGAGGGAGGAGGGAGGATTGCGTGAGTCCAAGGGAAGACGTGAGTGAAGGAAGTTTGGAGGCAGCAGGGCAGAAGGATCATCGATGGGAATGTTGAAGTCCCCGAGAACTAGGCATTGAAGACTAGAAGACAGGACGTGAGAAAGCCAGGTAGCAAAGTGGTCAAAGAACTGGGAGGTTGGTCCCTGTGGGCGGTAGATGACTGCCACCCTGAGAGCCAGGGGAGAGAACAGGCGGATGCAGTGTGTTTCAAAGGAGGAGAAGGAGAGAGATGGGGTGGAGGGAGATGCTGGTAGGTGCAGGTGGGAGAGAGCAGCATTCTGACCCTGCCACCATTTCTCTCACCTGGTCTGGGGGTATGGCTCAAGTGTAGACCACCATGTGAGAGAGCAGCAATGGAGGCCGTGTCAGAGGGAGTTAGCCAGGTTTCAGTTAAAGCTAGGAGGTTGAAGGAGTTTGAAAGGAAGAGGTCATGGATGGCTGTGAGTTTGTTGCACACAGACCAAGCGTTCCAGAAGGCGCAGGAGAAAGAGGACAGGCGCTGAGGGTTTATGGGAAGGAGGTTGCTGGGCTTGCAGGGAGGTGATTTATGTGCAATGGAGATAGGATGAGAGGGAAGTATTGGATGTGTTGTGGGGCCAGGGTTAGGGGATATGTCACCTGCATAGAGTAACAGCAAGAGGGTGAGAAAGAGAAGGTGGGAATGGGATTTGTGTGAGTGGGAGTGATTGGCAGCACGAGAGTTGGAGGGAGACCATGTTCTGAGGAAACAAAGGAGCTCATGTGAGGCCATCATGCGGGAAGAGAGGAGGGAGGGAGAGATGCAGATAGTGTAGGGGTCGGTGGTAGAGGGGCAGGAGTTCCATTTAAGGAGAAATGTGGAAGCGAAAAGTAGGAGCGTGAGAGAAAGCATAATATAGCTGTGTATTTACCCGATGTAAAATGTGGGCCTTGCAGTTCCTACCTCCAGTCCTGCAACTAAAGAAAATCAACTCCAAGCTGCCACTTAAGATGGTCACTTGGGATGGGCAAGTTGTCAACTATTTCCATTATCGATCAGTCAGTGTCGATTAATGGTCCTGTTTAGAATCAGACTGAGTTAAATGTAAATAACCTCAGCTGCGAAGCTGATTGGAAAAGACGCGCCGCTGCTTTACTAGGTATGATTTTGTTCTAGGGTTATGTCAGACACAACCAGTTTGTTTTTATTCCGTTTAGAACAGTTGCAGAACTATAACACAAACAATAGGATACTGCCACTGGGTGAAGGTCCTGTGTTTTATCCTTACTTGAAGCTGGAGTCCTGTGCCACCACCCCACCCTCCTTGCCACACCCTCTTTGGCCGGGAACTGCCATTCCCTCCCTTTGGTCTGTTCCCTTTCCCTAAACTCACTTCCACACTCAAATCCGGTGTTTTGTCCATACCCACTCCCTCTCACACTCAGGTCAAGTCACTTGAGCAAAGTCACTCCCACCTCCAGTCCCTCCTCCCACTCAGTTTGTTCATGAAATTATTTAAAAGGGACACTCTACGCACCCCGACCACTTTAGCTTATTAACCCCGATTTCATGCTGATATCATCATCTATGACAAAGTGCTTGTAGTATGCAGCATCAACCCATCCCTCTGACCAAGCACTCGCATACCGTGTGTGAAAAGTACGCAAGATATGCTATTTGCTATTTAAAAAGGGGGAGGGGTTGTGTTTTGGTTTTTTTTAACATAAAATTCCTTTTAAGTAAACCTTTTTCTATTTTTTTCGATCCGATGAATCGATTAATCCAAATAATAATCGGCCAACTAATCGATTATGAGAATAAACGTCAGTTGCAGCCCTAACTAGATTTAAAAATATTAAAAAAAGAATTGTTTTCAGTTTTGACAACTGAGTTAATAATACAGTCAGGTCCAGAAATATTGGGACATCGACACAATTCTAACATCTTTGGCTCTATACACCACCAGGATGGAGTTGGAATGAAACAAACACAATGTGCTTTAACTGCAGACTGTCAGCTTTAATTTGAGGGTATGTACATCCAACTCAGGTGAACGGTGTAGGACTTACAGCAGTTTGCAGATGTGCCTCCCACTTGTTAAGGGACCAAAAGTAATGGACAGAATAATAATCATAATCAAACTTTCCCTTCTTAATACTTGGTTGCAAATCCTTTGCAGTCAATCACAGCCTGAAGTCTGGAATGCATAGACATCACCAGATGCTGGGTTTCATCCCTGGTGATGCTCTGCCAGGCCTCTACTGCAACTGTCTTCAGTTCCTGCTTGTTCTTGGGGCATTTTCCCTTCAGTTTTGTCTTCAGCAAGTGAAATGCATGCTCAATAGGATTCAGGTCAGGTGATTGACTTGGCCATTGCATTACATTCCACTTCTGTCCCTTCAAAAACTCTTTGGTTGCTTTTGCAGTATGCTTTGAGTCATTGTCCATCTGCACTGAGAAGCGCCGTCCAATGAGTTCTGCAGCATTTGGCTGAATGTGAGCAGATAATATTGCCCGAAACACTTCAGAATTCATCCTGCTGCTTTTATCAGCAGTCACATCATCAATAAATACAAGAGAACCAGTTCCATTGGCAGCCATACATGCCCACGCCATGACACTACCACTACCATGCTTCACTGATGAGGTGGTATGCTTCGGATCATGAGCAGTTCCTTTCTTCTCTCCATACTCTTCTCTTCTTCCATCACTCTGGTACAAGTTGATCTTGGTCTCATCTGTCCATAGGATCTTGTTCCAGAACTGTGAAGGCTTTGTTAGGTGTTGTTTGGCAAACTCTAATCTGGCCTTCCTGTTTTTGAGGCTCACCAATGGTTTACATCTTGTGGTGAACCCTCTGTATTTACTCTGATGAAGTCTTCTCTTGATTGTTGACTTTGACACACATACACCTACCTCCTGGAGAGTGTTCTTGATCTGGCCAACTGTTGTGAAGGGTGTTTTCTTCACCAGGGAAAGAATTCTTCATTCATCCACCACAGTTGTTTTCCGTGGTCTCCCGGGTCTTTTGGTGTTGCTGAGCTCACCGGTGCGTTCCTTCTTTTTGAGAATGTTCCAAACAGTTGTTTTGGCCACGCCTAATGTTCTTGCTATCTCTCTGATGGGTTTGTTTTGTTTCTTCAGCCTAATGATGGCTTGCTTCACTGATAGTGAAGGCTCTTTGGATCTCATCTTGAGAGTTGACAGCAACAGATTCCAAATGCAAATAGCACACTTGAAATGAACTCTGGGCCTTTTATCTGCACATTGTAATTGGGGTAATGAGGGAATATCACACACCTGGCCATGGAACAGCTGAGAAGCCAATTGTCCCATTACTTTTGGTCTCTTAACAAGTGGGAGGCACATCTGCAAACTGCTGTAAGTCCTACACCGTTCACCTGAGTTGGCTGTACATACCCTCAAATTAAAGCTGACAATCTACAGTTAAAGCACATTGTGTTTGTTTCATTCCAACTCCATTGTGGTGGTGTATAGAGTCAAAGATGTTAGAATTGTGTCGATGTCCTAATATTTCTGGACCTGACTGTATATTCTCAGTGTAAAACAGGTTATTAAACCATGGTCATTTTTTAGGATGTTGGGAATGGGATGAGGTAAGGAGCTCCAACAGGAAATCACCATTATCCTTGGAGCAGAAGTATGTATGTTATAGCCCAATTAGCAATGATATTTATGACTATTCTATATAACAAATGATTTCTCCATGAAATAATGTGATATTATAGAAAAGTAAGTTTTCTTATATATATGTCAGTCAAACAAACATTGGAAATAGTGTCAATTTGAGAAGCATCTGCATGCCAGCTTGCAGAGTCGCTGGACCATATTGCTTACAAAACAAATGTTCCGAAACAACCCGAAATGATGGAATAATCAAATTGATTCAGATAACTCACTGTGTAATGTAAAATCCCAAACCCTAATTTTAAAACAAGCAGAAATAGTAACCCTAAACCGAACCCTGAAAGCAAAACTAATCCTTTTCCTAACCCTAAACCTAAATGTAATCCGGACACTAACTAACTTCTGGTTTGGGGCTATAGAAGGTGTTTAGGGGGTAATATTGAGGGCTACAGAGGAAGTTAAGAGGGGATTATAGAGGGGGTAGGGTATATAGCAGTGTTTCCTAAACCTGTCCTCAGGACCCTCTGCCTCGCCAGGTTTTCCAGATATCTGAAGCACAGCACAGGTGACATGATTTGTTGCTCAGTGATTGCAGGATTCAGTCTGCTTTCCCCCAAGGCGATCTGCAAAATCTGGCTTGGTTGAGGGTCCCGAGGACAGGTTTGGGAAACACTGGTATAGAGGGAAGTATAGGAGGAAAATTTGTGTGCCTCTTAATTTTCCAAACCAATATGCTATCGGATTAGTTAGATATATTCACATTAGTCTGATATATTCAGATCAGTCGGGAAGTTTTAGAATCCAAAATATGTTCGAATCTGAAATATTTGGATTCCTAAAAATCCAAATTCAAACCGAACCCAAATTCATGCACTTATCTCCCGCGGACAGTAAGTCAATGCTGTCAATCGAACTATTAACACTAAAAACACTGCCCAACTTTAAACCTGATTTCCTCTTATCCTTAATCTGCTAACTGAAGACATAACATTTCCCTAAATTTTCTTTATCTTTACTATTTATGACTATACCCTTATATCTATTTTAAAGCTCTTAAATATAGCATTGTGCACATCTGGGTACTTCCCACCCTAACATTTCTTAGCATTATTTTAACACTATTAACTGTACTGTTATAACATTTATTGCCACTCTTTCCAGTCAAATTTTTATATCAAGTATTTATACCAACTTTTGAAAAGTTACCAGGATAACATTCTGTGCGCCAATTGATTTAGATTTGTAACTGAAATTAATGTAAAGCTTTCCTGTGTTTGGGAGGGATTGTACGGCAATAACGTATGCACTTGTACATATAGGTTGCCGAACAAAATCCCTACAGCCAGGTTCCCTAATGCCAACATTCCGACGGCCAAAATCCAGACAGAATAAGTGCCGGACATACCAAGTTCCCTACACGGCCAATTTACAGACATCCATAATCCCAGCGGCTAACCCTAATTCTAACACCCTAATGATAGGTTTAAGGGGGTTAGGGCTAGGTTTAGGGGGGTTAGGGTTAGGGCTAGGTTTAGGGGGGGTTGGGGCTAGGTTTAGGGGGTTAGGGTTAGGGCTAGATTTAGGGGGGTTAGGGTTAGGTTTGGGGGGTTAGGGCTAGGTTTAGGGGGAGTTAGGGTTAGGGCTTGGTTTAGGGGGTTAGGGTTAGGTCTAGGTTTAGGGAGTATGGGTTAGGGCTAGGTTTAGGGCTAGGTTTAGGGGGGTTAGGGCTAGGTTTAGGGGGTTAGGGAGTAGGTTTAGTGTTACCCACTGGGATTTTGGATGTCTGGAAGTTGGACGTCAGGGAGTTGTCTGTGTAGGGAAGTTGGCCGTGTAGGGAAATTGACCGTCAGGGAGTTGTCTGTGTAGTGAAGTTGGCCATTGGGATTTTGGCATTAGGGAACTTGGTTGTAGGGATTTCGACCCAAACCCGAACATATGTCCTGTAAATATATACATTTCGCTTGTAAGAGCTTTGAATCAAACCTTCATTTTAGATGTTTCAAGTAAATATTTAGAATAATGGGTTATCAGTCTGCAAAATATCTTTGGCATGCTCATATTATGAACATGGTTTGCAAGTTGTTTTACCTTCAAATAAATCTTTTTGTTTTCATTAAAAAGAAAAACACATTTTCAAACAATGTGGAATGTCTCTATTTAGAAAACCCATTTAAACCTACGGATTGTGTTTTTATTTTTTAGATTCAAGGTGCTGTGATTGTTGCCTCTGCTCTTCAAATTTTTCTTGGGTTTTCTGGCCTCATCGGATTTTTGTTAAGATTTATTGGACCACTTTCCATTGCACCAACCATAACACTTATAGGACTCTCGTTATTTAACGAAGCAGGGAAGAAATGTGGTGCTCACTGGGGCATCGCAGCACTGTAAGTAGAAAATATACTCAATTCCCTTCAAATATTGTTCATCAAATAACGTTGTAGACACAATATGATTCGAAATGCAATGGAATGCACAGAGTTTTACATAGCAGACACTTGTTCTTACACCAGCCAACCTCTTCACTGTCATGATCAAGTTAAATCAATCCTAAAAAGCACCTTCTGATGCTTGAAACTGAGTTACTCAAACTTGTCTTCTGCTGTAGGAATGCAAACATAGTTTGTTTATTGTAAACAAAAATATTGCATGTCCCTAAAGTTACAGAACTTCGGACATGACAGCTGATATACTGGAATTCTTTGAAGTGCTGGAACTTCAGAGATTCTCAGCAGTTCCAGCTACATTACTGTCAATGACCAGCAGATGGAGTCCTCTTCCTGCCAAACAGTGTATTCACTCTAAATGCAGTTGTAATGATATTACAGGGCATTTAAACAGTATCAGGGTTATTCAAAGAGAATCGAAAAGTCACCGTACGTTTCGTGACTTTCGTTCCCTGCAATTCGGCGTGATTTGACGATCCTAGTTCGCCGACCCTGCGGTGTATTCAGCAAGAACCGCAGGGCCCCCGTAGTGCAGGGAAAACCCGCCGCAAACCTGCCGAGCACTCGCCGCAAACCTGCCGAACACTCACCGAACACTACCGAAAACCGCAGAAAACAGCTGGATTAACCAAGCCGAACACGCTGGAGAAACCCAACTAGCCGCCGATCGCAGCGTAGAGCAGTCGCCAGAAAAACCCGACACGAAGATGGAAGAGGTGAAAAAAAAAACAACAGTTCGCTTGAAAGTTTGAAATTTGAAACGCTGTTTGCAGAAAAACTACTGAACGAAAATGTCTGGAATTTACATATAAGATCCAATGAATGATCATAAAAAGGGCTGTTACAGAAAAAAGAAAAGACGATTTAAAAAAAAAAACGGGAAAAATGTTTTGCCAAAAAAATCAAAAAATAATCCTAAAAATCTATAAATAAAGAGATTCTTTACTGCAGAATAGTATAATGAACAGTTTATTAGATATTGAATTAAAACGGGAATATTTTTAACACTGATACCTATGGGATTCGCCTGAATAAACCTGTCGAATGAAACCACTGAACAGCAAGGCATTCCGGCAACTTTTCCCTGCTGTTTTTGCTCTCTGAATAGACGAAGCATTGCTTCTCTATGGGGATTCACTTCCCTCGAACAGGCAACGAACAGGCACCGTATGTGCAGGCAATTCGCCAACATTTGGTGAACTGCCTGCTCTCTGAATAGCCGAAATGGCCAGGAAAGGTAACCGTATGCTGAATTTCCCTGTTGGGTTACCTTTCGGACACAATTCAGATCTCTTTGTATAACCCCCCTATGTGTAGGTGTGTGTTTGTATGTACGTGAGTCTATGTGCGTGTATTTGTGCAGGTATTGTGGTCATAGGATTAAATGGTAATGTTAAATATTTTACCATAAAACCAATGGTTCCTACCAGTGGATTTATGAAAAGTCATTTAGCAGTAAAGGGGCTTAGATTTTCTCAGTAATTCACAAAAAAATCACCATAGTCCCCAATTCATGTGTGTTACTCTTTATTGTTTGTTTGTTTTTTTAATATAAGAACTATGTATACCTGTTAGAACACCTGTAAGGATATCTTTATATCTATATACACAGTAGGATAAGTGAATTATATTTACTTGTCTTCTAATTGAGCAGTTCTTCTACTATTTTCACTGAAATGTAAACTTCAATCTGAACTAGATTCGGTAAATAGCATAATCACTTAAAACAAATAAAAAGAAAGGTACCATATTTAATTCCGTGCAATAGTGTGAGGTATAAAAATAACACCTGACACCCACTATGCTAATGAAATAATATCAAATCTCTGTCCTCCTATAGAATATTGACATTGAGCATTCTAACCCCGACAGTCAGAACGTGGGAAAGTAAATCGCTCAACACTAAGGAGGATGAAAATGAATTTAAACATGCTAATTTATCCTAACTATCTAAATCTTATTATAAGAAATGCGTATCATCCTTTTCTTGCAAGGATAACGGATAAAGAGATTTGCAGATGATATTAATGGTTTGTCAGTAGAAGATTTCTAAACACTCCATGGAGCATAGCTGATTGTCATGTGAAAAAATCTATATTAATAAAGAACTGTCCTTTTGGGACTTTCCTAGACTAAATTTAATGACGTAATATCCTTTTCTAATTAAAGACAACCATCATCCACTGTGCATTCACTTAGAGCAAAACAAATGTGTGAAATAAGACTGGAAGACAGGAAAAAATAAATGTATTAAACATAATTATTTTCATTTTACAGAGAATCTAAAATAGTGCCATGGAGATATAATTTGGGGAACGTTGCCATAATTGAGTGAAATTAAAGGCATAGTCCATAGGCATGTAAAAGTGGAATACATTGGTCCTGACTCTAACCCATTTACATCTGAACCAACAATTCTGGTTGGTCCTTAATGGGTTCAAGATTTAAGGGGTTATTCAGAGAGAGCCGATCTGGCCCCGAAATGGCACCGAAGAGGGAATTTCCCCGTACAGTGACATTTCGGGGCCATTCGGCTATTCAGAGAGAAGATAGTTCCCCAAATTTTGCCAAACTGCCAGCAAATATGGTGCTGTGCGACGGCAGTGAAATCCCCCATAGAGAAGCAATGGTTAATCTATTCAGAGAACACCGAACAGCAGAGAAAAGTTGTCCTGCTGTTCGGTGGTTTCATTCGGCAGGTTTATTCAGACGAATCCCATAGGCTTCAATGTTAAAGACATTCCCATTTTAATCCAATATCTAATATACTGCTTATTATTTTAATCTGCAGTAAAAAGTCTCTTTATATATAGATTTTTTTTAGGAGCATCTTTTGGGATTTTTTAGGCCACATTTTTTTTTAATAGCAAAATTTTTTTTCTGTAACAAACCTTTTTATTATCATTCATAGTACCTCTCATGTAAATTCCAGACCTTTTCGTGGAGCAATTTTTTTGCAAACAGCGTTTCAATTTTGACACTTTCAATCGTCTGAGCTGTGTTCGGTGGCTCGGCATATTTTTCCAGACGTGATCAGCGTGGGGGTTTTTTTGTGGCGCTTTGAGTGATCTGATACTTTGGATCATATCGGATGAATATTTTGGCGGGAGTTCGGCGGGTTTTTGGCAGTTTTGAGGATTTTCAGGTCCATTCCCTGCACTATGGGGACCCTGCGGTGAATGATGAATCTGTCGCAGGCAGAGTGGGGAAATTTGACACCCTGAAGTGCAGGGAACGGGAGAGAACCAAAATGTCCTTCTAATGTTTTAACAAGGTGGCTTACTTTTCTATATCTATAATTACATTTATTTTGTGGATTTTATAGCAGCAAAATGAATGCTGCAATTTGATGCTGCAATAAAAATGTTATAATAGCTTGTGCTAATCGATTTCATTATTATTGTTTTGCAGAACTGTTACTCTCATTGTTGTCTTTTCACAATATCTAAGAAATATAGAGTTACCTGTGCTAGTATACAGCAAAGGGAAGTGGAAGATGATCAAGTATCCTGTTTTCAAGCTGTTTCCTGTAAGTAATTCAGGTCAATATTAGAGATGCATTTAAAAACCAGGATTAACTTAGAAATATATAACACTTTGGGCTCTATTCCAAGGCTGGTTTAAACTTACCCAGAGCTGTTGCAAACATCCCAAAGCCATTATAGTCTATGGAGTTGCTAAGTTTACAACAGCTCTGGTTACATTTCCACCAGAGTTTTAAATACAGCCCATCATGTGGTGTGAAGAAAGTAGAGAGAGTGCAAAATGTGTGTTGTGTGAATATAATAATTGAAATATCGTACCTAACAATATATTAATGTAAAGGCCTAAAAATGATGGTATGATGGAAGCCTAGTTTACAATTGTATGATAAAATGTGTCCAGGATCCTTAATATTTTTGGTTATTTTATGATTAATTGTTTGTAGCAGATATTGACCTCCCTATTAATGGAGGTGATTAATAAAACTGGCAGAGTGAAGCATTAAACCAGCTGTCAGTGCGCAAAGCAAAAGTTTATGTGAGTACTGAGAATGGGCAACAGAATTAGTGACCTACAGTGGGTCCCTGCTCAGGCCGCACAATGTTTTAGCTCGATAGTGCCAACACAGAAAAGACTATACCATATGCAAATCAGGCCGCTGTCACCCAGAAAGGCTTTGTTTCATCCAGTTTTACCGACACAATATCTCTCTGATGGGTTTGTTTTGTTTCTTCAGTCTAATGATGGCTTGCTTCACTGATAGTGACAGCTCTTTGGATCTCATCTTGAGAGTTGACAGCAACAGATTCCAAATGCAAATAGCACACTTGAAATGAACTCTGGGCCTTTTATCTGCACATTGTAATTGGGGTAATGAGGGAATATCACACACCTGGCCATGGAACAGCTGAGAAGCCAATTGTCCCATTACTTTTGGTCCCTTAACAAGTGGGAGACACATCTGCAAACTGCTGTAAGTCCTACACCGTTCACCTGAGTTGGATGTACATACCCTCAAATTAAAGCTGACAGTCTGCAGTTAAAGCACATTGTGTTTGTTTCATTCCAACTCCATTGTGGTGGTGTATAGAGCCAAAGATGTTAGAATTGTGTCGATGTCCCAATATTTCTGGACCTGACTGTATATGCCGCCACTAGTAGTATAAACAGGACTCCATGGAGATGAGAGAACCATTTTCAAATGAACATGATCTTGCAGACCAGCTGAAGGAGATAGGGAACTATTTGTTCTCAGTGTCCGTCTTCTAGTGGCAAGAGGAAGGCATGGATCACATCTGTTGTATCATGAAACCAGAGCTAAATACAGATTTTTTGTAGTTATTGTCTCATAATACTCAGTCCTTGAATACATGCCAGGATGTTTTATTTCTGCAATCCTGGTGGTGCGTGTAATGTTCACTGTAGCTTGTGAATGACCTTGTTGCCAATGGATAATAGCAGAGTCTGCTGATGCTGAGTGATGTTGATTGAATCTGCTTTACCTACGATTGCCTAGCTGACGGAGGGAGGGCCAGGTGTCAGTGGCATGGCAGGGTGGAGGAGGCAGTGGCTCTGGGTATAGAGGTCCTAAAGAAGAGTCCTCTGTAGGCATGTTTTGCAGTTTTCTGGCATAGGTACGGCAGCAGACGTGGTGGTAAAGGCGGCCACATCTGTCAATGCCGCTCTGAAAAAAATTGGTCCCTGTGGGAATTGAAACCCAATAGGATATCATTCACCTCCCTTATCTGTAGCAGTCACAAGAACCATGATGGCAGCAGCAGCTACAAAATAACCCCTTCCCTTGAATGGCGAGGAAGATATTGGGCTTGGTGGTTCAGCAGCGGTGACAGGATGGGGCCCCTTGTATCCCATAGCTCTTTGAATCTCATATACCCCTTTGCAGCTTAATGCGCAGACTGTCTGAAAAAGGTAGGATCCTTATTACTTAGCATTCATTATATATATATAAAATTTTAATATAATAACTTAATTTATGTATCTCAGCGCTGGTATTTGAGGCATTTATAGACAAATCAATTTCCGCAGAATTAAACTTACAGAAAGCGGTGTTTATTGTGTTTTTTGAATTACAATTCACGCATTCATATTCGAAAGTACATGTACTAAGTGTTCTCCATCATTAGGGTTTCTGTTAATATTATTAAAATCATTAATCTGCCTAGTAATTAAAGGTTTAATAGCTCAGTAATTACTGGTGGAACACTGTATCCTGTGTATTATTCATCTAAGTAGAACTCGGTTAATATCTGAGAGGTATTTTTTTCACTCTTGTGCTGCGTTTGTTGTATTAACATTTTGGCATTCTAACCAGGTACTACTGGGCATGTGTTTATCTTGGCTGATCTCCTACATTTTAACATGCTACGATGTATTTCCAAGAAATCCAGTAAGATACGGATATGCTGCTAGAACTGATATCAGCTCTGATGCAATAATCAATTCTCCGTGGTTTCATGTCCCATATCCAGGTATGGATGTATTATTGTGTTTTTATTGATTGTGCATATATCCCACTGTGAAAAACAAAAGTTTGGAGAATTGTTAATCTTTTTGTTTGAGGTGTGCCAGAGACATGTGGGCATATTCAGTGCAGGTGGTGGATCCACTGGCAGAGGGAGCCAGCTACTGCCTTGGCCTGTGACACACAATTAATCTTCCCCACCACTGAATACACCTACAAGGATCCAAGGGGCTTCAGGGGGAGACGTGAGAGTATACTAGGGGTTGTGTCAGGATCCGTGTCTGAAAATAGCTACACATAAAGTGCTGCCCTCAGGTTCAGCACCTGAAAGAGTTAAAACACAGCAAACACACACCACATCCTCCTACCTGCAATAGAGGTCCACTCACTCCTATCCAACGTGACTTTGCACGGCAAGTCTATCCTGCATGCTATTCTGACCGGTTCTAAGCTGCTCTTGTCTACCATGTATCAGACCCTGCTTGCCTACCGACTACCACCCTGTAACAGCCCCTTGACCACGGATCTCTCATTGACCATTCTCTGGATTACTCCCTTGTACTATGCCTTGGTTCTCCCAGTGTCTGTCTACCCAAAGGTACCAAGTGCATCCCTGCACACTGGTCTCAAACCCCCTGAACTTTGGATCCCACCGTGGCACATGCCAGGTGCTACCCTGACAGTTTGTCTCTGTGTGCCTCTCTGTCTATTTATGTGTCAGTATGACACTGTGAATGATACTGTGTGTGTACAGCAGACAGTCAAAATGGTGCAATGGTAGCAAAGTACAATGCAGCGACAATATTATGGAAGGGGCAATATGGGGTATAATGGATAATGTGGATACAGGGCCAATGTGGAGGCCACGAGGTAAGGGATAATGTGACTCGAGGACCAATATGGAAACTGTTGGGGATAAGGGGCATTGTGGAGAAAATGGTGATGAGGAGTAACATGGGAACATGGTCAATGTGAGGACAAGCTGCCAGTGGCGTCACTAGGGTTGGTGTCACACGGTGCGGCAACTTATGGTGTCACCTCCCCCCCCCGTGTTTTTTATGGGGTTTTTCTTTAACTACTCTTACTCATAAATCCGTACTCCCAAATAACACTGAATGCTCATAATACACGACGCACATTACTGTGAGGTTTATTGCTGTGCAGCTCTCTCATATGCTCACACACAAATTTTGGTGAACTGCCAGCAAGTACGGTGCCTGTTTCAAGACAGTGAAAGTCCCCATAGAGAAGCAATGGTTAATCTGTTCAGAGACCCCGAACAGCAGAGAAATGTCCTGATGTTCAGTGCTTTCATTCAACAGGTTTATTCAGGCAAACACCATAGGCTTCAATGTTAAAAATATTCCTGTTTTTATCCAATATCTAATAAACAGTTTATTCCTTTAATCTGCTGTAAAAAGGTCTCTTTATTTTTTGGTTATTTTTGTTTTAGTATCTTTCAGTCATTTTTAAAAAAAAAAAAAAATTTTTTTTCTTCTAATGGCAGATTTTCTTGTTTCTGTAACAGACCTTTTTATTATCATTCATAGGACCTAATATGTTAATTCCAGACATTTTTGTTCAGTAGTTTTTTTTAAAACAGCGGGCGACGGGTTTGCGATGGCATTGGGTAGCTGATTCCCTGCACTTCAGGGACCCTGTGGCGAATTCACCAGGGAAATTTGATTCCCCAAAGTGTGCAGAACAACAGAACACTGACATGTCTGCGTCATTTCGGTGCTCTGTGAATATCCCCTTTAGTGGTGGCTTTTTTGCCGCCCCTATATAAACTATATATAAACTATAAGATCTGTGGGGACATATATCACGTTGCGATTCTGTAGATGCCCACAGAAAATGGAAATTAAACTTTATAAAAATTATTTATTTATATTATTATTTTTTATTTTTACATACAAATATACAGTGGAACAATATAAATCAAATTATTTATTTAAATCCCACTTAGTTTCTCTATAACGTAAACATTCTGTAAATTAACTTTTTTTTATCCATTAAAATATCTTTTGTATGCATGCTAAGATAGAAAATCAATTATTTTCAGAATATGCACAAAAAAGACAGTTTCTGATGGTTTTTTTTTAAAAAAAAAACAGATAGTGAAGGGGTTAAACATGTGTTTAGAACTTATTAAAACATATAAAATAATGCACTGTCTTCATTATAACTGCATTATAACTGCCTATGCCTTATAACTATTAAAATCTCCTCCTAAACTGAAAATCAGAATTTCATGTGACATGTGTGTTTCTCAACAGTTATGAAAGACATGTAAAAATCGACACATTCCCTATATATTCAGTCGCAAGATCATCCTAAAACCCTACAAATACAGATTGTCCAGTGATTTCATTTAACATTTATTTTGCTATGGCAGCTGCTTTTAAAATAAAACAGACTGACTTTTCGAGATTTGCTTCAGGGAAAAACATTCCAACTACACATTACAGCTTTAATTCTTCCCTTGTATGGTCCTTGGTAATACAGACCAGAGAGGATTTTACTTAGGCTGATCGACTGATGTTAGCAACATGTGGAATGACACTGAAAAAAATACTCATTTGCCCAGTACAGGATTTAACAAATAGAAAACAGAAGTGTGTTTCATTATTCTCATCCAACGACTCTTATGCAGAGAATGTTATATTCTGTATCCAGGCCCTTAGTTCATAGTCTTACAGTTTATTATTTATGCATTTTTGTTATTGTTCCTTTTATTATCCTGTTTGTTATTCTTCCTTTTGTATAAGAAAATATGATACAGTGACTATAATTAACGCCTGATGACGTGTTTTAAAGAAGACTAGATACACCTCCCACGAAGGAAGTAAAAAAGATAAAAGCAGACTAAGTAACATTTTTATTAGAGATGTCCCAGTTCAATTTCTAGGCTCAGTATCAGGACCAGTATGGTATTGGATTGGGACTCTGTATCGGCCGATATTGAATACAGTATGACTCAGATTAGATTGGAGGTCAAAATAAACAGTGTTATTCAGAATAAAGGGGAATCTCTGAAGAACTTCTGGAGGAGTGAAAATTCTAGGTCAAAATAGCTGATTTGGAAAGTGAGATAAATGGGAAAACATTTTGGTTTGGCTATTTTGACCTAGAATTTTCACTTCTCCAAACATTCTCCAGAGTTTCACCTTTCTCTGAATAACCCTGAAAGTGATCGAAACATCCCAAATTTATATACTGATGACATGTTAAAAAGATGCACTGACAATAATAATAAAGTTGACAATAAAAACAGTTCTTTTGTCAAATGCTGATAGTGTTTGATTTAAGGCTGCCACAGTTTGATAACTTTGTGAATCATTTAATGAAAACTAGCTGTTATTTCTATTTAATACAAATTCCAAATCTAATTCTAAAGATGGGGACCAGACCCTTCTAGCATTTGGCTAATGCCTATGCAAGATTCAGTATTCCAAAAGAAGTAGGAACTTCCAGAAGAGTAATACTAACAGGCATGCCAAGAATCTAAAAAGAGACATTTTTACACCCTTCTCAACCCACCTTCAGAACCTTACTACATTGTATAACTCATTCTGTTGCTTTGTGCTACAATGTAACTACATGACCCACCATTGTGACATGTTAAAAGAGCTAAACTGGCCGTCGCTGGAATCTAGACGCACCCTTCACCTTTCCAACCTGGTGTTTAAGAGCTTCTCTGGGAAGCTACCACCCTACCTGAATAGGCTGCTTCCCCTAGCAGTTCCCTCAACCTATAACCTCCGATCCAGGACCAGCACCTTACTTGCAATACCACAATACAAAAAGAAAGTGGCTCGATCCTCCTTTTCCTACAGAGCACCGCAGTTATGGAATAACCTTACAGACACCATCAAATCTTCCCCCAGTCTTAAGTCACTCAAGCATACCTTACTAGCATACCTCGGTACAGAATGCACCTGTAAACATGTAACATAGTAACTATATTACTTACAAATTTATTTTTCGTGTTAATCTGTATATTTGTGTTTTGTTCTTAATATCTTGCATTTATTACTTTGTATTTCTGTAACGACTGTCAAATTTCAATGCTCTACCCAGGACATACTTGAAAACGAGAGAAATCTCAATGTATCCTTCCTGGTAAAATCCTTTATAAAGGATTTTCAAATGTTTTACCTTCCCGATGGTCTTTCTAATATATATTTATTTTTTAATGGTGAGTTGGCGTTCACATATGTGAAATAGCTAGGTAAGGATTTAAGATAAGATAAATATCCTTAAGAAAGTTTTGAACAATTTTATGTATATTAGAAGCACCTGATATAACTCAAGGGTGTGAAATTATTGTAAGCTGAGGATTTCCTACAAAATAACAATGGCAGGAAGATAGGGCTGAAAGAATTAACAGCAGATGAATCACTTCAAGTCTGTCACACGATGGAGGTTTGGTGAAGTAATCATTTAAGCAAAAATATTTAAACCTATATTATTCAATGCCTGTTTATCGTTTTATAAAATAGATACATAGGTTTTAGTGCATATTTGTATCAGCCCATTTAGTGTTTTCAATTAGCAGGACCGATTTGCTCATGAATAATACATTTGACTTTTTAAAATTTGTTTTTATAACATATATGAAAATGTATTTTACGGGACAAAATGATGAAATCGGCGAATGTAATTGTATATATTGTAATTGTAGATATTGTAGTTGAGCATACTGGATGAATAAACTAATATTAGTAAATAACCGACATTATATGTACTCATTGTAATGTGGAAAAAGATCTACCCACTTTTAGGCTGGTGTCAGACGAGCGTAGTGTTCACGTCCGTGATTGCGCCTAAAAGTACGTCCGTGATAGCATGAAAGAAAGTCCATTGGAGCCTGACACATGAAGTACGTCCGCACTGAACTGCGGACGCATGACGGACGCTGCAAACGGACGCAGGTTAGGCAAGAACGTAATACTGCTAGAACGGATGTGCGGAGTGCGCCACGTCCACAACGTCTGCATAGCTTTGTGTGTGAGTGATGGAGCGAGGTCAGACGGACTGCATTTATACGTCCAGCATTTTTGACGGACAGAATGTTTTTTCATTGTAATTTATTTTTCCCTCCTACATCCGTCAAAAATAACTTCAGTGAAAAAACGGACTGTGTGACCACTACTGCGTCATCCGTACTGACGATGTCCGTACTGCACGGACGTACAGTCCGTAGAAATCACGCTCGTCTGACCCTAGCCTTAAGGTGATTTTGCAAAATCTCTGGCCCCTATTTAAATCTAGTTCTTAAAAGGGGGCCAATAACCCTTAGTGGCTCCCTCTTACCATCTCTATTACAGGAAACACAGAGTAAGCCCACATTGCTCACTAAATTGAACAGAGATATAAACACTGGGTGCAGCTCTGGTCAGGTTATCCCAATCTTTGGTTGATTGTTTTTGTTGTACCGACTTTATAACGACCTGGTTGCTGCATTAGCAGCTTGAATTATCACTTTAGGGAGTCACTAATCAAAATGCTCCACTGCTGCTGTAAACTCATGTTGTCCAATGGACTTCATAGAGAGAAGTATGTCCGTGAGACATTTATTTATAAAGCACCAACAAATTCCACAGTGCTGTTGACAGATATAATGCTATAGCAGTGCAGGAGCAATTTTGCATATAGCGTGTCTGTGTAGAGTGCCAGGACTGTGGCTGAAGGCAGGGAGTTCTGTGTACTTGGGGAGGAGCGAAAGTGTCAAAATCAGAGGAGAGAATTTTCCAGTAGTGGATTGTGGCACGTTCAGGGCAGGTTAAAGATGAAGTATGAGGAAGGAGATGTTGAACAGTTTTGAAAAAATAGAAGATCCACAATGTTCAGATTTCTAGAGGTGAACGGATTAGAGGGAGGGGGAGTAGGTTTGGCTTATACACTGAGTTTAAAAGAGAGCAGGTGGTCTTCTGAAATTGGAAATGTTTGACAGGTGAAATGGTAAATAGAGAAGAGGTAGGAAAGTACCAAATCAACAAGGTTTCTGTATGGGCAGATGTGACACCTGGGCAGACGTGACACCTTGTTACTGCAGTGTCGCGGCTTACTGTCTGCCAGCACCACTGGCATTATCTGGACCACATTCAAATTAGGCATAGTCCTATTCGTCAAACACACTAGTGTATGCCATCTCACATTGTAACCGGAATCCACTTGGTTCACTCGGGACGAGGCCGGGCCGACACGAACAAGGATTGTCTGAACACGAGTCTCTTCAGGAAAGGCAAACTTTATTGTGATATCACAGATGCTCAGACAGGATTGAATCGCAAAGACTGAGCCCCGATTTCCCCGTGACATGAGGTTTTATACCCCAAATACATAATTAGGTACATCCCAATTAGCCCACCTCCGGGTGACACTATCCCACCCCACGTGGGTCCGTACCTCCCTTAATCTAATACAAAGACATTCCATTCATTGGTCATAAATTGGCAGGCTTCATGTTAGTTTGACAGAAAATGATTTGCTACTACGCTGGATCCTGCCTATACCCACCTCCCTTGGGCTTATTTATTGTTTGCTTTAGATAAGGTCTGGTCTGCTTTCACGCTCTTCTTTGTCTCAGCTACAGGCCCCTGTGACCTTGATGTATCCATCCCTCATCCTGTCTCTTCGTGCCAGCAACGGCCCAGATCTTCCCTATTTTAATTGCTTTTACTGCTGATCTAACACATTCCTAAGACTCTATGTAAACTTCATTCTAATTCCAACTAATATCTACCTAGTTATATTCAAGTGAACCAATATTCTGAACAAGATGGCTGCCCGGCTCAGAATGGCGACCATCTCCTGGCCTGAATCTCCTTCAACATCAGATCGCCGTTGTTGGAGCTGGAATTTAGTAGATATTGGTACTACTACTAATCCTTGTCACAGCTCTCTAGTTCCAGGATTTGTTGTCTGTTGTGGGATGCAACATGGTGGCATAGTCTTGTAGAATTGTAGCTTTCAAGGGCAATGGCTGTCATGAATGTGTTTGTAGGAGGTGTGTTGTGGCTGTGCTATCAAACCTTCATTTGCCTCGTTTTCATTTCCCAGTGTAGCTGTTGCTCTTCTATATGCATTATATCCATTATTACCCTCGGAAGCAGCAGATTAGTGAATGTAGGACATTTAGACAAGCAAAAGCAGCAAATCTTACTCAGACATTTTGTGCCAAGTGAATAGACTTCATAGTGAATTTCAAATTAGCTTTTCAAACATATAGGGCTCTATTAACTTCTTCGCGCAAATGTTAACGCGTGCGCAAAAGTGCATTAACGCAAGGGGAAAAACACTTTACGCAGAACGTTGTATTATAATGTCCGTGCAAAAAATGCACGTTAACGTCTACCGCGGGTGAACCTGCGCGAACCCTTTGCGAGCGTAATGTACTTTGCGCGTCCTATACTTAACATTGTGAGCGCAAATGCCTTTGTGCGCTGGTACATGGATGGTATTCCAATCTATGCGCAAATTTTAATGGGCAACGTTTGCGTGCATAATTTTAATGTCTTTGAATAGCTGGTGGTAACGGCAAATCTGACCGTCCTGGCCGAAACCAAATACACCAGCCCAAAAAAAAAAATACAGCAATGTATAGTTACACATTCTACACATACCAAACAATAAAATTGAGAAATTGTGCGTGTTTTTATTATTGCTGCAGTATATATGCTCAGATTGATTTTGACAGGTGCAAAAACTGAACGGGAGACAATTGTGGTTCTTAATTCAGATTGGCTGAATCGCGTGAAAAAACAGTGCATCCACCGATTTTTGCACGCAGCGTTAATGCGCGTGAGTTTTTGCAAGTTTTTTTTACGCGTGTTATTTTTTGACGGATGAAAAAATGCGCTCGGATTGCAATACCAGCGTTAATTTACGCGCGTTAACGTTTAACGCTGCGCAAAAAAAATAGCGATGCGTGCGCGCTTTTGCGCGAAGAAGTTAATAGAGCCCATAGAGGGTTGCAAAAGCATTGGTCAGTGTAATGACATAGGGCCCTATTACATTCTTCGCGCAGTATGTTTTGCGTGCGCAAATGCGCATTTGCGCGAGGGGCAAAACCCTTTGCGCTGCACGTCGTATTATAACCTTTGAGCAAACGATGCGCGTTATCGTTTAACGCGGATGGACCTGCGCGAGTGTGATGAACTGTGCATTTCCTATACTTAACATTGTGAGCTCAAATTCGTTCGTGCGCTGGTACGCGGATGGTATTTCAATCGATGTGCATTTTTTTACGAACAACGTTTGCGCGCATAATTTTAACGTCTTTAAAAAGCTGGTGGTAACTGCAAATTGGAACGTTTTTGCTGAAACGAAAAACACCAGCACGAAAAAAAAATACAGCACAGTATAGTTTCACATTCTACGCATACCCAAACAATAAAATTGTGAATTTGTGCATATTTTTTTTATTGCTGCAGCATATATACTCAGATTTACTTTGACAGGCGCAAAAACTTAAGTGAGTCAATTAAGGTAAATTGATGTCAATTAAGGTTCTTAATTCTGATTGTGAAAGGATTTTACCAGGAAGGATACATTGAGATTTCTCTTGTTTTCAAGTATGTCCTGGGTGGCGAGTATGTACCGTTGGGTGTCTTGCCCAAGGACACTTACTGGAGAGGTGCTCGCTGGGATCGAACCCATGTCTCCACAGGCTCTCTCCATGCAGAGCAGTGACATTACCTCTACTCCACCCAGCCGGCTGAATCCTGAGTAAAAAACAGTCCGCACACTGATTTGCGTGCGCAACGTTACTGCGAGCGTATTACACTTCGTTTTGCGCGTTGTTTTTACAAACGTTATTTTTTGACGGATGAGAAAATGCGTTCGGATCGGTATACCACGTTAATTTTCGCGTGATAACGCGGGGCGATGCGCAAAAAAACTTGCGCTGCGCAAACAAAATTGCGCGAAGAATGTAATAGGGGCCATAGTCGGCAAACAAAGTGAAGGTGTTAAGATCAGGAGGAAAATAAATCTATGACCACTTCCATATAAATAAGAAAAATTCACTGATGGAAGAGAATAATTAATGGATGTAGATAGAATTAAAGCACAAGATCGTTTTCATAGCTTGCTTTAATCCACTTTAGCCCAAAAAGTAACCCATGTCCTGTGTCAAATGTAAGATATTTAAAGATATCCCTCATTTTCTTCTTTTCTTAAATATTGCTTCATGGTAAGAGATAAAATGAAATATCAAGACGATAGTTAATTGGAGCAATAAGTCTCTTGGAAATTAAAATTAAGCATAAAGAATATTCTTTGAAAGGCACAACTCTTTCTTAGAATGTTCCATAAGCTAATCCATTATTTAACCGGTCAAAACATTGTAATATGTGTCATCTGATGTTTCCTCCAGTTCTCCTAATTCTATTGCGCTGTCCTGATTTCCTTATCTACAAAGGCAATGAATTCAATTTATAATGCTTTATCCAATGACAGTGAAATCTTTTCTATTGTGAATCAAAGTGAATTTATTTCTCGTTCCATTTCCTTGGAAAATATGTATCCCTTATAACCAGTAAGAACTTTGAATTAAATTACATGTGAATTACATCCGCTCGTACGGTATACAGGATCCTTAGTCAAATGTAAAAAGACTCCCAATGCAGCAAAACATCACTGAGATATAGACGTTATTGACATATTCAAAATTAAAATAATACGTTGCAGGTTAACTTTTGGAGACATTAAACTTTTGTTTAGTGTGGTCTTCCCTGTACTGCCTTGTAGCTCATTGCTCTCCAGGGTTGTACATGTATATTAGTGATGATTTCATTGAGTCTTTGCTCTCCATGTGTTTTAGATCCATGCATGAAATTATTGTAAATGAGATTTCTTTTTTTCTTAGTCCACATGTTTTCTTTTTATATACTTGGCTTCATTTTGAAAAGAAAATTAATTAGGATTGAATCTGTCTTTCGCTGTAAAAATAGAAATACAATCGAAACCATACATTACATGTTATTGAAGATAGTGTGACTCAAGATGACTTGACAAGCGTGATTTTTTTTAGACTAGTCCTTGAACTATTACTACCTTTCCTATTGTAGACGATGAGTTAACCCCTTCACTGCCAAGTGATTTTCCAATAAAAACATTGTCAGAAACCAGCGTTTTTTTGTAAAATCATTTTAAATTAATTATACAGTAATACATATATATTAGTGTAAATAATATATAGGGCCAGTAGATGGCACCATCTACTGCCAAATTGAGTTACAGAGGTTTAAACAGCAGGTCTATTTTTTTTCTCCTGCATCGGCTGCTGACAGCTTCTGAAAGCCCAATATTTCATAGCATTCAGCTGACAATTTTACAGTTTTAGCTCTTTGGACATTATGCCCACAGGGCTAAAACTTTGGGGGCACCTTCTGCAGCCCAAAAGCAAATGAAATTCCTTTACAACAAATTAATTTCATTTGCGTTTGGGCTGCAGATCAGCAGATCGAGATATCTCGATATCGGGGCACCAGATAGTGCCTTTGAAGCCTGAGATATCTCGATATCAGTAGTGAAAGGTATAATAGCCAGCTGTAAATTGATAAACGTGGTGTGAGCTGGTATCCAATAGCAGCTCCCTATTACCATCTCTATTACAAGTGAGCCTCTATGTCAGCGCCTTGAAACTTAATAGCAGGGAGCCTCGTAATAGTCGGGAGTCGCAAACAGCCACAAGATTGAACTGTTTTTTTTTTTATAAATACTGACTTGAGACAAGTGACTACGGAATTGCCTGTTACTCACCTACTGACTTAAATTAGCACTTCTTATATTCAGCATAGAAAACATTGAATTATTATAACCTGCAGTAACAGCCAAGCCGCACGCAAAGTTTACAGCTCAGATGGAATAGCATGGGAGTCTTCTAGTTAACGAGTGGGGCCGTTATACTTAACCACTCACTCTTTATCCATACCGGCTCACTTGGAATAGCACCCTTTGCCTTACGCTTGTAAGATCAATTATACAGTAGAACAGTGTTAGATATATTCCATGCATAGAAAAGTCAATATCTTAAAAATATGACTATTGGCATTCAAATGGACAGCATTCAATGAAAAATCATGATACGTTTTAATAATTTTTCTTTGAGTATGTGTCATGCAAGTTCTGCATTATTACCATGGTCAATGTACACGATATACAGTATGTTAAAGCAAAGTGTAATGCTCCATTAGCACTCTTCCTGAAGTTTTAAATTACACTTCTTTGAGTTTACAAACATTCATAAGGTCTCCGGGCTCTGCAATAAGAAAAACTTAGATTGTTCCTTTAAGTTAAAAAGGAATAGGGAACAAAATCAGCGGTATTCATTATTAACTCCTCCTGACTAGGGATGAGCCGAACACTCCCTGAGTTCGGTTCGGAGCCGAACCCGAACTTTCCAAATGTTTGGATCCGAACCCGAACCCGAACTCGAACTCAATACAAGTCAATGGGGCTGAAAATTCGGTTTTTAGAGTGCCCTCCAAGAGGGCATATATGCAAGATATTTGCCATAAAAGGTGTATGGGGGTCCGGGTAGTGCCCTGGGGGACAGGAAACAAGGACAAAAAGTTTAAAAAAAACATTTTTAAAGGGACAGTGAGTTTTCCATAAAATAAGGGTTAAAAATAAAAACGAAAAATTCCTTCAAATATCGTGCCTAGGAGGTCCCCATAACCTGCCCGTGAAGTGGCGGATTTCTAGGATGTATAGAAATATGTAAAAACCAAAAAATGACATTTCAAATGACGGTAAATGCTTTTCCTTTAATCTATCCATAAACAACTGCTTGGGGCGGCAGTCTGTATGAAAAGAGGAGACATTTTCGGACACATAGAAAAAGTTTACTGATTTTTTGGCGGTGAAAAGCAGGAGAATGACTGGAGAATGGAAAATTCTATACCAAATAGCCGATTTGGAAAGTGAGATAAATGGGAGAATTTTTCTGGTTCGGCTATTTTGACCTAGAATTTTCTCTTCAGTCATTCTCCTGAGTTTCACCTTTCTCTGAATAACCCTGTCAGGGTTATTCAGAGAGCGGTGAAGAGCAGGAGAATGACTGGAGAATGGAAAATTCTAGGTCAAAATAGCCAAACCAGAAAAATTCTCCCATTTAGGCTAGGGTCAGACTAGCGAATTTTTAACGTGCGTTTAGGCGCACTTAATCACGGCCACACTAGCAGCAAATGACGAGCAATGACGGCCAATATACGAAGTACGGTCGCACGAAAGTCCGGCTGCGCAACGCAAGTGGAAAATGAACGCATTTTTTCGAGAAAGCAGAACCGCTAGTACGGACGTACAGAGTGCGCTGCGTCCACTAGCAGCGTGTGTGCGTGATTTGGAGACGTCAGACCCTGCTCATGTCCGGCCAACATAACGTCCAGACACCCAAAGTTTCCTGGTTTGGATCCGTAAAAAATCGCGCACAAAAATGCGCATCGTATGACCGTTTTCGCGCATTCCGTGAAAAAATACGGCAATGCGTTCGGACGCACTTTCGGTCGCTGTGAAAAATGCGTTAGTCTGACCCTAGCCTTATCTCACTTTCCAAATCAGCTATTTGGTCCAGATTGTTCTCTTTTCCTGCCATTCTCCTGGTTTTCACCTTTCTCTGAACAACCCTGAGAGAGAGGTGAAAGCCAGGAGAACTGGCAGGAGAAGAGAACAATCTAGACCAAATAGCCAATTTGGAAAGTAAGTTAAATGGGAGAATTGTTCTGGTTTGGCTATTTTGACCTAGAATTTTCACTTCTCCAGTTATTCTCCTGCTTTTCACCGCTCTCTGAATAACCCTGTGAATGTTTAATCCCGAGGTGAAAAATAACATTGCTTTAGATGTTATTTTGAATTTTTTTCAAACACCAGTTAAATGCAGCATATTAGGATGTTTTAGGAGGGAAATTAATTCTCAAATCTCAATCAGAGGCAGACACCACCCCACCACCTCAGTATAGTGTACAATGTATCAAATTGATTACCAGACTAAAAACACCTGGTGTTATGCCCGTTTGTGAACAGAGGTCATTTAGAGGTGAGAATCTTTTCACATAGACATTATTTTTTAATTCAATATCTAATAAACCATTGCTTATAATATTCTGCAGTTAAGAGTCTCTTTATTTCTAGATTTTTAAGTATTTTTTAAGCATTTTCTTTACTTTTTTCAAAATTTCTTTTTTTTTCGAACTCGAACTGAACACACCCAAAAAGTTGTGTTTTTGGGCAGACTAGATGGGCCGAAAGGTTCTTATCTGCCGACATTTTTCTATGTTTCTAAGTTCGAAGTTCGCGAACTTTCGAACTGCCAAAGTTCGGGCCGAACTCCGAACTGTCCGAACCCGAACAGCTCATCCCTACTCCTGACTACCACCGCAGTCCCCCATCTCATTTACAGCATAAAGTGCTTATAATTTTACCTTCTGTTCTGCACCATTGATGTGTGTATAGTGTGTTTGTGTGTGCATAATGTGTATGTGTGCTAAAACTAAATTATGAGGGCAGTGAGAATGGACAGCAGCCATGGTTTCTTGCCTACAGTGGGTCCCTGCTCCGGTCTCATAAGGACTTAGAATGGTGTTGCATTTGTGGAATGAAGACGGAGCTTGTTCTAATACAACACATTTATTTTAGATTTTTCATTCTGAAACAGAGAAATAACTCAGGTTTTTACTTGTTGATTCTCTTCCACTGCATTCAATGTCTGTCTCAGAACTACTAAACCACTGACTATACATAATATTTTAATCTAAAATAATAATACATTTCTCTCTTTAATAAATAAATGGGTACAAACACTTCTGGAGCTAAACAAATCTATCCAGCATATTAATATAACCTCTGGAGAACAGCCTCTGTCCATTTAAATCCCTGTGGGAATTTGTCCAGGACATTTATTATATACAGTAAACACATTTTAAACATATTCTGGCTACTGGATTCTTTGACATAAAGCCTCTATAGCTCTACCAGCCTCTGCTTGCTTCATACTTCAGCAGTGTCATACATGTGGCTGCAGTGGATCCATTATACAACCCGTTTATCCAGGTGGACCCCACTGAATATAACCAACAGACTCTTATAATATTTCCTATTAACTGTCATCCTTGGATGCTTTTTGCCTACCTGAAACAGAGAATTAACTCAGGTTTTTACTCTGGACTTGTTGATTCTCTTCCACTGCATTCAATGTCTGTCTCAGAACTACTAAACCACTGAGACATCCACATGACACCAATTACAGTCCCTGTGTCTGAGAACACAGCAATCGCCACCTGCTGGTAGGAGGTTAAGGCAGCAGCAACAGAGTTTTTGACAATACAGTTATGGGCTTGTCAATAATGACAAAATAAAAAAATTGCTTATTGAATGCTCAATACTTCATTCTGCATACTGTATTCTCTTTTGGAGTGTGATGTGTTAAGTAGGACACATTTAATACACAGAGTGCCAAAATGGCTTGTTTTTGTTCATAATGTGTATGTGTTAGGGATGCACCGATACCTTTTTTTTAAGACCGAGTACAAGTATCGATACTTTTTAAAAGTACTCACCGATACCGAGTACCGATACTTTTTTTAATGTCATGTGACTGCTTTTCATTAGGAACAGACCTCATATATATATATACTGTCCCCAGCTCACACATATTGCCCCAGCTCTCATATTGCCCCAGCTCACATATTGCCCCAGCTCAAATATTGCCACCAGCTCACACATATTGCCCCAGCTCAAATATTGACCAGCTCTCATATTGCCCCAGCTCAAATATTGCCCCCAGCTCACATATTGCCCCAGCTCAAATATTGCCCCAGATCTCATATTGCTCACAGCTCACATATTGCCCCAGCTCAAATATTTCCCCCAGCTCAAATATTGCCCCAGCTCACACATATATTACCCCAGCTCACCCTCCCACTCTGCCAGGCTCCTACGGTGTCTTCTTAGCTCGAGCGGCCGCCAGCAGAGGTTGTAGCCTGGCCGCTTGGGAACCATGCACAGCCGCGGTCTCGCGAGATCCCAGAGTTCACGATATCTCGTGAACTCCATGATTTCACGAGATCGCAGCTGGTGGATCCCAGGTGAGCGGCCGGCTACAACCCTTTGCCGGCGGCCGCTCCAAGGAAGAAGACGCCGGAGGAGCCTAGCAGAGTGCCGACCACTGCCCCACAGAAATCGGCCGGCATGCCAGCCCAGCGCTGGCTTCCGGTATCAGTTTAAGTATCGGGGGCCTCTGCACGAGTACCAATTACTAGTATTGGTATCGGTGCATCCCTAGTATGTGTGTTTGCTGTGTGTATACTGTATATGCATGTATGCATACTATGTGTGTCTTGCCTAAATATTTTGCGTGAGCCTTGCCACTGAGTCATGTGGTATGCAGGGTCGACATGTCCCTAAGGTGACACAGGATGACATTGTAGTGTAAACAGGTGTTGCCAAAAAAGAGAGATATCAGGCCTTGGAAGTCATCTACTATTAGAAGATTGCTAATTATTTTTCTCAACCTGTGACATCAGGGTACAACAATGATTAAATACCTCAATGTAACAAGTTTTTGCAGATTGTTTATAGAAAAATTGTCTGTGTTGTATAAGGAATAGCCAGTGAAGCAACACGGCTAATTCCTGGAAATACATTTCCTGTTCCATTTAAGAACGCTTTGAAAATTTCAAATGATACTTGTATAATCCTATAAGTGTTTCATTCATCAGATTCCTGTGATACATTTAGTAGGTTAAAAATAGAGTTATTTTTTGAGAAAACTAAATGCCAATTTGTAGGCATCTCTTTAAATGAATTAGGCATTCTGGTACTTTTCAGAATGAAATTGAAAGGCAACACTCTTCTTATTTGTAAGGATAGAAACTGGTAATATAATTACATTCCAGCGACTCTTGTCAAAGATTTGCTTATAGTTCAGCATAGCCGGTGACAAGGAGCCACAAAAGATTATATTGCCAAGAACAGATAACCATTAGCGGATCCCTGTACCAGCTCTGTTGTGACCAAGGTGCTGTTTTAGCAGCCCGACTCGAGTCGCAAAATTATTCGCGGGAATGGTATTCTGCACCTCTGCTGAAACCGTATTGTAGAGTCCACAGGACTTCATGGAGAAAAGTGCAATCCTACACAAGCTCATGTCGCAATTAGATATATAGATATATATAGATATCTATATATCCATATATACAGATTGGCAATGCAACACAGCTGCCCAGAGAAGGCCTGAGTTTCTAGCGTGTTGTAGAAAGTAATTAAAATGTTAATGATCTTTGTCTCTGTGCTGGCCACTAAGCCCTTTTGAAGGGATATCACAGGCTCTCGCAGAATAGGTTTTCTTTGATATGCATGATAAGGGGGGGAAATTACACATCTGTTCTAATGGATTGTCCCTTCTCCCATCCAAGCATTTCGCACCTTGGGCAACTGTAAAAGCACCTCCAAGAGCACATTCTAGACCCAGCGGCACAATTGAGAGGTTGTGCGTGTTTTAATTATTGCTGCAGCATATACACACAGATTTATTTTGACAAGCGCTAAAACCGAACGGGAGACAATTGTGGTTCTTAATTTTGATTGGCTGAATCGTGTGAAAAAACAGTCCGCCCACCGATATCTGCACGCAACGAAAACGAGCGTGTGTTTTTGCGCGTCTTTTTTACGCGCGATATTTTTTGACGGATGCAAAAATGCGCTCGGATCGTAATACCTGCGTTAATTTACGCGTGTTAACGTTTAACGCTGAGTGCAAAAAAAATTGCCCTGCGTGTATGAATTTGCGCAGAGAATGTAATAGAGCCCTTTGTTTTCATTGCTACATACTGGCTCAAGGTGAGAATAATTAAATACCTTGAATTAGTTTGTTATTCTCCAGCTAGCTCGTAGTTATCATTACCTATACAAAGTAGAGGAAGCAGTAACTTACAAGAATGAGCTGCTAAAGCCAAGTTGCGGTTTGGCTGGAAAAGCCATATATATGGTGTCAACTTCGGAACAGACCCTGTAATATGTTCTAAAGTATGTTAAAATTCTGCAAAAGTCCCATGTGGTTTTAAAAAACCCCAGGTAAGTTCTGTGGTCTCATAAGCACAATCTAGTGGTTTATACTTGTGACCTGTGATATTACTTATAGTTCCGTAATTCACGCGTGATTTAATGTGAATAATAAATATTCAGTAATTATATTGTGTGTGGAGTTGTTACCGTTACTCAAGATGTACATAAAAAATCAACAATAGTGGAACAATGCGGTATATAAGGTGATAATGATTTCAGCTATCCAGTTGAACACTCACATCTTCAGGAGCCTACTAAATTTCAGCTTTATTGTACCACCTTGTGCCAATTTAGGGAGTGACAGTTCGCTGATGGCATGTGGAGTTCCTCAAAAAGATGAAATGGGACGACACTCATAGGGCAAAATATGATAATTCCTGTGAGTTTAAGATATAAAGACATGCAGTGGTTCCACTCACCTAGATTGGAGCCCCTATGGTCGGCTCTAACTTCTGCACCTCCAACACCTTTCAATAGGGTGGTGTATGTAACCCTTGGTGGAAACCATTGGTCCAGCCCTCAATATAAGTATCAAATCTTTATTACTCACATTAAATCATGTGTAAATCACAGGATGATATGTAATATTACTGGTCACAAGTATAAACCACGAGATTGTAATGTGTCAACCACTCTCTACAGTATATCCCAAATCCCCATGTATATTTATAGGGAAAGTTTCAATAGTACTGTAACAGCTCTTATTGTTCAAGGCTCACCTGCCCACAATCTTGATGAGTATTGCACTTAATTTGTTTGCTCTTAGCTTGAAGACATAACCTCTTATTAGATAAGGTTGGATTTTCCAAAACTCTAATTGTGAGTTCCCACGAGTAAGTAACTGCTCAAAAATCCTTACAGGGTTATCCAAAGAGATTCGAAAAGTCACCGCACGTTCGGTGACTTTTCGTTCTCTTCAATTCGGTTCCTTTTGTTGATCCCATTTCAGTGACCCTGCGGTGTACTCAGCAAGCACCACAGGGTCCCCGAATTGCAGGGAAAGGCTGCCGCAAATCCGACGAAAACTAACCGCAAAACCCACCGAATACAAGCTGAAAAGCCACAAAAACATCTGGATAAACCCGTCGAAAAGCCCGAGCAGGAGCCGATCACACGCAGCCGAAGCAGCCGAGACCGCAGACGAGGGAGGTGAATAAATTAGCAAAACCGTTTGTATGAATGTGAAATTGAAACGCTGTTTGCAAAGAAACTACTAGGCGAAAATGTCTGAAATTTACACAGGAGGTCCAGGGAATGATAATAAAAAGGGCTGTTACAAAAAAATAAGTAAACTGAAAAAAAAAAAAAAAATCGGACTTTTAAAAAAAAAATTTCAGAAAAATGCTTAAAGTATCCTAAAAAATCTATAAATAAGGAGACTCTTTACTGCAGAATTTTATAATGAACGGTTTATTAGATATTGAATTAAAACGGGAATATTTTTAACATTGAAGTCTATGGGATTCTCCTGAATTAACTTGCCGAATTAAACCACCGAATGGCAGGGCATTAGGGGAACCTTTCACTGCTGGTTTGTGTTCTCTGAATAGCCGAAGCAGTGCTTTTTCATGGGGATTTCACTGCCCTCGAACAGGCACCGAACAGGCACCGCATGTTCAGGCAATTCGCTAGGATTTGGCGAATTGCCTGCTCTCTGGATAGCCGAATGGTCAGAAAGGTAACCGAATGCTGATTTTCAGCGTTCGGTTACCTTTCTCAAGCAATTCGGATCTCTTTGGATAACCCTGTTAGTCTTAAAGATCTGCATCAGCAAGGCAGAGCATTGATCCCCCTGCCATTAGAAGTTTAGGGAACCCACACTTGTGAGTGCGTGTGAGTTGTCATACAAGTTATCCAAAATGGAGTGACGCTTGAAATTAAATTAGCCAAGTGTGGCCGAAATGAAAGCATGTAAGACATAGAAAAAAAGCTATTTGTCTCACATTTGGAAACACACAACAAAATAAAAAAGTGTAAAAAACATGCAAGCATCCGAAAAACAAGTGACGTTGCAAAGGTGCCGAGCATCGATCTGGAGACTGGTCCAATCACAATTTTAGAGAATCTTGGAACAGGTCCAATTTGCACTGGGAGAAAATTGAGGTACAACCCTGGAACGCCATCAATGGATCAACAAGAATAGGGATGAGCTGTTCGGTTCGATCAGTTCGGAGTTCGATTCGAACTTTGGCCGTTTGCAAGTTCGCGAACTTCGAACCTTTTGCCGTATTCGGTTCGAGTTCGAAAAAAAATTAAAATTGTGATTAAAGTATAACAAATGCTTAAAAAATACCAGAAAATCTAGAAATAAAGAGACTCTTTACTGCGGAATATTATAAGCAATTGTTTATTAGATATTGAATTAAAAAATAATGTCTATGTGCAAAGATTCTCACCTCTAAATGACCTGTGCTCTCAAACGGCGTAAACAACAGGTGTTTAATTAGTGTTTGGAAATAACATGTGCTTCTAATTAGTCCGTCTCATGATTTTGATACATTGTATGCAGACTGAAGGTGCCAGGTGTCGTGTGTGGGTCTGAGCTGTGATGGCGATGTTTCCATACATCCTACAAATCCGCCATTTCACGGGCAGGTTATGGGGACCTCCTAGGCACGACATTTGAAGGAATTTTTCGTTTTCATTTTTAACCCTTACTTTCCGGCAGACTCGGCAGATTCATAATATATCATTTTTATATGTATACGTCATGTTCTGCCTGTATATTATAACAAAAAATGCAATAAAACTTGAATTTTTAATCATCTGCAGCGTGTAAAGTGTTTTTTGTCACCTTTTATCACATGAACATTTGCGTTTATATTTTCTATGGGGTGCGCTTGTACAAAAATTAGAAAATGGGACTTATTAAATTTTTTGGGGGAATTATGTGATTTTTAGCAAACGCACACCATAGAAAAAAATCATTAGTGCAACATCATTGTTCACATTATAATTGAAATGTGAACAATATTGCTGCATTAATAAAAATAACACACAAAAAAATGCATGTTTTTTATTGTTTTTATTTCTCTACTTTATACCTGGTCATGTTGGGTATCTCAGGCCTTTCAATTGACACCCTCCATGACCCCCTAGCTACCACAGTTCTGGAGATATCGGGGTTCAAATGAACCCCCTATCTCCACCAGGGGATTCCGGGCAGCTAGGGGTTCCCTGGCTATCTGACGTCATCACGCTATGCGCGAGGACATCAGGCAGTGAAGGGGGACCCGGGGGTGGAGCCGCCATCCAAGATGGCGGCCCCCACCGGAGCTAGGCTGCACTTCGGCGCCGCAAGGTGCTGAAGTGCGACTCGGTGCCTAAGGGATTAAAGCCAGGCACCGCTTAAAAGGGGACACTCTCCCCTTTTAAGCGGTGCCTGGCTTTTTTTTGTGGGACCTCCTGAACGGGAGGGAGAGGGATCCGAACGGACCCCCCTCCCTTCCAGGCGATCTCCCGGCATTGCCGGGGGCAGGGCCGGCGCTAGCGTAAGGCGGCACAGGCGGCCGCCTTACTATCTGGCTTCCTGCCAGTTTGTGGGGGCGGATTTCCCCGGCCCAGAGCGCCACCATCTTGGTCGGCCGGGGAGACCTGGCGCAGCGCTAGGGGCCGAACCACCTGACCAGCACCACGCGCGATCTCGCGAGAACGTGGCTGCGCTGGTCATGTGGTTCCCGCCCGCGAGCGGCAAAGCTGCATCATATCAGCTGCCACTCGCCACCATGAGGAACGCCGGCGGAGCCTGTGGGGCCTGGCAGCAGGTGAGAGCTGGGGGCAGATATATCCATATGTGAGCCGGGGGCAAATATCTCCATATCAGCTGGGGCAATATATACCCATGTAATCTGGGGGCAAATATATCCATGAGTTGGGGTAAATATATGCACATGTGATCTGGGGGCAAATATATCCATGAGTTGGGGGCAAATATATATATATCCATGAGTTGGGGGCAAATATATATATATCAATGAGCTGAGGGCAAATATATCCATGAGCTGGGGCCAAATATATCCATGAATTGGGGCAAATATATATATATCCATGAGCTGGGGGCAAATATATCCATGAGCTGGGGCAAATATATATATATATATCCATGAGCTGGGGCAAATATATCCATGAGCTGGGGACAAATATATCCATGAGCTGGGGGCAAATATATATATATCCATGAGCTGGGGGCAAATATATCCATGAGCTGGGGGCAAATATATCCATGAGTTGGGGGCAAATATATCCATGAGTTGGGGCAAATATATATATATATCCATGAGCTGGGGCAAATATATCCATGAGCTGGGGGCAAATATTTCCATATGAGCTGGGGCAAATATCTCTATATGAGCTGGGGCAATATATACCCATGTAATCTGGGGGCAAATATATCTACATGTGATCTGGGGGCAAATATATAATCATGTGATCTGGGGGCAAATATACCCATATGAGCTGGGGGCAAATATACTTATATGAGCATGGGGCAAATATACTTATATGAGCAACCCTAGTGTGTGTATATATATGTGTATATATAGAGATTATCATGGCACCTCTATCCTGATTGGCTTGACATGACACGGATGGGGGGGCACCAAAATGCACCTTTGCCTGACTAGATAAAAATGCTTGCACCGGCCCTGGCCGGGGGTCGCCTGGAAATTACATCATCGCGCATGGCTCGATGACGTCATTTACGTCGGGAGGAGCTTGACTTCAGCGTCTGAGGATGCTGAAGTCAGAACACCGCGGAACCCCGGACAGAGAGGTGAGTATCTCCGCCGGGGGTCCCGCAAAGCTGATGACGTGTGGGACACGTCCTCCTCAGCATACAGTGGGAGTAACTGAGGACTTGTCACACACGTCGTCAGCAGTGAAGGGGTTAAAAACTTATTTTTTTAAACTTTTTGTCCTTGTTTCCTGTCCCCCAGGGCACTACCTGGACCCGGACATTGTTTTTAAATGTTTCTATACATCCTACAAATCCGCCACTTCACGGGCAGGTTATGGGGACCTCCTAGGCATGATATTTGAAGGAATTTTTCGTTTATATTTTTAACCCTTATTTCATGGAAAACTCACTATCTCTTTAAAAACGTTTTTTTTAAACTTTTTGTCCTGGTTTCCTGTCCCCCAGGGGACTACCCAGACCCCCATACACCTTTTATGGCAAATATCTAGCATATATGCCCTCTTGGAGGGCACTCTAAAAATCAAACTTTGAGTCCCATTGACTTGTATTGAGTTCGTGTTCGAGTTCGAGTTCGAATTTGAACTTTTGAAAGTTTGAGTTCGAATGCGAACCGAACTCGGGGGTGTTCGGCTCATCCCAAAACAAGAACAGCATTCTTGTGTCCAGAATCAATAGCGAGACCGCTCATCGGTGGATCAACAAGGACAGCAATCCACTGTACACAATCAGCAAGGACACTGATCCCACATCCAAAATCTAGAATGAGACAGCCTCTCACTGGATCAACAAGGAATGCAATCCCATGAATTTCATTCTTTCATTCTTGAACAGAGGCACCTCCAACTAGTGACACAGACAATGAACCAATGAGTCAGGTCCGGGCCACAACATTGCGTTGCCTGGGTCCAAGGATGAAATGCTGCAATCCCCCTCAAACGATACCCACCAAGACACCCCCATGCTTATCACAGAGCTCCACAGCAATAAAACTTTGAGCAATGCGCGTTGTGTATGAGCGTATCACAGAGATCCACAGTAATAAAACTCACAGCAATGTGCAATGTGTATGAGTGTATCACAAAGCTCCACAGCAATAAAACTCACAGTAATGTGCAGTGTGTACGAACATACTGTATCATAGAGCTCCACGGTGATAAAACTCACAGTAATGTGCGATGTGTTGAGCGTATCACAGAACTACACAGCAATAAAACTCACAGTAATGTGGGGGATGTATGCCTATGTGGGGATCTCAGAACTCCAGTGCAGCATCATTGATTTTATTCTGTAACAGACCTTTTTACTATTTTTATATTATTTTCACACATTTTCATGCATTTATATTCTTTTAAACACCTTTTAAAGAATAGCATCTGTTATCTGTTGGTGTACCTCAAGGCTCTGTCCTTGGTCCTCTGCTCTTTTCCATCTACACCTCCACCCTGGACAAAATCATCAACAGCTTTGGCTTTAATTACCACCTCTACGCTGATGACACTCAGATCTACCTCTCTACCCTGATCTCTCTCCCCTGTCCTTTCAAAAGTCAGTGACTGTTTATCTGGCATCTCCTCCTGGATGGCCTCCCACCACCTAAAGATCAACATGTCAAAGACTGAGCTCCTACTTATTCCTCCCTCCAATGCCTCCCCACCTCCTGACTTCTCTATCACGGTGGAGGTATCACCATCTCCCCATCAAACCAAGTTCGCTGTCTTGGAGTTACACTTGACTCTGCTCTTTCCTTCATCCCCACATCCAGTCTCTTTCCTCCTCCTGCCGATACCAACTGCGTAATATTTCCAGAATTCGGCCATTTCTTACCGCTGTCACCAGAAAACAACTCATACACGCCCTGGTAATCTCCCGACTCGACTATTGCAATAATCTCTTATCTGGCCTCCCTCTGTCCCGCCTCTCCCCCCTACAATCCATCCTGAACGCCTCCGCCAAGATAATTCACCTCACCCGCTGCTCTGTCTCTGCCGCTCCCCTCTGCGAGTCCCTTCACTGGCTCCCCATCCACTGCAGAATTAAGTTCAAAATCCTTATCCTTACCTACAAAACCCTCACTAACTCAGCGCCCCACTACCTGTCCTCACTAATCACCAAATACACCCCAGCCCGCTCCCTAAGGTCAAACAGTGACCTGCGCCTAGCTTCTCCCCGCATCACCTCTTCCCATGATAGACTGCAGGATTTCTCACGCGCAGCCCCCACTCTCTGGAATGCTCTCCCTCGTACTGTCAGACTTTCCCCTAACTTCTCTTCCTTCAAACGCTCCCTTAAAACATTCCTATTTAGGGAAGCCTACCACCCAACTCACTGACACAACCATCAATCACTCTCACCTTACAGTCCTCTCCTCCTGTTTCCAACCCCAACCCTCCTAGATTGTGAGTTCCTACGGGAATAGGGCCCTCATCTCCTCCTGTACTGTTTGTCAAATGTTGTTCAATGTATTGTAACCCTGTCTATACTGTGCTTATTGTACAGCGCTGCGGAATATGCTGGCGCTTTATAAATAATGAATAATAATAATAATAATAATAATAGCAGAGTTCTGTTTTTTGTTTTTGCATATGCATTTTAGCATATTTTGTGTCTTGCTTTAATATACACTGCATTTCACAATTGTTGGACCTCAAAGTGCTACAAAGCTAATTATTTTAGAAATTATACAATAAATTGCTATGGGTTTATCTCTGTTTATGGCTTTTTTTTTGTAGGTGATTACATTATTTTACTCAGGGATCAAGAGACGAGGGTGAACGCAGTTTTTCCATTTTTTTTCAGAGTGGAATGGAGCTCCCATTGGTCTCACACACTATAAAGCTTTAATTCAGATGTTCGATCATATCTTTACATGTTAACTCATTCCACAAAATTCATGATACATGATGAAACAGATTTGTAAATGTATCTTATTTGAGCGTATATTTGTGTTACGTGTGAGATGATAAGTGCTAACAGTGGGACAGGAATCTTGGTGGGTTCCCACACTTATTTTCTAAGGACTTGACCCCAGATTTTATTGGTGATTTACAATTACAGCCATATTAGAGTATTCTTTGGCGTTTTTGAACTCATAACAATTGACCCATTTTTTTTTTTTATTAAATAGAAAAGGGTAGACATGTTTTCGACTTTCAGTCAAACACTTTAAAATTACTATAGAAATACATTTTCTAGTGAATATAACAACCAGCAATCCATTGCTTACGTACTGTATGATGTTTGTAGTGAAGCAGGGCTCATTAACATTTTTTGAGTAGACCAAGGGAGGTTTATATCCAGTTGTAGAGAGGCCTATGACACATATTTTCATCCAATTTCATATAAATATCAGTTTGTAAGCCAGTGAAGGTACCCACTTCTTGTTTTCATGCACTTCTGACCTTATCACATGATATGACAATACCAGTTTACCAGTGGTATGATGGACATATCTGTGGTTTGACCACAGGCCATATTTTCTTCGTTCTTTAGGACATTTAGAAATTCACATTCTCTCTGGTAATGCTAAGATCAGTGAGAATATTTGTGAACAGACATTTCAGACAGTCCAGACGCAGATCGCTAAAATATAAGCAAAACCTTAATTTGTTGATGGACAAAATGTTCATACATTGTCAAAGGTACATGGCTAACAAAGCTTAAAAAAAAGGGGGTGGGGAGTAAACCCCGACTTGTGGTCTAGAGCGACCTTTCCCCCACCACCATCAGCATTTTTCTTCTGATTTGCAGTGCGTGTGAAGCTTTCAACAAGTTCTATTTAACTATATTAAATGTTTGCATCTTTTTTTTTACTTTTTTGTATTAGAAACTTACTTTTCTTAAAGGAACAATCCAGAAATCCTGACCATTTAAAATATTTAAAGCTGCCAGGATGTGAGGAGTGCCCCCCCTTCCCCAGTTTGGTGAAGACACTGGGCGAACATGTAGAAGGTTCCTCCACCCCACCCAGAGTCACCAGCATCCAGGATTATGAATTTCCAGGCTGCCAGTCACCAGATTGGTCACTAGTGACATTAGCATGCAGAGTGAGTGCCAATCTGAGACCGCCCACAATAGCCAGCCATCTCAGGGAGGCGGCAATGGTCTGTGCATCTGTGCAGCTCTGATTCATCTCTCTGCACAGCCGCTATGGAACATGTTTACATACAGGGCCACATTACATTCCTAGCGTTAAAACGCGGGCGCTAGAGAGGAAAAACTGCACCTACAGTTTTCCCCTTTGCGCCCAGGTTTTAACGCTAGATTAGAATGCAGGCGCAAAAAATGCTGCCTGCATTGTTTGCAGAAGTTAACCCCTGGGATGCGCGTGGCAGCTGCACGCATCCTCTCAATGGAGTCCATAGGCCTCCATTGAAGCAGACGCCGGCAGCCTCATGACCAGCCGGATCTCGCCTTGCGAGATCCAGCTGGTCAGCATAGTGATACGCAGGGGGAGACTGGGGGGACTTTCCCCCCCAGTCTTTCCCTGCTCCCGCTGGACTGAGGAGGCGGACAGAGCTGCGGTCCTCGCCGCGAGACAGGAGGTGAGTATCTGTTCACTTTTTTAATTTTTTTGGCTGTTGTTAACAGATTCTGCAGGAGCGGAATCCGTTAACATCAAGTCCTGGCTCTGGTTAACTTTTTGTTAACCGCTGCTGGACATTAATCAGCATTAGGACTTTGTAATCCTAACGCTGATTAACAATTTACGCTCCCCATGTTAAGTATAGGGAGCGCAAAATACAGTAACCTCGCGCAGAGAAGCGCAAGGTACCAAACGCTATCGGGTTACTTTAACCCGTTAGCGTTTGGATTGTAATTTGCGTTACATACTTGGGCTAATGTTAACGCTCACTTAGATGAGCACAAACGTTAGCACCAAGTATGTAATGTGGCCCACAGTGTGCATGCCCAGTAGCAGTGCGCAATTTGCAGTACTGTTGCATAGGAGCGCAATTTCCATAGAAAAAGCTTCAGGGACTCTGGGTTCAGAGTCCCTAAGCTGAAGAGGAGGACCTGCGTCTATCCCGAGGGAGAAAAGGTGAGTAAATTCACCTGAAACAAAAAAGAAAAATAATCAGGCAGAGGCTGACAGGAGCATCTGCCCATTTATTTTAAGATCAAAAAAATACAGGGAAATATATTTTTAAAAGAATACCCTTTAAGTGTATATTTTTAAAAACTATTGTGTCTTTACTTATTTTGCTGCAATTATGCATTTGTGGAATTTTCAGAAATAAGATTCACATTGCGAGCACCCGTTTTGCTTATGTGTTTGTCCACATATCAACAGTGGCGTAGCGAGGGGGGGACTTGCCCCCGGGCGCCTGTCAGGTGGGAGGCACCACAAGCAGGAGAGGACCTATGTGTTTCCCCAGTTTGGCACCAATCTGGGGCATGAACCAGAAAAAAAGTCCTCAGTCTCCCTCTGCGATCACTCTGACAACCGGTCATGTGAATCGGCAGCAGAAGCCTCCATGGAGTCCCATGCCCCGAGCATCCTGGACCCTAGTGGCCACTATGGGGCAGGCTGCTGGACTCAGCACCTGCCCCATAATCTACAGGTAAAACGGGGACCCTAAGGGGAGTTTTGCAAGCACAAATTTTTCCCCTTAGCATCCCCATTTTAGTTTAGGTCAGCTGATAGTGCCCTTAAAGGGTTATTTCAATCATAGCCTAACCTGCCACCGTATTGCATCAAACTATGAATTAATTTCCCTGTACACTGCAATTTCGTGGCAGTTTGGCTATTCAGAAAGTTGATCATTCGCCAAATATTGGCAAATTGCCAGCAAAGTACGGTGCAGTTCGCCAGAATTTAGTGATCTTCGGCGGCAGTGAAATTGTCCCATAGATAAGTAATGGTTAATCTAATCAGAGAACGCTGAACAGCAACTTTTTTCTGTGGTTCAGTTCGACAGGTTTAAACTGGCAAATTCCATAGGAAAATAAAAATGTGAAAAAACAAACGATTGCAAAACGTCTTTTTTTCTCTGTTTTACGGCAGCGGCATTATTCGCTTATAATGCAAACAATGTTGCTGCACTAATTCACCCAATTTCCCACACTGTGAGCAAATTTGAAAGTGATGGCATAATGCTACATATTATTTAATCTAACACATGGGGGGCACTAGGGGAGGGCTTGCCCCCGGGCAACTCCTGACCTTGCTACGCCTCTGCATATCAATAACACTATTTTATAAGTATGACACATCTGGTGCGCATGTCAGTCTTGAATTAGCTTCACGTGTGCACTCTTCCTATTGACTGGGTTTGTTGTTTAATGTTTTGTGGGAATTCAATAGGAATTCAACACATTTAAAAGATACTGGGCTCTATTACAATCCTAGCGTTAAAACGCTGGCACATGGGAGGAAAAACTGTGCCTGCAGTTTTCCCCCATGCGCCCGCTTTTTAACATTGGATTACAATGCAGGCGCAAAAAATGCTGCCTGCATTGTTTCCGCCCGTTAAACCTGGATGCTCGCGGCAGCGCTCAGCGCAGCCGCGAGCATCCGCTCGCTGGAGTCCATAGGACTCCAATGAGTTCTCCTCTTCTGGTCACATGACCAGCCGGATCTCGCCTTGCGAGATCCGGCCGGTCGGCGTAGTGATACGCAGGGAGAGACTGGGGGGACTTTTTTGACGGAGGAAGCGGTTGGAGCCGCGGTCCTCGCCACGGGACAGAGGGTGAGTATTAGATGCTTTTTTTTTATTTTTAAGGCTGGTGTTAACGGATTCTGCAGATTTGATGGAAGAATGCCATGGGAGAGGGGTTGAGGTCTACAATACTGGCTAAAAACTGGGTGGAGAAAACTAGGTTTGGAATCTGGAGTGGTTAATATGTAAGCCCAGTCCCCTCCTGTTTTTAGCCTATAGTATCCTTTAAATCATGATTGTATGTCTTTACCCTGTTATAAATGATACTCTGCTTGTGCAATGATCCTGTTTGCTGATGAAGCTGAGTATCAGTGTAACAGCTGGAACCATTTTTTATCATAAGGCAATTTAGAAAAGTCGATTGTCTTCATATCTAGCCCGTAGGCATGTTAATATTCTTAACAACACAGTATAATGATACATAGTAAATTATGCAATATGCTAAATTTACTAAGAATGAAAACTTATAACCGCAAGGACAAACATAATTTCCATATTGTGTTAAAAGCTTGTTATGGTTTCATAATCAACTGTACGTTTGCAATAATTTGACTTACAATTTCATCTGGTCTTCATCCAAGCTGCGATAATATGTGAAAAGGCCTTTAATAATTAATTTAAAACTTTCCAGAAAAGTGGACTCTGATGGTCCTTTTCATATCATTCCGACATACTCTCCCAAACCCCCATACAGTACTTACGACATACAACACATACGCGCACACAGGTATAATGCAAAAAAAAACTATTCAAACATGTGGTTAATGTTTAGCTTGGACAGTTTCACCACCACATCCTCCTGCAAGTTATTGACATAAATTCATTCTCTTGCTGTGGTAGAAACATAGAAACATAGAAAAATGTCGGCAGATAAGAACCTTTCGGCCCATCTAGTCTGCCCAATTACATGGATACTTTACCTGGATTTATCTTTTGTTTAGGATAGCCTTATGCCTATCCCATGCTTGCTTAAATTTAATTACTGTTTTGGCCTCTACCACTTCTACTGGAAGACTGTTCCATGTATCCACCACCCTCTCAGTAAAATAATGCTTCCTTATGTTACTTTTAAACCTTTGCCCCTCTAATCTAAGACTATGTCCTCTTGTTTTGCTATTTTGTTTCCTTTTAAATATACTCCCTTCCTCTTGGGTTTTTACCCCTCCCTTGGGTTTTTACGTCCCAGGTGCATTATCTTGCACTTATCCACATTAAAACTCAATTGCCACAGCTCCGACCATTTTTTTAGTTTACCTAAATCATTTGTCATTTGGCTGATCCCTCCAGGAACGTCAACCCTGTTGCAAATCTTTGTGTCATCAGCAAAAAGACATACTTTTCCATTAATACCTTCTGCAATATCACTAATAAAAATATTAAAGAGAATGGGTCCAAGTACTGACCCCTGAGGTACCCCACTGGTAACAAGACCTTGCGCCGAATAAACTCCATTTACCACAACCCTCTGTTGTCTGTCACTCAGCCACTGCCTAATCCATTCAACAATATTGGAATCCAAGCTCAAAAGATTGCAATTTATTGATAAGCCTTCTATGCGGAACAGTATCAAAAGCCTTACTGAAATCTAAATAAGCAATGTCTACTGCACCACCTGTGTCTATTATTTTTGTTACCCAATCAAAAAAATCAATAAGATTAGTTTGGCATGATCTCCCTGAGGTAAACCCATGTTGTTTCTGATCCTGTAATCTATGTGTTTTTAGATGTTCAACAATCCTTTCCTTTAACATGGTTTCCATTAATTTCCCCACTACTGACGTAAGACTAACTGGCCTATAGTTCCCCGATTCCTCCCTACTACCCTTCTTGTAAATGGGCACAACATTTGCTAATTTCCAGTCTTCTGGGACGACTCCGGTTAACAAGGATTGGTTAAATAAATCTGTTAACGGTTTTGCTATTACATCACTGAGCTCTTTTAATAATTTAGGGTGGATCCCATCAGGCCCCATTGACTTATTTGTCTTTACTTTAGACAGCTGCTGTAGAACCTCCTCCTCTGTAAACTCATATGTAAATGTCTCTTTAGTGTTCACTCCTAACTGAGGTCCCTTTCCTTCCTTTTCTTCTGCAAAGGCTGAACAAAAATATTCATTGAGGCAGTCAGCGAGACTTTTATCCTCTCTACATACCTTCCTTCCTTTGTTTTTAATCTAACTAATCCTTGTTTTACTTTTGTTTTCTCATTTATGTATCTAAAAAATGTTTTGTCCCCCTTTTTTACTGACTGAGCTATTTTCTCTTCTGCGTGTGCTTTGGAAGCTCTTATAAATTGCTTTGCCTCTTTCTGCCTAATTTTATAGGTTTGCCTATCTTCTTCACTCTGAGTTGTTTTATAATTATTGAATGCTGTCTTTTTGTTCTTCACTATTTTGGCCACTTCTGCAGAGTACCACAGTGGTTTCTTCCCTTTTTTGTTTTTGCTAACAAGCCGAATGCAATTTCCTGTGGCCTTCAATAATGCTTCCCTTAAATAATCCCATTTCTCCTGGACTCCCTTTAAACTCCTCCAGTCTGATAATGACTCCTTCACACAAAATCTCATTTTAGAAAAATCTGTTTTTTTAAAGTCTAAAACTTTTGTTTTTGTGTGGTGCGGCTCCATCCCTGTTTTTATATTAAACCACACTGACTGGTGATCACTAGATACCAAATTTTCACCTACAACAACGTCCGATACCAAACCTCCATTTGTGAGTATTAAATCCAATATGGCCTCTTTACGGGTCGGCTCCTCAACTACTTGTGTTAGAGATAATCCCAGTAAGGAGTTTAGAATATTTGTACTTCTGGTGCACCCAGCTATTTTGGTTTTCCAGTTCACATCAGGAAGATTAAAGTCCCCCATGATAATATCTTCCCCCTTCATTGCCATTTTGGCTATTTCCTCAACCAGCAGATTATCTAGCTCTTCTACTTGTCCAGGGGGTCTATAGATCACACCTACACGAGCTACTGTATGATTGCCAAATGTTAGCGTAACCCAAACTGACTCTATGTTCACCTCGCTCACTTTTATTTGGTTCGTTTTTATGTTGTTTTTCACATACAGGGCCACTCCTCCTCCTTTCCTACCTTCTCTGTCTTTTCTATATAAAGAGTACCCCGGTATTGTTACCTGCAGAATATCTTGCACACACCTCTCATGCTCCCAGGCATGCACCTGCTGCAGTTGTTTCATGGCTACATAATATTTACTTTGTGTTTCCATGGTGTTAAAACCTACTGTGATGAGTAAATGTTAGCTGTACTGTATATACATTGTTTACACCGTTATGCAAAACATGCTCTAATATGCTAAGCTTCTATCTAAACATCTTCAGTGCCTCATATTGCACCATACATTGTCCCCTTGCCCTTGTTTTCATCACATTACCAAAAACTAGGGATGTGCGTTTCGGGTTTCGGAATCTCGGAATTTTCACGAAATTTCCCGATTCGTGTCTTCGGATTTGGCCGAATTTCCGAATCGGGTCGGACCCGAAAACCGATAGATCCGAAAAGTTTTCCGAGCCGAAACGAAAAATTTTCGGATTTTTCGAATGGACTTGAAATGTGTCAAATCGAAATTTATTTTTGCTCTATTCATGATTTCGGTTCCATTCGTGATTTCGGTTCCGTTTCGGTAATTCTGGAAATCGTATATTTAACTATTATCGGTTATATCGCTGATTCTGTAAATTTTGTATTTGTAAATGCGTATCACTTGTTTCTTGTGGCATTCGGGTCAGTTTAGCATTTTTTAAATTGTTTTGTTCATTTTTATTGTTCCTTGGCTTTCATACCATTTTAATATGATTAAATAAAGTTGTGAAATGTATATTCAATTATTCATAAGAAAAAAAGGATCTTTATTTAATAAAAAAAAACACGATAGAATCGCCAGAATTATCGTAGACACTTTGAAACGAGGAGAACAGACTTTCCGAAAAAACTAAAATTTCCGAAATTTCAGAAAAGTCGATACAAAAAACGAGCAAAGTGACCCGAAAACACGAAAAATGGTCGATATTCCAAAAAAAAATGTACACGAAAAACGAGCCGAACCGAACCGAATCGAAACAGAAATCGGTCGAAACGAGCCGAATCGAAAATTTTAAACATCCGAACAAATCAAACCGAATCGAACCGAAAAAAAAATCGGTGCACAAGCCTACCAAAAACCTTCTTCATTGTCCTGCAGCTTTGCTTCAAACTGCCATGTTCTGCATTGATGAGTCACAGCAGTCACATTGTTGTTGTTTTTTACAACTCTCATGATTCTCTGGTCATCTTTTGCTTTCAAGGAATTCTGTTAATTGTAGACCAACATCATCTGGGGGGGTCAGAGCTTGAGATCGCTGATCCACAACATCTATCAATCTATTGACCTATCATGTACAATATCTATCTATCATCTTCTTACTGATCTATCTATGTATCATCAATCATCTACCAGTACTTTCATGATCTTCTATTTTCTATCTGTTTAATTGTTTGCTATCCACAATATCTATCACCTACAGTAACTACTTGTTGTCCTTTGATTTATCTACTCATCATCATTTACAATATCTATCATATACAGTATCACTCTGTCATCTATTTACATATCTTTATTTGATTTATCTGTCTATCATTTACAAACAGGGTTATTCAGAGAAAGGTGAATCTCCGGAGAAACCGTTGGAGTAGTGAAAATTCTAGGTCAAAATAGCCAAAACAGAAAAATTCTCCCATTTATTTCACTTTCCAAATCAGCTATTTTGACCTAGAATTTCACTTCTCCAAAGGTTCTCCAGAGTTTCACCTTTCTCTGAATAACCCTGAAAGACTTTCTGGCTTAGATCTCTTTACCAATCTATTTAACAACTGCAATATCTGTCTTCTATCGATCTTCATTTGATCTATCTCTCTATTTATATATCAATCAATCTTTGTTCGATCTATCAATCTCTCAATGTATATTAAACTCACTGTAACGTTTTCATTGATTGCTTCTTCGTACACGGGTTCTGTGTATGCTCAGACATGAGACGGGAAATGAAATGACTGATGAAAATTAATTCGTCATGAACAAATATCTAAATTTACCCTTTTTTAGCAAAAAAATATATTTACAGCTTTAAAGATTTCCTTTTGCAAAGCTGTTAAATGAACGCTTACTGAAATTAACAGGTATTATTGATGGAGGTATATTCTGAAAGACATTCAGGGTTATTCAAAGAGATCCGAATTGCTGGAGAAAGGCAACCGAAGCTGAAATTCAGCATACGTTACCTTTCCTGGCCATTTGGCTATTCAGAGAGCGGCAGTTCGCCAAATGTTGGCGAATTGCCTGCACATACGGCGCCTGTTCGGTGCCTGTTCGAGGGCAGTGAAATCCCCATAGAGAAGCAATGCTTCAGCTATTCAGAGAACACAGAAAACAAGAACCAGCAGTGAAAGGTTCCCGAAATGCCGTGCCGTTTGGTGGTTTAATTCGGCAGATTTATTCAGGAGAATCCCATAGGCTTCAATGTTAAAAATATTCCCTTTTAATCATATATCTAATAAACCATTCATTATAATATTCTGCAGTAAAAAGTCTCTTTATTTTTAGATTTTTTGGGGATATTTTAAGCATTTTTCGGGAATTTTTTGCCAAAGAATTTTTGCCGATTATTTTTTGTAAATTTTTTTAAATGTTTTTCTTTTTTCTGTAACAGCCCTTTTTATTATCATTCATTGGACCTCTTATGTAAATTTCAGACATTTTCGCTCAGTAGTTTGTTTGCAAACAGCGTTTCACTTTTCAAACATTCAAGCGGACTGTTTATTTTTTTCTTCTCCTCCTTCGTCTGCGGTGGCAGGTTTTTCTGGCAGCTGCGCTGCCTGTGATCGACTCCTGCTCGGGTTTTTCCAGCGTTTTCGGCAGATTAATCCAGATGTTTTTGCGGGTTTCGGTGTGCGTTCGCCCTATTTTTGCGGTGAGTTTTCGGAGGGTTTGCGGTAGCTTTTCTCTGCATTTCGGTGACCCTGTGGCGCTTGCTGAATATACCGCAGGGTCGCAGAAATGGGATCGCCAAATCGAACCGAATTGAAGATAACGAAAAGTCACTGGACGTGCGGTGACTTTTCAATTCTCTTTGAATAACCCTGATTATGAAGTTTTGTTTTAGAGCTTTATAACTAAAGCCGGGATGCCACTGGGAAGGACAGGAAAACCACAACCCCGATTGCTCAATTTACTTATTAGAAACCACATCACATGAATCGACATTATCTCCTCCATAACAAATTTAGTCTGGACTGACTAAATTATGGTGAAAGTTTGTGAGAATTCCAGCATTATTTGTACTTCTCCATTACTTTGACTTTAAACGAGAACATTGGCCAAGCCACAAATAAAGGAAAGATAATCTTTTTAAACAATTAACATAAATCATTTGTAATTTTTTATGTCATCATTGTGCATGCACATCCAATATTTGCTGTTTTTCTTGGAGAAAGTTTGGGAACATGCAACTGTTCACTAAAAAGGGATAAAGGAATTTAGAGGAAGGAAATTTCTCATTGCAAGAGATTTGTGCAATACACACAGTGATGACATGTGTTTAAATGCTATATATATAAATAAACCATAACATTGAAATCACCTGCCTAATATCATGTAGGTCCCCATCATGTTGCCAAAACAACTCTAAAGTGTGGACCTCTGAACGTGTCTGGCACCAATGCATTAGCATCTGGTACTTTCAGTCCTGCAAGTTGTGAGTTGGGGCCTCCATGGATCGGATTTGATGTTCAAGCACATCCCACAGATTCTGAATCAGATTGAGATCTGGGGAATTTGGAGGCCAAGGCAACACCTTGAATTCTTAGTCATGTTTCTCAAACCATTTCTTAAGAATCTTCTCAGTGTAGCATGGTGCGTTATCCTGCTGAAAGAGGCCACTGCCATTAGAGAACACCATTGCCTTGAAGGGGTGTATATGATCTGCAACAATCTTTAGGTAGGTGGTATGTGCTCAGCGTGTTCTAACTCCTTTCTATCATGGCCAGCATTAAGTATTTCAGCAATTTCAGCAATAGTAGATGTTCTGTGCGATCAGATCACTATCCACAAGCATCAGTGAGCCTTGGACACCTCTGACCCTTAGACCAGTTCACCGATTGTCCTTCCTTGCACCAATTTTGGTAGGTACCAACCACCGCATACCAGGAACACAAACAAGACATACAGGGTTATTCAGAGAGCGTGAAAAGCAGGAGAATGACTGGAGAATGAAAAATTCTAGGTCAAAATAGCCAAACCAGAAAAATTCTCCCTTTCATCTCACTTTCCAAATCGGCTATTTAGACCTAGAATTTTTCATTCTCCAGTCATTCTCCAGTCATTCTCCTGCTTTTCACGCTCTCTGAATAACCCTGTTGCAGTTTTGAAGATGCACTGACCCAGTCTTCTAGCCATCCCTATTTGGACTTTGATATAGTCACTCAGAGGTTGTCACCTACATGTTTTTAGTCTTCCCCTTGACAGGAGCCATTGAAATCATTATTATTCGCTTTGCCTGTCAGTGGTGTTAATGCTGTGGCTTCTCATTGAATATATACAGTATATATACTGTGTATATATATATATATATTATATATATATATATATGTGTGTGTCAAAAATGTATTACATAACATTATTTCTCCACACTACTTCCAAGAACTAGAACTTTCTAAAAAAAACTTTCTAGAATTCTGACTGGATACATCAAAAAAGAACACAAGAACAATATTCTACTATGCTAATCAAAAATATTGACGTGGATGCTGCTTCCGTTTAAGAACAGGACTTCTGTTACATTTCAAAGAACAGACTTTTATAATAAATGTCTTCTTTATCCCAATTTAGACAAAATAATAAACAAAAAAATCTAATTATTCCCAAAGGACAGCAGCCAAAACAGATGATTTATGAAATTGAATTTTCAATGGTTTAAAACTGGAATAAGCAGTATTGTGCTGGGACATTCTAACAAATTTAACAGGCCATACAATGAAAATGTTGTAATTAACCTCTTTTGGGCTACCTTGGGCTCTATTCCAGTCAAGTCATTATGATTACGGAATGAGCTGCTCACTGTAAGGCTAAGGTCAGACGAAAGCATTTTTAACGTGCGTTTAGCCGCACGAAATCACGGCCGTGCTAGCAGCAAATGACGTCCAATGCCGGGGAACATACGACGAACGGCCGCACGAAAGTTCGTCCGTGCAACTCAAGTGGCAAACCAACGCATTTTTTCGAGAACGTCAAACCGCTACTACTGACGTACAGAGTGCGCTGCGTCCGCATAGCGGCGTGTTTGCGTGATTGGGAGACGTCAGACGCTGCACACGTCCGGCCAACATAACGTCCAGACGCAAAAGGGTTTTATTGATGATCCGTACAAAATCACGGACGAAAATGCGCATCGTGTGACCGCTATCGCGTATTCCGTGAAAAAATACGTCCATTCGTTCGAACGCACTTTTTCACGGACAACGTGAAAAATGCATTCGTCTTACCCTAGCCTAATGGCCCCACTTGTTAAACACTAGGGATGATCTGTTCAGTTCGATCGGTTCGAAGTTTGATTCGAACATTGGCCGTTTGAAAGTTCGCGAAGTTCGAACTTTTTTGGACATTCGCCCAAATTTTTTTTTTTAAAAAGTATAAAAAATGCTTAAAAAATACTAAAAAATCTAGAAATAAAGAGACTCTTTACTGCAGAATATTATAAGCAACGGTTTATTAGATATTGAATTAAAACGGGAATATTTTTAACATTGAAGCATATAGGATAAAACTTTCTTGTTGCTAAAACATCAGGCAGACGAGGCCCTCTAATCAGGCACTGTAGAGGGCAGCCCACCGGGGCGTCCCAAGGATCCTCTTGAGGAGTATGCAGCCACCAGATGACAGAGCTGCGACTGTGTGGGCTAGCCACCCGGGTGCATGTGGCAGAGACAGGCAGCGCAGGGAGGGAGCCACTGCACCTGCGGCCACGGCAGACCCCCCCCACAACCAGGATCCAGGGAGCCCCCACTGACCACCAGGCTAAAGTAAGGCGACACATTTCTAAAAAAAAAAAAAATCCGAGGACATTTTTAAATGTCACCGGGAACATAAAATAAAACTATTTTTTTTCTTGGCTGAATGTATTTAATTATATATATTAGATACATTCAGCCAGGTAGAGGGGGGTGGCATGTGGGCTGCACGGGGTCTCAGGCAGTGTTTTTTTTTTTTGTGTGTATATTTTTAGCAAATTTATAGGGGAAGGTAAGGGCAGGTATGATATATATATACAGTTGTGTTCAAAATTATTCAACCCCCACTGAAATTGAGTGTTTTGGCCAGTTTGACATTGATTTTGATCATTCAGTCATCTTGCTTACAATTAAATCAAAGAGGCACGTGTAGGTCAGACAAATATAACATAACATTTATTATGAAATAACCACAAATGTCTTTTCTGTGCTCACATCATTATCAGTTTTATTCAACCCCCAAGTGACATTCAATCTTAGTACTTAGTACAACATCCTTTTACAGTTATAACAGCTTTTAAACGTGAAGCATAGCTTGACACAAGTGTCTTGCAGCGATCTACGGGTATCTTCACCCATTCGTCATGGGCAAAAGCCTCCAGTTCAGTCACATTCTTAGGCTTGCGCACTGCAACTGCTTTCTTTAAGTCCCACCAGAGGTTCTCAATCGGATTTAAGTCAGGTGACTGCGATGGCCACTCCAAAATGTTCCAGCCTTTAATCTGCAACCATGCTCTAGTGGACTTGGAGGTATGCTTGGGATCATTGTCCTGTTGAACGGTCCAACGTCTCCCAAGCCTCAGGTTTGTGACGGACTGCATCACATTGTCATCCAATATCTCCTGGTACTGAAGAGAATTCATGGTACCTTGCACACGCTGAAGCTTCCCTGTACCTGCAGAAGCAAAACAGCCCCAAAGCATGATTGACCCCACACCATGCTTCACAGTAGGCAAGGTGTTCTTTTCTTCATAGGTCTTGTTCTTCCTTCTCCAAACATAGCATTGATCCATGGGCCCAAACAGTTCTAATTTTGTTTCATCAGTCCACAGAACACTATCCCAAAACTTCTGTGGTTTGTCCACATGACTTTTGGCATACTGCAGTCGACTCTTCTTATTCTTTGGAGACAGCAAGGGGGTGCGCCTGGGAGTTCTGGCATGGAGGCCTTCGTTACGCAGTGTGCGCCGTATTGTCTGAGCTGAAACTTCAGTACCCACATCTGACAAATCTTTCCTCAGTTCCTCAGCAGTCACACGGGGACTTTTCCCCACTCTACGCTTCAGGTAGCACACAGCAGTCGAAGTCAGCATCTTCTTTCTGCCACGACCAGGTAGCGTTTCAACAGTGCTCTTTGCCTTGAATTTGCCTATGATGCTTCCTATGGTCTCTCTTGGTATGTTTAACATCTTTGCAATCTTCTTATAGCCATTGCCCTTCCTGTGAAGAGTAATCACCTCTTCTCTTGTCTTCCTGGACCATTCTCTTGACTTCACCATGTTTGTAACCACACCAGTAAATGTCTAGAAGGAGCTGAGTATCACAGTCATTTTAAAGCTGCCTAATTGGTGCTTATTATGCTTTATTGCTGCTCCGTGACATCCACAGGTGTTTTCAATACCTGATTGAAAACACTTGAATGAACCTCTGTTCTTCAGAGTGGTAGTCTTTAAGGGGTTGAATAATCGTGTCAATGAAGAATTCACAAAAGAAACATTTACTACTGTATTACAAAACCAATTGATGTCATTTTAGTTGCATATGGTTCTTTAAAAAGTCCTTGTAGGATTTCATTCTGAATACAATTACAAATGTACACTAAATTCCCTAAAACCCTTTACAGCATTGGGGGTTGAATAATTTTGAACACAACTGTAGATAAGATATATATCTATATTCTTATAAATATATATATCTAGACTAGTATTACACACAAATTTTGGCAACTAATTGCCCCCCCCCGCCCATTTGGCTGATCCCTCCAGAAGAAATGTTGAACCCGATAGAGCAGAGAATAATATATATATTCTCTGCTCTGTTGGGTTCAACATTTCTTCTGGAGGGATCAGCCAAATGGGGGGGTGCATTTATTTGAGATTGTCCACATGCCACCCCCCCCATGTGTGTATGTGAATATATGGTCTGAGGTCTGTGGGTGGGTGTATATATATATATCTGCTTGTTGATATATACGTATATATAGGTCTGCGTGATGATATATACGTATATGTCTGTGTGTGGTATCCAGGGCCGGTGCAAGCATTTTTGTTTACTCTGGTTAAGTTGCGTTTTGGTGCTCCCCTCCACCTAATCCATGCCATGCCAATCGGGAGTGTTTGGTGTCCTCACGTATTGCCAATCTATGCTGTGCCTGGTGCTCCTCCTGTGCCACAGGGCCAATCTACAGAGTGTGTGGTCCCCTCCTTTGGCAACGTGGCATAGGAGGGGCACCAGGCACTGCACAAATTTGCAATGTGGCCTGGCGGTGCCCCCTGGTCTTGCTGTGTCAATATACCCACATATTTCAAACTGCCTGCCACTCCCAGTGTTTCCCTGTGATCCTGATACCTACCACTCTCATTCTGTTGCTGTGGTCCACTGTCCGACACCAGGTCTCCAGAAGCAGACTGGCAGCAGGGTCTTCGTCCTCTAATTCAATTCACTCCCCCTTAATTCATTTTTCCCCTTTAATTACTTTCACCCCCTTAAATTGATTTCATATAGCGTATGGCAGAGCTCCACAGCAATAAAACTCACAGTAATGTGTGGGGTTTATGAGTGTATGACAGAGCTCCACAGCAATAAACCTCACAGTAATGTTCAGTTTGTGTGTATGAAAGTATCACTGAGCTCCACAGCAATAAAGCTCACACTCATGCACACTGCCCATTACTGTATCACAGAGGTCCACAGCAATAAAACTCACACTCATACACACTGCCTATTACTGTATCACAGAGGTCCACAGCAATAAAACTCACAGCAATGTGTGGTGTGTATGAGCGTATCACAGAGCTCCACAACAATAAACCTCACAGTAATGTGCCGAAATCAGTTTACTCAAACCCCCCAGCAGAACATCACACACACACACACACAAACACCCCAGCAGCACTTTACACACACACCCCAGCAGAACTTTACACACACCCGCCCCACAGAACATTACACCCCCCAGCAGAACATTACACCCCCCAGCAAAACATTACCCCCCCAGCAAAACATTATACCCCCCAGCAAAACATTACACACACACACACACCCAGCAGAACATTACACCCCCCAGCTAAACATGACACCCCCAGCAAAACATTACACCCCCAGCAGAACATTACACACACACACACCCCCCCAGCAAAACATTACACCCCCAGCAGAACATTACCCCTCCCAGCAAAACATTACACCCCCAGCAGAACATTACCCGCCCCCGAGCAGAACATTACACCCCCAGCAGAACATTACATACACACACACACCCCCCTCCCTCAGTTTATTCAAACCTTTTAAAAATCTTCTCTCGGCCTCTCTGCCCAGTCCTCCTTCGGTTTGAGAGTGCGCGGCTGGGCCCCTGGTTGATGTCTGAAGATCATTCAGATCAGCGCTGCGGAATATGCTGGCGCTTTATAAATAAAGAATAATAATAATAATAATAATTCATAGCTCTGCTTCTGGTATTTTAAAAACAGAATTTTTCCACCCCTCACACTGACAGCAAGCCAGAACAGTAAGGTGGCCGCCTGTGCCGCCTTACACTAGCGCTGGCCCTGGTGGTACCAATGCATCCCTACTCTATACACAGCGCTCCGTGTCCCTATAATATTTGATATGGGGTTATCTTTTTTTTATATTTTTATATATATTCCTATTAAATTAACAGTAATTTTTTATGTATTTTATTCAGTAGAAACTTTTTTTTGCCTATATAACATGTGTTTTGTGAAAATAAAACGGTTTTGTGTGTACATTTTAATTTAGTTAGTGGATTCCTGTCCAGTGCGGTGAGAAGCAAACATAATGCAGTGCAGACACACTGCGAGGCGGAGCGGAGTGAAGTCAAGCCTGCAAAATGTTTGCTTCTCTTCGCTTCACTACAGTGTGCGTCGCTACACGCTCAGTGTGTCTCAGCCTTTATTACCGCATCGCTAGCTTACCAAATCAGTTTGTATACTTGTTACTGACCCTGCTTGTTCAGAAGACCCGATCTGTTGCCGACTTTGCCTGCCATTTGACTATTCTCTCTGTGTATTCCCTGCCTGTTCTGTTTGCTTCCTGTTGCTACTGGTGTGCGCCGATTCTCACCATATACAGTAGCACAGTACAAGTGCCTAAACATCACTGACCCGGTTTTGTTATAAAACATAACAAGGAAAATAGGTGTCATCTGCGCTCGTTTCTATGTGTTCCATGTACAACAAAACTGAGGTTTTTGTTTGTTTCAATGGCCATTGCAACATAAGCTCACTCACCACTTCACGGCACCTCTTTACAGAGTGAGTACCTAACAAATGTAACCAAAAGGCTGCTCTACTGAGCAGCTCCAAGCCCCTCCTGCTGCTTTTCAGCCAAGGAGAGGCAAAGATATGGTGGGTTTTATTTATACACGCACCAAACACTTCCCATTTGGGATTAAAAACAAAAACATGGAAAAAGGGAACAGCTGCAGAATGACGGACTGGTGTTACAAGCATGATATACATAAATACAGAAAAATTGGCGTCGCGCCCATACTCACCGGAGCGGCAGCAACTGCCAGGAGTAACAGCCCAGTTAATGTATAAAACATAACAAGGAAAAAAGGTGTCATCTGCGCTCGTTTCTATGTGTTCCATGTACAACTAAACTGAGGTTTTTGTTTGTTTCAATGGCCATTGCAACGTGAGCTCACTCGCCACTTCACGGCACCTCTTTACAGAGTGAGTACCTAACAAATGTAACCAAAAGGCCGCTCTACTGAGCAGCTCCAAGCCCCTCCTGCTGCTTTTCAGCCAAGGAGAGGCAAAGATATGGTGGGTTTTATTTATACACGCACCAAACACTTCCCATGGGCGCGACGCCATTTTTTCTGAATTTATGTATATCATGCTTGTAACACCAGTCCGTCGTTCTGCAGCTGTTCCTCTTTCCATGTTTTTGTTATAGCTGCTGATGTAACTGAATAGATCGGGGATCTCGGAAAAAGGTAGTTCACCAGATTGGTTAACTACAACGGAGCTACTAAAATAATTAGAGTCCGAAACCACTTGGGAAGTAACCCAAAAATACTAGACAAGGGACCTCTCACCTAAGAGGTTATTGGTCAGGACAGTGTCATAAAAACAAAATCTTTATTAATGTGTACAAAAATCATATAAACATATAATGTGAAACTGAAAAAGAGTGGAACACAACAAAAAAACACAAAAAGGGGTTTAAAAGCAAACAATAGAAAATGGAATTATCTTCAGTATAAAAGATGATGTATGTCCTAAATGGACTCCAATAACTAGCTCCTAAATATATATGTAGCATTCAATTCGAGGGAGCATTATTGGAATAAGGGATACCTAGAAGAATTACCTATGTAGAACTAGATGCCTTGTGTGGTTACAATGTATGTGAGATCGAATATTAAAATAGTGCAATGGATAATTAGTTAATATAATTCAAATAAAGGTGTAAGCAGGCTAAAAATAAAAATTGGCATAAATGGCTCTGTCAGTACGAGAGCAATATGATCATGAAATTTTCTATTTGACCGTGGTATATAATGGTCAATTCGAATGTTAATGAGAGCCTTATTTCCTACTTGATTGGATGGTCTTTGCACAGTTTATAACCACAACATTGCGTTTAATCAAGTCTAGGTCATACACATGATTGATCCAATCGATCTTAATTCAGCTTAATGTTGAGGCATTCTTAAATGAGTCACTGATCTTAAACTTCAAAACGAATAGAATATAGTGAAAGTCCCACCAATGAACTGGAACCACATTGCTGTCTGAAATTTAGACTTATCGATATAATCGTGCGTTTGATTACAGGTCGAGCCAATGTATTTAGCTAAATTGGAATTATCCTTCAAGGGTATATTTCCTCCTGGGTGAAATTCACGGCGCACTGCCAATCCCAATATATCCAGCCATTAGCACAGCCGTTACGGAGATAAAATCAATCAACACTTATCACCTTGTTGCTAAGGCTGTTTATGATCGATTCACAACTTCATAATTCGTCAATACAGCAACGATATATCACCCTTAAACGCCGTAATCATATGCTCAAATCATAGGTCATAAACACCCAAGACTTCTTTCTAATTGTATTTTTACCATTTAATGCGGAGATTGAATCAGTCAGCACCAATCACTTAATTGCTAAGACTGTGTTTGTGAACGATTGAAACTACATAGTTCGTCAATGCAGCAATGATATATCACAATTGCACACCGTGATCATAAGCTTAAATAATTGATCATGAATAGCAAAAACTATTTGTATTATACTATTGTCGTATGTGCTAAAAACTTGTGGCACGTCTATAAGTACGATTCATATAGTATCGATCACTGTTATTTTAAACGCTCAGCTTTTTAATCTCCTTTACGTTAACCAGAAGGCTTCTATCTAATTGTATTTCGAGGATCTCTTCTGCATTACCAAAACCTCCACCACTGCACTCTTCCACAATACCTCAGAGGGGTTACGGTGTGAAGGCACTTGCTGCCACCAAAGGCAAAATATTTGGGTGCACTGCCACTGACGCCTATACCAGATTCATATCATTTTAATATTGGACCGCAGGGTTCACCACTGCACTCTTCCACAATACCACAGAGGGGTTATGGTGCGAAGGCACTTGCTGCCATCAAAGGCACAATATTTGGGTGCACTGCCACTGACGCCTATACCAGATTCATATCATTTTAATATTGGACTGCAGGGTCCACCCCTGCACTCTTCCACAATACCACAGAGGGGTTACGGTGTGACGGCACTGTTGCCGACACTAAAGGCCCAATTTTAAAGCACCTATTGTTACTTTCATCCAAAGCCAGCATAAGTTTCACCATAATTTAGCCAAAAAAATCACTAAACTTTTTCTGCGTGTCCTAAAATGTCTCCTCTTTTCATACAGGCTGCCGCCCCAAGCAGTTGTTTATGAATAGATTAAAGGAAAAACATTTACCGTCATTTGAAATGTAATTTTTTTGTTTTTAAATGTTTCTATACATCCTACAAATCCGCCACTTCACGGGCAGGTTATGGGGACATCCTAGGCACGATATTTGAAGGAATTTTTTGTTTTTATTCTTAACCTTTATTTCATGGAAAACTCACTGTTCCTTTAAAAACTTTTTTTTAAAACTTTTTGTCCTTGTTTCCTATCCCACAGGGCACTACCTGGTCCCCCATACAACGTTTATGGCAAATATCTTGCATATATGCCCTCTTGGAGGGCACTCTAAAAATCGAACTTTCGAGTGCCATTGACTTGCATTGAGTTCGGTTCGTGTTTGCTTTCGGCTCATCACTATAAAACACAAACAGGGTAATTCAAAGAGATTCGAAAAGTCACCGCACATTCGGTGACTTTTCGTTCTCTTCAATTCGGTTCCTTTTGTTGATCCCATTTCGCGACCCTGCGGTGTATTCAGCAAGCACCACAGGGTCCCCGAATTGCAGGGAAAAGCTACCGCAAACCTGATGAAAACTAACCGCAAAACCCACCAAATGCACGCCGAAAACCCCCAAAAACATCTGGATTAACCCGTCGAAAAACCCGAGCAGGAGCCGATCACACGAAGCGAAGCAGCTGAGACCGCAGACGAGGCAGTGAATAAATTAGCAAAACAGTTTGTGTGAATGTTTGAAAATTAAACGCTGTTTGCAAAGAAACTACTGAGCGAAAATGTCTGAAATTTACATATGAGGTCCTGGGAATGATAATAAAAAGGGCTGTTACAGAAAAAATAAGTAAACTTAAAAAAAAAAAAAATCGGACTTTTAAAGAAAAAAAAATTTAAGAAAAATGCTTAAAATATCCTAAAAAATCCATAAATAAAGAGACTCTTTACTGCAGAATTTTATAATGAACTGTTTGTTAGATATTGAATTAAAACAGGAATATTTTTAACATTGAAGCCTATGGGATTCTCCTGAATAAACTTGCCAAATTAAACCACCGAATGGCAGGGCATTAGAGGAGCCTTTCACTGCTGGTTTGTGTTCTCTGAATAGCCGAAGCATTGCTTCTCTATGGGGATTTCACTGCCCTCGAACAGGCACCGAACAGGCATCGTATGTGCAGGCAATTCGCTAGGATTTGGCAAATTGCCTGCTCTCTGGATAGCCGAATGGCCAGGAAAGGTAACCGAACGCTGATTTTCAGCGTTCGGTTACCTTTCTCAAGCAATTCGGATCTCTTTGAATAACCCTGAAAGATTTCCACCCTTTTCTTCCCGAGCTGCAAACCCCTATATGGGTTGACTGTTGTGACTGTCTGCTATAAATTAACATTTACTATACTTTAAATAGGAAATGCTAATGAGAAGGCAGCCAGAGAATAGTGAGAGATTCTAAGGTCGCTCATTATTCTCACTCTGCCAGTAATGAAAAACATTACTGCCTGCAATAAACTGGTAATAAGTGATGTTGCTTGACACACGAAAAACATTATTAAAAACTGCCTTACTCAGCTTGGGTCCCAAGGTGCAGAAGATAAGACTCGTTGCTGCCTCCTCACGCATAAGCAGAAGGACAGGGAGAGTAATTTGTGTGGCCCAGCTGACATGATCTTACAGAGGACTTGTGCAAGCATCCATGAGTACTATGGACTACTGTAGAGGATACCAGAGGTTGTACCGGTAGCTGATCTCAGTTATTACAGGTTGAGTTGCTAACATAGTGGCTAGGTGTGTAGTGAACATTTTTGGAAAATGGTGAAATACTTATGTTTCTACATTTCTACCCAACTAACCTGGCCATGAGCAAAACTCTATTTAAGTAGGTTAAACAGCCATTGATTTCAAATGATGTCAAAATAGTCTTTGTGACATATCTCATGATGTATGCCTCTAAAAAAACCTGTCATGGATATTATTTCCTCAAAAAGATATGTGTCTCAATAAAGAGTGCTCTTAAATTGCAATCATTACAAATTTACCATTTGTAGGATTTTTTAATGTGTTTTTGTTTTCAGATCACGCCACTTTTTGAATAGCATTTCATTTTTTTTATTATTATTTTGAAGGTCAATGGGGATATCCAACTGTAAGCCTCTCATCTGTTCTGGGGATGCTGTCTGGTGTGCTATCATCTACGGTAGAGTCAGTTGGAGATTACTACACATGCGCAAGGTTGTCAGGAGCACCACTACCACCAACTCATGCATTGAACAGGGGGATCGGGATGGAAGGCATTGGATGCATTTTGGCTGGTATTTGGGGAACAGGAAATGGGACGACGTCTTACAGTCAGAATATTGCAGCCTTAGGAATTACGAAGGTATTGGAAAAACACGCATAAAGTATATATCGTAAAACGCTAAAGTGTTAGATGATTTTTTTTTAATACAGAGGTGTTTGAAGCTAGTAGAAATATCTGAATTTAAAGTAGAACATTTCTAGCAATATGTAGCAAAATTGCACAATAAAAATATATGATACAATAAACAAAAGAATACTGTATAACACCCGAATGCATCACATGGAATTTGTGGCCATTGTCAAATGAAAAGATATAAAACAACTAATAACAATATTGTAATTATCTTTTGAAATCATATATAAGGGTAACTAGGTATGATAAAGAAAATGTTAATAACTGGGTTCCTAAAGTATCAGACATAATTAATTGACTGGTAATAGTGTTTCACCTTAAATTATTCCTCTCTGTGCAACTGTTCCATCTGCAGAGCGAAAATTGCTGTTCAAAAGTTTATACAGTATGTATATGATTAAGAGATCCAGACAGATTTCATATATTATTTTGTCCACGCTTGCATTTTTCCACTGCTCTCTTTATCTCTTCTTCCTCTTCTCTCATTCTCTCTTCTTCCTCCTATCTCATCTTCTTCCTGTCTCTTGCTTTCTTTCTTCTTTCTATGGTTCTCTCTTTTTCTCACTTTCTCTCTTCTTCCTCCTCTCTACCACTTTTTCTTCTTACCTCTTTTTCTTACGCCATTCTCTGTCATTCTCTTTCCTTTTCTCTCTCACTTTCTCTTTTCTCCCCCCTTTCTCTCTTCTTTCTCCTCTCTTTCTCTGCTCTCCCTCCTTTTTTCTTCTTCCTCCTTTTCCTCTCGCTTTCTCTCTTCTTCCCCTTCTTGTCTTCCTCTTTTTCTTCCTGTCTTTCTTTCTCTCACTTTTCCTATTTTCTTCTAACTCTCTCTCTATCTCTTCTTCATTCTTTCTCTTTTTTCCGCCTCCTCTCTCATCTTCGTACTCTATCTTGCCGTCTTTCTTCTTCTCTCTCAATTTCTTTCTTCTTCTTCCTCCTCGTCCTCTCTCGTTCTCTCTTCTTCCTCTTTTCTCTCATTCTCTTGTCTTCCTCCCCTCTTTCTTTCTCTCTTCTTCCTCCTCTCACTCTTTTCTTCCCCTTTCTCTTGTTCTCTCTTCTTCATCCTCACTTTCTTCTCTTTTTCTTCATCTTCTTTCCCTTTTCTATCTCTTTTTCCGTTGCAAATTCATTGGGGGTTATTCAGAGAGAGGTGAAAACCAGGAGAATGGTATGAGAAGAGAACAATCTAGACCAAATAGCCGATTTGGAAAGTGATATAAATGGGAGAATTTTTCTGGTTTGGCTATTTTGACCTAGAATTTTCACTTCTCCAGTCATTCACCTGGTTTTCACCTCTCTCTGAATAACCCTGAATATGTACATGTTTCTTTCTTTTCTTTCTCAAAACAAGCTCAAGTTACCCCAGTACATTCAACTAACATACTATACAAAAATATCCCCAAATCTATGCATGGTTGAATAATAAGGCTAAGGTCAGACGAAAGCAGTTTTAACGTGCGTTTAGCCGCACGAAATCACGGCCGTGCTAGCAGCAAATGACGTCCAATGCCGGGGAACATACGACGAACGGCCGCACGAAAGTTCGTCCGCGCAACGCAAGTGGCCAACGAACGCATTTTTTTCTAGAACATCAAACCGCTACTACTGACGTACAGAGTGCGCTGCGGCCGCATAGCGGCGTGTTTGCGTGATTGGGAGACGTCAGACGCTGCTAATGTCCGGCCAACATAACGTCCAGACGCAAAAAGTGTTTTATTGATGATCCGTACAAAATCACGTATGAAAATGCGCATCGTATGACCGCTATCGCGTATTCCGTGAAAAAATACGTCCATTCGTTCGAACGCACTTTTTCACGGACAACGTGAAAAATGCGTTCGTCTGACCCTAGCCTAAGGGTTCTTAACGGTTAATGTAGCGTGTGGAGTTATGAAGTAATTAATTTGCAAATGTGCCTTTGTTTCTAGGTCGGAAGTCGCTTAGTTATGCAGACTGCTGGTATTTTATTAATATTCTTAGGTCTCTTTGGAAAATTTGGAGCAATTTTCATTACAATACCAGAACCAGTTATTGGAGGCATGTTCATGGTGATGTTCGGCATGATTGCAGCTGTGGGCATATCAAATTTTCAGGTACTGCGAATCTAAATACACATTAGTGATTTTATTTTGTGTTTCAAGGCGCTAAAATAATTCATATAATTATACATTTCTAGATTCAGAGAAAAAAAGTAGAAATGTTATTGTGTACTTATTCCCTATCAGCTTCCACAGTCTATTGGTACTGTAATGGGTAGTTTTCAATTGTTGCAGCGGTTTCAGTTTTAAAATGCGCAGCTGTTAGGACGAAATAATCTTAGAACCTGCATGAATAAAGAATGTGGAGCCTTGTGGTCCGCCAATCCAGATGTGGAAAGATATGATCAAATGCAAAATGCCAGTATAAATAAGAAGGGGTTGTTATAGAGACAAAACCCTTCTCATATTTTTATGAAATGATCACGCTATTCTGAAACATGATTAACTAAATAGATGAAATTATACTTATTTTTCATCATATAAAATGATAATTATTCTTTAATTATATATTAGTTCTGTTATAGTTACAATTTTTGCTTAGTATAACATGATTCATATACTTAAAAATTATATTTTGATTGCAACTACCGTATTGTTCCGTGTATAAGACTTCCTCAAGTATAAGACGACCCCTACTTTTCTAACCCAAGATTAAGAAAGCAACATTTTAAACATAAAACAGAACACATTTAAGATTTTTTTTCAAAGTTTTCAAATACTAAAGGCATATTAGTAATCAGGTATCATTTTTAAGATACTGATACATAAGGTACATATTACATAGGTATATTATGCAGCACACTCAGCTTTGGGCATATCACTTTCTTCAGACTCTAGTCCATTACTGCTTTCTTCTTCATCACTCTTAGTCCCAGACTTTTTACTTTCTGCTATTTTCATGCGAGAGTGCTCAAAATACCGGTGAGGACACAACTGCACAATGCCTACACACTACTGCCTCCATCAGGATGCCTTCAGAATTGCAGCTGGTTAGTTCAGCATCAGATGTCTATGACGTCTGTTACCTAAGGCTCGTGATTGGTGATTGGAGGAAGCCTGTTTGCAGAGGGAAGGTATCGGCAGTTTTGCGGTGCAACCACGGGATACACCAGTGCGGCCATTGAAACAAGCATGGTAGCGTGTGCTGAGCATGGTAACACTCAAAACAGACCCACATCTGGTATCTTGCACAGTTACTCCCTTGTATAAGATGACCCCCAATTTCTGGCATAACAATTTCAGACAAAAGTATAGCCTTATACACAGAGAAATCTGGTTTTCCTTTCCAATAATAATGTGGCTCCACATTACAATCCTAGCATTAAAACGAGGGTGCAAGGGAGGAAAAACTGCACCCACAGTTTGCCCCTTGCGCCCTCGTTTTAACACTGAATTACAATGCAGGCGCAAAAAATGCTGGCTGCATTGTTTGCGGACGCTACCGCCCCGCGATGCTCGCGGCAGCGCTGAGTGCAGCCACGAGCATCCACTTGATGGAGTCCATAGGACTCCATTGAGTTTCCCCCTGCCGGTCGCATGACCAGCCGGATCTCGCCTTTCATGACCAGCCGATCGGCATAGTGATACGCAGGGAGAGACTGGGATTTTTTTTCCCCCCAGTCTTTCCCTGCTCCCGTCGGACAGAGGAGACAGTCGGAGCCGCGGTCCTCGCCGCGGGACAGGAGGTTTGTATAGCATTCTGTTTTTTTTTTTAGGCTGGTGTTAACTGAATCTGCAGAAGCAGAATCCGTTAACACCAAGTCCTGACTGTGGTTAACTTTTTGCTAACCACAGCCGGACGTTAATCAGTGCTAGTAGATTGTAATACTAACGCTGATTAACACTTTGCGCTCCCCATGTTAAGCATAGGGAGCGCAAAGTACAGTAACCTCGCGCTGAAAAGCGCAAGGTACCAAACGCAAACGGGTTACTTAACCCGTTTGCGTTTGGATTATAATATGTGGTAAACACCGCGGCTAACGTTAACGTTAAGAGTGTAATGTGGCCCTTGGTGTTTACTCCGTTTACTCACTCACTCACCTACTTCCTTCCTTTGGTTTTCATGTTTGAGTGCTATTGTTATTATTATTTGAATACTATCTGCAGCTAATGCTTAAATCTCTTAGCATACTGGTATATCACTGATGCTACATATCAAACGTCTCTTTCCAGTTTGTGGATTTAAACTCCTCTAGAAATCTATTTGTTCTGGGTTTCTCGCTGTTCAGTGGACTTGTCATTCCAACATGGTTGACACAAAATCCATCGATTATCAACACTGGTAAGCTTCTTATTAAAGGAATGTTTGTTTCATTGTAAAAGTATTATGATTAGTAGAGGGGTTATTCAGAGAGCACCGAAATTTCAGCAAAATGTTGGTGCTCTCTCCTTCAGGGACCTCAATTCGTCCACCCTGCATTGAATTCAGCATTCACCACAGGGTCCCCGAAATGCGCCGAATCGACCCACCAAAGGCATCCGATAAAACACTGAATCGATAGGATAAACGGCCAAAAAAACAGCGAACGCATCCTCAAAACACCAAATCGATCCGATAATCTGACATAAAACCGTCAAATCAATCTGATAACCCGCCGAAAAACCGCCGAACACATCCATTGATCCGCTGAACAGACTGCCGAAAGCCTCAGTGAAAAGCCGACCAGCTGCCGAACAGGGGTAAAAAATAAACCTGCTACGTTTGAAAGGTGTTTTAAAAACAAGTAGCGCATGAAAATGCCTAGAAATAATATATAAGATCCTATGAATAACTATAAAAATGTCTGTTACAGAATTTTACACAACCATTAAAAAAAATCGGAATCAAATATTTTGCTGAAAAAATCCAGAAAAATGCCTAAAAAATAAATAAAGTGACTTTTGCTATAAATGAAAAGAATAAATGGCTGAATAAATATTTAATTTTGATTTCAAAAAGTCACCTCATTTTACTTCTGTGAGGGGAGATTGTTGCTTAAAATGTGAAATTTACTCTCATGGTTATTCAGAGAAAGGTGAACATCAGGAGAATGTATAATGCCTATGCTGCTGTGTATAATGCCTATCCTGCTGTGGCCACCATCTGTGCTCAGGCAGCTCCATGAAAAGTGCTGCCTTCATGTTCAGCACTTTTACCAGGCACACAAACAGTTAATCACGTGACACACAAACCACACCCCTGCCTTGCATAAAGGTCTTTTCCACCCCTTCAGCAATTCTTCAGCATTAACCTGTTTAGCCTTGTCTCCTAAAGCTCCCTGAAATATCTATAGACTTTCCGTGTACCAGACCCCCTGCTTGATAACCGATTACCTGACTTCCACCAGCCTCTGACCAAAGGACCATCTCGACCACTCTATTGGAACACCCTACTGTACCTCGCCTGGAGTCCCCCCTTGTGTCTTGTTTGCCACCCCAAGGTACAGTCCCAGTGTCTTCCAAACATCCTGGTCCCTCCTGTCAGTCTGCCTTACGAATCCCTGCATTACTGGGTTCAGACCACTCCATGAACCGTTGAAGAATGGCAGGAGAAGAGAACAATCTAGGCCAAATAGCGTATTTGGAAAGTGAGATAAATGGGAGCATTTTTCTGGTTTGGCTATTTTGACCTAGAATTTTCACTTCTCCAGTCATTCTCCTGGTTTTCACCTCTCTCTGAATAACCCTGTATGATTCACACCTTGAGTAAGATCCCTGAAGAAGCAGGATTTCAAATTGTTAATTTATAGACACCCAAAAAAGCTTAAAATAATAATGATAAAATTAAAAAAATTAAAATAGCCATGAACTCATAAACTGTAGAAACTTGTAGAGTTAGAGTTGCCGAGGCTCAATGGTGAGGAAAAGCATATCTGAAACCAATGAAAAATGAAAAATGACATGAGTCATGATATAAACCTGCATCTATAGAGAAAATAAACATCCCTGGAGAAGAACTTTCAACTCTTAAATATAGCCCACGTTTTGATTGAATTTCTATATCAGTTGATATAATCAAGTAAGTATCATTAAGACACATTGCTACTTATCGTGTGTTTCCCAGTAAGTAATAAGGTGTTATTAAAATCGCCATTGGTAAAAAATGGTCAAATATCGTAATGTCTTTGGAGAGAATGTAAAATAAGGCCACTCTCTATATTTCAGCATCCGCCTTTAAAATCTCTTTCTATTGTCATTTAAAATGTGATTTTACAATAAGTGCTATTGTCAATCTAATATTTATTTAAACATTCGATGTTATATTTTCAAATAGAAGCTTTGTTAGAATTCTTTGTAAGCTGCGTTATTAGGCACAAATATATATATCTCAATGGTTCTTCAGGAAATGGCTTTTTCTCTCTTGCCAAAAAGGTAACACTCGTCTCGTAAAAAAGTCCAGAAAAAATCTCAATGAGAGATTTAGCTTGGCAGTATTTTCAATGTTCCTGTATGTTCCAAGATCCCCAGAAACAGATGGAATAACATTCTCTGTTGCCCGGGAGAAACAATCACTGCACAACTTCAACAACTGAATTCCAGCAAGTATATTCTGCTTCGGCTAGTTCCCAAACTGAAAACGAGCTTTGACTGGTACAGATTCACCTAGTCTTGCAAGTGGTACTTGAATAATGACCTACATGGCATAAACGTTCCTTCCACTAATATTTATGAAACATTGTTTATGAATAGATAAATTCTTTGCTTTGGCTTTGCCTCAATTCCCAATCAGTCCATTTAGCAGCTAAGAAGTTACTTTGTTTCATATTCTACTTTATCGTTCTGTAAATAAATGGAATCAAACCAGGGTGTGTTTGCCAACTGATGTTATTGAATTGTTGGGGGAACACCTTGTTGTGAGAGGGACATTTAACAGGACAGCTTCCTTGTTACTGACTAATGTGAAATTGAGTGTTTTTTATGGGTGTCATCAGTTATTTTTAGCAGAGACGCCATTGATGCTACATTGTTATTATATTTAAAGAGAATGGAATGGGTTCTAGAAACAAAGGTCTATCACTCACTCCATCTCCGCGTCGGACTTTCTCCTTTTATCCAACTAACCAAGCAGTAGCATAGCCTGCTTTGTTCCTATTTTTTCAGATTTCAGATTAAAAATGTCAAAATTATACTATCCGCCTCTATAACATGGTGATATTTAATAATACATTAATAAGGACATTTTCTCTTTAATACGATGTAAGAAATTTATGTTTATTATAAGTCACCTATATAATGTGTGGATAATGGGAGAATGCTTTACATTCTATTACATTATATTCCTGCCAAGACACCAAAAAGTACCAGGAGTCATGTGCTCTGCTGAAGTGCCTTTCTATTGGATGCCTTACACACTAAGGTGCCAGCAATATTTCAGCATGCTGGCTTTTATCAAGCTCAGCCCAGTAGGATTAAGCACTGCCGGTACCTTAGTGTGTAAGGCATCCAATAAAAAGACAATTCAACAGAGCCCACAAGTGCTGGTACTTTTTGGCATCTTGGATTTCATTCTGGGTGTGGCAAAATCCAAGTATCAAGTGCACCATGAAGCAGATCAACCCCTTAGTTAGTGAAAGCTGTCTAAGCAATTTTTTTTTTTTTTTTACTGTGTCATTTGTTTTTATTTTTTGTACAGGCTATACAAGTGATGGTCATGATTTCTTACAGTGATTGCACTGCTTGTGCTACACAAAACTATAACTGTCAGATTTGACGGATCATTTCGTTTTGTTAGATACAAGACAATGTGTGGCAAAGCCAGTCTGACACTGTTTGCAGCTACCGACTACGGGCGCTATTCCAGATAGAGTGTTAGCAGTAGTTTAGGAATATGTTGCTAGATGTAATACATGGACCTACTAGTAGTAGATTGTGATCATCGAAGGAAAGCTGTGGCAATTTGTAGCCAAGTGCTTATGCTGCTAGCAATATCATATGTAGTAACTGTACCAGAGATCACTGGCAAAACCTAAAAAATCCCACAAGGACAAGAGAGGACTACTAAGGTTCGCCTCAGATGGTATACTCTTAAAGTGATAGGAGCCACCCTCTATAACACCAAAATAATGACCACACAGAAGCCCAATACAAAGGCTATCATAGAGAATGCTCTATGATAAACACCAAATGGTCTATACACTAAAGGTGAAACTCAGGAGATTTGCCAGGAGAAGTGAAAATTCTAGGTCAAAATAGCCAAAGCAGAAATTTTTCCACATTTCTCAAATCGGCTATTTGGTCTAGATTGTTCTCTTCTCCTGCCATTTCTCCTGATTTTCACCTTTAGTGAATAGACCTGAAAAATTTATAAAATAACACAAAAACATGGAGACAAAATAAACAAAAAACAAATAACTGAATGTAAAAGCAGGCTGAAAAAAAGCTCACAGTCGATACTGAAAAATAATTTATTGGAGCACGTGTTACGTTTGCCCCTTCCAGGGAGAAGTATAAAGTGAATGAACAATAAGTAAATGCATTGAAAAATCCCTACAAGGCAAGCGCAGTGACAATGAAACACCACTAGTTGCAACATACATAACCTACCATCACTGTTATGACATAAGAACACAAACTTTTAATATATAGTATTTCAATGTAGCGGAAATTAATCCCAATAATCTCTATACATCCACCCTATACATTAATGTAGTATAGCTGTTCACAAAAGTACAGTAGCGCAACGGTGAGTACACAACTTTCTGTATGGATCACCAATTCACTGCACCCGGAATGCCATCCTGGATACAATTAGAGGCCACATGGTGGTTTGCATAAATAAAATGTAGCAAGTGTGCATCCATGGTGTCTAGGAGCATAAACCAGCAATGTCAAAATTCTGTGCTTAAATATACGCTGTAAGTACATAGAAGAAGGACACAGGAGGCGATTTAAATGTGTATTACATATAGAGGCTAAGTAAACGGTGGACTGTGTATATGCACATTTCATTCCAACATGTTTACTTTCACAAATACTACATTATTTTACTTGCTAAATGCTCATATAACAACTCACCAGTCTCATAGAATTGATGTTTTATCACCTGTTTGTAAAAATACATTAAATCCACTGAAATTACACACACGGAATATCAAATTGACCACATTATTTTTATGGTACCCAGAAGTAACCATTGAATCTCTTACAATTGCTGTCAAACAGATTTGGAAAAAAAGTTTGTTATTTTTTAATTTCTAGCCAACATACGGTTCTTTGACTCGTAACAGAATGGAATGGCTAGCAAATACGCCAGCTGCTGCTATCATCTCCTATAGTCCATAGGACACAATGGAGACAAATGCTAGCATGTGCAAATAGAGCTACGTAGTGTCAGTGGAAGTGGACTGAGAGTTATTTGATCCCAGTTTCCTCCTACATGTGGCCAGAGGAAGCAGTGAATCACACGTCAACTGCACCGTAGGAGCAAAGGTAAGTAAAGGATTTTTGGAGATACTTATATTAACAGGGTTATCCAAAGAGATCCGAATTGCTTGAGAAAGGTAACCGAACGCTGAAAACCAGCATTCGGTTACCTTTCCTGGCCACTCGGCTATCCAGAGAGCAAGCAATTTGACAAATCCTGGCGAATTGCCTGCCAACGGTGCCTGTTCGAGGGCAGTGAAATCCCCATGAAAAAGCACTGCTTCGGCTATTCAGAGAACACAAACCAGCAGTGAAAGGTTCCCCTAATGCCCTGCCATTCTGTGGTTTAATTCGACAGGTTTATTCAGGAGAATCCCATAGGCTTCAATGTTAAAAATATTCCCGTTTTAATTCCATATGTAATAAACCGTTCGTTATAATATTCTGCAGTAAAGAGTCTCTTTATTTATAGATTTTGTAGGATACTTTAAGCATTTTTTTTTAAAAAAAATTAAATTCTGATTTTTTTTTTTTTTACTTTACTTATTTTTTTCTGTAACAGCCCTTCTTATTATCATTCCCTGGACCTCATATGTAAATTTCAGACATTTTCGCTGCGTAGTTTCTTTGCAAACAGCGTTTCACTTTTCAAACATTTAATCAAACTGTTTTTCTAATTTATTCACTCCATTCGTCTGCGGTGTCAGCTTTTTCCGGCGGCTGCGCTGCGTGTGATCGGCTCCTGCTCGGGTTTTTCCAGCGTTTTTGGCGGGTTAATCCAGATGTTTTTGCGGGTTTTCGGCGTGCATTCGCCGGGTTTTGCGGTTAGTTTTCGGCAGCTTTGCGGCGACCTTTCCCTGCAATTCCAGGACCCTGTGGTGCTTGCTGAATACACCGCAGGGTCGCCAAAATGGGATCGGCAAAACGAACCGAATTGAAGAGAATAAAGTCACCGAACGTGCGGTGACTTTTCGATTCTCTTTGAATAACCCTGTAAGTGTTAGATGATTTTGCAAAAGCAAAACAAATTAACACCAGGGTATGAGAGCTCATTATCCGAAAAGATATGAGAATGACGAGCAACCTTGAATTCGCTTATTATTCTCAGCCTGTCAGCAATTCAGTGCTTCCTATAAAAAATATAGAAAACGCTAATTTACATACTAAGGTAAACCGCAAGCAAATTTTGTGGTTAGGCTGGAACAGCAACTCAATACAGTAGTTTTAATGGGTGAGCCATTAAATAATTTATTAATTAATTGTTAAAGCTCGGTTGGGATTGGGTCCCTTGTATTTATGATTACTAGTTCCATGCTTAACATTTCAGAATATATTTCTGCTAAGCCTTTTAACCACTTCGCTGCTGAGGACGCGCTCAGCGCGTCCTCAGCAGTCCGCTGGTGTGCTGAGGACGCGCTGAGCGCGTCCTCACATTGGGGTCAGCGTTCGGCCGGGTTCCGTCCGATCGCTGGCCCCTCCGGTGTGGGCTGACATCCTGGATGTCAGCCCGGCATCCGGACCAGCAGCCGCCAGAATTAGGTGTCATCGCGGGGGCGCGATGACACCTAATTCAGGCGCCCCCCCGCATGTGCGGAGGAGGCGCCTGAAAGGGAGGGGGGGAGGTCCTTCGGACCTCTCTCCCTCCCGATCGGCAGTGCACAGGGGGTTATCCCAGGCATCATTTGGAAGGGCACAGCCTGCCCTTCCAAATGATGCCTGGCATTAACCCCTGGGGAGCTGGATCGCGAATCGGCGCTGAAAAGCGCCGGTTCGCGATCCTTTCCCGGAGCTGGCCGACATCTTGGATGTCGGCCAAGCCTCCGGGAACTCCCCCAGAGGACTGGCGTCATCGTGCGTAGCACGATGACGCCAGTCCTAGAGTTAACCCCTAACTGCCACCAACTGTGGAGATAGGGAGTTCCAATGAACTCCCTATCTCCCGATCCGTGGCAGCTAGGGGTTAAATTTTGGTATCGTTGGATCGGCCAGAGCATGGCCGTTCCAACGATACCAAACACTACAGTGAAAAATTTTGTAAAAAAATAAAATAAATGAAAAATAAAAATAAAAAAAAATTAAAAATAAAAAATTAAACACTTTTTTTTTCTTTTTTTTGGTTTGTTAATGCAGCAATATTGTTCCCATTTCAATTATAATGTGAACAATGATGCTGCACTAACGATTTTTGTATGCGGTGCGTTTGTTAAAAATAGTGTCATTTTCCCCAAAAAAAATGTAACGAGACCCCATCTCTAATTTTTTTAACAAGCGCACCCCATACAAAATATAACCGCAATTGCTCGCATGTTAAAATGTGGAAAAAAACACTTTACACATTGTAAATTATTGAAAATACATATTTTATTGCATTTTTTGTTATAATATACAGACATGACATAACGTATACATATAATAATGACATAATATGAATCTACCGAGTCTGACGGAAAGAACGATATATAATATGTCTGGGTCATATACTAAAATAAGCCTTCAAAACACGTTTAAACATGATGCGCAAAACAGGTAAAAATGACCTCAGCATAGGGGCGGGAAAAGCCTCAGCAGCGAAAGGGTTAAGAAAAGGCTAATAAACTATGCAAAATAAGAAGTGCTTTTAACATGTTCTATTTTTCAGATTTTTTTAAAAAATAATTACCAACAGAAATAAAGCAGAAAGCCTTTGTTAAACTGTAAATTACAGGGTTATTCAAAGAGAATCGAAAAGTCACCACACGATTGGTGACTTTTCGTTCGGTGCGATTTGGCGATCCCATTTCGGCGACCCTGCGGTGTATTCAGCAAGCACCACAGGGCCGTCGTAGTGCAGGGAAAAGCCACCGCAAACCCGCCAAAAACTCACCGCAAAACCCGGCAAACGCACACCGAAACCCGCAAAAACATCTGGATTAACCCCGCCGAACACGCCGGAGAAACCCGAGCAGTCGCCGATCACAGCGCAGAGCAGCCGCTGGAAAAAGCCGACACCGCAGACGAATGGAGTGAAAAAAAATAACAATACGCTTGAATGTTTGAAAAGTGAAACGCTGTTTGCAAAGAAACTACAGAATGAAAATGTCTGAAATTTACATATAAGATCCAATGAATGATAATAAAAAGGGGCTGTTACAGAAAAAAGAAAAAACAATTAAAAAAAAAAACGGAAAACAAAATTCGCAAAAAAATCCCGAAAAATGCCTAAAAGATCCGGAAAAAATCTAAAAATAAAGCGACTTTTTACTGCAGAATAAAATAATAAACGGTTTATTAGATATTGGATTAAAACGGGAATATTTTTAACATTGAAGCCTATGGGATTCTCCTGAATAAACCTGTTGAATGAACGGCAGGGCATTTCGGCAACTTTTCTCAGCTGTTTTGTGTTTTCTGAATAGCCGAAGCATTGCTTCTCTATGGGGAGTTCACTGCCCTCGAACAGGCACCGTATGTGCAGGCAATTTGCCAACATTTGGCGAACTGCCTGCTCTCTGAATAGCCCAACGGCCAGGAAAGGTAACCGTACGCTGAATTTCAGCTTTCGGTTACCTTACAGCCCCAATACGGATCTCTTTGAATAACCCTGTAATTTATTTATTCATTTGCAAAGTATTTCACCAGGAAAGATACATTGAGATTTCTCTCGTTTTCGTAGGATTTTTACATAAGAGATACAAATGCTAAAACGATTTATTAGTCGAGAGTGTACACCTGGAACACAGTGCCTCGAGCTTTCTAATTTGATATTCTAGAAAGCAACAGGATTAATAAGTAACAATTACAGGTGAGATCATCAGTCATGCTAAAAGACATGAACCACACGGTTAAACACGCTAGTAAAGCTTCTGGAGATTTTAATAATGTATGGAATGTTGCTGAATAACTTAGCACCGTGACATTCCTATCAAAATTCAACTCGGATGTTTGATAAGCATGTTGACTTATTAAAAATGCTGCGTGAATTATATCTGCTTCAAATACTTGGGCTTCAGAGTGAGTCACTATAAATAAATGTATTGATTTGTAATACATCATCAGAAATAGTTTTCAAATATGTGGGTGTACTACACCTTTGGTCCTATTCCGGCCAAGCCTTTATGATTAATGAGTGTAACTGCCCTTCAGGCTTCTTCATGAACGTCTTTTAAACACATCAGTTTGCTATGGTATTCATTCTCATGTAGAATCGTTATAGGCAGTGAGCTGGTTAATTAGTATAACCGTCAGTATATCTTAACTCCGTGGTAGGTTTTGTGCACTTTTGATAAACATGGTTTACTGCTAATAATTCTTTATTTCATAATCAAGTTTGTATTTAGAAAATACTTGGTGACAGAAGTAAAGAGAGCAAAAGCATCTCTGTCCCCGTCACTGAGTATACAGCTGGGTCCACTCCTTTCTCATAATGCAATAAGAAGCTGGATGAGGCCAGCACTGCTTTCACAAGCGAATATTTTTTATTTTTCAACAGCACTTTGAGTGCTTAGAAAACATATTTTATGCAAACGAGTGCAATCTGTTATGGGGAAAGACCAGGTAGAGTGTCTATTGAAGTTTTAAAATTAATGAATAAATTACGCAAGCGATCATTTATTTTACACTGAACATCAGTCTCAACTTTTCTTTTGTAATCCCATTTATTTATTTTTGGTGATCTCTCCTAGCATCTTGCAGACAATCCCTCGTCTTGTTTATACTTCATTTTCAATGACCAGAAATTACCCTGCTAACAATACTAATTGGCATATCCTTTGATGCTCATTTGGCCTAAATAGACTGTTTTTGACCATAGGCCTCAGTCATTGTGTTACATATTCTTTTATTATACAATCAGGGTTATACAAAGACAGCCGATCTGGCCCCGAAATGTAACCGGACACTGAAATTCAGTATACGGGGACATTTCAGGGCCATTCGGCTTTTCAAAGAGCAGGCAGGTCACAATGTTGGCGAATTGCCTGCACATACGGTGCCTGTTCGAGGGCAGTGAACTCCCCTATAGAGAAGCAATGGTTCGTCTATTCAGAGAACACAAAACAGCAGTGGAAATGCCCTGCTGTTCGGTGGTCTCTTTCGGCAGGTTCATTCAGGCGAGTCCCATAGACTTCAATGTTAAAAATATTCCAGTTTTAATTCAATATCTAATAAACCGTTTATTATTTTATGCAGTAAAATGTCTCTTTATTCCTAGATTTTTTTAGGATCGTTTCGGCATTTTTTGTGATTTTTTTTTCTTTTGGCAAATTTTTTTCTGGTCTTATTTTTACATCTGTTTTTTTTTTTCCTGTAACAGCCCTTTTTATTATCATTCATTGGATCTTATATGTAAATTCCAGACATTTGTGTCCAATAGTTTTTTTGCAAACAGCGTTTCAATTTTCAAACTATCAAGTGTTCTGTTTTTTATTTTTTTCACCTCGTTCGTCTGCGTGTCGGCTTTTTCCGGCAGCTGCCCTGCGCTGTGATCGGCGGCTAGTCGGGTTTCTCCAGCATGTTCAGCATGGTTAATCCAACTGTTTCTGCGGGTTTCGGTGAGTGTACGGCAGGTTTGCGGTGAGCGTTCGGTGTTGTTGCGGCGAGTTTTCCCTGCACTACGGGGGGCCCTGCGGTGCTTGCTGAATACAACACAGGGTCGGCGAACTAGGATCGCTGAATCGCCCCAAAGTGCGAGGAACGAAAAAAGTCACCAAACGTGCAGTGACTTTTTCGCATCTCTTTGAATAACCCTGTATATTTCCTACATATTTATGTTCTGTTAATCTGAATATTTGTGTTGTTTTTTTTTTAATATCTTGCATTTTATTACATTATATTTCTGTACCTACTGTAACAATTCAATGCTTTTGAACCCAGGACATAGTTGAAAATGAGAGTAATCTCAATGTATCCTTCCTGGTAAAATACTTTATAAATATCTCTATGACTTTGTCAAAGAAAAAGAATACTCTATTAAAAAATAGTTCCTTTTTTTCCCAGAAATAATTGGATAACTGGATAAGTTGTGTAGCGTAGGAGCAACAAATTGTGCAGTGCAGTGGGACTTACGCACTTTATGTACGCAAGTTCCGTAGTGAGCTCTACACTAGCCGAACACCCTAGAGTTCGGTTCGCAATCGACCTAGAACTTTTCAAAAGTTCAAATTCGAACACGAACTCAATACAAGTCAATGGGACTCAAAGTTCCCAGAGAGAGTCTCCCCTTTTAAGCGGTGCCTGGCTTTAAGGCTAAGGTCAGACTAACGCAGTATTAACGTGCGTTTAGCCGCACTAAATCGCGGCCGCGCTAGCAGCAAATTATGTCCAATGCCGGGCAGCATACGAAGAACGGCCGCACAAAAGTGCGGCGCGCAACGCAAGTGGCAAACGAACGCATTTTATGGGGATTTCACTGCCCTCGAACAGGCACCGTATGTGCAGGCAATTTGGCGAACTGCCTGCTCTCTGAATAGCCGAATGACCGGGAATGGTAACCGTACGCTGAATTTCAGCTTTCGGTTATCTTACAGCCCCAATTCGGATCTCTTTGAATAACCCTGTAATATATTTATTAATTTGCAAAGTATTTCACCAGGAGAGATACATTGAGATTTCTTTCGTTTTCGTAGGATTTTTACATAAGAGATACAAATGCTAAAAGAATTTATTAGTCGAGAGTGTACACCTGGAACACAGTGCCTCGAGCTTTCTCTCTGCGCCCGCTAGCGGCATGTGTGTGTGATTAGGAGACGTCAGATGCTGCTAATGTCCGGCCAACATCACGTCCAGACGCAAAAAGTGTTTTATTGATAAGCGTACAAAATCACGTACGAAAATGCGCATCGTATGACCACTATAGCATATTCTGTGAAAAAATGCATCCATTCGTTCGAACGCACATTTTCACAGACAACGCGAAAAATGCATTAGTCTGACCCTAGCCTTACCCCTTAGGCACCGGCCGAAGTGCGGCCTAGCTTCGGTGGGGGCCGTCATCTTGGATGGCGGCTCCACCCCCGGGTCCCCCCTCACTGCCTGACGTCCTCACGCATAGCGTGATGACGTCAGAGAGCCGGGGAACCCCTAGCTGCCCGGAATCCCCTGGTGGAGATAGGGGGTTCATTTGAACCCTGATCTCTCCAGAACCGTGGCAGTTAGGGCATCAATCGAAAGGCCTGAGCATGGCCTTTCGAATGATACCCAACATGACCAGGTATAAAGAATAAAAATAAAAACACATGTATTTTTTTGTTATTTTTATTAATGCAGCAATATTGTTCACATTTCAATTATAATGTGAATAATGATGCTGCAATAATGCAGTTTTTTCTATGGTGTGCGTTTGCTAAAAATCACATAATTCCCCCCAAAAAATTTAATAAGTCCCCATTTCTAATTTTTTTACAAGCGCACCCCATAGAAAATATAACCACAAATGTTCATGTGATAAAAGGTGAAAAAAACCACCTTACACGCCGCAGATGATTAAAAATTCAAGTTTTATTGCATTTTTTTGTTATAATATACAGGCAGAACATGACCTATACATATAAAAATGATATATTAGGAATCTGTCGAGTCTGCCAGAAAGAACGATATATAATATGTCTGGGTCGTATAATAAAATGTGGCTTCAAATCGCGTTTAAAGATGAGCGAAAGCGGTAAAAATTAGCTCAGCACACAACGGTGAAATGCCTCAGCAATGAAAGGGTTAAAAGAACAGTGAGTTTTCCATAAAATGAGGGTTAAAAATAAAATGAAAAATTCCTTCAAATATCGTGCCCAGGAGGTCCCCATAACCTGCCCATGAAGTGGCGGATTTGTAGGATGTATGGAAACATTGCCATCACAGACCCACACACGACACCTGGCACTCCCAGTCTGCATACAATGTATCAAATTCATGAGACCAGACTAATTAGAAGCACATGTTATTTCCAAACACTAAACACCTGTTGTTTATGCCGTTTGAGAGCACAGGTCATTTAGAGGTGAGAATGTTTGCACCTAGACATTTAGACATTAGTTTTTAATTCAATATCTAATAAACTGTTGCTTATAATATTCTGCAGTAAAGAGTCTCTTTATTTCTACATTTTTTAGTATTTAAGCATTTTTTATACTTTTCAAAATTTATTTTTTTTCGAACTCGAAAAAATATTATACCACCTCCAGAGGATTTGGAGGATTGTTATTATTTCTTAAGCAAATGCTGGTATTTTCCAAGTTGCAAAGGCCACAAATGGTTGTGATCCAAAAAAAATTTAGAAAAAGGAAAACGAAAAAATGCCAGAACTAATTAGTAAAATAACCTAGCAATAATATATATATATATATAATATATAATTATTTCTAGGTGAAATATATATATATATATATATATATATATATATATATATATATATTCCTCGATGTTCCGCCACTCAGACTCTTTTTGTTGTAAAAATAATTCCTTTATTGGATCATAAGTACAGCATCACAGTATCAACGTTTCAGTCCCGTAGGACTTTCATCAGGACATGTCCTGATGAAAGTCCTACGGGACTGAAACGTCGATGCTGTACTTATGATCCAATAAAGGAATTTATTTTTACAACAAAAAGAGTCTCTGAGTGGCGGAACATCGAGGAATTCATTATACTATATACAAGTTCCTGCACCGGAGCATGATCCATTCGTTACTGGGTGTGCAGAGATCGCAAGTATGTGTGTGTGTGTATATATATATTATATATATATATCCTTTAAAGTTGATTAAGTTGCCATAGGACTCGTGAATGTATTAAATTATTTATATATTATTATATATAAAGAGTCAATGATTTCACTTCTTGCGGCAGGGTTTATATTGAGGATGGAATTCCTGTAAGCACATGGAATGCAAATATCACAATAACAGTCACAGACGTGTGTCAGGGTGGTTTATTGTGGTTCTGGGTGGTATTACGTAAAATGCCCTGCTATATCAAATATTGTCTGCGTGTAAATGTAAAAATAGACAAGTGTGGAGTCTGCATGTCCGCTTAAAAAAAAAAAATTACGCACACAGCCAGGGAGAATCTATTGTAAAACAGATAACACCCCCCCACCCCCTGGGTAACGGTTTGTGTGACAACGTCGAAGTAGACTTAGAAATCTTTACTAGACTTATTCGTATATCTTCTGTTTTATGAATACACAACTAACATGTCACAAATCCATTTCAAACAGTTTATATGCAAGGTATGGTTTAATTTCTAGAACCAAACTTTATATGTAGTTGTCTAGACACAAAACATTGTGCGCAGTTCACTTACTTTGAATAACAACCATATAGCAGTATAGTATGAATTTCTTGCAGTGCATCCCTACGTGGCACCTCAAATAAGTGACATAAAAGAAATGGTAATAAAAAATAAAAACCTGTTATTTCGATTATTAATACCCACATGTATTCACAACTCAACTGACGGTGAACGGAAAACAAAGGCTTCCATTCAATTTCCTTTATGATCATTTGAAAATGCTTATCCAATCACTTAAAAGAATTCCAAATGACTTATCTACAGAGAGAAGACATCATTAAGGTCTATGGAAGTTTCTGTAGAAAAATCGTTTGGTGTTTTTATAACAAATTGTAACAATTTGAAAATATTTAGCCTAAGGATTGAAATCAAGGCCTTGGTTTCCCGTTACGTTTGAGTTGTGAATACTGCAATTAAATTGACGCCCAAGCTGCCAAAACTGTATGAAAGTCCAGGGAAACGTTTCAGATTTTTGTGAGATTGACTGGTCCATCTGTTGTCATCTACAAGCAAAAGGGACAAGAAAACGTTGAGATGTCTGAATGTGGACATGTGAACTCACTGTAACTCATGAAACATTTGGTAAATGCAATCATTAACTATAGAAGGAAGAAAATGGATTTCCCCACCAAAAATGTGGACAATTAAATTAACTCTAAAGAGGTAATTCTATAACCTCTGAATTGGCCCCGAATTGCACTGGATGGTGATTTTCATCGTTCAGTGCAATTTTGGGCCAATTCATCTATTCACATTCAGGTTTATTCAGAGTGTGGTGAAAATCAGGAGAATGACTGGAGAATGGAAAATTCTAGGTCAAAATAGCCAAACCAGAAAAATTCTCCCATTTATGTCACTTTCCAAATCGGCTATTTTGACCTAGAATTTTCCATTCTCCAGTCATTCTCCTGCTTTTCACCACTCTCTGAATAACACTGTATGCTGTCAATTTGCGAAATATTGGTGAATTAATAGCAGAATATGGTGCAATTCGGTGGCACTGAAATTGCCCCATAGAAGACTATGGTGTTTTCTATTCACAGAGCAATGAACTGCACCGAAATACTGTCAAAATGTCCTGATTTTCAGTGTTTCAGTTCAGCAGGTTAAACAAGAAAATCCCATAGTATTCAATGTAAAAACGTAATATATATATATGTGTTTTAAAAAAAATGGCTTGTTTGTGCTCCTGGAGGATGGGTTTGGGAAACACTGGTTTTCAGCCTTATCTTCCTGACATTACTCAAACACATATTCTATGTGTATTTGTGTATCTCATATTGACTTGAAGCTCAACTTCCCTCAAACATTTACATTTTAGGTGTGTCTCTTACTCTGATTTATTACTTTCAAAGGTACTTAATTATCAGTGTCAATATATACTGATATATATATATACACACACATGGGTTGGTGTTACATGAATGGTTAATATATGTAGTTGAAATATTTACCTATTGCACACACAAACTATATGCCAATTAATAGAAGTAATTGGGGGGGGGGCGGACATGCTTTACATATAATTTCCGTCAATTAGTCCAGAGTTAATTAAATTGTTCATTCATTTGTGAATCTAACCTTTTGTTATTTATTCATATAACTAAGAAAATGCAGAGTTATTTACTAAAATGGGACGTTACAAAAACAATGTACACATTCCTCAAGACTACCAATGTAAATCACAACACCTTTTTCGGGATGCACCGAAATGAAAATTCGGGACCGAAACCGATACCGAAAATGCATGATGAGCTTGGCTGAAAACCAAAACCGATACCGGAAATGACTTTCAATATATGACTATATATACCCACATACTGCATATACATGTGTCTGGTGTGTGTAAAATATATATATATACTGTATGTGATGCTCTCAAATGAAAATTTTGCAACGAAACCGAAAATGACTTTTCCCCTACAATTTATTTTAAGATTTTTATGTTTTTTTTGTATAACTGTATTAATACTAGACTTTATTAAATTAATATCATGAATTTAAATTAATCCACATTAAAAATTTTAACATATCTTTGTTCTATTTTGGTGGAGTTATTTTGCATCTAGTGCATACATGTGTAAAATCTCTACACACACACTTACACTTTATAGTTGCAGAAGACTCTAGATTGCTGGGATGTGTAAAGGTCTTCTGCAACTATAAAGTTTATTATTTGTTGTGTGGAGGCTTTTAATCAAATTTTTTTGCCCTCCAACACAACTTAAACAAGTAGATATATATCTATAATCTATAATAGTTCAGATGGAGCCTAAACATCAGTCTGTTTCTCTTAATCTATTATTTTTTAAAGTGCAGAAAAACGTTCAATTAACTTTTTGGAGGCATGGATGTAAGCTCCCACATTAACCCCCCCCCCTCTTGTCTTCAGAGCAGACACTGCTGGCAGGAGGTCAGTGATAAATCATTTGTTCCTTGTCACTGAGAGGCCAGAGGTTACTGATAGTGTGGTTCATGCAGTTAACCCTTTGTGTGCAGAAATAAATATGTGTAGCAGCTCCAGCCTCTCTCCAGTTACAATTATCTCCAGCTAAGCAGCATTGAAAGAGTGCTCACTAGTGTCAGCTGGGTCAACAATTTTAGGCTGGTGTTTTGCTTTCAGGCCGAAACCGATAACCCCATTATCATCAGAATCTATCAGTGGCCGAAATTCCAGTGCATCCCTGCCTTTTCAAAAAAAAAAATATATATATATATTTTTGAAAAGGCAGGGATGCACTGGAATTTCGGCCACGGATAGATTCTGACTATATATATATATATATATATATATAGTTGTGGAGGAGGATAAAAAGCCTCCACACTATAATAAGTGTTTATTATTGCAGAAGCCGCTTGCACATCACAGCAATTCGATGAATTGCATCCCAGAGCTCCTGTGCCACATTCCCCATATGCAGCAAGGAATTCTGGGTAGGATATGCAAATGACATCTGTCTCACTTTTATGCATCCTGGATCTGTTATTACACAGAACCTAAAATCAATGCTGTACCACACTGTGGCTTTGTAACAGAGATAAGGTTTATGCAACTGGTCAAAGCCACTCCTAGGACAGCGCTGTTTCGGGTTTGTTGGAGCCTCATCAGCAGGAGCTAGGCATGATGACCAGTTGCAGTGATGCTTGGGACCCGTAGGTAAATCAGTATTTATAAGGGTTGTGGTGGAGGACAAAAAGTGAGATAAAAAGCCTCCACACTATAATAAGTGTTTATTATTGCAGAAGCCACTTGCACATCACAACAATTCGATGAATTTCATCCCAGAGCTCCTGTGCCACAATCCCCATATGCAGCAAGGAATTCCGGGTAGGATATGCAAATGACCTCTGTCTCCCTTTTATTCATCCTGGATCTGTTATTACACAGAACCCTAAAATCAATGCTATGCCACACTGTGGCTTTCTAGCAGAGATAAGGTTAGCGCTGTTTCGGGTTTGTATATACACATAATAGCCACTCTGTGTGCAAGAAGGCAAATATAACTCGCTCAGTGATTATATATATATATATATATATATATATATAATTTGTATATATTGTATGTATGTGTTTTATAAATACAGATGATTAAAATCATAACAAATTCAATCAAATTTTTGTTTCTTGTTTTATACTAATAGAAGTCATGCTCATTTTGTTTGTACTTTTTTTTAGGTATACAGGAAATTGATCAAACATTGACTGTCCTTTTGACAACACACATGTTTGTAGGAGGATTTTTTGGATGTTTTTTGGACAACACAATTCCAGGTAACAAAGAAGCAGATATTCACTATATGTTGAATTTTTATCTATTCTTTATTAAATTTTGTGTGCAATTTAAACATTGTCTAAATGTTCTGGGATTAGCAGGCATATGTAGATGATTTTTATAAATATTACGATTTACAGTTGCACTTTCGAAGTGAATTGAATTAACAATATCCACCCATATGTATCTATATTAAAAGTATTTCTGTGCATTTTCCAATAGCAAACTCACAGATACATACATGTTTATACTGAGAGGATGAGTTTTATGTTTCAGAACCTATGACTATATATATGTCTATGAGTTTCCAGTTCGTTTAGTATTAGTTTAGTGGTGTCTAGTATATATAGTTTAATTTATATCACAGTCATTAAGTTTGTAACTGTTATAATAGAAACATATGCTGTGAACCCCTTCACCACCAAGTGATTTTTCCATAAAAACAATGTCTGGAATGTCAAATGTCATGAAAATCTCAAAAGCACATTTTCATACGGTATCCACGATTTGTCAAGCAATGGTGCCATCTGCTGGCCAAAATGCACTACTACCTCTCTATAACACAGCAGAGCGTGCCTGGAGGAAATCCCCGCTCTGAGGCAGACTTCAACACCCAACACAAACCATTAATCCACCACCTCCAATCACTGACCCCCCTCTGCTACCCTCTGCTGCTTCATCCCAGCCACTGAGGAAGAAGTCAATACCTTACTGTCTTCCTCACATCTGCTACATGCCCGCTTGACCCCATTCCCTCACATCTGATACCTCCACTCTCCTCCTCCCTCACCCCTGCTCTCCCACACATCTTCAATCTATCTCCCTCTACCGGCTCCTTCCCATCCGCCTTCAAACACTCACAGGTTACCCCTATACTAAAGAAACCTTCCCTCGATACTAACTCTCCATCCAACTACCGTGCTGTATCCTTGCTTCCATTAACAAAAAAAAAGAAAAATCGGTGATCGGCGTGTCCGCGTACGCGGTCTTAGGGGAAATTATCTAATAATACAATGAGATATCAATTAATACAAAAAGGTACCATACAATATTGATGACTGTATAGGCTGATTGAGAGTTCATGAAAAAGTTCCTAGAACAAAGGAAAAATATAATATGAAGTCCAATCATAACAACGAAAATAAGGGGAATGAAGGGGGGGAGATGGATCCACTCACACTCTCCTGAGCCTCGTTAGGACTCGATCGCTTCGCCTGTGGGTGTTTTACGTGGCTCACCCGATAGCCGTCAAGGATAGACTCGTCTTACGGCCTTGATATCCTTTCAGGATCCTGGATCGTCCTTAGGTTCTCCAATATTTGGATGCCAGTTAATCTTCAATAACTGACTTCTCTCAGGTCTTGATATTCCTTTAGGGTCCTGGATATTTAACAGGTCATATCCTATAATAACTTGTAGAAATCTGCACACATCTGGTTTCCTTGCTACACGTATCTCACATAGGCCTTGTTATGTGAAGTTGCTTCCAAATCCGCACTTTTGGTGCCTTGGGCAACGGGGATATATTTTCCACTTTTGCTCTAGTGTCTGTTCCTCACATTTTCTTGTTATATTTTGCTTCCATTAACCTCTAAGCTCCTGTAAAAACTAGTCTTCGACCTCCTCTTCCTCTTCCTGTCCTCTAATTCCGTACTCGACCCCTTGCAATCCGGCTTCTGTTCCCTACACTCAACTGAAACTGCCCTCCCCAAAGTCACCAAGGACCTCCTAACGGCTAAGAACCACGTCCACTATTCTATTCTCATCCTACTTGACCTCTTGGCTGCTTTTGACACTGTCCATCACCCCCTTCTACAGACTCTCAGTTCTCATGTTCTCTGTGACACTGCGGTCTCCTGGATTCACTCTTATCTGTCTAACAGGTCGTTCTCTGTATCATTTGCTGGTAACTCCTCCTCTTCAATGCCTTTATCAGTTGGTGTACTTCAAGGCTCTGTTCTAGGTCCTCTGCTCTTCTCTATCTACACCTCCTCCCTGGGCAAAACCTTTAACAGCTTTGGCTTTAATTTCCACCTGTATGCTGATGACACTCAGATCTACCTCTCTACTCCTGATCTCTCTCCTTCTGTCCTTTCCAAAGTCAGTGACTGTTTATCTGGCATTTCCTCCTGGATGGCCTCTCACCACCTAAAGATTAACATGTCCAAGACTGAGTTCCTACTAATTCCTCCCTCTAATGCCTCCCCACCTCCGACTTCTCTATCATGGTTGACAGTATCACTATCTCTCCATCAAGCCAGGTTCACTGTCTCAGAGTTACTCCTTCATCCCCACATCCAGTCTCTTTCCTCCTCCTGCCGCTACCAGTTGCATAATATTTACAGAATTTGGCCATTTATTTCCGCTGACACCACAAAGCAACTCCTCCATGCCCTTGTAATCCCCCGACATGAGTATTGTAATAATCTTTGAGTTGGCCTCCCTCTCTCCCGCCTTGACCCCCTACAATCCATTCTGAATGCCGGCGCCAGGCTCATCTACCTCAACCACCGCTCTGTCTCTGCCGCACCCTTCTGGGAGTCCCTTCACTCGGTCCCCATCCACTGCAGAATTAAATTCAAAATCCTTACACTGACCTACAAAGCTCACACTAACTCTGCTCCCCACTACCTGTCCTCGCTAATGACTAAATACACCCCAGCTCGCTCCCTAAAATCAAACAATGACCTGCGCCTAGTTTCTCCCCGCATCACCTCTTCCCGTGATAGACTGCAGGATTTCTCCCGCGCAGCTCCCATCCTCTGGAACGCTCTCCCTCGTACGATCAGACTTTCCCCTAAAGACATTCCTATTTAGGGAAGCCTACCACCCAACTCACTGATACACCTCACTGCCCCAACCAGTCCATCACTCCCACCTTGCAGTCCTTTCCTCCTGTTTCCATACCAACCCTTCTAGATTGTAAGTTCCCACGTGAATAGTGCCCTCTTTTCCTCCTGTACTGGTTTATCAAATGTTTTTCAGTCTCAGTGTATTGTAACCCTGTCTATATCGTGCCCATTGTTCAGCGCTGCGGAATATGCTGGCGCTATATAAAGTATAATAATAATAATAATACTGTTTGAGATTCGTTTTTGCTTGAAGGACAAAAAAAACTCTAACAGGGTTATTCAGAGAAAGGTGAAAACCTGGAGAACTGGCAGGAGAAGAGAACAATCTAGACCAAATAGCCGAATTGTAAAGTGATATAAACGGGAGAATTTTCTGGTTTGGCTATTTTTACCTAGAATTTTAACTTCTCCAGTCATTCTACTGAGTTTCACCTTTCTTTTGAATAGACCTGTAAGTCAATCAAAGTATTCTAGCACCTCAGCAATCATGCTTAAGGTGTTAAAACCTTTCAGGAACATTTTGGAGACTATTGACAACTGAATTTCTTTTCAATAAACAATGCTGCAGATTCTGTGCAGAATCAAAGCACATTGAGTATATTCCAGGCACCAGCAGGTGCTTTTAAGGATTGATTGTCTTCGATCATGGTAGTTAATGGGTTAATGGCACTTTCTTGAGCTTAAATAGCATCTAATGTTCACAAATATCGAACAATGTATCTCCTTGGATAACTTTTCATTGTGTCTTTAAAATAGATGTTTCTTTTCAAAGTAAGAGCATAAATTAAAAACAAACAAACGTTTGAACGCATCAAATCATGAAATTATTTTTGATGTAAAAACCAAGGTTCTTAAACACAAATCTCTGGATTTATTGCTTAATCAGAAAACTTTATGAAATAAATTACCATCCATGTGCAAACTTTGCCCAGGCCTCTAAAACCTTACGTTGTTTTTCTCCAGCATTCTTGCTTGTGTTTTGGCTTAAAACCAACAAAGCTTAATAAATCAATTATTCAGCCAAAAATAATGACCTTGTTTTCTTATTTCCGCTTAGGTTCAGACGAAGAAAGAGGAACCTCAGCTTGGTATAAACAAATGCATGGAGACAAAACTAATGGCAACACAGGACAATCTTGTTATGATCTGCCTTTTGTCACAAAATACCTAAGAAGGCTTTCATGGAGCCGATACATTCCATTCCTACCAACATTTCAGATGGGGAAACCTTAACACTTCTTGCCCCTTGCTATGTTGTGCTTTTCAATTAAAAGTATAAGAAATTTTGTTTCTTTAATGGGATATCATCATATTTATTATACAAATGCATTTCAGCCTTTTTGTGTATTATGTTGGTTGTAATATAATATATATAATAATTAATAATTAATAATAATATATAATAATAATAACAATTAATATATACTTACTCATTCTTTGTTGAAACTCTGCCTGTAAAGGGATGCTATCACTTACATGTTTGCATTACAATGCACACACAGAGGATATCACAGATGCAATTTTTTATTTTCAATAATAATTAAATAGGATGACAGTTTGCTAAGTGCCAGAGAACCACTTAAAGGAACACTACCACTAATATAAGCTGTCACTAGATTTGTGCATTGCAAAAAAAAAAAAAAAAAACAATACATAAAAAAAACACAGGCTTCTGTTGTTGTTTCTTTTAAGTAATTGTATGTAAAAAAGGTAAATAAAGTTAGGTTTTATATCTCTTGTTTCCATTTTGTGAATTTTTCTCATGATGCAATATTTACCAATATCTCAGCAAATGATTCACTTTACAGCTGTGCTTTAGAATAAAACAAGAGTGAAGAGGTAATGAGATGTAAGAGTGTATGTTTAGGCAAAGCTCCAGTGGATCTATTGTGCTGTCTATGCTACCCGAGGTAAAGAGATGGCATCTTAATGAGATCCGATAGTAGGCTTTTTATTCTGAAAGTACCCCTGTTGATGTAATTTACATATATTCCACACAATGCAAGTCAATAGGTCGGTTTTTTGGATTTCTGACCTATAGATTCCATTCTATGCCCAATGCCACACAGTGAGGAGCAAGTGCTGTAAAGACACTGTGTGGGGGGGGGCAGGTTACAACATAAAGCATCACAAAATAATGGATGCACCCAGTGGTACATTTAAGGGGTTATTCACAGACCCCCGAAATGTCGATGACATTTTACACATTTTTTTTAAATTTTTTGGTATAACATTCTGGCAGGGCATGAGGTGTGTGTATGTATGTGTGTATATAAATATAATGATATTTTATGAATCTGCTAAAGAAAAAGGATATATAATTTGTCTGGGTCATACAACAAAACGTGACCTCAAATCGCGTTTAAACATGATGAGCAAAAACGGTCAAAATGAGCTCAGCACACTTCTACTTTTCAAAGAGTGCCGAACTTGTAAAATTGCCCCTGCCCTTAAGGAGTTAATACATATTTTGGTTGCTGCTTACTGCGACTCAAACCATATTTTAAGATTATTATTATTATATTATTATACTTTATTTATAAAGCGCATATTTCGCAGCGCTGAACAATGGGTATGATACAGACAGGGTTACAATACATTGAACAACATTTGATAAACTGATACATGAGGAAACGAGGGCCCTATTCCCGTGGGAACTCACAATCTAGAAGGGTTGGGGTGGAAACAAGAGGAGAGGACTGCAATGTGAGAGTGTCGGACTGGTTGGGGCAGTGATGTGTATTAGTGAGTTGGGTGGCAGACTTCCCCGTATGGGAATGTCTTATACGAGAAGGAGAGATGAAATTAGTGGAGGGGTTGGTGGTAATGCAGAGTAGAAGAGACAGGGAGAGCATTGTGCAGCAGTATGTGGACCTTGCAGTTCCAATTCCAGCAGGGGGAGGGGGCGCTGGTGGCCAGAAAACCACTGCAGAGCTTGCATGGGAGAGACCAGAAGCCTGGTATTAGTAAGAGTAATTAGAGAGAAGTGGAGACAGCTGGAAAGGATGCCTGAAATTAGAGGCCGGTCCTGGGTGGGGGGTAGATGGGGAGGGTGGGACTGATCAGTGTTGGAATGAAACTTTTGCTGTATGTTTCTGTGTGAAAAGGAATTTAATTCAAGTAAGTATCTAGGTGTCAGAGGCCTTTGTAAAGGGGGAGGGGCATTAGTGAAAGACTTGCCACATTTTTAGATAGAATATGTAACTATTTAGAAGATAATCAGCCATAAATTAATACATGCAGACACAAAATACAATTGCGAAGATAAATTTTTACATAAAAGCAGTGATTTCTAATGGGTTCCTTGCCTCTGTATATATATATTAGAGATGTGCACGCGTTTTTGTTTTGTTTCGATTCGGCACGTTCGGTTTTTCAAAAGTTTTGTTTTGGCTCGTTTCATATCGATTTTTGTTTTGTGAAATCGGGGAATTTCGGATCGTCTGTTCTCATCGTTTCAAAGGGACCATCCTCGGATTTTCGTCTTGACTTTAGACGTATGGTATTTCGGATGCTCCGATATTTCGGTCGATACGGTAATCCTGCCAATTTGTTCCTTCGGACGTATCGTTTTTTATGAAAGATCCTGTTTTTTCTTATGAATATGCATTGCACAACTTTATGTAGACCTCGGATTTAGGGAAAAGCTAATTAAATATTTTAACCTCCCTGGCGGTCCGATTCTGACATATTTTATATGTCAGAATCGGTCCTATTTATTCTTGCCCCCTAGCGGTATTAGTGTGGCTCGGGGGTTAACTTTCAATACTGAAAGCCGTATCCCCAAGCCACACTTGGGCTGATACTTACATGTCCTGTGCTCCCCCGCAGTCACACTGCAGCCCATCGCGACGTCACACTTCCTGGTTTCACTCCTCGCAAGAAGGAAAGTTAACCCCGAGCCACACTCGGGAATACCATCAGGGAGGTTTAATAAATATATTATTGATGCAGAAAGAAAGCACTGGAACAAGTGGAAAAAGGGACTGACGATACGAAATCAGCAACAGAACCGAAGCGGACTCGAAACGATACGAAAATACGTTCTCCGAAATGGAACCGAAATCGCGAATAGAACGAAAATGACTTGCAATTTTACAGATTTCATGTCCATACGAAATAACGACATTTTTTCGTTTCGTATCGGGAAATATTTCGTATGGGTGTATTTCGTTTCCAAACCGGTTCGGAACATCGGACGAAAGAGAAGCACCGAATTTCATGAGTAAAACGAATCGGTACGAAACGAAACGCACATCCCTTATATATATATATATTATATACATAAAAATTATGAGGCACGTCTTTTGTAAGTCTATTGCTCCATTATGTCTGCATCCTAACGCAGGAGACAGGAGGGTGCCGCCAGTTTATTCTTACATGGGAATTTTATGTTTTGCTTAATTTCATTTCTATCTGGCTGGAAACACGAAGCAGACAACCTGCAAGCTGCTTTGATATCAAATGGATCAGTGATTTTTTTTCTCCGATATCTTTCCCCAAAGAGCTCATTACATACTTTCTGCTTTTTCTACTTGAAGCTCACATTTATTTTCAGTAAAAAGTAGGGCTTTTGGCACGGTTATTATACTTAAGGGACATGTCCCACAATTTTTACAATTTCTATGTGTCTCACTCTATGCATCACTGGTTAAAAATCCATATGTTCAAACAGTGTATATTAACACATCTGCTGTCCTTCAATAAAGATGTGGTATTCATGTAACCTAGAATAAAAAAAATCTGACTTTAAAGGGGTTAATAACCAACCATTGTTTTATTCACTGAACAAATGGTGGATTTAGCTCTGCGAACTTCAAGGTGCTACAGTGGATTATGTACGGTGAAACTAATGTAAATTCGGTATTTAGAAGATCTCCACTGTAGTTTGTCATACGTTTCAGTGTTCTTTCCATCTTGGTTCATGCCTAAAATGCTCAGTTGGCTTTCCATCATTGGTTACAGCTGAAGTTGCCTAGCGTTGTTGTTACCATTAGGGATGGGCTGCCGGTTTGAATTTGTTCTAAGTTCGATTCGAACATCGGCTGTTCAAAAGTTCGTCAACTTCGAACTTTTTGGGACGTTCGCCAAAAGTTCGAATTTTTTTTTTTAATTTTTTTAAAAAAAATGCTTTAAAAATCTTAAAAAAAAACTAAAAATAAAGAGACTCTTTATTTTAGAATATTATAAGCAACAGTTTATTATATATTGAAATAAAACGGGAATATTTTTAACATTGAAGCCTATGGGATAAAACATTCTTGTTTCTAAAACATCAGGCAGACGCGGCCCTCTAATCAGGCACTGTAGAGGGCTGCCCGCCGGGGCCTCCCAAGGACCCCTTGAGGAGCATGCGGCCGCCGGATGACAGAGCTGCAACTGTGTGGGCTGGCTGCCCGGGTGCATGTGGCAGAGAGGCGACGCAGGGAGGGAGCCACTGCACCTGCGGCCACGGCAGACCCCCCCAACCAGGATCCAGGGAGCCCCCACTGACCACCAGGCTAAGGTAAGGTGACACATTTTTAAAAAAAATAAAATCCGAGGACATTTTTAAATGTCCCCAGGAGCATAAAATACTTGTTACTGACCCTGCTTGTTCTGAGGACCCGATCTGTTGCTGACTTTGCCTGCCATTTGACTAATCTCTCTGTGTACTCCCTGCCTGTTCTGTTTGCTTCCTGTTGCTACTGGTGTGCGCCAATTCTCACCATATACTGTAGCACAGTACTGGTGTCTAAACTTTGTTGACCCGGTTTTGTTATAACGACTACTCTCGCTCTGTGCCCCTGTCTGGTATATCTGCTGCTTGTTACTGTTGGTGTGTGCTACAGATCCTGCCACATATAGCAGCACAGTACAAGTGTCTAAACGTTGCTGACCCGGTTTTGTTATAATGACTACTCTTGCTCTGTGCCCCTGTCTGGTATATTCCGCTGCTTGTTACTGCTGGTGCGCTTCCATCCTGCCATACACTATAGCGCAGTACAAACTTATATTGATGTATATATATCTGTGGTGTATATTGCTGGTGCTGTCTCCCTGGCCTGTGTGGCTGCCAGAGGTTAGGTTTAGTGGTCCCGACCATCCTAAGGATCAGAGGGTTAGAGGTCTGTTACCAGGGATCCTACCAGGTCTGTCCTGGGGAATCATTACAAATATGCAGTGAACACCGCAACAAACAATAATGCTCACGTAAGAGAGTGTTAATGTTTGCGTTAAGATCGTAATTTTTCCTACTCCTTGTTGCTCAAACATTTCCCATGGCTTCAAATCACGTTTAAACATGAGCAAAAGCGGTTAAAATTAGCTCAGTGCACAGCAGTGAAATGGCTCAGCACTCAGCAGTGAAAGGGTTAAAAACTTTTTTTTTCCCCTTACCTTTTTTTCCATTGTTTCCTGTCCCCCAGGGTACTGCCCGGAACCCTATACACCTTTTATGATCAATATCTTGCATATTTGCCCTCTGGAGGGGACCTTTAATTTTTGAACTTTTAAGCTCCATTGACTTGCATTGCGTTCGAATCGTCAGTTGGGTTACGTCTGAGGGCTCTATTACATTCCTAACACAAGCATTAATGCTCACTTGCGTAAGTATTAACGTTTGCTGCGGTATTTACCACATATTACAATCCAAACGCAATCGGGTTTAAAAACCCGTTTGCGTTTGGTACCTTGCGCTCCTCTGCATGAGGTTACTGTACTTTGCATGCTCCTCAAGGGTTCCTTGGGAGGCCCCGGCGGGCAGCCCTCTACAGTGCCTGATTAGAGGGCCGCATCTGCCTGTTGTTTTAGAAACAAGAATGTTTTATCCCATAGGCTTCAATGTTAACATGGGGAGCGCAACGTGTTAATCAGCGCTGGATTACAAAGTCCCCGCGCTGATTAACGCCTGGCTCTGGTCAGCGCAAAGTTAACTGGAGCAAAAACCTGGTGTTAACGGATTCCACTGCTGCAGAATCCGTTAACACCAGCTTTAAAAATAAAAAAACAGATCCTATATTCACCCTCTGTCCCACGGCGAGGACCGCGGCTCCGATCGCCTCCTCTAGCCGGCAGGAGCAGGGAAAGACTGGGGGAAAAAGTCTTCGTAACCCTACGCCGACCAGCCGGATCTCGCAAGGCAAGGTCCGGCTGGTCACGTGACCATCAGGGAGGAACTCAATGCCGCGAGCATCCAAGATTTTACGCTTAATAACAATGCAGGCAGCATTTTTTGCGCCTACATTGTGATCCAGCGTTAAAACGCGTGCGCAAGGGGGAAAACGGCGGGCACAGTTTTTCCTCCCTTGCGCCCGTGTTTTAACGCTAAGAGCGTAATAGAGCCCTGAATGTTTACAATAGGTAAAAAAGGTAGGGCTAAATTCCACGTGAGCCTTTAACAACTGCGAGTGTCAGGATCCATGCCTGCACCTTTCAGGATTCACACTTGTAACTCAGAAGCCATGTCTGCACTTGGGCGACTACTTGAGAAGTGCTGCCCCAAGACAGTACCAGCAACCGGAACATAAACAGTTAACTCACAACACACATACACCACACCTTCCCCTCCTGAAATAAAATTTCACTCCCCCTTCCCATCAGTGCTTCAGTATTGATACTATACCCTGCAACCCGTAAAGACCTGTATTGTTCCGCTCCTGTTGATCTTTTGTTTACCAGACCCTTAGCTTTGTATATCCGACTCTGCCGTCTTTCTGTCACACTGACCAGATTGCCCCTGACTTCTCTCTCCGGACAACCGATTTTGTACCTCGCCTTGAATTCCCCCAGTGCCTGTTCATACCACCAAAAGGTACATTCTGATATCCTCCTATCAGCATATTGACCCCTGCATACTGGGTTCAGACTCCAAACCCTGAACATGGGTCCCACCACGGCGGTTGCCGGGGGCTCACATGACAGCAAGTGAGTTGATAACTCATAGTCCTCCAGTTGGAAATAGTAATGGTTCCACAGCTATTCTAAGGGCCAGATTCACTAAGTGGTGATATTGGTGTGATGCATGGCATTTTCCCATAAATAAAGCTCATAGAATTGCACTGGAGGACCTGGTAGCCACTTTTGTTCTTACAATGATTGGATTGAGTAGGCCACTCGGTTATCAAGAGCATCCTGATTGTTTTTTAAATTCTATATTCATGTAAGAGAAGGTAGGTGTACCTAGAAGTCGGCAATACATAAGCAGGAAGATCAAGACTTTAGAACCAGTCATTTTATCATCATGAATATAATGTCACCCTTAAAAACATTCTATCATACCTATTTTGTAAACCTCAAGCTCCCTAATTTTCTGGCGTAACTTGCTGCCTCAGATCAAGGTGCAAAAGGAAAATAAGAAACAGATAAGAGTCTTAAAGTTTTTAAAGGTTCTAAAAATTGAAATCCTCCCATATGTCCTGCACTTTATAGAAGGAACGCATGGAATAATGGACCATAGCTGTCCATGAGGCCGTTCTCTTGAGACTTTAATTAAGGCCAGGGTAGGTATCGAGTTGCTCCTCCAGCGCCTTGATATACATCTTCTGGTTGCCAAAGCAATACGATGGAACAGATTGCATTCGGGAGTCATAAGAGTAGGTGGTTGACCAAGGGTGCAAAAGATCCATGGGGAGAAATCCAAGGGCTTTTCGAAAAGGGCTTTCATCATACGTGAATGTCTTCCCATGGGGACTTGATCCATTGTGAGTTTCACCACATGTGGAGGTTGTTTGCCTTTTAAGCAGCAAGATTTTTGCTTAAACTGTTTGTATCAACACACAGGAGTCCAAACTCTATTTTCTTTATCAACTTTGTAGATAATAAGGTTGAATTCTCAAACAGGACCATCTCACCTCAAGTCTGTTTGTCAAACCCAAGCCATATGCATATCCCTTGTTTATGATAGGCAACCAAGTGATGTGCTCAGCAATAACCCTGTACAGTCAGGTCCAGAAATATTGGGACATCGACACAATTCTAACATCTTTGGCTCTATACACCACCACAATGGAGTTGGAATGAAACAAACACAATGTGCTTTAACTGCAGACTGTCAGCTTTAATTTGAGGGTATGTACATCCAACTCAGGTGATTGGTGTAGGACTTAAAGCAGTTTGCAGATGTGCCTCCCACTTGTTAAGGGACCAAAGATAACGGGACAGAATAATAATCATAAATCAAACTTTCCCTTCTTAATACTTGGTTGCAAACCCTTTGCAGTCAATCACAGCCTGAAGTCAGGAACACATAGACATCACCAGACGCTGGGTTTCATCCCTGGTGATGCTCTGCCAGGCCTCTACTGCAACTGTCTTCAGTTCCTGCTTGTTCTTGGGGCATTGTCCCTTCAGTTTTGTCTTCAGCAAGTGAAATGCATGCTCAATGGGATTCAGGTCAGGTGATTGACTTGGCCATTGCATAACATTCCACTTCTTTCCCTTCAAAAACTCTTTGGTTGCTTTTGCAGTATGCTTTGGGTCATTGTCCATCTGCACTGTGAAGCGCCGTCCAATGAGTTCTGCAGCATTTGGCTGAATGTGAGCAGATAATATTGCCCGAAACACTTCAGAATTCATCCTGCTGCTTTTGTCAGCAGTCACATCATCAATAAATACAAGATAACCAGTTCCATTGGCAGCCATACATGCCCACGCCATGACACTACCACCACCATGCTTCACTGATGAGGTGGTATGCTTAGGATTATGAGCAGTTCCTTTCCTTCTCCATAGTCTTCCCATCACTCTGGTAAAAGTTGACCTTGGTCTCATCTGTCCATAGGATCTTGTTCCAGAACTGTGAAGGCTTTGTTAGGTGTTGTTTGGCAAACTCTAATCTGGCCTTCCTGGTTTTGAGGCTCACCAATGGTTTCCATCTTGTGGTGAACCCTCTGTATTCACTCTGGTGAAGTCTTCTCTTGAGTGTTGACTTTGACACACATACACCTACCTCCTGGAGAGTGTTCTTGATCTGGCCAACTGTTATGAAGGGTGTTTTCTTCAACAGGGAAAGAATTCTTCGGTCATCCACCACAGTTGTTTTTTGTGGTCTCCCGGGTCTTTTGGTGTTGCTGAGCTCACCGGTGCGTTCCTTCTTTTTGAGAATGTTCCAAACAGTTGTTTTGGCCACGCCTAATGTTCTTGCTATCTCTCTGATGGGTTTGTTTTGTTTCTTCAGCCTAATGATGGCTTGCTTCACTGATAGTGACAGCTCTTTGGATCTCATCTTGAGAGTTGACAGCAACAGATTCCAAATGCAAATAGCACACTTGAAATTAACTCTGGGCCTTTTATCTGCACATTGTAATTGGGGTAATGAGGGAATATCACACACCTGGCCATGGAACAGCTGAGAAGTCAATTGTCCCATTACCTTTGGTCCCTTAACAAGTGGGAGGCACATCTGCAAACTGCTGTAAGTCCTACACCGTTCAACTGAGTTGGATGTACATACCCTCAAATTAAAGCTGACAGTCTGCAGTTAAAGCACATTGTTTTTGTTTCATTCCAACTCCATTGTGGTGGTGTATAGAGCCAAAGATGTTAGAATTGTGTCGATGTCCCAATATTTCTGGACCTGACTGTATATATTTTTATTGGTGTTTTAGGAGACCCCTGCTGATCATGGATCCTGCACTATTGCAATGTACATCTGACAGATGCAGCATGGTGCTCTGGGTGGGTTTAGGGGTTAAGTAAATAAATGCAAACTGATGCGCATGTGATTAATTTTCTTCCCCTTCCGCATTAATGTAACACGCATAAAGATGCCGTATGGCTAATCCTGGAGTATGTGCTTCTCTTTATCGTTCACCCATCTTCTTTCCAGCTTTGATTTATCATATCATGTGCTCCACACACATCCTGGAAAGTGACAGTCGAGTTTCATTTGCATCTTTAAAAGCAATGTAATCCTTGTACAAGTGCATTCATTTACATTTAAATAGTTAATAGCTACTGGTATTGTTGGGTAAAGTAGCATTAGCTTTTAAAGCGTTACTAAGTTTACATTTTAAGTCATCTATGTCAAGCAAACAAGTAGCCTCAAAACAATCGCGTTGCTTAGGCTAAATGACCTTCAAAGATAAGAAGATGACGATTCTCTGCTGGTGCCAATAATTTCTATATCTAATTCAATATGGCATCCCAAGGCTTTTCTTAGTCAATCACTGAAGACATCCGGTACCTAAGAAACGTACAAAAATATGAAACAAACACCTCTTATACATATAAACTGATAACGTTTGACACAATACGCAGTCTAGTTGATAGGGCAGTTTGCCAGATTCAACATGTTTTCACGGACACATAATACTCCTTCAGATGAGACATAGAACACAGACAAGATGCTGCACTATGACACATTGAGGGTTATTCAAAGAGAATCGAAAAGTCACCACACATTCGATGACTTTTCATTCTCTTCAATTCGGTGCGATTTGGCGATCCCATTTCTGCGACCCTGCGGTGTATTCAGCAAGCACCACAGGGCCGTCGTAGTGCAGGGAAAAGCCGCCGCAAACCCGCCGAACACTCACCGCAAAACACGGCGAAGGGACACCGAACCCGCAAAAACGTCTGGATTAACCCCGCCGAACATGCCGGAGAAACCCGAGCAGCTGCCGATCACAGCGCAGAGCAGCCGCCGGAAAAAGCCCACACTGCAGACGAATGGAGTGGAAAAAAAAAAACAGTACGCTTGAATGTTTGAAAAGTGAACGATGTTTGCAAAGAAACTACTGAACGAAAATGGCTGAAATTTACATATAAAATCCAATGAATGATAATAAAAAGGGCTGCTACAGAAAAAAGAAAAAACTATTTTAAAAAAAACGTAACAAAAAATTTCGCCAAAAAAATCTGAAAAATGCCTAAAAGATCCTAAAAAAACCTAACAATAAAAAAACATTTTACTGAAGAATAAAATAATAAACGGTTTATTAGATATTGTATTAAAAAGGGAATATTTTTAACATTTATTTATTTATTTGCAAAGTATTTTACCAGGAAGGATACATTGAGATTTCTCTCATTTTCAAGTATGTAATAACCAAGTGGGTTTATTTTTTATATATATATATATATATATTTGGTGAATGGTCGACTCCACATCCGGGTCTCCAGTGCAGTGAAGGATCCTTTATATGCTGCATTTATATTGGAAGCAGCATCGCTGAACTTCAGTGTGAGGAGTGCAAACGCGCACGGAAATAGGCTGATGGCTGAGCCTTATGAAGAACCCATAGGCGAATATCAGCGAGCCCTTAGGCTCTCTAGAGCGTGAGTGTAACCAATTGATGCTCATTCTTCCATAACTGCATTATAGAACTTCACTATATATGTGTTTTTGTATCTTTGAGGTCTGATTGATTGATATCTATAAATGACTGTCATTGTATCAAGATCAACAATACGTCCATAAGTGTAAGATACAATTTTTATCTCTCTACACGTGTGCGCTGAGTCACTCATCTTTCTTAAGGACCATATTAAGGCAGTTCATTTGAAATCATACCTTGATTAAAGAATGGATAACCTGCGCTCAGTGTATGTATTCTGGTATTCGATGGCATAGTCGCCACCTTGTGGACGCAGCTGCAAACAAAGCATCAAAGGAGTCGCAGAATGTAAACGTTTCCGCTCATTCAGATACTAGGTTAAAAAAAGTCATATTTCGTCGGAAAACACAGCACAATCACTGAGTTTTTGATGCAACTTATTGATGCATCACTTGCAGATGTGTCCACTAGGTGGCACTGCAATGATAGTAAACTGAAGTCTATATAAATCAGGGCAAACTTTTTCGCTCAGTGCCCACAACAATGTATTGTATGTGTCCAGAAATAGATATGGATACTGGTAATCATAATAATGTATTCTATGTGCCATGCAAATCTACAAAAACACGTTTATGCCTGCAATTAAACAATCAGAACTGCAGAAAACATATTTTTTTGGCATATGAGACGGATTGTTCTCCTGGAAGTGCTTGCAGGTCTCAGTCACATTTCCTTATTACCTTATAACCCCTTCCTTACCAAGTGATTTAAAAAAAAAAACACTGTCAGGAATCAGAAGTGTTTTTTTGTAAAATTATTGAAATTAATTACACAGTAAGAAATATTTAGGAATATTCCCAGGGTATCTCTTACTGTAATAACCAATTTGGCAGGCAGATGTCACTATCTAATAACCAAATGGAGTTACAGCAGTTAGAACTGCAACTTGTGGCTCCCTTCATTGGCTGGGGAACGACTGACAAAAAACCCATGGCTAAAACTTTAGGGACACCTTCTGGAGCCCACAAGCACTTTTGAGCACTGTCACCTCCTTAACGCTAGCTCTCACATAAATGACCGCCACCCTACACATAATGGATTTGTGTGCCCAAATAAAACATCACAAGTAGCAGAATAAATACCAATAGACCCCAAACACTATCAGGGTTATTCAAAGAGATCCGAATTGCTGGCGAAAAGTAACCGAACACTTAAATTCAGTGTACGGTTACCTTTCCTGGCCATTCGGCTATTCAGAGAGCAGGCAGTTCGCCAAATGTTGGCAAATTGCCTGCACATATGGTGCTGGTTCGTTACCTGTTCGAGGGCAGTGAAATCCCCATAGAGAAGCAATGCTTAGGCTATTCAGAGAACAAAAACCAGCAGTGAAAAGTTGCTGAATTGCCCTGCCATTCCGTGGTTTCATTCGACAGGTTTATTCAGGCGAATCCCATAGGCTTCAATGTTAAAAATATTCCCATTTTAATTCAATATCTAATAAACCGTTCATTATAATATTCTGCAGTAAAAAGTCTCTTTATTTATAGATTTTTAGGATCTTTTAGGCAGTTTTCGTGATTGTTTTGCAAAAACATTTCCCGTTTTTTTTTAAATCGTTTTTTCTTTTTTCTGTAACAGCCCTTTTTATTATCATTTATTGGACCTCATATGTAAATTTCACACATTTTCGCTCAGTAGTTTCTTTACATCGTTTCACTTTTCAAACATTCAAGCGTACTGTTTTTTTTTTTCCACTCCATTCGTCTGCGGTGTCGGCTTTTACCGGTGGCTGCTTTACGCTGTGATCGGCGGCTGCTCGGGTTTCTCTGGCGTGTTCACCGGGGTTAAGCCAGATGTTTTTGCGGGTTTCGGTGTGCGGTCGCCGGGTTTTGCGGTGAGTGTTTGCCGCAGCTTTTCCCTCCACTACGACGGCCCTGTGGTGCTTGCTGAATACACTGCAAGGTCGCAGAAATGGGATCGCCAAATCGCACCGAATTGAAGAGAACGAAAAGTCACCGAACATGCGATGACTTTTCGATTCTCTTTGAATCACCCTGGATATTGTCAATTCACATAATGTATTATACAAATAAAAGCAGCCAAATTGTCCGTACAACATTTTATTACACCTACAGGTCTACTCACTGAAGCTGTAACTGAATTCAAAATAGCCAAACCTGAAAAATTCTCCCATCTATCTCGCTTTACAAATCGGCTATATGGTCTAGATTGTTCTCTTCTCCTGCCAATTCTCCAGACTTCAACCTCAGTGAATAGACCCTTTAGTTTAATACTGGATTAACAAATAAATAATATATATTATGGAAATGTTTCATTTTATTGTTAGATATCATTTCACGGTAATGTGTAAAAAAAATGCCTGTATAACATAGAAAACATAGAAAAATGTCGGCAGATAAGAACCTTTCGGCCCATCTAGTCTGCCCAATTACATGGATACTTTACCTGGATTTATCTTTTGTTTAGGATAGCCTTATGCCTATCCCATGCCTGCTTAAATTCAATCACTGTTTTGGCCTCTACCACTTCTACTGGAAGGCTGCTCCATGTATCCACCACCCTCTCAGTAAAATAATGCTTCCTGATGTTACTTTTAAACCTTTGCCCCTCTAATCTAAGACTATGTCCTCTTGTTTTGCTACTTTGTTTTCTTTTAAATATACTCCCTTCCTCTACCTTGTGGATTCCCTTTACGTATTTAAATGTTTCTATCATATCTCCTCTGTCTCGTCTTTTTTCCAAGCTGTACATGTTAAGATCATTAAGCCTTTCCTGGTAACTTTTCTCCTTCAAGCCGTACACCATTTTAGTAGCCCTTCTCTGAACTCTCTCTAAGATGTCTATATCCTTCTGGAGATACGGTCTCCAGTACTGCACACAGTACTCCAAGTGAGGTCTCACCAGTGCTCTGTACAGTGGCATGAGCACTTCCCTTTTCCTACTGCTAATACCTCTCCCTACACAACCAAGCATTCTGCTAGCATTTCCTGCTGCTCTATTACATTGACTACTTACAATGTGTGAAAATGCTGCTTCATGCATGATGTTGCATAAAAGTGCATTTGATGTATCTGATATTTCAAGTAAATGCAGCGTCATGTTTACTGAAGAGATGCAATATAAATAGTGATACAAATTAATAATTTAGACTTGAGGTTCTGTTTGAAAATTCTACTAAAACAATGTACTACCAGTACACATAAATAATACAGTTGACATGAACTAATTATTTTCATTGAAGGATTATGGATTGCACCTCATGTTATGGAATCCAACCTGTCATTTGCATTTTTAGTGATCATCTGATATGAGGTTCACGCGTCACATTTACAGGTATTTTTGGCAAGAATTCCTGGGTGGGGAAAGTAAATTCCCACCTTTTTAAACACTGCCCTGTGTTTTATATTAAATATATTTCCGTAAGCTACGTAACATCTGACGAAAAGCAAATGTTGATCCACTATATGTAAAAAAAAGTCGTTAGATATACTCGGTTATTGTTTAAATATTCATTGTGAATGAGACCAAGATTAGATGGCAATGCATGGCAAAGGTTTGGGTGTAGAACAGGGAGGGATTTCTAGCACAGAAGGGAAATACAAAGAAGAAACCAAAAAGAAAAGTTCAAAGTACATTCCATTAAGCAGGAGAACATTTACATCAAAGATAAAAGGTCGAACAGATTGAAAAATAAATGAAAGCATGCTGCGAACTACAAAAATAAAAATATAACGTGGTCTCTTTAAAATAGATACACAAGCTCTTTTTAATGTGGAAAATGTGAAACGTAAACACAAGCACAGATAAAGAGTAATTCATGAGTGTGTTGTATCTCTCATTCTAAAAATATGCGTATGTGCTATGTACACATATGAGGGATTCTCATTCACATGTACTTCTTAATCCATTCAAGACAAATTTTTCTATTTTTCTCAATGAGAAATAATGATTGACATTCATTGTGCAATGTTACCTGGAGAGACATGTGAGTCTTTATTTTTAAGGCGTATTCGTTCAAATATAACCCGTAGTAAAACTGATTCTTACAAGCCTTACTACATCTTATTTATGCATTCACCTGCTCCACTTTGGACATTTAAATTTTTTGCGTTACAGCCTGGCATTACAATGCATATTGTAGTGACTTTTTAAAAAAAAAAACTTGGGGCCCTATCACCTCCTTCAAGCTACCGCTAAAAGAGGTGATAGCGTTGCGAGTGAATCCCCTCCGATTCGCTGACGAGTTAAAAACCCATAAGTGAATTAGTTGTAGCGCTTTTTTTGAGCGAGTTTACTGTACTTTGTGCTCCCTTTACTTAACATGGGGAGCGCAAAGTGCAAGCACAGTGTAGCTAGCGTTAGTAACTAGTGTTAGGACCTTGTGGTCCTAAGAGCTGATGCTAACAAAAGAGTTAACACCAGCTCAGAGCTGCTGCAGAATCCGTGAGAAGCAGCTGAACCCCCCTGAACGGTGGCCCGATCTGCTGCTTCTGGCCGCCTGGAGCAGAGGGATACTGGGGGGGAAAAGTCCCAAGTCTCCCTCCGCGATCACTCAGCCGAAAAGCAGAATCTCGCAAGAGGGGGGGGGGGGTTACAATATTTTTGGTCAATATTGTAGCCAATCATTCTAAGGACCGGCCTATCAGGGTTTTCACTTTTCTCTTTGGTGTACGACTCCGTGTTGGGCACCGCGTTAATCCTGACAGCCTTTGAAGAGAGCTAGCACAAAGTGCACAGAACTGGTGCAAATCTTACCAAACTACGCAGTGCAGTCAACCATGCATCCCGCAAAATGCTCTGCAAGTCCTTCTATCACTCACTGAGATGGGCTTGATTACCGTAGATACTCGAGTATAACGTGACCCGAATATAACGCGATGTATAGATAATTATTATGGAAATGAGACAATTACTCAAGACTCCAGGATGGGGCGACAACGGGGTGGGTCTGGCTGTTGGCGGATGATGCGTTGAATGAGCCTGCCTGCTGGAGGTCATTCATCTACACCTCCCGGCGTGCTGAGTGGAGAGAGGGTGCATGCTCGGTTTTAAGCCAATCTTGAATGAGTGGCTTAAACCGAGCGTGCCCTCTGGCCGTGATGGATCCCACCTCTCCCGAATCCATGGGTTCCTGAAGTGTTTCGGAGAGCGTCAAATAGCCCATATTCACTTCAGGGAGACTACAGGGACTTCCGGGAAACTTGGGATCCCTGTGCAAGTCAAGTTTTTTTTTTTCACGCAACGCAAATGTCTCGAATATACCGCAACCCCTCTAATTTTAAGGTAAATTTTTGTCACCAAAATCTAGCGGTATACTCGAGTACTTACCGCAGTGCTCACCACTTCTCTTATCATTGAAGTGAATATGGCTGCCATATAAAGGCAAAAGGGAGAGAACTGCTCATCTTTTGGGAATGGCAAATCACAGCATAACATGAATTTTTGGAGAGAAACAAAACTCTAAATGCATATTATAAACTTTAATTCCATGAAATAACTAATTCATTATTATATAACTGTCAGCAGGTAAACCTCTGTTTAATCGTCTGGGCTAAACTAAATAGTTATCAAAGCACCTGCAATGTGAAAACATTGGAAATTTGTTTGAGTTACATATTTCAATATAATATTTCAATGATTGATTCAATATAATGATTTCTGTATAATATTTCAATGTTTGATTTAATATATAATGATTTCTGTAAAATATTTAAATGATTCATTTATCAAACAAAGAAAGCCTTAAACATGTTAGCTGTGATAGAGCAGTTTATTGAATGCCACGATACTATTAGATTTCTAGGCAATTCAATTCTTTATTTATAAATTTTGCAATAGAAAACTACTTTAATAGAATATTTGTTCCAGTGAACAGAACCAGCACATTAGAGCTGCTGCAATAAATCTTACTATAGGGTCATATCCAATATATCCTTTAATAAATAAAGCTCAAAGTGATGTGAGACATGTTAAGTCCTGAAGACATTTATTTCCACGTTCTAAGACAAAGAACAGTCATTTTATAGTTTTTCTTTTAATATATATAGTTGGCTAAGGTAGACATCATTGTTAGGGCATGTTCCCTCGTAAAGTTTCAATGGTGGCAGATGTTAATCAAGTAAAAGATGCAAAATCACATTCTTCCAGCAACTTATTCCATTTACCTTAACACTTTAAAGTATAAGATTTTGCTTTCTAATTTTTGTAACAATAACGTAACACAATAAAGCTGTGGCATTCAATGCTATTACTCTCACCCTCATCTTAATTTCACAGGTGGGAATTCACTGATGATTTCACTGCCAGGTGGGATTACAAGTGGGATGATAAATTACAAGCCAGTGTTACATTAAATTGGTTTTAGAGCACATAGAAAAATAAAGAATTGCAACTAATGGAATCGTTGACTCTACTGGGACGTGCAGATCGTGTTACTCTTGTCTACGTCAGAGCCTTTTCCGACTTACCACCCGTTTCAGCTTTTACTTAACACACGTTTGGTGAATTCAGTGTTCATATAACACAATTTACAGAAATGTCATTTCAGTGACTCTGTATATCATGCAGAAAAGAAGGGCTTACAAGAGACTCTGATGTCACCAAAAGCTCAGATTCCACATGTCAGTCTGGTGCCTGTTGTGTTATATCTTGTATCGCAAAACTACCTATACATTAAGTGGATAACCTTTAAAGTAGTGGTTCTCAACTCCAGTCCTCAGGGTCCACTAACAGGCCAGGTTTCCAGATATCTGAAGCACAGCACAGGTGAGAGGATTTGCTGCTCAGTGATTGCAGGATTCAGTCTGCATTTCCCCCAAGGTGATCCTTAAAATCTGGCCTGTTAGGGGACTTGAGGACAGGAGTTGAGAAACACCACTTTAAAGCATTCTTCATTAAAAGCTTTTTCATAATTATCAGCTTTAAACCTTTTTGTTTAATCCTAATAGAGCTGCCTAAACCTGATGGATACTAGTTTTTACAGATACTTATACAGGTCTGCTTTGGGATCCGATGACTATCAGGGTTATTCACAGAGCACCGAAATGTCACCGACAAATCAAATTTCCCCACCGTGCTGTAAATTCTGCATTCACTGCAGGGTCCTCGGAGTGCAGGGAAAAGCCGCAGAAATGAAGATGAAAATGACGAAGAACCACCGAAAATATCGGATCAGGCTTATTATAGAATCAGATTTGATTCAAAAATACACCGAGAACTGTTTGAAAGTATCGTATTCGATAGTTTCAGCGTTTTTGCGGCTCTTTTTTTAAAAAAAAAAAAACACCAAAAGCGGAAAATTCCAAATGTCAGTCTGGTGCCTGTTGTGTTATATCTTGTATCGCAAAACTACCTATACATTAAGTGGATAACCTTTAAAGTAGTGGTTCTCAACTCCAGTCCTCAGGGTCCACTAACAAGTCAGGTTTTCCAGATATCTGAAGCACAGCACAGGTGAGAAGTTTTGCTGCTCAGTGATTGCAGGATTCAGTCTGCATTTCCCCAAGGTGATCTGCAAAATCTGGCCTGTTAGTTGGTCCCGAGGACAGGAGTTGAGAAACACCACTTTAACCACTTGGATGATGAGGACGCGCTCAGCACGTCCTCAGCATTCCCGCTGGTATGCGGAGGACGCGCTGAGCGCGTCCTCCCATTGGGGTCAGCGTTCGGCCGGGTTCCGGCCGATCGCTGGCCCCCCCGGTGCGGGCTGACATCCTGGATGTCAGCCCGGCATCCGGGACCACAGCCGCCGGAATTAGGTGTCATCGCGGCAGCGCGATGACACCTAATTCAGGCGCCCCCCCCGCATGTGCGGAGGAGGCGCCTGAAAGGGAGGGGGGGAGGTCCTTCGGACCTCTCTCCCTCCCGATCAGCGGCTCTGCGGGGGTTAACCCAGGCATCATTTGGAAGGGCACAGCCTGCCCTTCCAAATGATGCCTGGCATTAACCCCTGGGGAGCTGGATCGCGAATCGGCGCTGAAAAGCACCGGTTCGCGATCCTTTCCCGGACCTGGCCGACATCTTGGATGTCGGCCAAGCCTCCGGGAACTCCCCCTGAGGACTGGCGTCATCGTGCGTAGCACGATGACGCCAGTCCTGGACTTAACCCTTAACTGCCACCAACGGTGGAGATAGGGAGTTCCAATGAACTCCCTATCTCCCGATCCGTGGCAGCTAGGGGTTAAATTTTGGTATGGTTGGATCGGCCAGAGCATGGCCGTTCCAACGATACCACACATGAAAGTGAAAATTTTTGTAAAAAAAAAAAAATGAAAAATAAAAATAAAAAAAAAATAAAATAAAAAATTATAAAAAAAAAAATAAACACTTTTTTTTTCTTTTTTTTAGTTTGTTAATGCAGCAATATTGTTCCCATTTCAATTATAATGTGAACAATGATGCTGCACTAACGATTTTTGTATGCGGTGCGTTTGTTAAAAATAGTGTAATTTTCCCCAAAACAAAATGTAACGAGACCCCATCTCTAATTTTTTTAACAAGCGCACCCCATACAAAATATAACCGCAATTGCTCGCATGTTAAAATGTGAAAAAAAAACACTTTACACATTGTAAATTATTGAAAATACATATTTTATTGCATTTTTTGTTATAATATACAGACATGACATAACGTATACATATAATAATGACATAATATGAATCTACCGAGTCTGACGGAAAGAACGATATATAATATGTCTGGGTCATATACTAAAATAAGCCTTCAAAACACGTTTAAACATGATGAGCAAAACCGGTAAAAATGACCTCAGCACAGGGGCGGGAAAAGCCTCAGCAGCGAAAGGGTTAAAGCATTCTTCATTAAAAGCTTTTTCATCATTATCAGCTTTAAACCTTTTTGTTTAATCCTGATAGAGCTGCCTAAACCTGATGGATTTTTCAGATACTTATACAGGTCTGCTTTGGGATCCGATTACTATCAGGGTTATTCACAGAGCACCGAAATGTCACTGACATTTCGGTGCTCTGTCGTTCCCCGCACTTCAGAGTTCAGAGAAGGGCTACTAAAATGGTGTACGGCTTGAAGGAGAAAAGTTACCAGGAAAGGCTTAATGATCTTAACATGTACAGCTTGGAAAAAAGACGAGACAGAGGTGATATGATAGAAACATTTAAATACGTAAAGGGAATCCACAAGGTAGAGGAAGGGGGTATATTTAAAAGGAAACAAAGTAGCAAAACAAGAGGACATGGTCTTAGATTAGAGGGGCAAAGGTTTAAAAGTAACATCAGGAAGCATTATTTTACTGAGAGGGTGGTGGATACATGGAACAGTCTTCCAGTAGAAGTGGTAGAGGCCAAAACAGTAATTGAATTTAAGCAAGCATGGGATAGGCATAAGGCGATCCTAAACAAAAGATAAATCCAGGTAAAGTATCCATGTAATTGGGCAGACTAGATGGGCCGAAAGGTTCTTATCTGCCGACATTTTTCTATGTTTCTATGTTTCAGGGAATCAAATTTCCCCACTGTGCTGTGAATTTTGCATTCAACGCAGGGTCCTCAGAGTGCAGGGAAAAGCCGCTGAAAGAAACATAAAAATGACGAAGAACCACTGAAATTATTGGATCAGGAGTATAATTGAATTAGATTCAATTAAAAAATACACCGAGAACCGGCTGAAAGTATCGGATTCGATAGTTTCAGCGTTTTTGCGGCTCTTTTTTTAAAAAAACTCTCAGAAATCCGATCCACCTCATTATCGGATCCGATCCGATCCAATGATCCACTGAACCCAAAGTGAAAAAGCCGACAAGCCGCCAGCTTGTCTGGCTTAATGTCTGGAATTAAGATATAAGGTCCTATGAATAATAATAAAAAGGTCTGTTACAGAAGAAAAAAACGCTATTTGAAAAGAAAAATGGAAAAAAATTCCGAAAAATGTCTAAAAGATCATAAAAATTCAATAAATAAAGAGACTTTTTGCTGCAGATTAAAATAATAAATGGCTTATTGGATATTGAACAAAAACGGGAATATTTTTAACATTGAAGCCTATGGTATTCACCTGATTAAACCTGCCAAATGAAAACACCGAATATCAGGGCATTTCACTGACATTTCTCTGCTGTTCGGTGTTCTGTGACTAGATTAACCATTGCTTTTCTATGGAGATTTCACTCCTGCCAAACAGGCACCGTACTTGCTGGCAATTCGCCAAAATTTGACAAACTGCCTGCTTTCTGAATAGCCGAATGGCCCCGAAATGTCACTATATGGGGAAATTCACTGTTTGGTGCAATTTCAGGCCAGATCGGCTCTTTGTGAATAACCCTGTTTCAGATTTATTTTTTGCGTTGAACTTAGAGAGTCTTGTCACCAAGATTTAAAAAAAAATATTTTGCATCTTGTTATGCAAAATGCGTTTGTGCGCTGGTACGCGGATGGTATTACAATCTATGCGCAGGATTTAACGCACAGCCTTTGCGCGCATAATTTTTTGCAAACTCCTAAAAGCTGGTGGTAACGGCAAATCTGAACGTCCTGGCCGAAACCAAATGCACCAGCCCAAAAAAAAATATGCAGCAAAGTATAGTTACACATTCTACATATACCAAACCAATAAATTTGAGAGGTTGTGTGTTCATTTATTATTGCTGCAGCATATTTACTCAGATTGACTTTGACAGCCGCAAAAACTTAACGGGAGATAATTGTGGTTCTTTATTCTGATTGGCTGAATCGGGTGAAAAAAACAGTCCTCACACGATTTCTGCGCGCAACGTTACTGTGCGGCAATTTGTGCGCGTCCGTTCAACGCGCTTTATTGCTCGACGGATGAAAAAGTGCGCGAGGATTGTAATTCCAGCATTGATTTCCACGCGTTAACGTGTAACACTTGACGCACAAATTCACGCGTTGTGCGTGCGTTTTTGCCTGAAGAATGTAATTTGGCCCTTTCAGTTTTAAGGACTTTTTTTTATACAGTATCCTGGTGTCATAATTTACAAAGATAGGATTGTGGCGATATCCTCTATCTTGGTATCCTGAGGAAAAAATCAACACTTTGAGGCCGCCACAGGATTCAACGTGTAAATAAAGTTTTGCTTTAAAGTTGTTTCTTATCATTAGAAAATTTGTAAAAAAAAAAAGTCATATTTAACATGAAAAAAATGAGCACACAATTTGGTCACTTGCCGAAATACTAGCACCTTCTTACTGACACCAGTAAAGCAGTAAATGTGATGCTGGGATTAGAGCTAGGGCTGGTATTAGGGTGACGGTTTCTATTTCTGCTTTTTTCAGGGTTAGGATTAATATAATGTTTAGGATTTATATTTGTGCTTGTTTTAGGTTTAGGGATACTATAATGTTTAGGGTTAGGGTTTATACTTGTTTTAGGTTTAGGGATACTGTAATGTTTAGGGTTAGGGTTTATACTTGTTTTAGGTTTAGGGATACTATAATGTTTATGGTTAGGGTTTATACTTGTTTTAGGTTTAGGGATACTATAATGTTTATGGTTAGGGTTATACTTGTTTTAGGTTAGGGATACTATAATGTTTTGGGTTTGGGTTTATACTTATTTTAGGTTTAGGGATACTGTAATGTTTATGGTTAGGGTTTATACTTGTTTTAGGTTTAGGATACTATAATGTTTATGGTTAGGTTTATACTTGTTTTAGGTTTAGGGATACTGTAATGTTTATGGTTAGGTTTATACTTGTTTTAGGTTTAGGGATACTATAATGTTTTGGGTTAGGGTTTATACTTGTTTTAGGTTTAGGGATACTATAATGTTTATGGTTAGGGTTATACTTGTTTTAGGTTAGGGATACTATAATGTTTATGGTTAGGGTTTTACTTGTTTTAGGTTTAGGGATACTATAATGTTTTGGTTAGGGTTTATACTTGTTTTAGGTTTAGGGATACTATAATGTTTTGGTTAGGGTTTATACTTGTTTTAGGTTTAGGGATACTATAATGTTTATGGTTAGGGTTTATACTTGTTTTAGGTTTAGGGATACTATAATGTTTATGGTTAGGTTTATACTTGTTTTAGGTTTAGGGATACTATAATGTTTTGGGTTTGGGTTTATACTTATTTTAGGTTTAGGGATACTATAATGTTTTGGGTTAGGGTTATACTTGTTTTAGGTTTAGGATACTATAATGTTTATGGTTAGGTTTATACTTGTTTTAGGTTTAGGATACTATAATGTTTATGGTTAGGGTTTATACTTGTTTTAGGTTTAGGAATACTATAATGTTTATGTTAGGGTTTATACTTGTTTTAGGTTTAGGGATACTATAATGTTTTGGTTAGGGTTTATACTTGTTTTAGGTTAGGGATACTATAATGTTTATGGTTAGGGTTATACTTGTTTTAGGTTTAGGGATACTGTAATGTTTAGGGTTAGGGTTTATACTTGTTTTAGGTTTAGGGATACTATAATGTTTATGGTTAGGTTTATACTTGTTTTAGGTTTAGGAATACTATAATGTTTATGGTTAGGGTTTATACTTGTTTTAGGTTTAGGGATACTGTAATGTTTATGGTTAGGGTTTATACTTGTTTTAGGTTTAGGGATACTATAATGTTTATGTTAGGGTTTATACTTGTTTTAGGTTTAGGATACTATAATGTTTATGGTTAGGGTTTTACTTGTTTTAGGTTTAGGGATACTATAATGTTTATGGTTAGGGTTTATACTTGTTTTAGGTTTAGGGATACTATAATGTTTATGGTTAGGGTTTATACTTGTTTTAGGTTTAGGGATACTATATAATGTTTATGGTTAGGGTTTATACTTGTTTTAGGTTTAGGGATACTATAATGTTTATGGTTAGGGTTTATACTTGTTTTAGGTTTAGGGATACTATAATGTTTATGGTTAGGGTTTATACTTGTTTTAGGTTTAGGGATACTGTAATGTTTATGGTTAGGGTTTATACTTGTTTTAGGTTTAGGGATACTATAATGTTTAGGGTTAGGGTTTATACTTGTTTTAGGTTTAGGGATACTATAATGTTTATGGTTAGGGTTTATACTTGTTTTAGGTTTAGGAATACTATAATGTTTATGGTTAGGGTTTATACTTGTTTTAGGTTTAGGGATACTGTAATGTTTATGGTTAGGGTTTATACTTGTTTTAGGTTTAGGGATACTATAATGTTTATGGTTAGGGTTTATACTTGTTTTAGGTTTAGGGATACTATAATGTTTATGGTTAGGGTTTATACTTGTTTTAGGTTTAGGGATACTATAATGTTTTGGGTTAGGGTTTATACTTGTTTTAGGTTTAGGGATACTATAATGTTTATGGTTAGGGTTTATACTTGTTTTAGGTTTAGGGATACTATAATGTTTTGGGTTAGGGTTTATACTTGTTTTAGGTTTAGGGATACTATTATGTTTTGGGTTAGGGTTTATACTTGTTTTAGGTTTAGGGATACTATAATGTTTATGGTTACGGTTTATACTTGTTTTAGGTTTAGGGATACTATAATGTTTATGGTTAGGGTTTATACTTGTTTTAGGTTTAGGGATACTATAATGTTTTGGGTTAGGGTTTATACTTGTTTTAGGTTTAGGGATACTATAATGTTTATGGTTAGGGTTTATACTTGTTTTAGGTTTAGGGATACTATAATGTTTTGGGTTTGGGTTTATACTTATTTTAGGTTTAGGGATACTATAATGTTTTGGGTTAGGGTTTATACTTGTTTTAGGTTTAGGGATACTATAATGTTTATGGTTAGGGTTTATACTTGTTTTAGGTTTAGGAATACTATAATGTTTATGGTTAGGGTTTATACTTGTTTTAGGTTTAGGGATACTATAATGTTTATGGTTAGGGTTTATACTTGTTTTAGGTTTAGGGATACTATAATGTTTATGGTTAGGGTTTATACTTGTTTTAGGTTTAGGAATACTATAATGTTTATGGTTAGGGTTTATACTTGTTTTAGGTTTAGGGATACTATAATGTTTAGGGTTATGGTTTATACTTGTTTTAGGTTTAGGGATACTATAATGTTTAGGGTTATGGTTTATACTTGTTTTAGGTTTAGGGATACTATAATGTTTATGGTTAGGGTTTATACTTGTTTTAGGTTTAGGGATACTATAATGTTTATGGTTAGCGTTTATACTTGTTTTAGGTTTAGGGATACTATAATGTTTATGGTTAGGGTTTATACTTGTTTTAGGTTTAGGGATACTATAATGTTTAGGGTTATGGTTTATACTTGTTTTAGGTTTAGGGATACTATAATGTTTAGGGTTATGGTTTATACTTGTTTTAGGTTTAGGGATACTATAATGTTATGGTTAGGGTTTATACTTGTTTTAGGTTTAGGGATACTATAATGTTTATGGTTAGGTTTATACTTGTTTTAGGTTTAGGGATACTATAATGTTTATGGTTAGGGTTTATACTTGTTTTAGGTTTAGGGATACTATAATGTTTAGGGTTAGGGTTTATACTTGTGTTAGGTTTAGGGATACTATAATGTTTATGGTTAGGGTTTATACTTGTTTTAGTGTTAGGAAAACTATAATGTTTAAGGTTACTGTAATGTGTAACGTTAAGATTACTATTTGTGCTTGTTTTAGGGCTAGGTTACTATAATGGTTTGGGTTACTTTTTTTAATGGGTTTAGAGCTAGGTTACTATAATGTACAGGGGTAGGGTTACTATTTGTGCTTGTTTTAGGGTTAGGGTTACTATAATGTTTAAGGAATATTTGTGCTGATTATAGGTTTACTATACTTTTTGAAGACAGGGTTACTATTTGTGCTTGTTTTAGGGTTAGGGTTACTATAATGTTTAAGGAATATTTGTGCTGATTATAGGTTTACTATACTGTTTGAAGACAGGGTTACTATTTGTACTTGTTTTAGGGTTAGGGTTACTATAATGTTTAGGGTTAGGGTTACTATTTGTACTTGTTTTAGGTTTAGAGTTACTATAATGTTCAGTTTTGGGGTTACTATTTATACTTCTTTTAGTGTTAGGGTTACTATAATGTTTAGGGTTGCTGTAATGTGTAGGGTTAAGATTACTATTGGTGCTGGTTTTAGGGCTAGGTTACTGTAATGTGTAGGGGTGGGGTTACTGTGTGTGCTCGTGTTAGGGTTACTATAATGTTTAGGGTCTATTTGTAATGTAAATATAGGGTTACTATACTGTTTGGAGACAGGGTTACTATTTGTACTTGTTTTCGAGTTAGGGTTACTATAATGTTTAGGTTTAGGGTTACTATCTGGGCTTGTTTTAGGGTTAGGGTTACTATATTAGTTAAGATTAGAGTTACTATTTGTGCTTGTTTTAGGGTTACTATAATGTTTAGGTTTAGGGTTACTATCTGGGCTTGTTTTAGGGTTAGGGTTACTATAATGGTTAGGGTTAGGATTACTATTTGTATTTGGTTTTACAGTTGGAGTTTCCCTTAAACAGTAACAACTGCTACTGTTATATAAAATATGCAGACAATGTATGCCTTATTGCACCTGTCTCTACTGTAATGCAACCTGTAAATGCGTGAGTACACCAGTTACAATACTGATACATAAATAAAATATACATACACTGTGTAACTATCAATGTGCAGCATTGCAGAATATGTTGGCATTATATAATTAAAGTATAATAATAATATAACAATTATAATAATTTTGAAAGCAATAATTATTTTCATTGTATTTTAATTGTCATACGACTAAATATTGCACGTTTTTATTGGAACTAGTACATAAGACCCACTATTTCTGTTATTTTTCAAACTGTATTTGCTCCATCTCAATGGTTGGATCGATGAAATCATGATTTATGCTTTACACCTGAAATGTTTGAAATATTTATTTAGCATTATCCTCTGGCTTGATCTTTTAGCGTACTCAAGCCACACTTCCTCCAATCACATTTTGGACTTTTGCAATAAATCAGCACCTAAAGGCAGTTATCTCCTTTATGTAAGATTGACACAGCTATATAATTTCTTCATGTAACTAATCTTAAATATCCCGAGGATAGGAACTTTGTGTTGAGCAGAAAAGAAATGCATTACATTAGAAAATTTATGCAATGGATTCTTTGCTTCTCAAAATCTACCCGTGTTTCTAGATAAACACTCAAAAAATATGGTTAAACATGCTCAGCATCTTGCTATTAGGGATGTGTAATTCGTTTCGTTCCGAATCCAAATTCGGATGAAAATCACCATTTTCATATTTCGGGAGCATTTCTGAAAACGAAATATCGACCGTCCGAATTTTCGATCGATCCGAAACTACGAATCAATGTGTTCCATTTTTGTTTTCTTTTCAATGAGTTTTATTTCAGATGGATGAGCTGCTCGTGGACCCGTTAGATTTGCTTTTTAAATAAAAAAAGTCCAAGAAACAGGGCACGGCCTAAAGCTGATCCTCCGCATGCCCGCTGTAATGTATTGTGTTTTGCCTATGTTTCTTTTTGAGCCATCCTGACCACCGTAGTTAATCTTCCTGATCCCTCCCCCCCCCTCCATTTTGTGTTCAGTTATAGATTAAACATCTACAGGAGCACAGCTCTGTTTTGAAGCTCTGTGTCTGTCACATTACTTTACATGGTGTCAGAAGTCTGTCTGGAACAGATCTCACGCTTACTATGGCATTATCGCAGTTTGAACACCCCAAGATTGACTGGGAAGCTCCAGACTTGTACCAAGAGTTTGAAAGATTTCGCAGCCACGTCTCCTTTGTGTTTGATGGACCGCTCTCAGAACAAACACTGAAGCAGCGCACAGGTTGGTTGGGAACGTGGATTGGCGAGCAGGGCAGAGAGATATATAAAACGCTACCCTGGGGAGAAGGGGAGAAGGATGATCCATCTAAAGTACTGGATAAATTTGCCAGCTATATAAGGCCAAGAAAGAATAAGAGAATTGCCAGACACCGCTTTAAGCAGAGAAAACAAGGAGTCACTGAGGGATTTGACCACTTTGTGAAGGATTTAAGACTCCTGCTAATGGATTGCGAGTATGCTGATCCAGATGATATGTTAATCGATACAATAATCGCTGGAATCAAAGAAAAGCGCGTCCAGGAGAGACTCTTAGACAAAGGGGAAGATCTAACACTACCAAAAGCAATTGAAATTGCCCAACAGTTTGAACTGTCACAGAAGCAAATTACAATAATCAGAGAAGAAGAATCTCAAGTGCAAGCAATAAAGGTGAATACACAATTCCAAACTGCAAATAAAAAAGCCTATCTACAATATCAGCCAAAATCTGTGCAGAAAGACATGAATACTTACCGGACATACAACTGTTTAAATTGTGGAAAAGATCCCCAGCATAAGTGGACCCAGGGCAGATGTCCAGCGAAAGGTTCTGTCTGCTCGTACTGCCACAAACCAAACCACTGGGTGGCAGTGTGTCGCAAAAGGTCAGTAAACACAGTTAGTGTGCAGCAGCAATCAGAAACTGAGGACGAGGAGGTACTGGGCATAAATCTCACACGAACGGATGATGAGCACTATGATGACAAATGGACTGCGGACATTGAAATCCTGTCTCGGCAAGTGCCATTCAGAATTGATACTGGTGCAAAGTGCAACACATTGACTTTAAGTAATTATCAGACACTCCCGCATGTAGGTGAGTTTAAGCGCTCTAATCGAGTGCTAAAGTCCTACTCTAACCACAGGCTGAAGCCCATAGCTGCGGTGGACCTTCTAATCAAATTCAAGAATACAGAGATACCAGCAGAATTTGAGATTGTGGACATTTTGCAAAAAAATGTGCTTAGTGGCGCAACAGCAGAAGCCTTAGGTTTAGTGATGCGGCTCCATGCGCTGCAGCCTACTATGAAAAGCAACACACGACACTCTATCCAAGTGGCAACAACAGGACCTCTGCCAGTTGGGCTAGATGATTACCCAGAACTGACTCGCACTACTGGAACCTTGCCGGGCAAGTACACAATCAAAATTGATCCTGAAGCACAAGGTGTGGTTCATCCTGTCCGCCGTCAACCAGCTGCACTGAGAAATAAGATACTAGAGAAACTACAAGAGATGGTTAAAGATGGCTACATCACCAAAGTTAACCAACCAACCGAGTGGGTGAGTTCTATGGTGGCAGCTGTGCGTAATGGCAAAATAAGAATCTGTATTGACCCGAGCGACTTAAATAAAGTCATTAAGAGGGAACATTACCCAATGCGCACCATCGAGGAGGTAGTCTCTGCAATACCTGGTGCTAAAGTTTTCTCTGTTTTGGATGCAAAATCTGGGTTCCTACAAATAGAATTGGATGAAGCGTCATCATTCCTGACAACCTTCAACACGCCCATTGGCAGATTTAGGTGGCTTAGGCTTCCTTTTGGTCTAAAATGTGCACCTGAAATATTCCAGCGTATTATGGACGAAATGCTTGAGGGTATTAGCGGCGCAATCAGTGTGATGGATGACATTCTCATTGCGGCCCCTTCAGTACCGGAACATGATGAGATTCTCCGTAAGGTAATTCAGAGAGCCACAAGCTACAACCTGAGTCTCAACTTTGATAAATGCCACGTCAAGCAATCTTCTGTGCCCTATGTAGGACACCTGATAACAGCAGATGGCCTGAAGGCAGACCCTGCAAAAATAGAGGCTGTGAAATCCATGCCAACACCAAGAGACAAGGATGGTGTCCGTCGCTTCTTAGGGTTTGTCACCTACCTCTCGAAATTCCTGCCCAATCTCAGCGAAGTGGATGCACCTCTGAGACAACTTCTTAAAACTGATGTGGAATTTGCCTGGCAGCCAGCTCAACAACAAGCCTTTGACACACTCAAAGACATGTGCACTGAGTCTCCTGTGCTACAATTTTTTGATCCATCCAAGTCTGTCGAAATTTTCTGTGATGCCAGCAGCAACGGCCTCGGTGCAGTATTGTTGCAGGACAGCCACCCCATTGCCTTTTCGTCCAGGTCACTAACAGACACTGAAACTCGTTATGCGCAAATCGAGAAGGAGATGCTGTCAATTGTTCATGCATGTGTCAAGTTTCATAATTACATATTTGGAAACCACGTAACCATCTACAATGACCATAAGCCTCTGGAGGATATTTTTAGGAAGCCATTGCTCTCTACCCCCATGCGCATTCAGAGGATACGCCTTCGCTTGCAGTGGTATGATCTCACCGTTAAGTACAGACGGGGCAAAGATATGGAATTGCCGGATACGCTGTCGAGAGCCCAGTTACCTGTGAACAAGCCTGAGATGGAAGGCTTAGAGTGCGTCTCCATGCTTCATTTTGTTTCAGTCAGTGAGCAGAAATACTCAGAGCTGCAGAACTGCACAAGAGAAGAGCTCAGCTGTCTTCAAAGGATAATCCGGCAAGGCTGGCCAGACCACAGGCATGATCTCCCTAATGAACTACAACCATACTGGGACTCGCGAAGCCAGCTTGTTGTCTCCGATGGCGTTGTGTACAAAGGCCTGCGTATAGTGGTTCCCCTTCTCTAGCAAGCTCACATGTTGAAGCTCATACATCAGTCCCACTTGGGAATAGTGAAGAGCAAGCAGAGAGCCCGTGAGGTCCTATACTGGCCAGGTATGAGCTCTGTAATTGAACAAATGGTAAAGAACTGTGGCAAGTGTGCAGACTTCCAGAATAAACTGCCAAGAGACAACCCCTACGTCCAACAGAAACCCCCAGTTTTCCCTTTGAAGAAGTAGCCTCGGACCTGTTTGAGTTCGAAGGGACCCATTACATTCTGCTGGTGGATTACTACTCAAAGTTAATCGAAGTGGACACGCTGAAGAATCTACATTGTCGCAGTATCATAGAAAAGCTGAAGGCTCAGTTTAGCAGGCATGGGATCCCTGTCATCCTTCGAACAGACAATGGCCCTCAATATGCAGCAGAGGAATTTAAGGTGTTCTGCCAAAGTTATGGAATTACTCACAGAACTTCGTCACCCCACACACCACATTCCAATGGTGAAGCCGAGCGTGCAGTCCAGACTGTTAAAAAACTTTGGGCCAAAGCGTCAGACAAACACCTTGCACTGCTTGATTACAGGACAACTCCACTGGATTCTGTAGGCTTTTCGCCTGCTCAACTGCTGATGGGCAGGCGGCCCCGAAATAGCCTGCCTACTGCTCGTCTGCTGCTCGCACCTGCAGCTTATGATCCCATCAAAGTCAAACAGCGCCTAGACAGAAGCAAATGCATTCAGAAGTTCTACTATGACCGTAAAAGAGCAAGTGGCCCCCGTGCTGAATTGAAGCCTGGAGATGAAGTTCGGATGCAGCCGCACCCAGGCAGTAACAGGTGGTCGCCTGGAGTAGTAGTGAGGTCTCACGATGCCCCTCGATCCTATATTGTAGAAAGTGGAAATAAGGAATACCGTCGCAACGTCCAGCACCTTCGTAAGAGCACACCAGATGCCAATGACTCCCGTCACAGACTTATCAATGATCATTGGGCTGAGTTGATGGAGCCAGTGAGTGCCGAGGAGCCCGAGCCTGTGGAACATACCAACTCCCAGCAAGAATCTGCTCCAGTACCACAGACTGCTAAGGGAATGACGTCAACCGGGCAGTACATCACCAGGCTAGGCAGAGTTGTGAAACCTCCGGACCGGCTTTCCTTGTAGCCAGAGACATGCGTAGCAAACGCGAATGGCGACAGCAGTGTGCCAATAACTGTTCCAGTTCCACTTGCTTATGTACAATGGTGCACTGTTCTGGATGATATGTTATCGTTTGAGTCTCGTTTAAAATGTGCTAACCTTTCCTTTGTTCTTTTGAGGGATGCAAGTTTTCTGTTTGTAAATTGAGAAGTTTAAAGAAATATCACCGATTTAATATTTGCGATATCTATACCTGTATCCCAAGTGACTATGCTAGTTATGGGTTTGTTTTATACTTACGAAGGGAGATGTAATGTATTGTGTTTTGCCTATGTTTCTTTTGAGAGCCATCCTGACCACCGTAGTTAGTCTTCCTGATCCCTCCCCCCCCTCCATTTTGTGTTCAGTTATAGATTAAACATCTACAGGAGCACAGCTCTGTTTTGAAGCTCTGTGTCTGTCACATTACTTTACACCCGCCAGATGCCTTCTCTGCACCGCTCACAAGTTAAGGAGCTTCTCGTTCAGAGCGATCTGCGCCTGCGTCAGATTAGCCAGGTAAGTGACCATCAGCAGATCATTGATGTTGCTGTTCAGCATGGATTCAAAGTCTTCTGGTGAGATTTTAGGTACTTGGTTCACCAGCTCCATCAAATAGCGGCCAACGATGTTATCAGCAGTGACCTTCCCCGACAGCACGTCCTTTTGCGTACTGGATCACGGTAGACATGGATTCCTGCAGGTGACTGGCGGCTGATCCCACCTGCTGCAGGTCTGAAGTCAGCCTGATGGAGCGGCTTGTACTGGAGCAGGTTTTCGTAATGAGGTCAACTCCTATCCGCTCCGTGTTGTAATACACATACTGTACGGTGAGGGGGGTGGATGAACATGACTCCCATGGGTTTTCGAGGAATGTCCATCGGGGTGGTGATGTACGCCTTGATGCTCAGCCTCCCGCCCTGCAGGCTCATGTCCACCGTCATGTGGATGGAGTTATTGGTTTCACGGCTGTAATATTCATAGATCAGCACTGAATGCTCCGTGATGTCGTTTCCCATGGCGTACCAGCCCAGGATTTGCTCCGTGGAGGAAACCTTCTTGTAAAGCTCATACATGTTCTTGGAAAATTCCATGTCAACGGCAACCTCATCCTCTGACTTGTTGTGGGGGAAGGAGAAGCAGTTGGTGACCTCGATGGAATGCTTGTCTATGGTACCCAGCAGAGTCCCGATGATCCGTGCGGTGCCTTCATTCCTCCTCTCGAAGCTGTCCATGATTGAGGCCAGGACCACGGGGTGAACCTTAATGACGGAGGGAGCAGGGCTTATGGCGGCCATCTTGACTGGAGGAAGAGCGAGCGAGCGTATGTGTGCGTGCGCAAGAGCTGCTCGACCATTCCAAATCAATGTTTTAACACAAACATCGATTTGGTATGGACCCGAAACTAAAAAAGAAACGGAACGAAAATTATACAAAATGCTGAAAAATCGCAACAAAACGATCAAAAACGAATAAAATTTTAAACAAAATGATCTGAAGCGAAAAAAACTGAACCAAATGATCTGAAATGAAAAAACACAGAAGAAAATGACCTAAAACAAAAAAACACAGAACAAAATGGTCTAAAATGAAAAAAAAAACAACAAAATCAAAATACTTGAAACAAAAAAAAACAGAACGAAATTATCTAGAACAGAACCAAAAGATCCAAAAATAATTTTAATGCAGCATATGAATCCAAACACTGCTGGAAGTTGCTATTGCTACTTATTTCTTTATACAAAATTCGAAAAACGCAAATTATACACAAATTTAGAAAAACAAACTTAAAAAGTGTACATTGATTTTAGATGTGTTATACAGCGTTAAAAAATTGTTATTTGACACTAATATTTTTTTTCTAAACTTATCAGGTAGAATCTCAGCGTACGAAAACATTCCATGTCGTCGTTCCATGTACCTTTCCGCTGCAGGATGCATTTTATTTCATTTTGACCTGACAACGAATATTGAATATTGAAAAGCATGATGATCTCCAAAGGTCTAAAAATGGATGTGAAACAAGATAAATATAAAACGAAAAACACGACAGTCTTTCTCAGAATCCTGATTGTTTACCGTATATTTGAGAAATTATTTTCCTGTAGTTCTTTAATTATTTAAACAATAAATAATGTTACAGGTTTTATGTTTTGTAACGGATACTCAATAGACCTTTTTTTTAACAATCGAGTTTTGGTTTTTCTCAGTGTGATTTTCTGCATCCATTCTCCGTTCACAGATGGGAATTTACTGCTGAATTGGCAGGTGGGATTGCGAAATGTAAGGAAGTCCATAGTCTGTTATACATCAAAATCTTTTTAGGTCACCTACAAATGTAAAGAATATTGTGACTAATGGAATCACTGGCTCTGCTGGGGCTTTCAACTGATCAGGTTACCGAATTCTGCTTTGGGGTCTTTTCAATAAGACCCTTAATTCAAACAGATTGTACCTAGGAACACGTGTTTGCTATATTTCACGTTTTAAGTGGGATAGACATTCGGTGTGCTGTTTCAGCTATTGTTCTTTCAATCTTACTTACAAAACGTTCACGCAATAAATTTCCTGCTTGAAGTCAGTGTCAAAATTTGCCTCAAAGACATGTACCACAATGCACATTCTGCTAAATATTGCTATTTTCATGACCTGTAGCTAAAACCTGCTAAATCAGAAAGCGCAGTGTTCATGTTATTAAACACACAAGTCTTTTTCATAACTAGCTGCTTGAAACCTGAATATTCTGCATTATCCTCCTGCTTTTAACCAGTTTTAACCTCCTGCGTGTTGGATTCTTTGTACACATTGTGGTGAATCTAATGACGCTGACTTTGAGATCAGATATGAATAGATAAAAAAATATTTTGAGTGTCAAATATTTTAATCACAACATTTAACCCATTCACTACCCAAACCGTTTATACAGACTTTTGCAGTGAAAAATGAAAATTAGCATACAGCACCACATTTGTACCCCTTTTAACCCCCATTCACGACCAGGACCCAGTATGTTTGTGGAAAACAAATTTGCATTGTACATATACAGGGTTATTCAAAGAGAATCGAAAAGTCACTGCACGTTCGGTGACTTTTCGTTCTCTTCAATTCGGGGCGATTCGGCGATCCCATTTCGGCGACCCTGCCAACGTTATGGGGTTACTAATCCACTGAATTTCCCTAAGGTGTATTCAGCAAGCACCACAGGACCGTCGAAGTGCAGGGAAAAGCTGCCGCAAACCCGACGAAAACTCACCGCAAAAACCCGGCAAATGCACACCGAAACCCGCAAAACATCTGGATTAACCCGCCGGAAAAAGCCGAGCAGGAGCTGATCACACACAGTGCAGCCGCCGGAAAAAGCCGACACCGCAGACGAATGCAGTGAATAAATTAGAAAAACTGTTTGCTTGGATGTTTAAAGTGAAACGCTGTTTGCAAAGAAACTACTGAGCGAAAATGTCTGAAATTACACTGTTAAAGGTTTTATTTAGAGTAAAGTTACAAAAAGAACATTAATACCTACCCCGGATACATGTATACCCCGCCATCAGACCCCAGTGTGAGCAGAGCAAAGAGGTAGGGAAGGTAGGGAAGCTCCTCTCCATCCCCCTGCCAGTGTCAGAGACGAGCTTGGACAGGTTAGGCCATGGGTCAGCAACCTTGGTTCCCTGATGTTTTGGGAACTACATCTCCCAAGATGCTCAGTTACCCATTAGGCTGACTGAGCCACATGGGAAATGTAGTTCCTAAAACATGAAGGAGCCAAGGTTGCTGACCCCTGGGTTAGGCAACTGATTCCTGCCACCATGCAGCCTGGGGAAGGGGGGGCTGCACGGTGGCACCGCTGGAATACGCAGCACAAAATAATTTATTGTGCTGCCTGTCTGTGCATTTCCACTTGCCCTCACTTAATTTCCACTCGCCAAATGCTAGTAGGCGAGTGGAAATTTTGAGCCCTGCTTTAATAAACAGGTCAACAAATGTATACCCTCCTGAATAATCCCAATAAATAACTCTCACTGTATTCCTCCCGTTCTCTGTTTCAAAGCAACAGCAATTTTGATGAGTTTTTGTTACAGCAAAGCTCAAGGGAAACCAGGTGTCTAAATGAGTTTTTTTTGTTGCTCCACAGGGAACACATTAACCTTGCTTTAAAAGTGAGTGTTTTGCTTGAAGGGGGGGAGGGTTACGTATTTTAAGTCAGCTTTTTTCTGAATTTTGTTTTGTCTATTTTACCCCAAGAATATAAAAATAAATGTATATTTGATAACTGATACATTTGAAGCCAACATGTACTTGGGTGAGACCTGGATAATGATTATCATGTAGTTTGTTACACACAAAGTGGCTGGGTGATATTTCGATTGATGATAGGGAGTGTTTCATGACAGTGGTTTCCTGACTGAACAAGTTAATGCCTGGAGCCACCTCTGAGTAAATATAATCCATATATATTTGGCAATAAATCAGTAAAAAAAAAAATCTTCCTATTCAAAGGTTATGATTTAATCCTTTTTTTTTATCTCACTGTTAATTTCGTTTTTCTTGTCACCCAGAGCTGCACAATTTTAACTCAAGCTGTTGTCATTTTCAGAAGTGTAAAAATGATGGATCTAAGTCTTCAAATGAACTCATGGATCTGATTGCAAATACAGTCAACAGTTTATTTTATAGCTAAAAGGAGGGTTTTTTTATCGCACCAAGCTTACAGAGGGTAATGAATATATGAAACATTAGTTACATGATAACTATATACTGTAAGTGCAGAAAAAACGGTTTCGTGCCTATTCCCTAAAAGGGCGGCTGGGTAGACCAGAAGTATCCAGCCCGCTTCATGTATAAAACATAACAAGAAAAAAGGAATGATTCTCAAAACATCATAAAAGACATAAAATCTTTTATGATGTTTTGAGAATCATTCCTTATTTATTAAAACTACAAGCCAAGGCTATGCATCGCTGGCCGATCCCTCTCGCATCTCCACTTCTATAGAAGTTGAAAGGGGAGACACCTGAGGCCCGTTCAATACCTCAGCAGCTGCTGAATTGCTGCAGCGCAGAAATTCAGTTTGCTGCAGCAGTGTCATTGAATCCAAAATGGCCAACGATTTTTTAATTAAAGATTCAGATTGTTTTTCGTATGACTCGGACAAAATATGATAAAGAAAAGCAGTCAGCACAATTCCGTTTTGTATGCACACACCACAAATGATAGTTTTTATTGAATAAACGTTATGTTTACTTATGAAACAAAATATAAATTGAGCTGTAATATATGTCTATGTGCATGGGGAAATAATAAATAAATATTTTGTGCTTTGGTGAACAAAAACCTCAAAATTAACATTGCTGTACGGAATTGTTACTTGCTTCGTGGCGGCGGCCATCTTGCTGTACGGAATTGTTACTTGCTTCATGGCGGCGGCCATCTTTAATATGTCACACTCAGCTACTCGCAGCATCTCCTCGGGTCGCTGCAAGTGCTAAGTTAGCAGTGCTGAGCGCTGAGTGGCTGAACGGAGTTCAATGGCAAGTTGCTAACTTAGCACTTGCAGCAGCTGAGGTATTGAACGCGCCTCGGAAGACCACAGTGGCACACACCGCCATTTTGGAAGCTGGAAAGCTGGAACACACACCACATGACCAGTGATATCACGCACATGCTCAGTACGTCCACAGCGGCCATCTTGGATCCCAGGCAAAATGTTTCTAAGGACACCAAACCAGACAACAGATGCAAAAGTACTATTTAAAGGACCCATATACATGATCACATTTACAGTAGTACCAACTGATGAAGCTTTTTATGCGAAACACATTTTGGTATACTGCATATTTTATTACTAATAAAATTTTCCTTATTGTACGCCTATCCCAGGTCCTGGATGCTTGTATTTTCCGAGGAGGTGGCTGAGGTTGATAGCTGATCCGGTGCACCTTCTGAAGTCACCAGCTGCCTACAAATCTGGTGTCTGATCGATAAGACATCTCCTTTTTTTGCACCCCATTTTATACAATATTGCTCTATGTGAGTCATTTTATATTTTGAGGGACACAGAGGATGGTAACCCTGAAAGGAAGCTTCGCTTCTGAGCCATAGGGTGCAGCATAAGGAACCACTAAAAGGACAAGAAGCGCCACCTCAACCACATCTTTCTTTTTAGAAAGCAGCTTGGTTTCATTAGGTAGGACTCACCTGACCAGAGGTGCCGTGACATGGAAGCTGAGCTTACACTTTAATGGCCATTCAAGTAAACCAAAACGTCTGATTGTGTTTTCTTTCGCATGGAGCTACAGTGCTGAGCGCAGATGACAAGCTTTTTCTTCTTATGTTTCATACATGAAGTGGGCTGGATACTTCTGGTCTACACCGCTGCCCTGATAGGGAATAGGCGCAAAACCGTTTTTTCTGCACTTAGGTTATTTTGGTAGCTGCCCCTTTCCGTTTTTTTCTTTTTAGTCCAAAAGTGGAATTGTTCCTGGTGAGGATATATATGTAAACCCATCAGTCTCTCTCATGACTGATGAGCAGCATGAGCATGTATGGTAGCTTAGAAATCGGCTCTTGGTTTCATTAGGTGGGACTCACCTGACCAGAGGTGCCGTGACGTGGCAGGTTAATGGCAATTGAGGTAAACCAAAACCTCTGATTGTGTTTTGTATTGCATGGAGCTACAGTGGGGAGCGCACAGATAACTATAAGTTATAAATCAAGGAGACTTATGTGCAACACAGAGGTAGGGTTCAGGTAAATTAAAGCATCTAGGACAAGATATTGTGAAACGCTTAGTGTATTAGAATCTTAATTAATTAATAGCTAACAGCCAACAAAGACGGTGGTAGGAATGTGATTATCCTGTTCCTTTATCTTTACATAATAAACTTCACTTATCTCCTCTTCTGTTTACAGGTTATTGGAGGAAATGTCGGAATCCGTCTTGGAGTATATAGATTTTTTTGTCTGTAGCAATAAAGCATGAATGAACAGGTTTATATTGGCAAATAAAGACATCTGATTTGGCACAGAATGCTTATGTCCATGGATATTACATAGCATAGCCTACCAACAAGCCTACAATGAAAATGAACCGATTGAATCCATAATCACAACCTTTGTAAGACACAATTACTAGATATACGAATAGTACTGGATTTCTAGTCAACATCCTTCCAAGGAGGAGGAACAGAGACTAAAAGAGACATAAAGGGCATATGGAAGTCTGACTCTAATTTCTTAGATTGTAGTTATTATCCTTTATAATTAAATAAATCTAACAATACAAAAATATTTAGACGCCCCTTGACAGTTGTTTCTTCCCAGGTCTTTTATATAATCCAGAGTTACTGGAATCAGACTGAGCTTAATGATTCTGGATTTCTTACTAAGCCAATTCTGATTCCAGTAATTTTGGATTTTATAAAAGACCTGGATAAAAAAAACACTTTTTTCTATTTTGACACAATCACAAACATAGGCACACAGTGACACACACAGGGACTCTCACAACAGAGCCTCATGCCACTGTGGGCATAGTTTACCAGGCAGATGGAGGGAGAGCTGCATGTGGGATTCCCAAACTCAATGAAGGGACACTGCATTCCCCTGTGTCACTCAGTGCAGAGAGCTGCATGGGAATGGGACAGTGAAGGGAACAATACACGGTCCTGTGCCTGTGCTGCCTGTCTGTGCTCTGTGTAGCCTGTCTGTACTGTATCAATGCATCGTACAGGGCTGGTTTTGGCAGTTATCATCAGAACCTAGATACCTTGGCCACATGGGACCTGGTCCTGGTGTTACTGGTCAGTTTGCCCCTGATCAGTCACACTGAATCCAAAATGGCCGACAATTTTTTAATTAAAGATTCAGATTGTTTTTCGTATGACTCGGACAAAATATGATAAAGAAAAGCAGTCAGCACAATTCCATTTTGTATGCACGCACCACAAATGATAGTTTTTATTGAATAAACATTATGTTTACTTCTGAAACAAAATATAAATTGAGCTGTAATATATGTCTATGTGCAGGGGTAAATAATAAATAAATATTTTGTGCTTTGGTGAACAAAAACCTCAAAATTAACATTGCTGTACGGAATTGTTACTTGCTTCATGGCGGCGGCCATCTTTACTACGTCACACTCAGCTACTCGCAGCATCTCCTCGGGTCGCTGCAAGTGCTAAGTTAGCAGTGCTGATTCTGTGCAGACAGACCAACAGATGCTGAGCTAGGATAAAAAAAAACACCCACAGGGTTATTCAGAGAAAGGTGAAAATCAGGAGAATTGGCAGGAGAAGAGAACAATCTAGACCAAATATTTGATTTGGAAAGTGAGATAAATGGAAGAATATTTCTTGTTTGGCTATTTTGACCTAGAATTTTCACTTCTCCAGTCATTCTCCTGAGTTTCATCTTTCTTTGATTAGACCTGCATGTTTCATATATCAAACACAATGGAATTCCTAATTTTTTTCTTTTTCTTTTCTCTTATGTAGTTTTTTGTTTTTAGTTTGCTGTCTTAATACCTATTATATGTTAATTAATAAGCTGTAGAATACTATTACTTACTTATGTATTTCTAAGCTAGTCAGTTACAACTCACTTGGTTTATGCACATGCCTATGAAATATACTCTGCAATTTGATACGTTTAATTCCTTGGCTACATTTCCAGTATAAGTCCTTCTAACCATGGGGATAGGAAAAAGCCGACACCGCAGACGAGGGAGGTGAATAAATTAGCAAAACAGTTTGCATGAATGTTTGAAAAGTGAAACGCTGTTTGCGAAGAAACTACTGAGCGAAAATGTCTGAAATTTACATATGAGGTCCAGGGAATGATAATAAAATGGGCTGTTACAGAAAAAATAAGTAAAGTTAAAAAAAAAAGAAAAATGCTTAAAATATCCTAAAAAAATCTATAAATAAGAGACTCTTTACTGCAGAATTTTCTAATGAACGGTTTATTAGATATTGAATTAAAACGGGAATATTTTTAACATTGAAGCCTATGGGATTCGCCTGAATAAACTTGCCGAATTAAACCACTGAATGGCAGGGCATTTCGGGAACCTTTCACTGCTGGTTTGTGTTCTCTGAATAGCCGAAGCATTACTTCTCTATGGGGATTTCACTGCCCTCGAATAGGCACCGAACAGGCACCGTATGTTCAGGAAATTCGCCAGGATTTGGCGAATTGCCTGCTCTCTGGATAGCCGAATGGCCAGGAAAGGTAACTGAACGCTGATTTTCAGCGTTCGGTTACCTTTCTCAAGCAATTCGGATCTCTTTGAATAACCCTGATAGAGTTTTGATTAATATAGCATCCTTTTGTCAAGAAATGCATTTTTTGCTTCGTATTGCTCGTGTAAACTGTAAGCCATGAGTCATAGTTACAAAAATGGGTCTACGTGCAAGCATCTCTTTGCACCCTGCTCTACTTATCATGAAACGCTGATTGCGTATTTCAGCATTGTTATCTGCTTTCCACTCACAAGATGTGGCTCAACCCAGAAAAGTTGTTTTCATACCTCACAATGAAAGGGAAATGGTTCATCAAAGATCCGGAGTGATTTCCTTTTTGTTCCTGAACTTAGGTTTTCCAGATGTTCCGTAGTCTGTGTTCTTACAAGCTTGCTACCAGATAAGCAATGACCACATATGTATTACTCACGATCTTATACTTTCCTCCATTATTTCCTGTTTAAGTGGTAGGTCCAAATGGTACAATTTATGAGGTCATTATTATAAATGTTGCCGGGTTATTTATGTTAGTTATTTAAGTAAAAGCAACAGTAAGATTCAGAATGTATGGACTGTATATACATTACGTAGTTTGCGCAAATGAATTCTCCTTCGAAGATGTTGGAATGTCTACCAAAGCAACTGCACAGAAGAAAAGCTCCCATTTGGTTAATTAATGTGCAGATTTAAATGAAAATTGTCTGCTCTATATTAATGCCAATAAATATGTTTTACTATAAATTCTAGTAATTTTATACTCTTGCTTTGTGCTCTCGTGTCTACGTAATGCCATTTGCATAAATAAAGGGACAGTTGAATTGCAGTAGTACTATTTTTAGTACCTCTGATGTATATGTATCACCTGGTCCATACATTACATGCAAATCTGATCATAAGCAATTAACCACTGCCATTACTACCATTAATCACTACCAAGTGATTTAAAAAAAAAGATGTCAGAAACCAGTGTTTTTTTGAAAAATTATTTTTAATTAATTATCCAGTAATACATAGCTATTACTGTAAATAACCTATTTGGCCAGTAGATGGCGTCTTCTAGTGCCAAATTGAGTTACAGAGGTTTGAGCAGCAGGTCTATTTTTATTTCTCCTGCATCGGCTGCTGACTGCTTCTGTAAGTCCGATATTTCAGAGCTTTGAGCAGTCGCTTTTACAGTTTTAGCTCTTTGGCCATTATGCCCATAGGACACAGGACACAGGACAGCAGTTCTTTGAATAGATTAACCATTGCTCCACTATGGAGATTTCACTTTTGTAAAAAAAAATATATATATTTTTTGCCTAAAACATCTTAAAAAAATCAATAAATAAAGAGACTTTTCACTGCAGATTAAAATAATAAACGGTTTATTAGATATCGAGTAAAAACTAGAATATTTTTAATATTGAAGCCTAGGGGGTTTGTCTGAATAAACCTGCCGTATGAAAGCACCGAACAGCAGGGCATTCGGCAACTTTTCACTGCTGTTCGGTGTTCTCTGAATAGATTAACCATTGCTTCTCTATGGGGGATTTCACTGCCTTCGAACAGGCACCGTACTTGCTGGCAGTTCGCCAAAACTTTGCGAACTGCCTGCTCTCTGAATAGCTGAATGACCCCGAAATATCACCATTTGGGGAAATTCCATGTTCGGTGACATTTCAGGGTCAGATCGTCTCTCTGAATAACCCCTTCTGTATTTTATTTTTCAATCCTAAAGTGGAAATGTTTCTGGTTCCAGTAAACTAAAAGCTCTGTTTATTTTCTCATGGATCCATAGGGATAAGCGCAAATGACAACCCTTTTTTTCCTTATTATGTATTATATGTGAAGTGGGCTGGATACTCTTGGTTTACGCAGCCCCCCCCAGATAGGCAGTAGTGCACAAAACCACTTTTTGTGTAATTAAAATAACATACTCAAGAATAGCCTCGAACAGTTTTTGCGTAACGTAAAAAAAAGGAAAAATACACAAGCACTGTGAACGTGGGCAACATGTCAACCAAGAGAAATCAACAACTTTTTGTTTTTCTGTCTGTTCTTTCTTGATAATAATAGGGGAGATATATTACCCACAGTTCCTGTCTACAACAGCATTGTTATACTATTCCTCATCCGATAAAGTATTTTTAGGTTGGAGGTTAGGCTAGGCACTACTCCATACACACTGTTTCCCAGTCTTTCTTTGAACAATTCATCCAAAGCCTGAGAAAAGCTATTTTTGAGCCACAATATCGCCTGCATCCTCTGTGCATGAGAGCTCCAAATAAAAGACAATTCATAGGATCCCACGCTGTGCCGGTATTTTTTCTGCTGCTTATGCAGTGTGTGGATTTGGCAAAACTTTATTCCTTTTTGCTCTTTGTTGTTGATCTGCTTCTTGTCGAGCAGTGTTGTCTTTTTTTTAATATAAAAAAAATATTAATTTTGTTGCATAATTTTTGAAATATTCTTTAAACATTACAACAGAGGGTCTCTAGTGAGGCAGGCGGGCCTCATCATTCTCAGGCAGTCCTCCTGCAGTCAATGACATTGATCGGCTGTAGCCAAGGGATGCAGGCTGTAGGCATTACCAGAGAGCTACGGAGATGCTAGGCCACCTGTGGCATTCAGGCCAGCCCGTTACCAGGATGGCATAGCAAGCAATGATAGGGGGAGGGGGGGTGTGTGTGTGTGTGTAAGAAGAAAAAAGAGGGGGAGCACAGATCCTAAAATAATACTTTATTGAAACACACCACATAAAGGTATAAAACCACCTAAAAATCAAAACAAGGGTATGATAGAGCGCATAAATAATAAATGGCACCTGGGTGGGTGTAACGGCCCGGACTAGCAGACGTAACAATAGTCAATCAATCAACAACGGGTTCCAGTATAGATGTATACTTAATAGGTTAGCTGATACCTCGGCAGTTCGTGCTGCCTACTATACCCACTAATATATGTAATATATTATACACCACCATCACACGAGGGAAAATACCAGAATAAGAGAACCGATGCTCAACCCAAGAAAGACAGTCAAACCAACATACTGTTAAAAAAGCGTGCCGCTTATAACTCGACGCGTTTCGCCGTCAGAATGGCTTTGTCAAGTGTGTGTGTGTATGAGTCTTGGTTATATGGTTAAGGCGTATTCAAGGATTTTAAAACTGCTTCATGCCAGTGGTTTCATGGGAAACCACTTAGTAGTGCAAGGGTTAATATCGTCAACTGACAATACTCATTGCTTTGAAGTGATAACTAAGGATTACCAAGGAAAATGTCAATGCGTATTACAGAATAACACATTTAGACTTGCCAGATTAAAATTCCCAGTAAGATTCCTCTAACAGAATAACAAAACAAACATAGTGACATGATTCATTAATAATATTTCTTTCTGTATTGTCATCTTTCTTACTGTTCGCTGTTTCTTTTAGACTGACTGGAGTTTAAGCCGTCCAGCTGTGACTTTCCCTTAAATGCTTTCACCAGCTGCTCATATGAATTCATTTGGATTCCCACAAACCGGCTATCAAAATTCAGATAAAATACGAAACAATTAGAAATTAGATATTGTGACTTTTTCTTTATTCGGTCAAACCAATCCTATCAATGTGCCGATTCCAAGTATTAAATGGCAACATGGTCATACTTTTTCAGTAGAGATCACATTGTTCATTAATGTATCAAGCATCTTTATTTGGATGAGTAACTTTGAGCAGGTCCATCTGTTGTGATGAAAACCACCCACCTTCCCTTTTTTAAATAAGAAATTCTCAGATTCCTGAAAGAAAAATATATGCCTTTGCATATTTGCTGTCTATATGCATATACATATACACTAATTTGTTGCTATAAACAGCTAGGTTCATATGTATTTGGCCACAAGCACAATTTTAGTTTTTTCAGGTATTTACCAAAACATATTCAAGCTATAGTTATTTAATGGATATGGGCTGAAAGTACACTCTCTCAGGTTTAATTTGAGGCTATGTACATCCAAATCGGAGAGATAGCAGCAACATTAGGAGAGGCCAAATCAACAGTTTGGTACATTCTGAGAAAAGAAGAATGCACTGTGAGCTCAGCAACATAAAAAGGCCTGGACGTCAATGGAAGACAACATTGGTGGTTGATCACAGGATCCTCCCTATGATAAACAAAAACCCATTCACAACATCCAGACAAGTGCAGGACACTCTCCAGGAGATGGGTGTGTCATTGTCAAAGTCTACAATCAAGAGAAGACTTCAAGAGAGCAAACACACAGGCTTCACTACAAGGTGCAAACCATTCATAAGTCTGAATAATAGAAAAGTCAGATTAGACTTTGCCAAAAAAACATCTAAAGAAGCCAGACCAGTTCTGTAAAAGCATTCTATGGACAGATGAAACTAAGATTAATTTGTACCAGAATGATGTCAAGAAAAAGTGTGGCGAAGGCTCGGAACAGCTCATGATCCAAAGCACACAACGTCATCTGTAAAACATGGTGGAGGCATTGTGATGGCATGGGCATGCATGGCTTCCAGTGGCACTGGGTCATTGGTTTTTATTGATGATGTGACAGAAGATAGAAGCAGCAGGATGAATTCAGCAGTGTTTAGAGATATAATGTCAGCCCAGATTCAGCCAAATGCAGCAAAGTTGATTGGACAGCATTTCACAGTACAGATGGACAATTATATAAAACACACTGCAGAAGCAACCCAGGAGTTCTTGAAGGAAAAGAAGTGAAACATTCTACAATGTCCGAGTCAATTACCTGATCACAACCCAATTGAGCGTGCATTACACTTGCTGAAGGCAAAACTAAAGGCAGAAAGACCGACAAACAAAGAACAACTGAAGAAAGCTGCAGATAGAGCCTGGCAAAGCATCAGAAAGGAGGAAACCAAGTCTTTGGTAATGTCCATGGATTCCAGACTTCAGGCATTCATTGCCAGTAAAGGATTCTCAACAAAATATTTAAAATGAATATTTTTTATTTGATTATATTCATTTGTTCAATTACATTTGAGTCTCTGTAAATAGGGGACAGTGTCTAAAAATGGTTGCTGTTCCTAAAATTTGTACTTGATATTTATGTTCATCCCCTTCAATTAAAGCTGAAAGTCTGCATTCAAATTCATTTGGATTGTTCAGTTTTCATTTTATTCAGGTGGCATACAGAGACAAAAGTATGCAAATTGTGTCTGTGTCCAAATATACATGGACCTAACTGTGTATAAACTGTATATACTATAAGTAAATTTTTAGTTGTTTTATAATAATTGCACATCAAGAAAAGAACTTAACATACATTTTAATGCCTCAAAAAGATTTATAAATTGTCGGTCCTCTTCCAGTTTCACTTTGTGATTTTTAACAGCCACTGCATATAAAATTCCAGGTTCATGTTTAGTGTTTAGAATAGGTATTAATTAAAGTTACTAAACTGATACACATTTGTGTTCATAACACAGAGCAAGAAAGAGTGGTCTTGTTAATCTCAGCAGGCAGACAGATGTTGAAGCCAAAGGGGAGAGCGGCAAGACACAGAATTCTGAACGTTTTAGTAACTGGTCTAGATACATTGTCTGAAATAGGATTAGTGTCCGATGAAAACTAAAAACCTTAGAATGAATTAAAATTGTATGTGTAAGTATTAAATTGGCTACATGTGTTAAAAGTGAATAAAGCCAAGTTTTTAGAAATATTATAATAGTTGGGGAATATAATATACTTTCCCTGTTTTATTTTTCTTTCCACACTATAAGTACTGGCTGTGTGGAGTAGAGGTAACATCACAGCTCTATAACCGTGGAGACACAGGTTCAAATCCCGGCAGGAGCACCTCTCCAGTAAGTGCCCTTGGGCAAGACACCCAACGGTGCATACTCGCCACCCAGGACATACTTGAAAATAAGAGAAATCTCAATGTATCCTTCCTGGTAAAAAACTTTAACAAAAAATAAATAAATACGCAAATGAAAAAAATCCAATGAAGTAAAAGCAGAGGTAACCTAATAGCGTCAGGGTCTAAGTGCAAGAATCTGTGATGGGCTCTCCCTGTATGAGTGTATCACAGAGCACCACAGCGATAAAACTCACAGTAATGTGTGATTCATATGAGGGTATCAAAGAGTTCCACAAAACACAATTATGTGTCAATAAAATGACTTTAAATATTAACCCCCCCAAAAAAATATATATATATATTTGGAATACATTAAAATGAATTTAAATATTAAAACACATATAAAAAATTACTAATTCAATAATAATTTATTCATACACATTATAATTTAAATATCAAAATAAATAAATTATATTAAAATAAACACATTAAAATATGTATTATTGAGTTAAATATGTTAAAATAAATTCCAATAAAGTCCAATAGACTCCTGGAGCCAATAGGAGTGGTCGGCTGCCGCTATTGGCCTGTGGTTCACAAACATTCCATCTCAAGCCTCTAACACAGCGGCACTGTCTGAGCTCTTAATGGCAAGCCACGAACGGAAAAAGGCTTGTGCAGGACATTTCAGTTTGTGACTCTCTATTAATGGCATAAAGCCCATTACGTTAAAGATTTTATTTATCATGTAAATATATACTAACCACAAATTCATATGTTTTTTATATGTAAAACTTATAGCAATGAAAATTTCCAAAACCCTTCATTGGAAACATATACCAGATGTGTGTATTTGAGTTTATTTCTTTTGTCCAATAGCTGCATATATTTAAGTAATATGAGTGTGTACTTTCTACTTTGTAGGATTTCTCTTAGCTCAACATAATCCAATAATTTCAGCAAGTGTCCGTGTCTATTCTGTCCTTTTTAACTTTTTATGTGAAGGGTCATCTGACTCATCCACTGTGCTTTAAAGACATTTTAATGCTTTGATGGCTAAAAATATCTAAGTGAGTGCCTTCCTCTGGATAATTCCACTCAGGTCAAACTATTTGAAGTGATCTATTGTTAAGGTACACACATTTGTGCTTTTTTGTCATCTGCCCATAACTTTCAGGAAAACCTCCATGTCGAATATCCACATTTTGAATCAATAATTGAATATTTTAATAAACAATGCTGCTCTTCAGATATCAAAAATTAGACTCATGTCAACAAATGTTTAACAAATGATTATACACAATGTGCATTGTCTTGCAAAAAAAAGTGACACACTAATATTTCATTGGAGCACCCATATTTTTGATTTTGTCACACATTCGCCATGGCATAATTTCAATAGGTTTATTCAAAGTCACAACATTTATTTCCATCCAGAGTTGCACTAATTTGCCACCAATATCTTGTATTGATGATGGGAGAGTCGGACACTGTGTAAGGTCTTCTTCAGCAAATCCCAAAGATTCTCAATGGGGTTAAGGTCTGGACTGTGTGGTGGCCAATTCATGTGTGATAATGATGTCTCATACGCCCTGAACCACTCTTGCACAAATTGAGTCCGATGAATCCTGGCATTGCCATCTTGGAATATGCCCACACCAACAGCGTAAAATATATACATTGATGGAGAAACCTGCCCATTCAGTATATTCAAGGAGTCAGTAGAGCGCATTTTTGGACACATACAGGGTTATTCAAAGAGATCCGAATTGTGGCCGAAAGGTAACCGAACAGTGAAATTCAGCGTACGGTTACCTTTCCTGGCCATTCGGCTATTCAGAGAGCAGGCAGTTTGCCAAATCCTGGTGAATTGCCTGCACATACGGTGCCTGTTCAGTGCCTGTTCGAGGACAGTGAAATCCCCATAGAGAAGTAATGCTTCGTCTATTCAGAGAACAAAAACCAGCAGTGAAAAGTTGCCGAATTGCCCTGGTGTTCGGTGGTTTAATTCGACAGGTTTATTCAGGCAAATCCCATAGGCTTGAATGTTAAAAATATTCCTGTTTTAATTAAATATCTAATAAACCGTTTATTATTATATTTGGCAGTAAAAAGTCTATTTATAGATTTTTTAGGATCTTTTAGGCATTTTTTTTTTGCGAATTTTTTTTCCATTTTCTTTTTTAAATCGTTTTTCTCTTTATTCTGTAAAAGCCCTTTTTATTATCATTCATTGGATCTTATATGTATGTAGCGCTCACTCCCGGAGGAGCCGCTGAAAATGAACCACGGGTCAGTCTCCCCGCACTAGGGAATAAATATACTCCAACACAGTTGTGAGTTTTTATCATTTAAATAGTTTACTAAAATATTTGAGCAGATGTTGAGACACGGTATTCACAAGTATTATTACAGTATTTTCGTATCACGGTAAAACGCGTAGCGGAAAAGAAACGAAACACGAGGCTTCGTATTTCGGAAAATAAAATATTCGCAACCGAACATAAAAGCAATGCAATTTCCCGATAGTTCAGAAAAGGGGACACGTAGCAAAACCCCAAACATACAATCCCTTCGTATTACGGTAAACGCGCAGCGGAAAAAGAGGAAAAATATATTCGGAACGTATCTTTATCTTTAACCCCTGTTCCGATTCGTAAAAGGAAATGAGTCCTGCACAAGTTAAGTCCCAAAATGTGAAAGGTGTATATGTGTGTGTGGTACCCGGGTACTGTTCAACTGGCCAGTGAGTTTATTAAAGGAAGGTCTTCGACTAGTCAGTTGGGGCCCTGTGGACTTTAAAGAGAAAACAGCAGAGCGTCCTTTAATCATAAAACCGCCTCGGAGGCCTCTCACCCATCCGACGATTGCTTTAGGCTCCGCTGACCCAGGACGTCTCTCCACCCAATTTTGACTGGGGATACTAGCGGCCGGATCCGTTGTCTGACTCCATACAGCTTGTCCAGCTCACCGCCTGCTCTCCGTTCCATTCCTCCGGTCTGCAGCAATGCCTGGATTCCGGCGAGTCTCCTTCTCCTCAGATTGGGTGATCCTCTCTGGACTAATAGGTCTCTCTTGGTCTCTGGCCTAGGCCCTCTCGTGATCTCTTCAATGCGTCTGCTCTCTTTCCTTCCCTGGCGCGCTCTGCCGTGTTCCCCACGAGGCAGAGGATGTAAGTGTCCAGTCTCCACCCACTTCCTGTCTTCTCGCAAAGCATGCCGGGCATTGTAGTCCCAATGTCCAGTATCTCTGATCGCGATAGGTACTGCCACAGCAAGATTTTACCACAGCGCTACATGTAAATTTCAGACATTTTCGTTCTGTGGTTTCTTTGCAAACAGTGTTTCACTTTTCAAACATTCAAGCGTACGTTTTTTTTTACTCACTCTATTCGTCTGCGGTGTCAGGTTTTTCCGGCGGCTGCTCTGCTCTTTGATCGGCGGCTGCTCGGGTTTCTCCGGTGTGTCCGGCGGGGTTAATCCAGATGTTTTTCCAGGTTTCGGTGTACATTCGCCGGGTTTTGCGGTGAGTGTTCGGCGGGTTTGCGGTTGCTTTTCCCCGCACTACGACGGCCCTGTGGTGCTTGCTGAATACACCGCAGGGTCGCTGAAATGGGATTGCCAAATCGCACCGAATTGAAGAGAACAAAAAGTCACCGAACGTGCGTTGACTTTTCGATTCTCTTTGAAATACCCTGATAATGATGCTGAACCTAGACCTGACCAACTGACGCAACCCCAGATCATAACAGGCTTATACAGCAGGTGGTGACTTTTTTTGACCAGGCACTGTATAATTGATACATTGTATAACACATTTCACTCTTTACTTACATGTATTACAAACAATGAACAATAAAAATAATTCAATTCAATTTCTAAATTTTTCAGATTAAGTTTACAATAAATCTACTGATACTGAATAGATCTGAAAAAATATCTTTTATCCCTTTCAGAAAAAGATTCAAATTAGGGACATGCAGGGAACAGAGCAACAGTACATGGCTTTCTTATATGTCTTTGGCATGAACGTCTTTGATCTTTTACTTTATTCCTTTTCTTCATTGACTGAAACCAGTCACATGATTCTTTTGAGTGACATATCTTTATAATATTATCTTCGGCTCTGCTTTCATTAAAGACGTTGTTGCCTGAAGGGTTTGTGTAATAACCTAGACCTAAAACTGTCTTAAAAAAAGTAGAATTACTGGAAATTAGCACAAGAAATTGGACACCACCAGTAGCCCATTATAAACACATAAACGACTATAATGTGTATTGGCCCTTTATTTTTAAAAACTAAAAAATATTTGTGATCATAGTAAAATTTTTAGTAATGTTTAATAATGTCACCGATATGGGAAAATACTAAGGGCAGTATTACATACTGTAGTTGGTGCTAACTTAACCAGAGCCGTTGTAAACTTAAAACCTCCATAGGCTATAATGGCTCTGGGAAGTTTACAACAGCTCTGGTTAAGTTAGCAACAACTATGTAATATAGCCCGAAATGCTTAGACTGATGACAACAGATGGTTCAACAATCACTTTTCTTTACAGTCTTACAATAGACACCTGACATTATCCCATTTGCTTTTCTTTTCTAACTTCTGGTTTTGGTAAAGGTTTTTTGGGCATATTCAACTTTTAGCCTATCACCTCGTTAACACCAGCGTTTACATACGTGATCATTAGCGCTTGGTTAACCCCTTAGTGACCGGGCGCTTTTACACAAATCCGTCCTTTAGTGACCGCTGCTGTTTTTCCGTTTCTGCGCTGTTCGTGTTTCGGTCAAATTTTCCTCTTACTCGTTTGTGCAACCCACACATATAATACATCGTTTTTCCCGCCATTAAATGGATTTAATTTTAATGACTGGAGAATGGAAAATTCTAGGTCAAAATAGCCAAACCAGAAAAATTCTCCCATTTAGGCTAGGGTCAGACTAGCGAATTTTTAACGTGCGTTTAGGCGCACTTAATCACGGCCACACAAGCAGCAAATGACGGGCAATGACGGCCAATATACGAAGTACGGTCGCACGAAAGTCCGGCTGCGCAACGCAAGTGGAAAATGAACACATTTTTCCGAGAACGCAGAACCGCTAGTACGGACGTACAGAGTGCGCTGCATCCACTAGCGGCGTGTGTGCATGATTTGGGGACGTCAGACCCTGCTCATGTCCGGCCAACATAACGTCCAGACACCCATAGTTTCCTGGTTTGGATCCGTAAAAAATCACGCACAAAAATGCGCATCGTATGACCGTTTTCGCGCAATCTGTGAAAAATACGGCAATGCGTTCGGACGCACTTTTTGACGGAGCTGCGAAAAATGCGTTAGTCTGACCCTAGCCTTATCTCACTTTCCAAATCAGCTATTTGGTCCAGATTGTTCTCTTTTCCTACCATTCTCCTGGTTTTCACCTTTCTCTGAACAACCCTGAGAGAGAGGTGAAAGCCAGGAGAACTGGCAAGAGAAGAGAACAATCTAGACCAAATAGCCGATTTGGAAAGTGAGATAAATGGGAGAATTTTTCTGGTTTGTCTATTTTGACCTAGAATTTTCACTTCTCCAGTTATTCTCCTGCTTTTCACTGCTCTCTGAATAACCCTGTGAATGTTTAATCCCGAGGTGAAAAATAACATTGCTTTAGATTTTTTTCAAACACCAGTTAAATGCAGCATGTTAGGATGTTTTAGGGAAATTAATTCTCAAATCTCAATCAGAAGCAGACACCACCCCACCCTCAGTATATTGTACAATGTATCAAATTGATTACCAGACTAAAAACACCTGGTGTTATGCCCGTTTGTGAACAGAGGTCATTTAGAGTTGATAATCTTTCCACGTACACATTAGTTTTTAATTCAATATCTAATAAACCGTTGCTTATAATATTCTGCAGTAAAGAGTCTTTTTATTTCTAGATTTTTTAGTATTTTTTTAAGCATTTTCTATACTTTTTTCAAAATTTCTTTTTTTTTTCGAACCCGAACTGAACACGCCCAAAAAGTTCGAAATTCGCGAACTTTCGAACTGCCAAAGTTCGGGTCGAACTCTGAACCGTCCGAACCCGAACAGCTCATCCCTACTCTGCATTTGGTGTCTATGTTTATGCGCTGCAATGGGATCCTGTAAGCACTGGACAAAGGAAGAGGCTGGATATGCTAGGATTTAAGAATCCCTTTCTTTAGCTGCTCCTCATTACTCATAGCCCTTTCCCCTTAACTCAGACTTCCTTGAATCACACCAATTGAGTAAAAATGATCCTTCATTTAGGAATTATTGTTATTGCGCTTTACAAGCATACATGTTTTTATTTAATTTATTTTCAGTCCTCATTTGTCACATTTTGGAATCACCAATTGCACAATACAATAAAAATTAATTCACTAAAATTGATTAGCTATAATAACCTGCTTAAGCTCCTTACATGGGTTATAGGGCTAGATGGCCTCATCCGCCTGTCTCCCTGGGTCTATGTCTTTATAATGGCAGTGATATAGAAATGCATCTGCTGATCTATCTTTCAACTTTATGTCAAAATTCAATAATTGTTCTTCAACCCTTAATATTTGTTCTTCAACCCTGGTCATGTGATACATTGGACAGCATGTAAATTAAATTCACATCTTCTCTAGGCAGGGTCTGCGTCACGGTCCATGTCTGGCACCATGCTCTGACCCCCGGCAGCCTCCTTCCTGTGCTACACATCTCCAGACCAGGTGCTCAAGTTCATAAGTCCTGGTATTCCAAGTCAAAACACACTGACCACATGATCATTAAAGGCTAGCTGACTCCAAAAAAGGGCCACACTCTCATTCAGCTGATGCCTCCTCATTGATGCTCTAGACCTGAAGACGTAAAGACCTATGTGTTATTGCTCCAGTCCACCCTTCCCTGTGTATTCCAGTACAACACCACATATTGGACTCGTAAACCCCACAACCCAGTGCCCAAGCCCACCCGGTACCAGACTGTGATAGTCTGAGAGTTAGTGGCTGCGCACACATTTTGTCATCAGCCAGTGTTTATATTTGCAGATTCAGATGTCCTTTACTTGATACCTAATATCTTCACGGCAAAAAATGGATCAGAATCTGTTGTCTAAAAACTGTTTCAATTTATATTTCTACGTGATTCAATTCGATGACGATTGTGTAATTTTTAAGCAACAGATTCTGCTCCATTTTTTGACATTCATGTGTTTTCCACAACATTATGGATTTTTAAAATTTTTATTACACTCGGGCTTCAGTTTTCACCATGTTAAAATGTTAAAAATGGTTAACGAAATAAAGATAGGCATAATGATTTCTAGACCAGAAAGGTGGTAACAGCACAATCTCATTCGGACGGAATGATGAATACCAATAAAATACATTTGTATGTATACATCTGTTAATAAAAGAAAGTAATCTATCAAGATGGTATGATAAATGCAGAATACTGGAAGGAATAGATTCTTTCAGCATTTTTCAATAAAGCAGACTTTTTAAAGTTACAGCTTTTAGATGTAGCAAGACCTGAAGTATCTGTAAACTGCAGAAAATTTATTCAAAATGTTTATAAACATCTAAAGTTTTGCAGGATTTGTTTTATGCCTTTACAAAGCATAGCGACATTAATAACCATTTTTCTGTGTGACGTAGGTTCCATTACACTACATTAAAATGTAAATCAAAGAGCCTAGAATTTACTGCATATATTTATTGATTCGGGGACCAAAGCATCTTTGATCTACATTTTATTGAACATTTGACCAAAGGCAGCAAAGCTTTAATTTGGTTGTTTGTTAAAAATGAACACTTAATGAAACATGAAATCGCTTCATGCGCTGTCCTCATGAATTTTATATTGCAGGTTGTTATGGAGATTTTCAAATAACCATATAGTCATATATTCTTCATAAGTTTATACAACGTTTGTATAATTATATACATAGGGCCACATTACAATCTTGACCCTAACGTTAACGCTCACCTGCATGAGCATTAACGTTAGCCGCGGTGTCTACCACAAATTACAATCCAAACGCTAATGGGTTAAGTAACCCGTTTGCGTTTGGTACCTTGCACTTTTCAGCGCGAGGTTACTGTACTTTGCGCTCCCTATACTTAACTCTGCAGAATCCGTTAACACCATCCAAAAAAATAATAAAATGAATCAGATACTCACCTCCTGTCCCGCGTTGAGGACCGCGGCTCCGACCACCTCCTCCGTCCAACAGGAACAGGGAAAGACTGGGGGAAAAAGTCCCCCCAGTCTCTCCCTGCGTATCACTATGCTGACCGGCCGGATCTCACGAGGTGAGATCCGGCAGGTCATGTGACCGCCGGTGCTGGCTCAATGGAGTCCTATGGACTCCATCGAGTGGATGCTCGTGGCTGCACTCAGCGCTGCTGTGAGCATCGTGGGCCGTAGAGCGCTGTAACAATGTAGGCAGCTTTTTAAGCGCCTGCACTGTAATTCCACGCTAAATGGGGGCGGTAGGGGGAAAACTGCAGGCACAGTTTTTTCTCCCTACCGCCCCCGTTTTAATGTGGAGATCGTAATGTGGCCCATAGAATTTAGAAATCCTCTAACCTACTCTGGAGTAGATTTTTTAACCCCTTCACTACCAAGTGATTTTCCAAAAAAACTTTGTCAGAAAATTGAGTTTTTTTGTAAACTTTTTGTTAATTAATTCCACATTAAGAAATATTTGGGCATATTCCCATTGGTTTTCTTACTGTAAATAATCGATTTGGCCAGTAGATGGTGCCATCTGCTGCTAAATTGAGTTAAAGCCGTTGCAGCTGCCGCTCAATTTTTTTTCCCCTGCATCGTCTCTTGAATGTCTTATGTCAGGGCATCTTCAGCAGATTTTACACGATTTTAGCTCTTTGGACATTATGACCACAGAGCTAAACCTTTGGAGGCACGTTCTGCAGCCCAAAAGCAATCAAAATTAGTTTACAGCAATTTTAGAATAGGGGCTATTAGAATAAATTGGGGGTATAGAGGGGGCCATTAATATGAATTGGCGTGCAGAGGGGGCCATTAATATTAATAGCCCCCTCTGCACATTAATTCATATTAATAGCCCCCCTCTATGGCAGGCATATACCTGGTGGTTGTTCCTGGGCCCGGCAGGAGGACAGACAAGCAGCCTGAGGATCTGCCCAATCGTCTTTGGGGGCCGGCGCATGGGAGGCTGAGCAGTTACTGACATCGGCCGAACGTGCCCACACGCATTCGGCCAGCCGTGCAGGAATGGAAGTGCGGGATTAAGGTGCTTGCATGTGGGCGTGGTCGGCCGGCGTCAGTCACTGCTCCCATGCGCTGGCCTCAAAGTAAGAGACCGCCACGGGTGCTAATAAAAAAATAGTGCAGCGGTGGCATAAAAATTTGCCGCTCCCAGCTGCACCAGGATATTTGCCGCTTGGAGCAGCTGCTCCACACTGTTCCATCGTCGGGCCGGCCCTGGCTGACATGCAAGATGTCAGCCATCTGTGGTTGAAGATGGTATGAAGACTATGGTATGGCAATGTGAAGACATGTGTGGAGCATCCTCTGCGCACGGGAGTGAAACGGGAGGATGCAACAAGCACGTCCTTCGCTTTCAACTGGTTAAATGGGAGTTGGAGGTATGGAGTGGTTCAAGGGAGACTTAAAGTTAAACTCTTCCATGCCCTTTTCCATCTTTTTTAATCCAAGTTTCGCCCTCTAAATATCAATATTTCAAGAGCAGTTATACATAGATAAACAATGTTACTCATTCCAAGTTGAGAAGAAAAATGTGCCACCACTCAGTATTTGTGTGAGCTACATGTATATATCTTTTACTCAATGGCTCAACTTTTTCAAAGATCATGTCACATTTAGCCAGGCCAGGAGGGTGAGGGTATGAGCCCTGAGGTGCAGTGACACAATGTAGGCAATACATTTCAATGATAAGGGTTTATTTAGGTTCTCAATACAGGGTGAGGGGTAAGATAGGAAGAGGGTTGCCTAACATATTCAAAGGGAGAGCTGAGGAAGGACAGGAAGGGGTTAACCCTATAATATACAGGTTCAGGGCCAGAGAGGGTGTAAACTAAAGACAGAATGAACAGGACTGGAGCAGGGCTGACAATAGATACAAAGGGGGATCTGAGAGTGGACAGGTGAGGGAAGGGGTTAACTTACAGACAGAGGGACAGCACAGGAACGGGGCTGAGAGCAGGGTTCACTGATTTTTAGTGGAAGTCCGATATGTAGGGAGTCAGGCAACTGGATATAGAATAGGCAAATGAAGAGAGTCTGAAATACACAATAGAGTTCTTGGATGAAGCGGGGGTCACAGATTTTATTTATTTATTTATTTATTTACCAGGAAGGATACATTGAGATTTCTCTCGTTTTCAAGTATGTCCTGGTTCAAGAACATTGAGTGGTTACAGAAATACAAAATGGTAAAATGCAAGAAATTAACACAAAACCAAATATACAGATTAACAGAAAAATAAATATGTAGGAAATAAAGTCATTATGTTACATGTTTACAGGTGCATTCTGTATTGAGATGAAGCAGGGTCTCAAATTAAGCTGGGTCTTGTATGAAGCAGTGAGGGAATCTTGCAAGGTATCAGTAGTGGGATCATCCAGAGGAGTTGTCAAGTGAGGTCCATGGATATAGAAAGCGGCGATCCGGTAAGAGAGCAAGGGGTCTGGTACACGGGTAAGCTGAGTACTGGTTTAACAGAGAACAGGCTCCTGACTGTACAAGCTCCACTCTGGAGTGAAACTGATGCTGAAGCACCATGGGAGGGGTGTGGCTTCCTAAAGTAGGAGCATTTAGGCTGAGTGATTAGGTGCACCAGAGAGTTCTTACAGAGTTGGCTGAGGAATCAGTTGATCCTGGGGCAGTACCTTTCCTGTACTGCCCAGGGAGGTTTAGCCGGCGGCAGCACCAGTTTTGCCCTTCCGCCGCTGCCGCCGACGAGGAGGACCGGGACAGATCATCTTCTCATCTACTGCAAACAAGAGGCATCAGCCCAGAATCGTGAAATAGAATATAACATATTGCTACATACTGTATAAGTAATAATGATAAAGAACGACATAGTACCTACTATACTATTAAAGTTATCTAAAATGGGCGTTTGACTACAAAATCCAATTTGTATGTGACATTAAAATATAGGGTTGACTGAGTTCAAATGAAATCTTTTCTATCACTTGAGTAATCTTATTTAATTATAACCAACAATCATTTCACATTCCAATTACGTAGATTTTCATAGTAAGTACTTTAGCCATTTGTAGATAATGCAGCAATGTGTCCCGCATGTCTCGTGTCACAGATGAGTTAAGCAAGGCAAGTTATAATATACATGTAAGTAATCCATACAAGCAGGTTCTGGAAAAATCCATTTGGTCCTTTTTTATAGTACCTGTGACATTTATAATGTCTTCATGCTCTTATCAACAAGCATCTGCATATGCTAATCTTGCCATGGATTAGACGTGTGCACAGCCCAAAATTTCAGTTTGTTCCTTTTTGGCAAATTGTGCAATCCAACGTTTTCAGATTTCTCCCTTTATAAATATACTGAACACAGCCATACGATCAGCCGTTTCTTTTATTACTTAAAATTAGACATGTGCATTCGTTTTAGTACTAAAACGATTTAGTCCGAATTTTGGGATAATTTAGTTTTCGTATGACCCAAGAGATACGAAACTGCACTACATTTTAGTTTCAGTCCTTTTTGGGATATTACATTGATGAGTGAAGGAGACCAGCAAAGGGGCTTAGGTCTGATACATTTTATTTTATCCAGGAGCACTATCCCTCTTTCCTCATCTATATTACACATTTTAAATAAAGTCCCTCTCCTCTCCCAGCAGTGCTGCTTGTTATAAAGGGTTTTTTACGTCTGATACAATTAGTATCCAGCTCTCACAGTTACTCTGTCATTATGAGCCTTCAGTCTGATTTATTTGAAAGTTTTCCCTGGATTTAAAGTGCTTTATTTTATTATAAAAATAAATTTGCACCCGTCATCTCTTTTCTGAGCTTTCAGACCGATTTACGTTAATATTTTCCCTCTCCCCTGCTTTTATATTCCTGTGTCTCCCCCACAGAGATACAAAGTTTAAGTAAAAGTTCCCTCTCCTGTGCTGGATAAGCATTGCATTCTGAAGTTCTGCACCCTCCACATGCCAATGCAGTAGGATGTTCTATACAGAGCGGGGCATTTATTAATGCAGGAGGATGTTCTATACAATATACAGAGAGGGGTATTAATGCAGGAGGATGTTATATACATTATACAGAGAAAGTTATAAATTGAGGAGGATGTTCTATACAGAGAGGGACATTAATTAATTCAGGAGGATGTTCTATACATTATACAGAGAGGGGTACTAATTAATGCAGGAGGATGTTCTATACATTATACAGAGAGGAGCCTTTTTATTTTTAGCCCTTTAAATCCAGTGGCTGTGATCGTCGAGATCGGCTGCTTGTTATATTATCTCTCAGTACAATTTATCAGGCTCAGCTGTTACAGTAACTGACTGTAACAGCGGTCAGAGTTTCAGTAAAACAAGGAAATAATATTGTTCTAACCCCATATATAAAAATATTATTTACTAGTTTTACTGAAACTCTGAGCACTGTGATGAGCAGCAGTCAGTTACTGTAACAGCTTTGCCTGACACATTGTGCTGAGAGTGAGAGATACTGTAACAAGCAGCTTTCTCAGCCCTCTGAGGAGCCACTACAATAGTAATTGTATCCACTGGTTTTCGGATGAATGAAATTAGTTTTCATACTAAAGAACTGAAAACGAATTTCTTTAGCAACTAAATAAATTGCATTTTAGGACTAATCCATTAGTTCAAAACGAAATTTTGTGCTGTGCACATGTCTACTTAAAATTAATATTTTTTAAAAAAATTCACTGTATTAATAAGATCAAAAAATTATAATAAAATAGGATTTCTCTTCCTTATAACTTAAACATCATTCACTAACGGAGGAATTGGTGGAAAATGCTGAGATGATTCCAAACTAAAGGCCCGGAATGGTTAAACTATTGAAATTAACCCCATCACTACCGGGATCGAGATATCTCAGGCTTCAAAGGCACCATCAGTGCCCCAATATCGAGATATCTTGCTCTGCGGCTCTGCAGCCCAAAAGCAAATTAATTTTGTTTGCTTTTGGGCTGTAGAAGGTGCTCCAAAAGTTTTAGCCCTGAGGGCATAATGCTCAAAGAGCTAGAATTGTGTAAAATCGGCTGAAGAATGTCCTGACATTGGAGATTGAGGAGAAAATGCAGGGAACGCAAGCTGCAACTGTAAAGGCTGTAACTCAATTTGGAAGTAGATGGCACCATCTACTGGTCAAATATGTTATTATAGTAAGAAATACCCTGGGAATATGCCCAAATATTTCTTACTGTATTATTAATTAAAAATTATTTTTCAAAAAACCACTGGTTCCTAACAATGTTTTTTTGGAAAATGGCTTGGTAGTGAAAGGGTTAAAGACTGAAAATAAATCAAATTTAGTTATTTTGACCTAGAATTTACAAAAATGTCTATATCCATACAGACCTATATATTTTTTTTGCCCATGTGTATAGATGTACGATTTATTTTTTTTAAAGCTTCACACTCCTTATGCGTGTGACTCTTTAGGAAATTTTGAACCTTAGAGTTAAATTGATCAACAAAGTTTCATGATAGTATTTTTAACTCTGTCCCAAACAGCATAAAATGTCATACTGAGGTTGCTATTTATGGAAATTCTATTTTTAGAGTTAAACCGAACGTGGAAAATAGCTTTGAAAAAAGGCTCGAGTGATTCCCCCATTAGAAATATGTTATTGTTCATAGAAAGCATGTCTTATGCAACATGAAAGGTGAATGTCTATTATTTACTCTACCGCTTACAGAGCACTTTGTGGACTATTTCCTCTCTCAGCATATTATGGTTTCTTGCCGATTCCCATGACAGCAAAGAGTTATTAGTTATGTTGCTGGTTAACGGCGTGCTATGCTGTTTCATCAAGCTCCACATGACAGCCTTTTTATGATTCTACTTACACATCATCACTCACGTCAGCCATTCCACTTCCACACTCTCGTCCTCTAACTACTCTTGACAGTCATTGCACATACACATTTTTTTTGTAGAATACCAGCTTTCGTTTGGAACGGAAAATCTGCTACCAAACCTGGGCTGCTGTGGCCGCAGTAAATTAAAAATGGCTCCAACAGCCTGTAACACATTCTGGGCCATATTACATAGTTGGTGCTAACTTAACTAGAGCTGTTGTAAACTTCCCAGAGCCATTATAGCCTATAGAGCTGTTAAGATAACAACAGCTCTGGTTAAGTTAGCACCACCTATGTAATACTGCCCTCTGTGTCTCTGTTCTAAAGTAATCTCAATTTTTCTGGCTCTGGCCTTCTTGGTCTGAGAAGAGTAACAAATGTAACATAGTAATGTATTCTTCATCACATTCAACCATTATCACAATCCTGCTGCTGCTGTTGATCCAAAAAAGGCAAAGAAGAACCAATAGATAATTTTTTTTATCATACCCAAAAATGTATTCCTGGCTCCAAAATAACAATGATATACACTATATTGCCAAAAGTATTCGCTCACCTGCCTTGGCTCGCATATGAATTTAAGTGACATCCCATTCCTAATCCATAGGGTTCAATATGATGTCCGTCCACCATTTGCAGTTATAACAGCTTCAACTCTTCTGGGAAGTAGGGATGTGCGTTTCGGGTTTCGGAATTTCGGAATTTTCACGAAATTTCCCGATTCGTATTTTCGGATGCGGCCGATTTTCCGAAAATTTTTAGATCCGAAAATGGCAGATCCGAAAAGTTTTCCGAGCCGAAACGAAATATTTTCGGAATTTTCGAATGTACTTGAAATGTGTCAAATCGAAATTTATTGCTTTGAAACGAGGAGAACAGACGTTCCGAAAAAACGAAAATTTCCGAAAATACGAAAAGTCGATACAAAAAACGAGCTAAGTGACACGAAAATACAAAAAATGGTCGATATTACGAAACCATTTACAATTCCGAAAAAACGAAAATTTCCGAAAATACGAAAAGTCGATACAAAAAACGAGCTAAGTGACACGAAAATACGAAAAATGGTCGATATTACAAAACCATTTACAATTCCGAAAAAACAAAATTTCCGAAAATACGAAAAGTCGATACAAAAACGAGCTAAGTGACACGAAAATACAAAAAATGGTCGAAATTCCGAAAAAAAAATGTGCGCGAAAAACGAGTCGAGCCGAATCGAATCGAAACAGAAATCGGTTGAAACGAGCCGAATCGAAAGGTTTAAAAATCCGAAAAATCGAATCGAATCGAACCGAAAAAAAAATCGGTGCACAAGCCTACTGGGAAGGCTCTCCACAAGGTTGTACTGGCTGGGTGGAGTAGAGGTAACATCACCGCTCTGCATGGAGAGAGCCTGAGGAGTCATGGGTTTGATCCCAGCGAGCAACCTCTCCAGTAAGTGTCCTTCGGCACGACACCTAATGGTACATACTTGCCACCCAGGACATACTTGAAACGAGAGAAATCTCAATGTATTCTTCCTGGTAAAATTCTTTGTAAAAAAAAAAAGGTTTAGGAGTGTGTTTATGGGAATTTTTGACCATTCTTCCACAAGCACATTTGTGAGGTCACACACTGATGTTGGACGAGAAGGCCTGGCTCTCAGTCTCCGCTCTAATTCATCCCAAAGGTGTTCTATGGGGTTGAGGTCAGGACTCTGTGCAGGCAAGTCAAGTTCATCCACACCAGACTCTGTCATCCATGTCTTTATGGACCTTGCTTTGTGCACTGGTGCACAGTCATGTTGGAAGAGGAAGGGGCCAGCTCCAAACTGTTCCCACAAAGTTGGGAGCATTGAATTGTCCAAAATGTCCTGGTATGCTGAAGCATTCAGAGTTCCTTTCACTGGAACTAAGGGGCCAAGCCCAGCTCCTGAAAAACAACCCTACACCATAATCCCCCCTCCACCAAACTTTACACTTGGCACAATGCAGTCAGACAAGTACCGTTCTCCTGGCAACTGCCAAACCCAGACTCGTCCATCAGATTGCCAGATGGAGAAGCAAGATTCGTCACTCCAGAGAACACGTCTCCACTGCTCTAGAGTCCAGTGGTGGCGTGCTTTACACTACTGCATCCGACGCTTTGCATTTCACTTGGTGACGTATGGCTTGGATGCAGCTGCTCGGCCATGGAAACCCATTCCATGAAGCTCTCTGCGCACTGTTCTTGAGCTATTCTGAAGGCCACATGAAGTTTGGAGGTCTGTAGCTATTGACTCTGCAGAAAGTTGGCGACCTCTTCGCACTATGAGCCTCAGCATCCGCTTATTATTATTATTATTCTTTATTTATAAAGCACCAGCATATTCCGCAGCGCTGTACAATAAGCACAGTATAGACAGGGTTACAATACATTGAACAACATTTGACAAACAGTACAGGAAGAGATGAGGGCCCTATTCCCGTAGGAACTCACTATCTGGGAGGGACTCACAATCCGCTGACCCCGCTCCTTCAATTTACGTGGCCTACCACTTCGTGGCTGAGTTGCTGTTGATCCAAAACACTTCCATGTTCTTATAATACAGCTGACAGTTGACTGTGGAATATTTAGGCGCGAGGAAATTTCACGACTGGATTTGTTGCACAGGTGGCATCCTATCACAGTTCCACGCTGGAATTCACTGAGCTCCTGAGAGCGACCCATTCTTTCACAAATGTTTGTAAAAACAGTCTGCATGCCTAGGGGCTTGATTTTATATACCTGTGGCCATGGAAGTGATTGGAACACCTGATTCTCATTATTTGGATGGGCGAGCGAATACTTTTGGCAATATAGTGTATGTATACGAACTTTGCATTTTTGCAAAACTGTTATAAATATTGGTGTGAAATAAAAAAGTATTTTGTGGTTAGCCGCACCGCATGTTTGCAGTAATACCTTACATAGTGGAATTTTGGGGGACTTTGTGGGAGTTTTAATCATTTGGATGACACGTTAAGAGTGTGCTCTATTACAGTAACTCCTGCAAAAACATACGAACGGTTCCTTGAGTATACCTTACTTACAGGAACAGGAATTATCCTCACAATTCCGTTTGTTATTTAAAACTATGGGGGTTATTCAGAGAGCAATGAAATTTCAGTGCACTCTCATTCGGCACCCTTCCGCGAGGTCAATTCGCCGATCGTACGGTGAATTCTGCATTTCGACAAAGTGCACCGAAAGGATCCGGTAAACGCTGATGACAATCCGCCAAAACAGACTGCTGGATGCATCCAGTAAACCATTGAATGCTGCAAAAAAAAAGCCAAACAGATCCGATGAACACAGCCAACGATTTGCTGAACAGAACGCCGAAAACCTCTGATTAGTCCCCGAATGGCGCCGAAAAAAACCTTGCAATTTTTAAGACATTTTAAACAAGAATAATGCATGAAAATGCGCAAAATAATATATAAGGTCATAGCAATAACAATAATATTGACTGTTACAAAATAATAAAAGCCATTTAAAAATAATTGGAATTAAAAAATATCGCCAAAAAATCCAGAAAAATGTCTACAAAATTCTAAAAAATTTGCTGCAATTGAGAAGAACAAACGGTTGAATGAAAAATTATAAAAACAGGGAATTTTTTTTACATTGATACCTATGGGATTCGCCTGTTTAAACCTGTTGAACGAAAGTACCGAAAATCTGAGCATTTCACCAACTTTTCTGGGCTATCTGGTGTTCTCTGAAAAGATTTACCATTACTTCTATATGGGAAATTTCACTGTCGCTGAATAGCATCGTATTTCACTGGCAATTCACCAATATTTGGCGAATTGGCAGTTTTCTGAATACCCTAATTGTCACGAAGTTGCACCGTACGGAGAAATTCACTGTTCGGTGCAATTCGGTAGCAAGTTTGGCTCTCTTTGAATAACCCCTTAAATTTTTATTAGCCCTAATATTTTACATAAATACTGGCAGTTGGGTTTCATATTTCTCCACAATCATTGTATTAGATTACTGCACATTGGTTACGTGTGTATTAAGAGTTACACTATCAGATGCTTAAGAGTTGGGATTTATAATGTTATCATATTTACTTTGTAACTAGAACAATGCCTGATATTGCCTTATTGTAGATAAGGAATCTAACAAACATCACTCGTTTGCATAAAGCACCAAAGAAAGCTTAGAATCCTTTGTAGACGATAAAAGAAGCTCTTTGTTACATATTTCCTTCCGGTCAGTGTCCATTGAATTCAGTGTCTGGTATTGGTGATGGTGAAGGTACTGCTAGCTACAGTTCGCTGTTGTTTTCAATTTTGTGTTCCAGCAATTTTTTGTTACAGATAATAGTATTTTCATTTGCATTTAGATGGAGCAACAATATCTAGTTTTCTTCATTTAAAGTATATATAGTCATGTGAAAAATAAAGTACCCCTTCCGAATTCTAGGGTTTTACCTATCAGGGCATAATGAAAAAAATCACCTGGCCCTTAGTAGAAAAAGAAAGGATCCTGGACTCAGGCAACTGCGACTTGTGAATTTATTCAAAGGGGTAGCATCTCACCACCACGGAACAGTGACGTTTCGGCCACAGACGGCCTTAATCATACGATTAGGTATGATTAAGGCCGTCTGTGGCCGAAACGTCACTGTTCCGTGGTGGTGAGATGCTACCCCTTTGAATAAATTCACAAGTCGCAGTTGCCTGAGTCCAGGATCCTTTCTTTTTGTGCTGTTTGTGAGGGGAGTTTCGGCGCTCCCATTCCTGGAGGCTCGGCGCCTGGCTTGTGGGCTCCCAGCGGTGGTGATCGCGGCACCTTTGGATGACCTGGCCCTTAGTAGGTCTTAACATTAGATAAATACAACCTCAGATGAACAACGACACATGACATATTACACTGTTTCTGCCAAACTATTACTCTGCCAAAATGGAGAAACCATGTGTGAAAAACTAAGTACACCATTACTACTGCTTCCACGAAATTAAGAGGTTGTGTAGTAGTCGTATATATCATCAGCCGGCTGTAGCACCGAAAATGCTTGAGTAGCAGTGAATCCAGAGATAAGTTAGTGTCTGTGTATGGAGGTGGGGTTATGTTAGGGTGTGTGGTTGGAGCATGTGTATGTGTGTGTAGGTAGTGTTAAATCAGTGTGTGGGGGTTATATTAAATCTGTGTGTAGAGGTGGGTTTAAGTCGATTGCGTGAGATTACGTTAGTGTGTGGAGGGCTAAGTACTACACTCATACACACTGTACATTACTGGGAGTTTTATTGCTGTGGAGCTCTGTGATACGCTCATACACAATGCACATTACTGTTTGCTTTATTGCTGTGAAGCTCTGTGATACGCTCATACACACTGCACATTACTGTGAGTTTTATTACTGTGGAGTTCTGTGATACGCTCATGCCCACTGCATATTACTCTGTGTTTTATTGCTGTGGAGCTCTGTGATACGCTCACACACACTGCACATTACTGTGTTGTTTATTGCTGCGGAGCTCTGTGATACTCTCACCGTACATTACTTTGTGGTTTATTGTTGTGGAGCTCTGTGATTAGTTCGTACACAGGACATTAAGGTGAATTTTATAGCTGTTGACCTGTGACTGTGAGCTTTATTGCTGTGAAAATCTGTGATACAGATATTTGCAGTGCACATTACTCTGAGTTTTATTGCTGTAGAGCTTTGTGGGACATACACTGCAACCGCGAGAAATGGGGACCCATTTCTTTACTTCACATTTTGCAATTTGTTCTGTTGACGGGAGTACTACAGTGTGGGAATATAGTGAATCCTTAATAGTGTACATCTAGCGCCAGTATAACCCCTCTTCTTTATACACCGCAACCGCGCACATTACAATAGCAATTGGATGGGCTGGAGGGGTTACGGTGGACCTGGAAAAAAATGGGAAACTGATGGGCTGGAGACAATGTGGACCTGGAGGGGTCCAGTGCATGGGGAGGTTGCCAAAATTTGTTGTTGCCTAGGGTGCCAAAATTCTTTGCACAAACCGTGGATATTGGAAAGTCCCTGGCATCCTGAAGCAGTCCTAAGCTCTTCATCTCCAGTGATATGCCATGGCACATTCACTAAGGATAGATTTTGGGTCTGTCTTGAAACGTCAATCAGTTAGAAATGGTTAATAGTTGAAATTGTCAGAATATATATTCTTATAGTCTGTGTTCTAATATTGTAGATACTAGGTGACTGAAATATACATATCTGTAGTATGAATGTGTTTTTTTAACAATTGCACTTTTCAATGTATGCACAATCCTGCAGCTATTTTTATTTTGTTTTGCCATACATCACACATACTTTGCTGTTTTATAATGATAGATATACTGGCACTTGTGTTTTTGAAAGAAACATAATCCACTCAGGGTCTATGCATTATTAAAAAAAAAAATACAAACTATGCCTTTTTATGCACTTCTCTATGACTGTCTTATCACCCTGGGCATTTACACTTTGGTATCACAAGAAGATATTACATATTGCTCAGGGGGGATTGTTCTCTTCAGCCGTGTTTATGAATCAACATTTTCTTGCTGTCTTTTCAACTGTATGAATTGGTATTTAAGGCTAAAACGTTCAATAAAAAACCTGATTGATCCAGGATATTTAAGAATGGGCCTCAGGCTAATAGACTTGCTTGATGAACGCAGAGATTGTCATATTTTGCTAGCACCAATAAGAAAGAGCTTGAAAATTTATGACAACCTATGTCAGGCGATAACCTGTCGTTTACATATACCACTGCTCAAAAAAATAAAGGGAACACTTAAACAACACAATGTAACTCCAAGTCAATCACACGTCTGTGAAATCAAACTGTCCACTTAGGTAGCAACACTGAGTGATAGTTAAGTCCACATGCTGTTGTGCAAATGGAATAGACAACAGGTGGGAAGCATAGGCACGTAGCAAGACATCCCCAATAAAGGAGTGGTTCTGCAGGTGGTGACCACAGACCACTTCTCAGTTCCTATGCTTTCTGGCTGATGGTTTGGTCACTTTTGAATGCTGGCGGTGCTGTCACTCTAGTGATAGCATGAGACGCAGTCTACAACCCACACAAGTGGCTCAGGTAGTGCAGCTCATCCAGGATGGCACATCAATGCGAACTGTGGGAAGAAGGTTTGCTGTGTCTGTCAGCGTAGTGTCCAGAGCATGGAGGCACTACCAGGAGACAGGCCAGTACATCAGGAGACGTGGCCATAGGAGGGCAATAACCCAGCAGCAGGATCGCTACCTCCGCCTTTGTGCAAGGAGGGACAGGAGGAGCACTGCCAGAGCCCTGCAAAATGACCTCCAGCGGGCCACAAATGTGCATGTGGCTGCTCAAACGGTCAGAAACAGACTCCATGAGGGTGGTATGAGGGCCTGATGTCCACAGGTGGGGGTTGTGCTTACAGCCCAACACCGTGCAGGACGTTTGGCATTTGCTAGAGAACACCAAGATTGGCAGCTTCGCCACTGGCGCCCTGTGCTCTTCACAGATGAAAGCAGGTTCACACTGAGCACATGTGACAGACGTGACAGGGTCTGGAGAAACCGTGGAGAACGTTCTGCTGCCTGCAACATCCTCCAGCATGACCGGTTTGGCAGTGGGTCAGTAATGGTGTGGGGTGGCATTTCTTTAGGGGGCTGCACAGCCCTCCATGTGCTCGCCAGAGTAGCCTGACTGCCATTAGGTACCGGATGAGTTCCTCAGACCCCTTGTGAGACCATATGCTGGTGTGGTTGGCCCTGGGTTCCTCCTAATGCAAGACAATGCTAGACCTCATGTGGCTGGAGTGTGTCAGCAGTTCCTGCAAGACGAAGGCATTGATGCTATGGACTGGCCTGCCCATTCCCCAGACCTGAATCCAATTGAGCACATCTGGGACATCATGTCTCGCTCCATCCAACAAAGCCACGTTGCACCACAGACTGTCCAGGAGTTTGGGGATGCTTTAGTCCAAGTGTGGGAGGAGATCCCTCAGGAGACCATACGCCACCTCATCAGGAGCATGCCCAGGCATTGTAGGGAGGTCATACAGGCACGTGGAGGCAACACACACTACTGAGCCTCATTTTGACTTGTTTGAAGGACATTACATCAAAGTTGGATCAGCCTGTAGTGGTGTTTTCCACTTTAATTTTGAGTGTAACTCCAAATCCAGACCTCCATGGGTTGCTCAATTTGATTTCCATTGATAATGTTTGTGTGATTTTGTTGTCAGCACATTCAACTATGTAATGACCACAGTATTTAGTAAGAATATTTTATTCATTCAGATCTAGGATGTCTTATGTTTGTGTTCCCAAAACCGAAAAAGGTTATACTGTGAATTCTGCTTTCTACAAGGCTCAGAGACACATACAGGGTTATCCAAAGAGATTCGAAAAGTCACCGCACGTTCGGTGACTTTTCGTTCTCTTCAATTCGGTTCCTTTTGCCGATCCCATTTCGGTGACCCTGCGGTGTATTCAGCAAGCACCACAGGGTCCCCGAATTGCAGGGAAAAGCTGCCGAAAACCTGACGAAAACTAACCGAATGCACGCTGAAAACAAGCAAAAACATCTGGATTAACCTTTGAAGAAGCCGAACAGGAGCCGAACATGAGCCGAATCACACAGAGCCGAAGCAGCTGTGACGTAGAGGAGGCAGTGAATAAATTAGAAAAACCATTTGTATGAATCTGAGAAAATGAAACGCTGTTTGCAAAGAAACTACTGAGCGAAAATGTCTGAAATTTTCACAGGAGGTCCAGGGAATGATAATAAAGAGGGCTGTTACAGAAAAAATAAGTAAAGTGAAAAAAATCAAAAAAAAAATCGGACTTTTAAAAAAAAAAAAAAAAATCAGAAAAATGCTTAAAGTATCCTAAAAAATCTATAAATAAAGAGACTTTTTGCTGCAGAATTTTATAATGAACGGTTTATTAGATATTGAATTAAAACGGGAATATTTTTAACATTGAAGTCTATGGGATTCTCCTGAATAAACTTGCCGAATTAAACCACCGAATGGCAGGGCATTAGGGGAACCTTTCACTGCTGGTTTGTGTTCTCTGAATACCCGAAGCAGTGCTTTTCATGGGGATTTCACTGCCCTCGAACAGGCACCGAACAGGCACCGTATGTGAAGGCAATTCGCTAGGATTTGGCGAATTGCCTGCTCTCTGGATAGTCGAATGGCCAGGAAAGGTAACCGAACGCTGATTTTCAGCATTCGGTTACCTTTCTCCAGCAATTCGGATCTCTTTGGATAACCCTGTTAGTCCCACTCTGATCTTGGCTTTTAAGACCAGGGGTCCTTTAACGGTAACAAAAGTTGTGTTACGATTCTAACTTGAGACCAAGGATTGGGTGAAAATTTGAATTCACTTTAGATATTACATGGGTAACTTAAGCAGAGCTAAACCTCTGTTCCTTGGATGGATACTGCAAGCTCGGCTCTTTGCTCGCTGGTTTCCTGGCTCATGCAAGGGGATAGGAATTTCCACTGCTTTGCTCGGTGTTAAGGAGTAGACGGGGTTTCATTCACTTTACACTTACGCTTTGTATAAATCATAATACACTCAACTTCAAATTCATTATAATTAGGGGCGGACTGACCACTGGGGCACACAGGCATGCCAGAGGCCTGAAAAAGGTGGGGAGGCCCATAAGGGGGTGTCCTGTGCAGTCACGTTGCTATGAGAAGCATTATTCACAACATCCTGATGTGTTCCCTGCCACACTAGGGAGAGGGATTTGTTCGGCAATATCCAGCAGCCCTTGGATTCACACAATAACGAAGGATGCCAACTGCTCCAATATGGAAGAGGTCCGCACAAGCAGGGACCAGCTTTGCAGTAATTGGAAGCACTCAGGAGGTCATGCTGGCTCCTGATCATTTCTGATTATTGCCGAGAGGCACTCTGCTCGCTCTGACTTCTTTTGTATTATAGTAGTTGGCAGCACTAGAATCCAAGAGCTGCTGGATATTACCAAACGGCTCCCTCTCCCAAGGGTGGCAGCTGGCACAGCAGGATGTTGTGGACAATTATGCGTATAGCAATGCCTATGCACAGGGTATCCCTCACTGCACCCCTCTCCCTCGCCCAGTAGCATGGTGGCTGGCTTGAGGTCAATAGCTTTGCTCCAGTAGGCGGATCAGGTCCCAGTCAATGAGGCATTAGATGTTTGCAGGAGTAAAATGTTTGGCTGGGTGTCACTGAGCTTTAGCAGGAGCTGCATGGCCATAGGACTAGGGAGGGGTAAAGCCCAGTAAAGAAGGTCAAACCAACACTGTGAGTTGGTCCATCATCAGTTTATCTCTTATTCGGGACAAGACCTTGACCATAGGTGTGAGAGTCAACGTACGGCAAAATCCCACTAATGCTCACCTGACTGCCAGGGTGATTTTGGACAGCAGCATATTCTCCAGTCGAGTGAAGTGTGGGATAGTTATGCCCAAAAGGAAAGCCCATGGGTATATTCTTATCCAGTCACCTTTCCACCTTGTGTTATTCTGAAATATATTAATACTTGCCCTCCCTCCAATCAATGCACATCTCCACTGGTGTTGGATCAGACTGCAGAATAATCTATATATACAGTGGCAAGAAAAAGTATGTGAACCCTTTGGGATTACGTGGAGTTTTGCATGAATTGGTCATAAAATGTGCTCTGATCTTTATCTAAATCACAACAATTTAAAAAAACACAGTCTGCTTAAAATAATACAACACAAACATTATATGTTTTCATGTGTTTATTGAACAAAACATGTAAACATTCACAATGCAGGGTGGAAAAAGTATGTGAACCCCTAGCCTAATGACTTCTCCAAGAGCTAATTGGAGCCAGGAGTGAGCCAACCTTGAGTCCAATCAGTGTGATATTATTGGATGTGTTGCTGAAAGCTGTCCTGCCCTTTAAAAACACACACCAGTTTTGGGTTTACTGGTTTCAAGAAGCACTGCCTGATGTGAACCATGCCTCGCAGAAAACAGCTCTCAGAAGACCTACGATCAAGAATTGTTGACTTGCATGAAGCTGGAAAGGGTTACAAAAGTATCTCCAAAAGCCTTGATGTTCAAGTGTCCACGGGAAGACCACGGGAAAGTTCAACAGAGTTGCTACTCTCTCTAGGCGTGGTCGTCCTGTTAAGATGACTGCAAGAGCACAGCGCAGAATGTTTACTGAGGTAAAGAAGAATCCTAGAGTGTCAGCTAAAGACTTACAGAAATCTCTGGCACATACTAACATTTTTGTTGACACATCTACAATAAGGAAAACATTAAACTAGAATGGTGTACATGGGAGGACACCACGGAGGAAGCCATTGCTGTCCAAAAAGAATATTGCAGCACGTTTGAAGTTTACAAAAGAGCACCTGGATGTTCCACAGCACTACTGGCAAAATATTCTGTGGACAGATGAAACCAAAATTGAGTTGTTTGGAAAAAACACACACCACTATGTGTGGAGAAAAAAAGGCACAGCACACCAACATCAAAACCTCATCCCCACTGTAAAACATGGTGGAGGGAGCATCATGGTTTGGGGCTGCTTTGCTGCCTGAGGGCCTGGACGGATTGTTGTCATTGATGGAAAAATGAATTCCAGAGTTTATCAAGACATTTAGCAGGAAAACGTAAGACCATCTGTCCGCCAACTGAAGCTCCGCAGAGGATGGGTGATGCAACAGGACAATGACCCAAAGCATACAAGTAATTCAACAAAAGAATGGCTTCAACAAAACAAAATACGCCTTCTGGAGTGGCCCAGTCGGAGTCCTGACCTCAACCCGATTGAAATGCTGTGGCATGACCTTAAGAGATCGATTCACACCAGACATCCCAAGAATATTGCTACACTGAAACAGTTTTGTGAAGAAGAGTGGTCCAAAATTACTCCAGATCGTTGTGCAGGTCTGATCTGCAACTACAGGAAATATTTGGTTGAGGTTATTGCTGCCAAAGGAGGGTCAACCAGTTATTAAGTCCAAAGGTTCACATACTTTTTCCACCCTGCACTGTGAATGTTTACATGTTCTGTTCAATAAAAACATGAAAACATATAATGTTTGTGTTGTATTATTTTAAGCAGACTGTGTTTTTCAAATTGTTGTGACTTAGATGAAGATCAGAGCACATTTTATGACCAATTCAAGCAAAACTCCACATAATCCCAAAGGGTTCACATACTTTTTCTTGCCACTGTAAGTGTTATTGCAGCTGTTTGAATGTATGCGCTATATATTATATGTCTAATAAACCCTTGCTTTGCCCCAGGGTCGGATCCAGACACAGGTTTTGGGGGGGCATTCTACCTGTTTTGGCCAAGAGCTGGTGTTGGGTTCACAGTGACCTGCAGAGATGCACCTAATCGCAAGCTGCGCTCGTTACATTCACTCTCCCCAGAACATTGCATAGGGTCTGTCCTCATGTGGCTCATGAGCCCTGCGATCCCTTCCCATACGAGGGGCCCAGGGTACCCCCCTCCCAGCACATAACCCTTGAAGCTATGCAGTGTAGGGTAACCCAGGTGTGGGCTGCCCAGTGCACCCTTTCCATGCTGGCAGGGCACACATGGCACCCCATCTGCGCAGCGCTGCGAACCCTTTCCATACCAGGGGCCCAGGGTACCCCCCAGCTCACATCTAATATATTGCCCCCCAGCTCACATAGATATATTACCCCCAGCCCACACATGGATATATTGACCCAAGCTCACACATGGATATATTGCCCCCAGTATTGCCCTAACTCACACGGATATATTGTCCCCAGCTCACATGGATATATTGCCTGCAGTATTGCCCCCAGCTCACATGGATATATTGCCCCCAGTATTGCCCCAGCTCACATGGATATATTGCCCCCAGTATTGCCCCAGCTCACATGGATATATTGCCCCCAGTATTGCCCCCAGCTCACATGGATATGTTGCCCCCAGTATTGCCCCCAGTTCACATGGATATATTGCCCCAGTTCACATGGATATATTGCCCCCAGTATTGCCCCAGCTCTTAAGGATATATTGCCCCCAGTATTGCCCCAGCTCACAAGGATATATTGCCCCAAGTATTGCCCCAGCTCACATGGATATATTGCCCCCAGTATTGCCCCAGCTCACATAGATATATTGCCCCCAGTATTGCTCCCCTTTCACATGGATATATTGCCCCAGACAGTTCACAGAGATAAATTGCCCCCAGCTCTCACCTCCTCTGCCAGGCCCCTCCGTTCCGAGTACCCGCCGGCCGCCGACTGCTTTGCTCCCTACGTTCGGCCGCCGGCATGCAGCTTGGCCGCACGCCTGGGAACCACCTGACCAGCGCAGCCACATTCTCGCAAGATCCTGGAGTTCATGTGAACTCAGAGATCTCGCAAGATCACGGCTCGTGGATCCTAGGCGAGTGGCCAAGCTGCATGCCGGTGGCCACTCTTAGGGAGCAAAGCAGTCGGCGGCTGGTAATATTTTCTTGGGGGGGGCAATTGCCCCGTTGCCCCCCTGGATCCGCCCCTGCTTTCTCCACCATGCAGTCTTAAGACAGAGAACTCATACGTGCAGTTGTGGAACACTATTATGTGAATTAGGTGCAAATATTAATAATAATACCTCATAATTCCACAATTTAAAAAAAAATGAAAACTTTAAATGTTTATGAGGAAGAAAAGCCTGCAACAAAAAGGAAAATGGAAAAATGTTTAACATACAAGCAATAGATTATTTTGTCTCCGCGCAGTTATATCATACTATACGCAGGTGTCTTCTGGGTCTCATTGTCACTGGAAATTGTTGATCTTTGTTGTGTTTGCTCAGCTGAGACTTCATTTATTACTACTCTTTCATACAGTGATCAACTCCCAGATAATGAAAACATTGCTTACATTCAGAAGCCGCAGCTACTATATAATCAAATACAAGTGCGCTGTAATTCAAAGTCATTTAGTGCTGTTTTAACATTGTTTACTGTCGTAAATACCTGTCATCTACCAGGCCAGCCAAACCCTGCTTGTTTAATCTCTGCAAAATTATACACTTTGAACAATTTGTCTCATTTCCTCAAATTAGTCTCCAGCCCACAGAAAGAAGGCGCTGTAATAAAGTTTAACTGAGAAAATACAAACATCGCCTGAATATGATTAAAGGGATAGTCCAAGCACTATCACAGTCTAATGTCCATGTATAAGCTGTAAGGTCACTAACAGGGTTATTCAGAGAGAGCCGAACTGGTCTCGAAATTGCACCGAACAGTAAATTTCTCTGTACGGTGCAATTTTGGGGCTATTCAAAACCTGGCAATTCGCCAAAAATTGGTGAATTGACAGAGAAGTACGGTGGCTGTTCGACGGCAGTGAAATCTCCATAGAGAAGCAATGGTTAATCTATTTACAGAACACCGAACAGCAGTGAAAAGTTGCCGAAGTGCCCTTCTGGTCGGTGGTTTCATTGAGCAGGTTTAATCAGACAAATCCGGCAGATTTCAATGTTAAAAATATTTACGTCTTTATTCAATATCTAATTAAGCATTTATTCTTTTAATTTGCAGCAAAAAGACTATTTTTTTAGGATTTTTTAGGCATTTTTCAAGATTTTTTCGTCAAAATAATTTTTTCAGATTTTTTTTTTAATGGATTTTTTTTTTCCTGCATCAGACCTTTTTATTATTACTCATAGGACCTTATATGCTAAATGCAGAAATTTTTGTCCAGTAGTTATTTTTGCAACCAATGTTGAAAATTTTGACAGTTTCAATTGTTTTTTTTTTTTTTTTTTACCCCGTTTATCGGCCTTTAGGTTTTTTCAGATCATTGGCTTTTTTGGACGTCCTCAGAGGGTTTGTGGCGCATCGTAGGGTACGTTCGGCAGGTTTTCTGCCGTGTTTCAAATGGATCTGATTGTTTTTGGATCGTATGCCGGATTTTCGGTGATTTTTTTGGATCTGTTACGCGGCTTTTCCCTGCACTTCGGAGACCCTGCGGCGAATGCTGAATCTAATTCCCTGAAGTTCAGGGAACGAGAGAGCACCGAAATGTCTATGACATTTCGGTGCTCTCTGACTAACCCCTTAAGGGTCGCATTTTAAAGAAAAATGTGACCCTTGCGTTACATTGCCGCAAGAATAGAACCAAATTCACTTAGGAGTAAGGTAATATAGCTGCAATATATAGCAACCATGACATCTCATACCTATTGTCCAAAATGACACTGCCAGGAACCTCTTGTTGGAAAATGTTTTGTGCAGGGAAAACAAAAGTTTAAAAAAAAAAAAAAAACCCTGATCTTCCCCTTTGGCAACACTTACAATATTTTAAAAAGCCCACATCACCACCATCAACTTTGCGAGGCTTGGGAACAGAGAAAAAAACTTTTGCCTGCCTAAAGCAAACTTTAATGCAGAGGTCAACAACCGTGGACCCCCAGATGTTTTGGAACTACAATTCTCATGAGGTACAGTCAATGTAATGAGTACCTGAGGATCATGGGAGAAGTAGTTTTCAAGACACCTGGGGCCAGATTTCTAACTGTAGCGTTCGGATATGTATGCGTTAACATCAGGATACGTGACTGTAACACATGCCCCCCTGATTACCTTCCTAACGCTAAAAACTATAAAAATCCGTTTGCGCTTCGGTGATTGTGCTAGCTTGCGCAAGCTTACTGTACTTTGCGCATCCTGTACTTAACATAGGGGTGCAGTCAGTAATTAGCGTTAAGATAAGTAAAGTATTACAAAGTCCTAGCGCTAATTACCGCTCCGACGAGTTAAACTGATTTTTGCCATCACCGAAAAGCTGGTGCTAAATGATTCCACTTTTGCACAATCATTTAGCACCAGCTTAACCACCCCCCAATCAAGTCGCTACTCATCTCTCATCCCGTGGCGAGAACGGTGGCCAGATCCGCTGCTTCTGGCTGCTGGGAGCAGAGTGAGACTGGGGACAAATAGTCCCCACTCACTTCTCACTCCGCGGCGCTGCCCAATCACACAAGAGTGAAATCGTGCAGGGCTGATAGAGGAACTCTCCATGGAGTCCTATGGAATCCAGGCAGTGATACTAGCGGCAGCACAGAAGCCGTGGGTAGCGCATGGTTCCAGGCAGAGGTACTGAATTAGCGCCTGCCGTGGAATCTCCTGCTCAAATGGGGACGTTAACTCCACCATTCTAGCTCTACCCTTGTAATCGGGCCCATGGAGGGCCAAGGATGCTGAATCCCTATTGTAGCAAGAGGTCTTGTTCATAAGTGACAATATATCATTGAAATGTCCATCAGTTTATTGGCAAGTGAGGTGATCAAAAGTCCACATTGTGAGCGATACGCCACAAGCAGTATAGATGTACTACAGTACATACACATAAGTATAAGCCTTGTCAGTGGCAGCTCATCGCTTATTGAATGTAACCCCCAGCACTTAATTGGTTATGGGACATTTTCACATAAACCTGAACCTTTGACTTGTTTCAATAACATTCAAATTGTTACCTACAGTTTGTGTCAAAACAACAGGACACTGACGTTTTTCACAGTTAATATGCATAGGCCGTATCAATTACATTATCCCTAACTGTAAATATTCACGAAAACAGCAGCTAAAATGAATAAATATAAGCGGCTCGCATTTCCTAGAAAAGAAAGGTTATAGCTTTACTTTATTTTACATACTAAAAGGGTTATTCAGAGAGAGGTGAAAAGCAGGAAAATGACTGAGGAATGGAAAATTCCAGGTCAAAATAGCCAAACCGGGAATATTCTCCATTTATCTCACTTTCCAAATCGGCTATTTTGACCTAGAATTTTCCATTCTCCAGCCATTCTCCTGCTTTTCACCTCTCTCTGAATAACCCTGTAAGTATTATCTTGTTGATCGTGTTTTAATGGTTGGCCTAAAAACTGGCCAAACCTGTGCAAATTAAAACAAAACAAATAAAAAAGTGAAGAGCACAATAACTAAAAACCTGGCAGATTATCGTGATGTTTATTAAACATCATTAATTGTATATACATCGAGAATGCAAAATATAAATCTGTTCCTGTGCAGAATGAATTTGTGATTAAGTTCCAAGATGCTCATAGCCCGAAGGGCCACAGAAAACCATTTTCCACAATGTGGGTTAGGTTTAGGTTTAAACAGAGTACACCCATCAAGCATGATAGATCGAATTCGCATGAAAAGAAAGTGTAAGGTTATTAAGAAGATAATTAAATGGGAAAAACACCGTGCACTTCCTCCCACAAGAGACACGATTAGAGTAAAGTTAGATAAAGTCATTATCATGAAGTGTAAGTATAAAGTAACAGTCTGGGAGAATAACTACATGCTTAGCAGGACTTAAAAGATCAAAGATTAAACTATTCTAACTATAAAAGCCGCGCCTCATGTGCGGTTTATGACAGGTTATTGTAAAATGTCTTGCAGATAAAAGAGAGCTCGCTTTAATAGTTACATTGTTACAGTAAAGATTTGTAGGTTTTACTTTGTTAGAGTCTTTGTTGCTCTTTGCCTCTTGCTTATCTGCACTGACATATTCAAATAGGGTGCCGGACAAAATCCCTACAGCCAGGTTCCCTAATGCCAACATCCCGACGGCCAACTTCCAGACAGAACAAGTGCCGGACATCCCAACTTCCCTACACAGCCAACTTCCAGACATCCATAATCCCAGTGGCTTTTTAGGGTGGTTAGGGCTAGGGCTAGGTTTAGGGGGTTAGGGCTAGGTTTGGGGGGTTAGGGTTAGGGCTAGGGGGTTTGGGCTAGGTTTGGAGGTTATGGCTATGTTTAGTGGGTTAGGGTTAGGGCTAGATTTTGGGGGGTTAGGGTTAGGGCTAGGTTTAAGGGGTTAGGGTTAGGTTTAGGGGGTTAGCGTTAGGTTTAGGGGGTTAGGGCTAGGTTTAGGGGGTTAGGGCTAGGTTTAGGGGGTTAAGGCTAGGTTTAGGGGATTAGGGTTAGGGCTAGGTTTAGGGGGCTAGGGCTAGGTTTAGGGGGGTTAGGGCTAGGCCTAGGTTTAGGGGGTTAGGGCTAGGTTTAGGGGATTAGGGTTAGGGCTAGGTTTAGGGGGTTAGGGCTAGGTTTAAGGGGTTAGGGTTAGGTTTAGGGGGTTAGCGTTAGGGCTAGGTTTAGGGGTTAGGGCTAGGTTTAGGGGGTTAGGGATAGGGCTAGGTTTAGGGGGTTAGGGCTAGGTTTAGGGGATTAGGGCTAGGTTTAGGGGGTAGTGTTAGGGCTAGGTTTAGGGGGGTTAGGGTTAGGGCTAGGGTTAGGAAGTAGGGTTAGTGTTAGCCACTGGGATTTTGGATGTCTGGAAGTTGCCCGTCAGAGAGTTGTCTGTGTAGGGAAGTTGGCCATGAAGGGAAGTTGGCCGTCAGGGAGTTGTCTGTGTAGGGAAGTTGACCGTCGGGATTTTGGCATTAGGGAACCTGGTTGTAGGGATTGCGACCCAAACCCATTCAAATAATCATAAACTCTCTTTTTAATAATGTACCTGAATATTTATAAATGTGCAGATCAGGAAACATTCAAAATATCACTTAAAGTAAATAACAGATAGCAACTAAGCACAATGTCAATGTTTTTAATCATAATGTTGTTATATGTCTTCGCGATGAGTTAAATTTTGTGATTCTGTAGTATTCTTTGGGCGTCTAATATATCTAAGCTAGGATTTCAATCAGTTGAGAGCCAAGAAAAAAAGAAATGCCAAACACACGAGGATTTGATACGGCTTAAATGTTATATCTTCTTACTCCCTACTAAAGTAGCCTTATCTTATAGGTGTAATAGTTGGACCCTGCTGTGTGGAACCTGTGGTGATTGATTCCAGGGGGCTTGCTTCCACCAACCTCTGCATAGTCTTCAATCAGTTGAGAAGCCTGCGGTGCTGCTGTCCATAGTGCTGAACCAAGGACAGCAGCCACCCCGGGCTACGGAGCGGTCTATGGTGCTGAAACATACAAGGTTATTCAGAGAGAGGTGAAAACCTTGAGAATTGCAAGGAGAATGAACAATCTAGACCAAATAGTCAATTTGGAAATTGACATAAAAGGGAGAATTTTTCTGATTTGATATTTTGACCTAGAATTGTCAATTCTCCAGTCATTCTCAAGGTTTTCACCTCTTTCTGAATAGCCCTGATAGTAATCATTGCCAAAAGCAGCCGGACTGAAAGAAAATAATACAGCTGCGTTCAGCAAAGAAAAAAGCCTCCTTACTTTAAAATAAATTCGGAAACATAAAATTTAATCATAAAAATCCTGAAAAATGCCTAAAAAAATAAATAAATAGACTTTTTGCTGCAAATGAGAAAAAAAAAAGTTGAATAAATATTTAATAAAAACGGTGAACATTTTTTACATTGAAACCTATGGGGAAAAAAGCCTCGTTACTTTAAAATAAATTCGGAAACATAAAATTTAACCATAAAAATACTGAAAAATGCCTAAAAAAATAAATAAATAGACTTTTTGCTGCAAGTGAGAGAAAAAAATTAATGAAAAGAATAAACGTTAATGGTTGAATACATAATAATAAAGAAGCTATGTTTAGAAATTAGGGATAGAATTTCTAAACCTAATTTCTAGCGTCTAACCCTGATTTCTAACCCTGATTTTCAGTGCTTCATTCGACAGGTTTAATTAGGCGACTCGTATAGGGTTTAATGGAAAACAAATCCCCGTTTTTATTTGTTTCAAATCAGTTCATTCCATTTTTTTTTTTCGTTTTGGGTCACTTTCGTTTCATTTGTTTCATTCTGATATTTTGTTTCGGTGTTTTAGTTTTGCTAATGCTATTCGTATTTTTGGTCGATTCGTTAATTTTCGGAAGTGGAAAAAATTAACAAAAACGGTGATTTTCGGGCCGAATTTGTATTCGGAACTAAACAAAAGGCACATGTCTGTTATCAAGTCTTTTCTACATCTATAAACTAGATTCTTTACTTTCTCATCTTTCTCAATTGTTGTTCTTGATCTTTTTTCCATCGCCTAATCAAAATTTCCATTCTCTCTCCCGTACACATTTTTCCAACATGTCATAAGTACACAATAATCACTTCCATCTTGAAAGATCAGTCTTCTACTTTCTTTTCCCTCCAGCCCTACATAATATTTCTGTATACCAGCCTGACTATCATTTTTATAACAACCTGGTTCTCATGATTCGTCTGTTAGCACCTTGTATGGATTGTTCTATCCAGACTAAACTGAACTTCATAATGCTTTAGGTATGGAAGGCCGTGTTGTATAGCACCATTTATTAAAGTGGAACTTCACCATCGAAAATACACCAGGAACCTTTGCTCCTGATTAGAATTAAGTTATAGCAATGGGAATTCAGAAAAGCGTAGGTCGAACTATAACATGCCATTCCGCAGTCAGCTCCTGGCTGTGTGATGCTGTAAATATGCCCTTTCAACATGAGAACCTTGGAGTAGATTAAAGATGACGAATATGCGTTTAAAAAATGTAGGAATTTCAAGGTATGACCTTGATTTTATTTTAACCTGATAATTGATGTCTCCCAGACCTGATGGTTATACATAAATTGAATCAATGACAGATGTGCATGTACTTTGAACTTTGCAGATGATACCGGGTCTTGACATCAAGGTCAAACGAAAGAACATATCACGCTGCCCACTGAAATGTTTCATTCTCTTCTTATCGAAGGGGTTAAGGCCGAGAGCACACTTTTTGGCAGATTTACATAAGGTTTTTTGGGATCAAGGTGTACTATATTAAATATTTTGCAGTAGAATTAAAAAGCATCTGTTTCGTTTTAAACCTCGTCCTTCTACATCTCGGGAATAGGGATAGGACGTGGCAAAACATCAGTTGAAATAACAATTTTGATATAATATCTTCATGGTTTTTGTTCATTAAAGACAAGCCTGTCATATTACAGATAACATAATTTTCATACAGGGTAATTCAAAGAGATCCGAATTGCTTGAGAAAGGTAACCGAACGCTGAAAATCAGCGTTCGGCTACCTTTCTTGGCCATTCGGCTATCCAGAGAGCAGGCAATTCGCCAAATCCTGGCGAATTGCCTGAACATACGGTGCCTGTTCGATGCCTGTTCGAGGGCAGTGAAATCCCCATGAAAAAGCACTGCTTCGGCTATTCAGAGAACACAAACCAGCAGTGAAAGGTTCCCGAAATGCCCTGCCATTGGGTGGTTTAATTCGGCAAGTTTATTCAGGAGTATCCCATAGGCTTCAATGTTAAAAATATTCCGGTTTTAATTCAATATCTAATAAACCGTTCATTATAAAATTCTGCAGTAAAGAGTCTCTTTATTTATAGATTTTTATGATATTTTAGGCATTTTTCTGAATAATTTTTATTTTTTAAAAGTCCGATTTTTTTTTTTTAAGTTTACTTATTTTTTCTATAACAGACCTTTTTATTATCATTCCCTGGACCTCCAGTGTAAATTTCAGACATTTTCGCTCAGTAGTTTCTTTGCAAACAGCGTTTCATTTTCACACATTCACACAAACTATTTTGCTAATTTATTCACTGCCTCGTCTGCGGTCTTGGCGGCTTCGGCTGTGTGTGATCGGCTCCTGCTCGGGCTTTTTCCGTGGTTTTCGGCAGGTTAATCCAGATGTTTTTGTGGCTTTCCGGCGTGCATTCGCTGGGTTTTGCGGTTTGTTGTCGTCGGGTTTGCGGTAGCTTTTCCCTGCAATTCGGGGACCCTGTGGTGCTTGCTGAATACACCGGAGGGTCACCGAAATGGGATCGGCAAAAGGAACCGAATTGAAGAGAACGAAAAGTCACCGAACGTGAGGTGACTTTTCGAATCTCTTTGAATTACCCTGATAGTGTCTCAGTTTAACTGACTGTAATTGAATGGAACCCAGTATTCTAAAACAAGGTTTACAGGCACCAATAGCTAAGCTCTTAATTTATTTCTAGCAACTGCTTTTTCCAGAAAAAAAATATAAGCTGCTTGTGGCCAATTTATTATTTCTTTTTTTTACATATCAGATGTTTCAGCTAAAAAAAATTGGCTTGAGCAGATACTCATAAAATGCCACTGGTACGAAAAAAAGCTGGCCAGTAAAACCTCCGAAAAGGCTTATTTTTGGGTAGTATGATTCAGATTTGGGCTTTTAAACACTCCTATTAGAAATATCTGGGGCCCTATTACAATCTTCACGCAAAAATGCATGGTAAATGCGTGAATTTTTGCACGAAGCTTTAAATGTTAACTTGCGTAAATCAACGCTGGTATTAGAAACATAGAAACATAGAAACATAGAAACATAGAAACATAGAAAAATGTCGGCAGATAAGAACCTTTCGGCCCATCTAGTCTGCCCAATTACATGGATACTTTACCTGGATTTATCTTTTGTTTAGGATAGCCTTATGCCTATCCCATGCTTGCTTAAATTCAATTACTGTTTTGGCCTCTACTACTTCAACTGGAAGGCTGTTCCATGTATTACAATCCTCGTACGTTTTTTCATCCGTCAAAAAATAACGTGCGTAAAACGGACGCGCAAATATGCGCGCGGAGCAACGTTACGCGTAAAAACACGCACGCAGAAACGTTGCGCGCGGAAATTAGTGTGCGGACTGTTTTTTCACGAGATTCAGCCAATCCAAATTAAGAATCACAATTGTCTCACATTAAGTTTTTGCACCTGTCAAAGTCAATCTGCGCATATATGCTGCATCAATAAAAAAAACGCGCAACTTCTCAAAATTATTGGTTTGGTATGTTTAGAATGTGTAACTATACTTTGCTGTGTATTTTTTTTTGGGCTGGTGTATTTGGTTTCGGACAGGTTGATAGAATTTGCCATTAACACCAGCTTTTAGGAGTTGCTAAAATTAGGAACAGCAAAGGCTGTGCGTTACAAACTGCGTATAGATTGTAATACCATCCGCGTAGCAGCGCACAAACACATTTGCGCTCACAATGTTAAGTATAGGACGCGCAAAGTAAGTAAGCTCGTGCAGCATTCGCGCAGGTTCACCCGCGGTAGACATACAGTATATGCGCGTTTGTTGCGCTGAGATTGTAATACGACGTTCGGCGCAAAGGGTTTTGCCCCTCGCGTTAATGCACAAAGAATGTAATAGCGACCCTGATGTTTAAAAGAAGATTTCAGTCACATATCCTCTCTGTTCAACACCTTTTTTTAGGAAATCGGCCAATAAAAAATGTAGCTGCAAGAGTCAACACTTGATAGAATTTTTATCGGAAATCAAAATGCCAGTATTTGAACAAACAAATGGCTGAAGCTTGGTCGAAAAATGTCCCGATCTTAATCAAACCCTATACTAGAAACAATAGGAATTGTTCAAAATAGAGGACCAAAAGGGCCTAGAAGATTACAATCTCACCCAGAAGCTAAAATGCTGGTCAACAATCATAGCACCATGCCAGATGTTATCACCCAATGTGTCCTCACAGTCATACCCTCTTTTGCCTAATATAGCCAGTTTAATCATTAAAGCAAAGGATTTCAGGAGTTATGGTCAAGATATCCAGATATATGGAGCACTCAGAATGTCAAATGACACTTGTAAAATCAAAAGTCAGGCTTTTATTGCCAGTGGCGCTAATTAAGCAGTGAATGATAGGGATTTTTGGCAATTACAAGAGATCAATCCGTCTTAAGTCAACAAAGGCTTGTTGACTTACAATGCTATTTGATATTCCATCATAAAAGAAAACCTAACAACGCTTGGCAGACACTCAGAAGTAAAAGGAAAATCTTTGTTCTTTTGGCATTGGGTTCTGAATTCACCCGCATTCTCGTAGAGGATACTAAAACTGCAATGATCCAATCAAAATTAAATAAGCTACAAATGATAATACTAAACTAATTTAAATGGTGTGACTTACAGGGTTATTCAAAGAGATCCGAATGGCTGGAGAAAGGTAACCGAACGCTGAAAATCAGCGTTCGGTTACCTTTCTTGTCCATCCGGCTATCCAGAGAGCAGGCAATACACCAAATCCTGGCGAATTGTCTGCACATTCGGTGCCTGTTCGGTGCCTGTTTGAGGGCAGTGAAATCCCCATGAAAAAGCACTGCTTCAGCTATTCAGAGAACACAAACCAGCAGTGAAAGGTTCCCGAAATGCCCTGTCATTCGGTGGTTTAATTCGGCAAGTTTATTCAGGAGAATCCCATAGGTTTCAATGTTAAAAATATTCCCGTTTTAATTCAATATCCAATAAACCGTTCATTATAAAATTCTGCAGTAAAGAGTCTCTTTATTTATAGATTTTTTAGGATATTTTAGGCATTTTTCTGGATTTTTTTTTCTTCTTACTTTACTTATTTTTTCTGTAACAGCCCTCTTTATTATCATTCATTGGACCTCATATGTAAATTTCAGACATTTTCGCTCTGTAGTTTCTTTGCAAACAGTGTTTCACTTTTCAATCATTTATGCAAACTGTTTTCCTAATTTATTCACTCCATTCGTCTGCGGTGTCGGCTTTTTACGGCGGCTTTGCTGCCTGTGATCGGCTCCTGCTCGGGTTTTACCGGCGTCTCCGATGGGTTAATCCAGATGTTTTTACGGGTTTTCGGCGTGCATCGGCCAGGTTTTCGCCAGGTTTTCCCCGGGTTTTTGGCAGCTTTTCGGCAGCTTTTCTCTGCACTTTGACAGCCCTGTGGTGCTTGCTGAATACCCCGCAGGGTGGCCAAAATGGGAAAGCCGACTTGCACCGAATTGAAGAGAACGAAAAGTCACCGAACGTGCGGTGACTTTTCGATTCTCTTTGAATAACCCTGTTAGTCGAACCATGGTGTTTCTTAAAATGAGGTTATCATTTAGTGAGTCTTATTCCTATTTAATAAAAGAGTCTAGACCTCTTCCTCCAAATGATACAAGTGCCAAAGGATAAAGTATTAAAACTTAGCATTTAATCAACAAAGTAAAAATGATTATTGGGAGACCAACAACATTAAGTATAAAATCAACCTGCATAAGCAGAAATCATCCTACCCCAGAGGGGTTAAAAAGGTGATGCCAAAGTAATACTCACCACTTTGAAAATAGGTGGTAGACTATGTGACTACCTTGTTCACATACAGACAATAACTGCTGAATAGAAGAAAACCCACGGTACTTAGAATGTCTGTGATATAAAAAACAGTAAAGCAGAATAGTCTAGTATGGTAGCGAAGCAAATAAGAGACTGCACAGAGATACAATATACCAACATTTCATATCTGAGTAACTGGGAGCGCTCCGATAAAGCAGACTCAGAGTGAGGTGTTTTAGCAAAAGAAAAAAGGCATCATCAGCGACTAGCTCAACTCGACGCGTTTCACCATAGCTGGCATCATCAGGAGTATGTCAGAGCTTAGTGAAGTCATGAAGATAGGTTGCAACTTCACTAAGCTCAGACATACTCTGCCAGCTATGGCGAAATGCGTCGAGTTGAGCTAGTCACTGATGATGCCTTTTTTCATTTACTAAAACCCCTCACTCTGAGTCTGCTTTATTGGAGCGCTTCCAGTTACTCAGATCTGAATTGATGGTATATTGTATCACTGTGCAGTCTCTTACGTCTTGTTTTTAACCAATATCTATTAAACCGTTTATGCTTTTAATTCGCAGCAAAAAGTATTTTTATTTATTTATTTTTAGGCATTTTTCTTTTTTTTCTTCAATTTTTTTTTAGGATTTCTTTATATAGTTTTTATTATTTTCTGTAACAAACCTTTTTATTATTATTATTCATAGGACCTTATACTGTATGTTAATTCCAGACATTTACAGGGTTATTCAAAGAGAATCGAAAAGTCACTGCACGTTAGGTGACTTTTCATTCTCTTCAATTCGGTGCTATTTGGCGATCCCAGTTCGGCGACCCTGCGGTGTATTCAGCAAGCATCACAGGGCCACCGTAATGCAGAGAAAAGTCGCCGCAAACCCGACGAAAACTCACCGCAAAGCCCGGCGAAACCCGCAAAAAATATCTGGATTAACCCCACCGAACACGCCGGAGAAACCCAGGCAGGAGCCAATCACAGCGCAGGGCAGCCGCCGGAAAAACCCGACACCACAGACGAATCGAGTGAAAAAAAAAACAGTTTGCTTGAATGTTTGAAAATTTACAGAGCGAAAATGTCTGAAATTTACATATAAGATCCAATGAATGATAATAAAAAGGCTGTTACAGAAAAAATAAGTAAAGTTAAATAAATAAATAAATGTTTGCAAAAAAATCCCAAAAAATGCGTAAAAGATCCTAAAAAAATAAAAAAAAATAAAGAGACTCTTTACTTCAGAGTTTTATAATTAACGGTTTATTAGATATTGATTTAAAACGGGAATATTTTTAACATTGAAGCCTATGGGATTCGCCTGAATAAACCTGCCGCATGAAACCACCGAATGGCAGGGCATTTCGGCAACTTTTCACTGCTGGTTTTTGTTCTCTGTATAGTGAAAGCTATGGGGATTTCACTGCCCTTGAACATGCACCAAACAGGCACCTTATGTGCAGGCAATTCGCCAACATTTGGCGAATTGCCTGCTCTCTGAATAGCCGAATGGCCAGGACATGTAACCGAACGCTTATTTTGAAAGTTTCAATCTTTTTTTTTTTCGATCCCATTCGTCGTCTTGTCGGCTGTTTCCAGCGGTTGGTCGGCGTTGTGTTTGGTGGATCATCGGCTTTTTTTGGACGCATTCAACGGGTTTGTGGCGGATCGTCAGGTACGTTTAATGGGTTTTCTGCGGCGTTTCAAATTGATCCGATTTTTTTTTTCGTATCGATCGGATCGTCGGGTTATCCGCCGATTTTCTTGGATTTTCAGCGATTTTTCAAATTCGTTCGGCGGCTTTTCCCTGCAGTTCAGGGATCCTGTGGTGAATGCTGAATTCACTACAGGGTTGGGGAATTTGATTCCCCGAAGTGCGTGGAACGGGATCTGTGACTATTCGGTGCTCTCTGAATAACCCCTTTAGTTCCCCATTGTTCTTTCACCGTAAGTATGATCCCTAGAGATTGCAGAGGACTCCCATGACTCTCCATGAAGTTCTAAGAAATACCACTATGAGACATTAGAGAGAAGCAAAGACTTAATGGCTTGCACTGAATTTTCTTTTGCGATACCCTGTTACCAGCCAAATTGGAATAGAAGCCAGAATTATTTCTAAAATGAATAAGCTTATTTGACTCTTACAATACATTTGATTCATTTTGTGTTTAAAAGAATTTAACTAGATTTACTATTCTATTTTTATTTTCTGCATTATTTAAGTGGTAATGCAAAATCCTGCTGCTTGGAAAACCACCTTCAAAATAAAGGTCTGGAAAATCAAGCTCAGCAAAAAATTATATTCAACCTGGTTATTTCAACTTAGATTCAATGAGAGTGAGATATCAAGTCCTACTGCTTTGTAAATGCATTTTTTTTTTGCATGACTGTAATGGCTGTACTTGTGAAAGGAAACAAGGAGCTTCAAAAAAAATGTGAAAATGATAACGGCTTCTGAGAATAAAAAAGTAATAGTTTTGAAACCTTTAGCCTTATGCATGAAATTGCTATAAAGAAGCCAGTAATAATTATTTTGGAAAAGTTCGCCAAATTTTGGCGAATTGCCAGCAAATACAGTGCCTGTTCGATGGCAGTGAAATCGCCATATTGAAGCAATGGTTAATCTATTCACAGACCACCGAACAGCAGAGAAATGTCAGTTTGCCCTGATGTTCATTGGTTTCATTAGGCAGGTTTATTCAGGCGAATCCCATAGGTTTCAATGTTAAAAATATTCCCATTTTAATTTTAATATCTAATAAACCATTTATTTTTTAATCTGCAGCAAAAAGTCTCTTTATTTACATTTTTGTTTAGGTTTTGTTTTCAGGATTTATTCGCCAAAATATTTTTTTTCATTTTTTTTTTTTAAATGGTGTTGTTTTTTTTCTGTAATAGACCTTTTTTATTATTATTTATAGGACCTTACATGTAAATTCCAGACATTTTCGTCCAGTAGTTCTTTTGCAAACAGCGTTTCAAAATTGACACTGTCATTTGTTTGTTTTTGTTTGGTTTTCTTTACTGATCCAGCTGCTTGTCGTTTTTTTTTGTGCGGATGGTCAGCGCTGTGCTCTGCACGGCTGCATTTGGCAGCTGCCTGGCGTGTTTGCGGCAGCTGTCCAGCGGGTTGCCGGTGGTGGGTTTGCTGAATTTACCGCAGGGTCAGCGAATCGGACCAAAGGTGCAGCTATCTGAATAACCCTGAGAGACAAGAGGTGTAGAGGACCATGCTTAGTTGAGCTTATGATCTGAAGGAAAGGGGGTGGAGGAGAACCGGAGGAGTTACCGACTTATTAGTGGTAAAGATTTCTAGTGCTTGTATCAGAAATGGTGATATTATGGTGATGAAATAATTTGTGAAACCTATAATGATGTGGGAAGGAAGTGAGGAGAGGGATTATGTAAAAATATGTTAGGCTTGTTTAAAGAAATGGGTTCTAAGGCAGTGGTTCTCAACCTGTGGACCTGCCGGACCCACAATTGTCCTTGGTCATTAAGTCGCGACCCAAAAATAATTGAATTTCTGAAACATTATAATTTATTCCACAAAACAACATGTGCAATATTCTACAATGTGGCACTTTTTAAACAATTTGGTAAACAAACAGGGATTCTTTCCAAAATGGATAGTGCAATAATCACAGAACTAGTGAAAACGAAAGTGCTGTTGAGGCAAAAACCCAATAAAATAAACTGTAACTGAAACATATGAAATTAATTAGAACTTAAGGGAAAACCGGGGAATGCTTCTTGCTCTTAGTAAGTGTCTCAAAGTGTGGGGTGATGGTAGACAAAGCAACTCTAATTTAATTCACTACTGAATGAATAGTAAAATATTATAAAAAACTTAAACTCATCTGCTCTGTGCTCCCCTGCCGTCCATCTCTGTCGCTGTGCACATTATTTTTTCGCAGCAGCCTGCCCTCCCTGAGCCAATGCAATTTGCGTAGCTGAACGCTACACTAATCGCGTAAGCTCAAACTGGCCAAGAGATTGATAAGTCTGCAGTGCATGTCTGGCGCTGCCTACTTCCTGAACCTACGCTCTTCAGTGCCTCAGACACTGAAGAGCAATGCAATAGCTTGGACCAATGGGAAAGCACCATTGGTCCAAGCCAGTCAAAAAACACCTCCATGGGAGGCTGGCCTATATAAATACACTTTGCTTCACTGAGATGTGCATTTTGCACAGTAGCTCCTGGTGTTGGGAGTACAGAGTGTGCCACCAGTCACTGAGTCCCACCCCACACCTCCCATTACAGATTCTTTCCCTCTGCCACCTTGCCATTTCAGAGTATTATACCTGATGCAGTGAGTCCCAGGTGGCACCTGGGAACATTCAGAGGTAGCCGTGCCGCCTGGGACCCACAGCCGCAGGTAAGATGCATCAGCGGGTCCCAGGCATTAGAGAGGCCTGGGGACACTTGCCCCGCGACCCAGTCCACCCCTCTTCACCTCTTCACGACCCACTTTTGGGTCGCGACCCACCACTTGAGAAACACTGTTCTAAGGGATATCTTCAAGGACAAAAGTTTCGGACTGGTGCTGTTTTGATTAATATTATTATTACAATAAAGAAAAAATCTGATATTGGATTTTGCAACTTTGAATAATTTAAATACCCAGTTTTCGGCCTTTGCATCAAAAGCTCCAGAGAAAACGAATGGGAGTCAGGCGCAATCCAGGTAAAATGGGCTTTTAGTTAGAGAGAGACAGCAAGGTTTTGGTTACTCATGAAGTCTTTCTCAAGCCTTGAGGTGAGATATTTACAGTGTAACAATATGCAGAAAGAGAACAAATTTAGAAATAGCAACTGTATTCAGCAAATGTGTTTTATTATAGAGACTGTAGATGTGTTACTGTAATTATTTTAATAGATCAATAAAAACTTTTACTCACTGAAGTCTTAAAATTATTGTATCCATCAATTAATAAATGTATCCATTCAAGAAAATGAAACATTACAATGTACATGATCATTTAGTTATCCTTCTCAACCAGTAGATGGAAATGAAATTCACAGGTCTATTGAAAGAAAGGTGAAACTCAGGAGAATTGCCAGGAGAATTAACAATCTGGACCAAATAGCCGAATTTTTCTGGTTTGGCTATTTTGACCTAGAATTTTCACTTCTCGAGTCATTCTCTTGAGTTTCACCTTTATTTGAATACACCTGTATATTATTCATCCCATAGCATGTTGTAAGACTGTTAATAGAGCTATTTGTAATCGTTGGCTAATACTGGGATGTCACAGTGGGGTCATACACCTTTCAGAAACTTGATCATATAAGGGATTATTCACTAAGCAAAATTCTTGTCACCGAAGTTTAAGCTACTTACAAACAATGGCAAAAATCAGGTGAAGTTGTGTCTAACAGTTACAGTTACAAGTATTTATAAAGCGCTAACAAGTTCTGTAGCGCTGTACAATGGTACATTGGAGAAGATCTCTGTCACCATTATTATTTCGTAGGAGACGTCATTGATGTTCTGTTTACCGTTGTTCGCAGTGTTTTTGCATCTATGGCGAATATATCTTGAAGATTTAACGTGTCAATCTTTGTTGAACTCCAGTTGAGTAAAAACATCATTAGGCAGTTCTGACTGCAACAACAGTGACAACTATGGTGAGAACTACACTGAACAACTTTGGTAGACGTTATGGTGGAAACAATGGCAAAAGCCATGTTGGACACTAGGCTGATCAACCTCAGCAGAAACTACAGGAGAAGGAACAGTGAAAATGATGGTGAACTATGGTTCACCACATCCAGACAGTGACCAAATCCTGTTACTTTCAACTCAAAAACATTGCCCGTGTCCGCCCCTTTCTGACACAAGATACTGCAAAAGTGCTGGTTCATACGCTTGTCATTTCACGACTTGACTACTGCAACTCGCTCCTTATTGGCCTCCCCAACTCCCGTATTGCCCCTTTGCAGTCTGTAATGAATGCAGGGGCCAGGCTTATTTTTCTCACTAAACGCACCTCGCGCACCTCCCCACTCTGCCGGTCCCTCCATTGGCTTCCTGTACGTTTCAGGATACAGTTTAAAATGCTGATGCTCACGTTCAAATCGCTCAATAACTCAACCCCTCCCTACATGTCTTCGTAACTCCGCAAGCACGTCCTGACTAGACAACTCCGTTCAGCAGGTGATCTCCACCTGACATCGGTCTACACACGCATGGCCAACTCTCGCCTCCAAGACTTCTCAAGGGCAGCACCAGTCCTGTGGAATGACTTGCCTCGCCCTATCAAACTCTTCCCTGACCTTCAGGCCTTCAAGAAATCCCTCAAAACCCATCTCTTCAGATTAGCACACCACATCACTGATGCAACTCCTCCCTCTGCTCACCTACTCACACATGATTGAAGCAGCTTCTATGGCCCCACCATTCCCAAACCACTTGCACTAATGATCCTGCTAGCTAGTAAAATTCCTCTTGTCTTCCTCAACCCCAATCCCTCTAGACTGTAAGCTCCTATGAGCAGGACCCTCTACACCTCTGTTTCCATCGTATGTCCGTTTATATGTATTTCGTTCCCTTTGGTTATTGTAAAGCGCTGTAGAAACTGTTGGCGCTAATATAATGGTGGAACTTCCCTGGATTGCGAATTCACTGTAGTTTTTCCGTTGTTGATCATCCATGGTTTGCCAATGTAAATTCACAATTCGTCATCTAAAAATACAATGGTTGGTTGGTGAATAGTCATAAAGTCATTGGGATCTGGGTAGAGACTAGAGAGTTCTTTTCTCTAGTTGTCCTTTTAATATATTTCATGTAAAACAGGAACTTTTCACTGCAGATGATCCATTTTTAAAATGTGCCTTTGGCTAGACGTCCCGGCCTCAATCCTGCTTAGTGACGCTCTTTTATTTGTCATTTATGATATATTCGGTGTCTCTTTATCTGAATAAGAAACTGATTTATTTTTCCCAAGGAACATGTACGTTGAGACTTTTGAGGCCCCAAGCCTTCAAATCTCTCAGCTTCACTTTTATAATGTATGACCTAAAACCTAAAACATTGTTAATTTATTGACCAAGCCGTGTTTCATGCAAGTGTCTGCCAAAATCTAGCTCCTGAGCCGTTATCTTTGTGAATAATGAGGCAAGTGACTTTCTTGCTGACTTACTTTCACAGCCTCATGTCCTTTGCTGTTTATGCAGACTTAAAAGTGTATACCGTAGTAGTTCACCAGCGGGTGATCGCGGAATCCGGGCCGAGCGATGACAGATTACTGTAGATATGTTCACGAAGGAAGCTTTCCATTAAGGTCCAGATGAAGTGACATCCTTTGTGTTGACAGAGAGATTTAAACCACAAAGCCAGCCCTTAAAAGTCTAATCCTTTGAAAGATAAAAATAAAATTAGAAAAATCTGTTGTGCATTAAAATTATTCCCGCATTTCAATAAAAAATAATAAAAGAAGTCAGAGGTTTACGGTTGTGCCAAATTGTGAAGTCAAACCAATAAACAGCAGAAGTTTACCCTATATTTTATTTATTGTGTTCAAAAGCTTGGAATTTCTATTGTTCTTTAAGAATAATATAGCTAAAATTCTCTTGGGAGAAGACATGGAAATGTGCCACCAAAAACATGACTTTATCTTGTTACTGTCACGTCCCACGCTGTGGTTCTCCATCGGTGCCTGGCAGCGTCTTCCGCGCTTCTCGTTGGCTGAGCGCCGTGTGTAATGCAGGGCGCTCTCAGTCATATGATGCAGCTGTAGGCGGGGCGTGTCGTGATGAAGCAGCGTCCGCCAGCTTTGACACCACTCGGCTGCGATACCGACTCGAATTTTTGTTAACTACTTTGACTTCAATGACTCTCCTCTCCTGGCTCTTAACCCCTTGGCTTCTGATCTAAACACTCTCTCTGGTGATACTGACCCTTGGCATTCCTTTATTAACCCTGTGTGTCAAGCCTCTGTTTATCCTGTGTGTCAGGCTGCTGTTAACCCTGTGTGACAGGCTGCTGTCTACCCTGTGTGTCAGGCTGCTGTTAACCCTGTGTCAGGCTGCTGTTTACCCTGTGTGTCAGGCTGCTGCTAACCCTGTGTGTCAGGCTGCTGCTAACCCTATGAGTCAGGCTGCTGCTAACCCTGTGTGTCAGGCTGCTGCTAACCCTATGTGTCAGGCTGCTGCTAACCCTGTGTGTCAGGCAGCTGCTAACCCTGTGTGTCAGGCAGCTGCTAACCCTGTGTGTCAGGCTGCTGCTAACCCTATGTGTCAGGCTGCTGCTAACCCTGTGTGTCAGGCAGCTGCTAACCCTGTGTGTCAGGCTGCTGCTAAACCTGTGTGTCAGGTTTCCACCCCACTCTGTTTGTCATTACTTTCTACTGTTCTTGGCAATAGTTAGATGTGCTGACCACTCGAAGGATTGGAAGGGTAGGATAGACGTGCTTCATTCAGGGATCAGATTTATAGATATCAGCAGGGGGGTTTTTTTGAGCCGGTATGCGCCGGTACGGCATACGACACCTCTCGGCACGTACCGGCACCTCTTGGCAGGACCTAATTTGTTACTGCCACCTAGTTGTTATGCCACTGCTCCCGGTAGTCAGCGGAGGTGTCCCATGCCCAGCCAGCTGCTCGCAGAGACTGCAGAGTGCTAACCTGGCAGCGGCGCGCTCCTTCCCCTCTTGCAGGCATTGGGGCGGTGCTGGCAGAGGGGAAGGAGCACGCTGCTGCCAGGTTAGCTTTCTGTGAGCAGCTGGCCTGGCTGGGCATGGGGCACCTCCGCTGACAGCTGAGGAGCAGTGGCATAACAACTGGGTGGCAGTTCAGGTGTTCTGGCTCCAGCCAGGGTTGGATCTGGGGAGCAATTGCCCCACCAAGAAAATCACCGCCGCCGGCGTTCTCTTTCCCTGCGAGGCAAGCGGCCTCTCGCCTCATGGAGAAAGAGAACGCCGACGGAGCCTGGGGCTTGAGGAGGTGAGAGCTGGGGGCAAATATACCCATGTTGTGAGCTGGGGCAAATATACCCATGTTGTGAGCTGGGGCAAATATATCCATGTTGTGAGCTGGGGGCAAATATATACATGTTGTGAGCTGGGGGGCAAATATACCCATGTTGTGAGCTGGGGCAAATATATCCATGTTGTGAGCTGGGGGCAAATAGATTCATGTTGTGAGCTGGGGGAAAATATATCCATGTTGTGAGCAGGGGGCAAATATACCCATCTTGTGAGCTGGGGCAAATATTGGGGGGAATAAATTTATATTGGGGAGAAATTAATTGATATTGGGGGGAATAAATTGATATTGGGGAGAAATTGATATGGGGAGAAATTGATACTGGGGCAATAAATTGATATTGGGGGAATAAATTGATCTTGGAATAAATTGATATGCTGGGGGAGAAAGTAATTGGTATTCTGGGGGAGAAATTTATTAATTGGTATGCTGGGGGAAAAATTTAATTGGTATGCATTGGCATAGGCGTTGAATAAATTGATATTGGTACATTACTGTGAGTTTTATTACTGTGGAGCTCTGACACCCTCATACACACTGCACATTACTGTAGAGCTCTGACACCCTCATACACACTGCACATTATTGTGGAGTTCTGACACCCTCATACACACTGCACATTACTGTGGAGCTCTGACACCCTCATACACACTGCACGTTACTTTGAGCTTTAGTGCTACATACTCCCGGGGTAATATATGGCTATATTTGTGAATGTATGGCTTGGCTGTAATGCATGTATTTGTCTTTAAACAGGCTGCTGTGTATAAAAGTCTGCATCTGTGTTCTTGTCGCAGTCCGGCGTTGCCCCCTTGCCCTGCACCCAAAAGGCTGTTATTGCTCCTAGAATCGCCACATTATCTGCTGTCTGCACTTCACAAAGTAAGAATGACTTGTAAAATTGGCTCTGTCCTTAAAGGGTTAATAAAGGAGTGTTTATTAGGACAGAAAATAGTAATAATAATCACTGTTTTTCCCTGGCCGCGAGAGTACCCCCACCTATTTTGTCCAGAAAAAAAGCACTGAATATCAGTGAGGATCAGGACATTACCCTGTTTCGGATTTGTTTAGCAGTGCATTACAGTTTTGACACTGAAGTTAAAACTATACATATATAACATAGATATAATATTTTAAACATATTCCTGATAACAGATGTGAAGAGCACACCAAATGGTAATAACAATATAATTTTTATTATTTCTTTAGATGATAAAACATACACAATAAGTGTAAGTCTTGTGTCGGCGTCGAAGGTAGAGACAACACATGTGGATGTTCTAGCGATCATGTTCACTTTATATACCTCTATCTCTCTCTGAACCCATTATATCCTGCACCTGGACCTTATTTTGAATACTTGTATACACAATAAGGTACAGTATATTAATGTAACAACACAACAAATTACAAAATACTTACAGATAAACAAATGCAGACCTCACAAATCCTTACCATTAATGATGTAATGATCGGAATGTAGGGAGCCAAGACACATACAGATACGCTATAGTTTCGGCTTTAACCAGGCTTCATCAAGGGAAAGTCTGATTTTACTACTCCAATCATTACATTCATTGTAGGTAGCACTGAATAATAATCCTTATTTCTATTTTACTCAACATGTGTAAGCGTTTTTTGGTAGGATAAGTGAGTTTATCACATGCCCCCATATTACCCTCCTGATGCTAAACCCATAAGAAATCAGTGCATCGTTTTTTGCACTGGCTTCTGTGACCTTGCTGTACTTCGTGCATCCTATACTTAACATGTGGAGCGCAAATTTTAACTAGCATTTTGATAAATAAAGCATTGCAAAAGTCTTAGCACTAATTACCTCAGGGACGGGCAAGGTCAAATTTTATCAACTCCTAAAAGCTGGTGCTAAATGATTCTGCAATTGCAAAATCATGTAGCACCCCCTAAAACCCCCCAATAAATTCGATACTCACCTCTCATCACGTGGTGATAACGGTGGCCAATCCGCTGCTTTTCCTGGCTGCAAGCAGAGTGAGAATGGGAAGAAATAGTTCTCAGTCTTCCTTCACAATCACGGAAGTGTGATGGTGCAGGGATGCAACCCGGAAGCGCAAGCCTCCATGGAGACCTATGGAATCCAGGAGCTGATAATCGTGGCGGCGCTGGTTCCGGTACTGAGTACCGGTGCATACCGGCAGAAAAACAGCCCAGGAATGGCCTGGTCAAGGTCCGCATTGGGCACTTCTTGCTGCGGCCTTTGACAGGGCGGCAAAATGCCATCCTTGACAAAGGTCCTCATGGAGCGACCGCATCATCCGGCTCCATGGACGGGCTGACCCTTGTGTGTGTGTGTTTAGCTTTAAGAATGTGCGCATGGTAGCAATGGGCTCAAGGGGTAATATACAGTGGGTTTCCACAAAACCATTGGTCATATCAATGGTTTTTGGGAAAGCACTTGGCAATGAATGAGTTAACGCTATCATCTGACCATTTGGATTTCTGCAAATGTCTGTATTTTCAGTATTATTTGCACCCTGTTTCACAAAGTATTTCTATGATTCAAACATTGTATAGTTAGGACCTGCATGATGAAAATGTCAAGAATGATTTAAATAATTTGAAATATATAGCTTGGAGCAGAGGGTGCTTTTTTGCTGCCATTGCAAAAAATAGTATATACGTGAAATAAGACTTTGCAGAGTGAGTAGTTCCTGTATCCTGTAAGAAAATTACTCACATGTAAGAAAACTCTTGACAAGTGACTTGCTCTACTACATCATGGCCGTATGACACGTAACTTTAAAAATGTTATTCGTTTAGTTACTGTGTAATATTGTATAATTCGATTTGCATGTTGGCGTGTAAAGAACCATCCTGACACTAACTCTGTTAGTTTAGCTAAACTTCCAAATATATGAGGTTGTTTGAAAGAAGGACAACATTTACAAAAACAGAAAAACCTCCAAGAAGAGATTTCGGAAAAAAATGTGCAAAAAATATACTTCTGTCCTGTGAATATTTTTGACACTTCTTGTTATATTATAATTTATTGAACTGTTTGTGCCTTTTGAGTAAATCTTGTCAGTGTTTACAAAGGTCTTTATTACTAATGGAATATACAGTTAAAAGACGATTGTTTAAATGTTCATAAATATAAAATTCCATTCAATGCTGATAATTTTAAAATATTTCAAATTAAGAGAGGCTTAAGCCTAGAGGCAGAAAGGGAGGGTTGATTTGTCTTTGTATTAAGTGAATGGCTTAGGGTTACTGTCATAGCCTTAGGGCTATGAAATACAAACTATAGGTCTCAAGGTTTACAAACAAAGGGCTAAAATTTGTCAACTTTAATAATTCTAATTGGATAAATTCTGTAAATACCTACATACGCATGTTCTATTTACAAACAGCACAATGTCACATTTTCTGCACAGTTCTTATGATAAATGCTAACCTGGGATAATATTGCTGTTGATTACATTTTGATACCCCACGTCTCTTAGAATTTTCTCTGCTTTGTTTGTCAAAATGCATCATCTACAGACTGTACGGGGGTAAAAAGTTTGAATTATCAAGAGTAAAAAGAAATTCCTTTGAACGAACATATCAGGTTTTTTTTTTTTTACAAAAATGGTATTAAAGCGTTGTGTTTATCTAAATTATTCATAACTCCGAAGTGACAGTATTACAATACATGAAAAGGATTCATAAACAGTTAAACAAATCTTTGGCTAGATATACATTCCTTATTTAAGGCAAGAAAGATTAAAAGAAAGTAAAAAAACTAGTGGGGAAAAATCAGAGGGAGAGACGAAAGGACAGGAGCAAAGAAAACATAGAATAAAGGGTGGGGTTTTCTTTAGAGATAAAGACTGGTGAATGACTTTTAGCACACTGCTTCAAGCTAAATAGTGGTTTGATTAGGTGTCCTTCAAAGTAAATCCAGACAGCTGAATACGTGCCCTGTTAAGAGTTGATACAGTCAAAGGAAAAGAAAACAAAGGAAAGCAAAAAATTAAAGAGTACAGCTGTGATATATTGCCTGTGATATACATCAGTTTAACATAGGATGTTGAAAGGCAAAAAACCGACTTGTCTAATTTTACTACATAAAACATGGAAATCTGTTTTAAAAATATCAATAATAGACAAATAGATATAAGATCAATATTAGACAGGGAAATAGATAGCTAGATAGAAATTGGAATAGATTTTGGATTGAATGAATGATAGAGAGATAGATATTAGTCACATTATTATATCCTGGATGGATGCACTAATATTAGATAGATAGATATTAGGTTAATATGATACATATATATATCTATATGTATTATATATATATATATAGATGATAGATAGATAGATATTTAAGAGGTCAATGTGATACATATTATATATATACACTATATTGCCAAAAGTATTCGCTCACTCATCCAAATAATCAGAATCAGTTGTTCCAATCACTTCCATGGCCACAGGTGTATAAAATCAAGCCCCTAGGCATGCAGACTGTTTTTACAAACATTTGTGAAAAAATGGGTCGCTCTCAGGAGCTCAGTGAATTCCAGCGTGGAACTGTGATAGGATGCCACCTGTGCAACAAATCCAGTCGTGAAATTTCCTCACTCCTATATATTCTACAGTCAACTGTCAGCTGTATTATAAGAACGTGGAAGTGTTTGTGAACGACAGCAACTCAGCCACGAAGTGGTAGGCCACGTAAACTGACGGAGCGGGGTCTGCGGATGCTGAGGCGCATAGTGCGAAGAGGTCGCCAACTTTCTGAAGAGTCAATCGCTACAGACCACCAAACTTCATGTTGCCTTCAGATTAGCTCAAGAACAGTGCACAGAGAGCTTCATGGAATGGGTTTCCATGGCCGAGCAGCTGCACCCAAGCCAAACATCACCAAGTGCAATGCAAAGCGTCGGATGCAGTGGTATAAAGCACTCCGCCACTGGACTCTAGAGCAGTGGAGACAAATTCTCTGGAGTGACAAATCACGTTTCTCCATCTGGCAATCTGATGGACAAGTCTGGGTTTGGCAGTTTCCAGGAGAACGGTACTTGTCTGACTGCATTGTGCCAAGTGTAAAGTTTGGTGGAGGGGGATTATAGTGTGGGGTTGATTTTCAGGAGCTGGGCTTGGCCCCTTAGTTCCAGTGAAAGGAACTCTGAATGCTTCTGCATACCAAGACATTTTGGACAATTCCATGCTCCCAACTTTGTGGGAACAGTTTGGAGCTGGCCCCTTCCTCTTCCAACATGACTGTGCACAAAGCAAGGTCCATAAAGACATGGATGACAGAGTCTGGTGTGGATGAACTTGACAGGCCTGCACAGAGTCCTGACCTCAACCCGATAGAACACCTTTGGGAAGAATTAGAGTGGAGACTGAGAGCCAGGCCTTCTCGTCCAACATCAGTGTGTGACCTCACAAATGCGCTTCTGGAAGAATGGTCAAAAATTCACATAAACACACTCCTAAACCTTGTGGACAGCCTTCCCAGAAGAGTTGAAGCTGTTATAGCTGCAAAGGGTGGACCAACGTCATATTGAACCCTACGGATTAGGAATGGGATGTCCCGTAAATTCATATGCGAGTCAAGGCAGGTGAGCTAATACTTTTGGCAATATAGTAATATATATATATATATATATGTTTATAATTTTACAACTTCGGCGCTGTTTCGGAAGTAGAAGTTTGCTGAGCTCATTTTGACCGTTTTTAAGTCCCGTATTATTATACCACCCAGACAAATTATAAATCGTTCTTTCCGGCAGACTCGGCACATTAATAATATATCATTATTATATGTATATGTCATGCCCTGCCAAAATGCTATAACAAAAAATGTAAAACAAAGTAAAAAAAATTTGAATTTTCAATAAAATTTCAATCTTCCACAGTGTGTAAAGTATTTTTTTTTTCAATTTTATTATCCGAGCCTTTGCGGTCATATGCTATGGGCAGACTTGTTAAAAAAATTAGAACGGGGAACCCATTTTTGTTTTGGGGAGAAATTGCTTGATTTTAGCTAAATGCCCCCAAAAAAAAAATCATTAGTGAAGCATCATTGTTCACATTATAATTGAAATGTGAACAATAGTGCTGCATTAAAAAAAAAACGTTTTTATTTTTTCTTATTTAATTAATTATTTTAAATTATTTTTATTTTTTAATTTCTTACACTCTTCTTTTACTTTAACATGGTCCTGTTTGATATCATTGGAAAGGCCATGCTCTGGCCTTTCCAGCAATATCATACATGACCCCCTAGCTGCCACCGATCAGGAGATAGGGGGGTTCTTTGAATCCCTTTATCTCCTCTATGGGATTTCCATAGGAAATCCCTTTGCAGCTAGGGGGTTCCCCGGTTAACTGACATCATGGCGCGATGAGTCAGTTGACATGGGGGGAACCCAGAGGTGGGGGCTGCCATCCAAGATGGCGGCCCCCACCGGAAAAAGGCCACGGTCTTGCACCGATTGGTGCCAGGCCGCGACCTGGCAACTAAGCGGTTAGCCCCCTACATCGCTGGAAAGGTCAGGCCACAGCTTCCTAGTCCCCGGCGATGGGGAGATAGAGGGATCCAAAGGATCCCCCCTCCCCTTCAGGCGCTTCCCCTGCTCCGGCGCCCCCGGCGCGATGACGTCAGTGCGCCGGAGGAGTAAACCCTGACGATCTGACTCCATGGGACTCAGATCAGCGAGGGAGCCGCCGGAGGAGGTGAGTATCTGCCGAGGGGGGCTGCATACGCCGCGAACATACCATTACGTCCTGCGGCGTCAAAGCCCGCCTAATGCAGGACGTAATGGTACGTCCTGCGGTGTTAAGGGGATAAATAAATGGCAACTGAAAGTATAAAATCACATTCTACCTTTTTATCAGAAATCACGCTAGGGGAATAACTGTGTTTTTTTTGTGTTAGCCATTTCAACGGATTAATATTCATTGCAACAAAGATTGGCCCCTATTACATTCTTCGTGCAATTTCGTTTGCATTGTGCAAATTTTTTTGCGTGCATCGTCCAGCGTTATCACGTGAAAATTAACATGGTATTACAATCCAAACGCATTTTCTCATCCGTCAAAAAATAACGTTCGTAAAAATGAGGCGCAAAACGAAGTGTAATACACGCGCAGTAATGTTGCGCATGTAAATCAGTGTGTGGACTGTTTTTTTCGCGGGATTCAGCCAATCAGAATTAAGAACCTTAATTGACATCAATTTACTTTCATTGACTCACTTAAGTTTTTGCGCCTGTCAAAGTAAATCTGAGTATACTGTACATGCTGCAGCAATAAAAAAAATATGCACAAATTCACAATTTTTTTGTTTGGGTATGTGTAGAATGTGTAACTGTACTGTGCTGTATTTTTTTTTTTCCTGCTGGTGTTTTTCGTTTAGGCCAGAACGTTCCGATTTGCAGTTACTGCCAGCTTTTCAAAGACGTTAAAATTATGCGCGCAAACGTCGTTCATAAAAAAATGCGCATCGATTGAAATACCACCCGCGTACCAGCGCACGAACGAATGCGCATCGATTGAAATACCATCCGAGTACCAGCGCACGAACGAATTTGCGCTCACAATGTTAAGTATAGGACGCTCACAGTTCATCACGCTCACGTAGGTCCATCCGCGTTAAACGATAACGTGTAATGAATGTGTAACTATACTGTGCTGTATTTTTCGTTGAAGCCAAAACGTTCCGATTTGCAGTTACCACCAGCTTTTCAAAGACGTTAAAAAAATGCATGCAAACGTCGTTCGTAAAAAGTTGCACGAAGATTGTAATACCATCCGCATATCAGCGCATTTTTTTTTTGAGAAAGGATTTTACCAGGAAGGATACATTGAGATTTCTCTCGTTTTCAAGTATGTCCTGGGTGGCGAGTATGTACTGTTAGGTGTCTTGCCCAAGGACACTTACTGGATAGGATGCTCGCTGGGATCGAGCCCATGACTCCACAGGCTCTCTCCATGCAGAGCGGTGATGTTACCTCTACTCCACCCAGCCGGTACATTTGAGCTTACAATGTTAAGTATGGGATGCGCGCACAAAATTTTGTTCACGCAGGGTCACTCGCGTTAAACGTTAACACGCAAAACACACTACGCGAAGAATGTAATAGGGGCCATAGATGGGAGGCTTTGATGTACAAAGCAAAGTTGTGGGACATAGCATTTCAATGGCTGATTTGTTAATGAGCAATCTCTTAGACATTCTTTGGTTTTAATTTTATAATATATTCTTGAGTAGTAGTAAAATGTTTCTCCAATGACTAATTAAATGACTCAGTGAGAATGCATGTTCCTCCTGTGTAATATTTCTTTGTAAGAGTAAACATGTATAATCCCATCCTCCTTCTGTAGATATGATTTATCTTAAAGTCCCATCCCTGTAAATGGCTACAGTGACACAGTTTTTCTAATATTCCTCTGTGTCTACTGAAATCCTTTGGACAATATACTTGAAAAAATTCTAACTGCAATGCAATGTAACTCTTTATGTACTGCTTGATTAATAAATCATTGTCTCTTGAGCTAAGGCAAATCCACTCAAGCTAACAATGGGTCACTGCAACACTGTCCATTCCCTTTTGGGGCATGATATTTGAAGTGAAAATAATTGGTGATTGTTTCATTGACACTCACAATGTGCAGTCTTTTAAAATATCTTTTATGCACACAGTCAGAGTAACCTACATAATGTAATGCCATGTGTTACAGAGGTTCAGATGCAAGTAGCCAGTATTTTGTCCATCAAATTCATAGACTGCTAACCACAGTCAAATGAAATTACAGGGCCACTACCATCACAAAATGAAATATACTTATTTTGTTTATTTTATGTGGCTGATAGCTCACATATACTTTGTTTTTCTCAAGCAAAAGTAATATCTCAGACATGGTGACTCTGGCTGACCCCCAGAGGACAGAAAAAAAGCCATAAATTCACCCAGGAGGAAAAATTACATCATACCAATAAGGATCTGTTGGTGTCCTCCAAGGGACATGTGAAAGGACCCATGAGCAGGATGCTGTCAATGCATGTAACATGCTCAAATGCACCATTGATGTAATGAAGAGTAGGTGGACGATTGGCAGTGTCGAGTGAAGGCAAAAATGTGCAAGTAACAAAGCGAGCTTGTGCTTCAGATGACTTAACTACCAACCTCAACCCTTTCCATAAAACAACAAGGAGTTCCTCTGATCGGATTTACTTAGCTCTACCACCGCGGTAGAAATTCCTGGTGGTAGTGACTTCGTCCATCCTCCTATTTAGTGAAAATATGAAATGTCACCTTGTGATATTTACTTTAAATATTAGGTGAAATGTGTTCTGTGTTAGGCTGGGGTCAGACGAGCGCAGTTATCACGTCCGTGTTGCCGCACATTTGTACGTCCGTGGCAGCATAGCATTCTGACCAATGGAGCCCCACACACGAAGTACGCCTGCACGGAAGTGCGGATGCATGGCGGACGTGGCAAACGGACGCAGGTTAGGCAAGAACATAAAACTGCTAGAACGGATGTGCGGAGTGCGCCACGTTTGCAACATCCGCATAGCTTTGTGTGTGAGGGATGGAACATGGTCAGACGGACTGCATTTATACGTCCAGTATTTTTGACGGACAAAATGTTTTTTTCATTTTAATTTATTTTCCCTCCTACATCTGTCAAAAATAACGTCAGTCACAAAAACGGACTGTGTGGCCACTACTGCGTCTTCTGTCAAAAAGTGCGTCCGTACTGCACGGGAGCACAGTCCATAGAAAATGCGCTCGTCTGACCCTAGCCTTAGATGTTAAATATTTAAGTATTGCATAGTTTGGGATATTTGTAGCCATAAGCTTTGTAAATAGTCAGTGCTGGAGATTACTTAGTTATCAGTGAGTTAGATGTAAAAGTCAGACCCCACTTTTATACCCCCCCCCCTCCAGTTCACTTACAACATTGTAATAGATATTCACTTTTTTTTAAAAAAAATCTTATAACATTCTGGAAGGAGATGACGTATACATATAATAATGATATACAGTATTCCCCCGCATATTCGCGGTTCGGTAATCGCGGACTCAGTCATTCGCGGATTTTGCCGCTTACCACGTGGTAGCAGCATCCCGGTGTGTCATCTATGGTTCCTTATTGAATATTGTTCAAAGGAGCCCTCGGCAAAGAACGGAACTCCACCTCCCCAGGCTCCAACACATCAGCGCCTCCCAAACACACCCTTTGTGCAGCCCCCTGATGTGTTAGAGCCTGGGGAGGTGGAGTTCCGATCTTTGCCGAGGGCTCCTTTGAACAATATTCAATAAGGAACCATATAGGACACAACACCCCGGCAGAGAAGCTGCTCCTGTGCGTCTCCGGGCGCACGATCGTGGCCAGGGCATTCCCTTCTCTCGGCATCATTACGAGAGAGGAGATGCCGAGCCTCCTGGATCCCCGGACCACGCTTGCAGGGGTGCACAAGAGTCTCGGCATCTCTGAACGATGCCGAGAGAGGAGAATGCCCTGGCCACGATCGTGAGCCCGGAGACGCACAGGAGCAGCTTCTCTGCGGGGTCTAAAGGTCTGGAGATGTACAGGAGCAGCCATTCTGCCAGGAGGACAGCGGCTCCTGGGTCCTAATGCCGCATGGCTGTGCTTTTTTTTAGCACAGCCACAATTTCGCGGTTTTTCAAAATTCGCGGGGGTTGTTGGAGCGTAACCCCCGCGAATTTCGGGGGATTACTGTATTATGAATCTGCCTTGTCTGCCGTAAAAATGTATATATAATTTGTCAGGGTCCTACAATAAAACATGACTTCAAATCGTGTTTAAACATGATGAGCACAAAACAGTAAAAATGATCGCTGCACACAGAGGTGAAATGACTCAGCAGTGAAGGGGTTAAAGGAGCCCTGTGACTGCTGGTAGGTTGGCTCCCCACTGGTGGCCTCTTTTTCGATATTGGGATGAAGAAATGAGACACATACAAAATGGACCATATTACATTCATAATGCTAACGTTAGCTCTCACCTGTCTGAGCATTACCCTTAGCTCTGGTTGCCCTAGCGCAGGCGAACCATATTACAATCCGATTGCTAACAGGTTAAAAAACCCATTAGGGATTCGGATCTTGCGCTGTTCTGCGCGAGGTTACTGTACTTTGCGCTCCCTATGCTTAACATGTGGAGGGCAAAGTGTTAATTAGCGATAGGATTACAAAGTCCTAACGCTAATTATGCCAAGCTGTGGTTAACTCGAAAGTTAACCACAGCTAGGCCCTGGTGCTAACTGATTCTGCATCAGCTGAAACCCCCCCACCCAAAATTAGATACTCACCTCCCATCCCTTGGCTAGAGCAGAGGCTGCGTAATGCAATAGCCTTGCTGAAAGCAGTTTCTCTAAGACAGAGGTATTAACCCTTTACTAAGGCAGAGGTGATAACTCTTTATAAGTCTCCTTACAGTTACGAAAATATTTTACTCTATTTGTGTCACTGCATGCATCCATTTTGTGATATGTTGTGTTGTAAACTGCCACCACACTGTGGGCTCTATTACATTCCTTGCGCAAACGTTAAAGCGTGCGCAAAAATGCATTAACACGAGGGGAAAAACCCTACGCTCAGAATGTCGTATTACAATGTCCGCACAAGAAATGCACATTAACGTCTACCGCTGGTGAATCTGCGCGAACCCTTTGCGAGCGTAAGTTATGTTGCGCATCATATACTTAACATTGTGAGCGCAAATGTGTTTGTGCGCTGGTACGTGAATGGTATTACAATCTATGCGCAAATTTTAACGGACAACGTTTGCGCGCATAATTTTAACGTCTTTGAAAAGCCGGTGGTAAAGGCAAGTCTGAACGTCCTGGCCAAACCCAAATACACCAGCCCAAAATAAAAATACAGCAAAGTATAGTTACACATTCTACACATACCCAAACTATAAAATTGAGACGTTGTGCGTGTTTTTATTATTGCTGCTGCATACATACTCAGATTGATTTTGACAGGTGCAAAAACTGAACGGGAGACAATTGTGGTTCTTAATTCTGATTGGCTGAATCGCGTGAAAAAACAGTCCACCCACCGAATTCTGCGCGCAGCGTTAATGTGCTCGCGTTTTTGCGCTCGTTATTTTTTGACGGATGAAAAATGCGCTCGGATTGTAATGCCAGCGTTAATTTACACGCATTAACGTTAAAAACAATTGCGCTGCGCAAGCTTTTTTGCGCAAAGAATGTAATAGAGCCCTGTATCTTTACATCACTTCATCCTCGCCATATGGCATTGAGCATAGAATGGAGTGAATGGGTCTGTAGCAGTGATGTACGGTGAGGTCAGTGGCTGAGGAGGCGCTGGCTAGTATCAGAGCCAGATATACACAGGTAACGTAGGTTCAGCTTCAGTGCTCCTCAGCACCTGGCTGTTCAGTGCTCCCCAGGATCTGGCTGCTCTTGGTGCTCCCCAGGATCTGGCTGCTCTCATTGCTCCCCAGGATCTGGCTGTTCAGTGCTCCCCAGAAACTGACTGCTCTCAGTGCTCTCCAGGAACTGGCTGCTCTCAGTGCACCCCAGGATCTGGATGTTCAGTGCTCTCCAGGAACTGGCTGCTCTCAGTGCACCCCAGGATCTGGATGTTCAGTGCTCCCCAGGAACTGGCTGCTCCCAGTGTTCCTCGGGAACTGGCTGTTCAGTGATCCCCAGGATCTGACTGTTCTCAGTGCTCACCAGGATCTGGTTGCTCTCAGTGTTTACTAGCATCTGGCTGCTCTCAATGCTCCCCAGGAACTGGCTGCTCTCGGTGCTCCCAGGATCTGACTGCTCTCAGTGCTCCCCAGGACCTGGCTGCTCTCAGTGCTCCACCAGGAACTGGCTGCTGTAAGTGCTCCCCAGGATCTGGCTGCTCTCAGTGCTCCCCAGGATCTGGCTGCTCTCAGTGCTTACCAAGATCTCGCTGCTCTCCAGGGTCTGGCTGCTCTCAGTGCTCTTCAGGGTCTGGCTGCTCTCAGCACTCTCCAGGATGTGGTTGTCAGCTCCACTCCAGGCACACAGTCCCGCGGCACACCCCCATGACTGACAATGACAGTCACATGACTGTCCTGTGTCAATCATTGCATGGGAGGCCAGCATTCTATGGAGGCATTTTTTGAATGGCTTGAGACCGACCAGTGGTGCTTTCCCATTGGTCCAAGCCATTCCATTGCTCTCAGTGCCTCACCTGCCACCCCTGACAGCACTTCCCTGGTCTGTAGTCAAGGAAACAGTCTCACATCATTGTATTGTGGGTTGTATTCAAAAGAAATCACCAAGGGGTAGATTTGAAGTCTTTTAAACTCCTCGTCTTATGTCATTCAGCTACCAACTCTTATCTCAAGTAACATACACCACTTGATAGCCCCCTGCAGCCATATCTAAACATTACCTCCTCCAACCCATTGACTGTTAAATACTGTAGAAGTTAAATCACAGCTCTAAAGTAAAACTCACTTTAAGACTTTGGTAAATGTTGTATCATGGGAAAAATTCACAAAACTTGAGATAAACACCTAACTTTATTTTTCCTTTTTAAGTGCAATTACTTCAAACAAAGAAAAAAAAAACATCAGTATCAGGGTTATTCAAAGAGATCCGAATGGCTGGAGAAAGGTAACCGAACGCTGAAAATCAGCGTTCGGTTACCTTTCTTGGCCATTCGGCTATCCAGAGAGCAGGCAATACGCCAAATCCTGGCAAATTGCCTGCACATTCAGTGCCTGTTCGAGGGCAGTGAAATCCCCATAAAAAAGCACTGCTTCGGCTATTCAGAGAACACAAACCAGCAGTGAAAGGTTCCCGAATTGCCCTGCCATTCGGTGGTTTCATGTGGCAGATTTATTCAGGAGAATCCCATAGGCTGCAATGTTAAAAATATTCCCGTTTTAATGCAATATCTAATAAACCGTTCATTATAATATTCTGCAGTAAAGAGTCTCTTTATTTATAGATCTTTTTTGGATATTTTAAGCATTTTTCTGGATTTTTTTAACCACTTCGCTGTGGCGGACGCGCTCAGCGCGTCCAACCGCATGTCACGTTCCATGCGGTGGACGCGCTGAGCGCGTCCTGCTTTTGGGGTCAGCGTTCGGCCGGGTTCCGGCCGATCGCTGGCCCCCCCGGTGCGGGCTGACATCCTCGATGTCAGCCCAGCATCCGGAACTGCCGCCGGAGTAATTAGGTGTCATCGCGGGGGCGCGATGACACCTAATTCAGGCACCCCCCTGAAAAAAAAAAAATTACAAATAAAAATAAAAAAATATTTAAAAAGAAAATTATAAAAAAAAAAATAAACAAGTTTTTTTTCTTTTTTTTGGTTTGTTAATGCAGCAATATTGTTCCCATTTCAATTATAATGTGAACAATGATGCTGCACTAACGATATTTGTATGCGGTGCGTTTGTTAAAAATCGTGTAATTTCCCCCAAAAAAAAATGTAACGAGACCCCATCTCTAATTTTTTTAACAAGCGCACCCCATACAAAATATAACCGCAATTGCTTGCATGTTAAAATGTGAAAAAAAACCACTTTACACATTGTAAATTATTGAAAAATCATATTTTATTGCATTTTTTGTTATAATATACAGACAGGTCATGACGTATACATATAATAATGACATATTATGAATCTGCCGAGTCTGACGGAAAGAACGATATATCATATGTCTGGGTCATATACTAAAATAAGCCTTCAAAACACGTTTAAACATGATGAGCAAAACCGGTAAAAATGACCTCAGCACAGGGGCGGGAAAAGCCTCAGCAGCGAAAGGGTTAAAAAGTCCGATATTTTTTTTTTAAGTTGACTTATTTTTTCTGTAACAGCCCTTTTTAGTATCATTCATTGGATCTTATATGTAAATTTCAGACATTTTCGCTCAGTAGTTTTTTTGCAAACAGCGTTTCACTTTTCAAACATTCAAGCAAACTGTTTTCCTAATTTATTCACTTCACTCGTCTGCGGTATCGGCTTTTTCCGGAGGCTGCACTGCGTGTGATCGGCTCCTGCTCTGGTTTATCCGGGGTCTTCAGCGGGTTAATCCAGATGTTTTTGCGGGTTTCGACGTGCATTCGCTGGGTTTTTGCGGTGACTTTTCGTCGGGTTTGCGGCAGCTTTTCCCTGCACTCCGACGGCCCTGTGGTGCTTGCTGAATACACCGCAGGGTCGCCGAAATGGGATTGCCGAATCGGCCCAAATTGAAGAGAACGAAAAGTCACCGAACATGCGGTGACTTTTCGATTCTCTTTGAATAACCCTGTATGTGTTTTATACGTTTTTTTTTATTGCACAAGAATACTAGTTGCAGCTTATATAAGTGGTAGTGTGCCTTGAACAGGAAACTGAGGAGCGGTTTAATGTATTTTTCTTTTACATCTGGAACTATTGGTAGTTCTAAAGTGATAGCAGAAGTCAATGTACTTAAAATGGAAGTGCAAAGGGTGAGAATCTAAGGACATACAATGCAATGTCCTGAAATAATATTCAGTGAACTTTATTTTTGGCAGTGAGCTTCATAATAATCTACATTAAACATATCAACATGTTAAAATGATACTTTGTTCTATAGGACTATGAACCACTCTAAATAATGTTGGATTGTGAGAGATTTTACCAGTTTACATGATGAACTCTGAGAGTAACAGTTCGGTGCCTCGACTTAACAAGTTGTTTACGAAACTTCCCAAAAAACTGTAGACTTAAAGGGTTATTCCAGTAGTCTACAGTTTTACTTTAACTATATTTTATCTACGTCCAAACTGCACCGAGATTCTATTAAATATTTTACTTTCCAAAAACATACATATTTTTAAAAAACAAATCTTTTTAAAGTAAAAAATGGAGACGCCGTATATACTCGGGTATAAGCCGACCCGTGTATAAGCCGACCCCCCTACTTTTCCCCAAAAAACCTGTGAAAACTTATTGACTCACATATAAGCCTAAATGGGATATTGCCCCAGCTCTCACATGGATATGCCCCAGCTCAAACAATGGATTTGCCCCAGCTCAAACAATGGATTTGCCCCAGCTCATGGATTTGCCCCAGCTCATGGATATGCCCCACTCATGGATATGCCCCAGCTCATGGATTTGCCCCAGATCATGGATATGCCCCAGCTCATGGATTTGCCCCAGCACATGGATTTGCCCCAGCTCATGGATTTGCCCCAGCTCATGGATTTGCCCCAGCTCATGGATTTGCCCCAGCTCATGGATTTGCCCCCAGCTCATGGATTTGCCCCAGCTCATGGATTTGCCCCAGCTCTCACCTGGATATTGCCCCAGCGGCAGCCAGCTCTCACATGGATACTTGCCCCAGCTCCGGATCCAGCAGGGGTTGAGGGGGCCCAGATGCCGGGCAGCAGGAGTGCCTGCCCAGTCCTGAACAGTGTGAGTCCGTCCGTGTTGAAGGGGATGCGGCTGCGTGCGTGCGCAGGTCACGCGGTCCGGCCAGTCAGGTGGTACAGAGACTCAGTACCACCTGATTAGCCGGACCACGTGACCGGCTGTGCCTGCACGCAGCCGCATCCCCTTCAACACGGACGGACTCACGTATAAGCCGAATCGCGGTTTTTTGACTCAAAATCTGAGTCAAAAAACTCGGCTTATACGCGAGTATATACGGTAGTTAATCTTTAGGCCCTGTTCACACCTGGGTGTTTTACAGCGCTGTCTTGCGCGTTGTAAAACGCCCAAACACGGAAATCCCATGATTTCCTATGGGGCCCGTTCAAACCTGGACATTTTACAGCGCCCAGGTTTGAACGGGCCATACGCCCAAAGAAGTACAGCAGCTTCTTTGGGGCTTATTGCAGCACGTTCACGGCCATAGACTGCAGCGTGAACGTGCTTCAATGCGTGTTCGCGCGTTTTTCACGTTTGCTCGATACGCGCACCAAAACCGCGCATTTGAAAAACGCTGAGGTGTGAACCCAGCGGTAGTGTTTCACAGCTGCGTTCTATCTGTTGTTATGTCTCTTGTTTGTGTACTCTGATAGTAATGTTGACCTGACTGCACCTAAGAGAATAAACTGTCACCCCCTGCTGTGAACATGGGAGTCAAGGATCAGACAGGAGGAGCTGCTCCTCAAAGGAACTCAATGGAATTCCTACGAAATCAATGGAAATAGTTGTGTGCTCTTGGACCCAGTGAGACCAGTCATAACAATACCATTTAGTAGAGAAGGAGTGTACAACTCACACCAGAAATTGCAAAGTGACTTTTACTAAGGTGTGCCTGGTACCCACTTTCTCTACTACAAGGATCACACAGTTGACCACCACGGTCAACTGTTTATGCAGCAGATGATGTCTGCTGCATAAACAGAGTTAATGCCCTGTAGGGAGAAAATATTTAAAGTGTTTTAATTGTTTAAATGTATATTTAACCAGGCTAGATTTCTTCATAATCCAATAAAATAGTCCTTTCTAGACATGATTTGGAAATCTTCCAAATTATCGGCAATTCGGCAATTTGGATCAATCCAAGTCATAAAATGGCGATGTCCAAACGGAATTGGTTTCCATTTAATAAAATACAAATCAATTACAATTTTTACAATTATAATCGACCAGGATTTAATATGAATAGTAAACATTTAGAAGAAAAATATGGTAGCCCTAACCCTAGCCCTAACCTATACCATAGTATACGACCGAAGGAACGGTGTGGTAAATCAACGCCGTAATATTAAAGAAACCTTGAATACTATATAAATTGATCAAAACAAATACTGCAAAACTGCCGAACGCATCTGAAAAATGCCCAAAAAATATCTGAAAAAAGCCACCGAACCAGGCGCCGGAAAAGCAGACAAGCCAACTAATGGTTGAAAAAAAGAAAGAAACTTTTTAAAGCTGATTGCGAAAAAACTACTGCACGAAAATGCCTGGAATTAATATATAAGGTCCTGAATAATAATAAAAAGGTCTGTTACAGAAAAAAATGCTATTTTTTTTTAAAAAACCCAGAAAAAACAATATCTCATAAAAATGGGAAATATTTTTTGCATTGAAACCTATAGGATTTTCCTGATTAAATCTGTCGAATGAAACCACCGAAATCAGGGCATTTCACTAACATTTCTCTGCTGTTCGGTGTTCTCTGAATAGATTAACCATTACTTCTCTATGTGGAATTTTGCTGCAGCTGAAGATCACTGTATTTTGCTGGCAATTCACCAATATCTGGCGACCTGTCAGCTTTTTGTGTAGCCGAATGGCTCCAAAATTGCACTGTATAGAGAAATCCACCATACGGTGCAATTACGTAGCCAATTCGACTCTCTTAGAATAAGCGCTTTGGTGAACAGACTTGTCAGTGGTCTTTAGGATTGCAAAGAACTTCGAGATTTTTGACCACAATATTCCAATTTTAGGGGGAGGTTAATACTTGGGTATTCAATAAGATTGACTGTTATGCCCTCCAATTTGCAGTTCTCCCAAATTTCATCACTTTAAATGTTATGGAATAACATTGTAGTTTCACAGAAGTTCACCATAGTTGCTCAAGTGGTAAAAATCACCCATGGTCCAACTACAGTGACGTTGCTGCGAAGAACAGTGGAAACGTTGCAAAATGGTACCACTGTTAGGCCAGTGTTACACAAGCGTTTCTCAGAGCAGAAGGAACGTCCATGAGAGTGGACGTTCCTTCCACTGTGAAAACCCGTGTGGCCACCTCATAGTGCGCTCAGCGCTGCAAGGCTCGATCTGCCTATGGAGGATTGCGCTTTCCAACCTGTCGAACTTGCACGGTGGCGTTTCAATGGGGAGGATTTCAGCACATCCGCTGTAGCGCGCGCAATCCGTGCGCATGCTACAGGGTGTGGACGACCAGTCGAAACGTCACAACGCTGCGACGTTGGAAGGCACGTCAGTACGGTCGCACATTGTGCGCTCGTCTGTTCTATTTCCTATTTGCTCTTTGCCCATTGTTATTTGCAACTACAATCAATATAGAGTACTTTTAAAGTCATTGAGCATCTGTGGAAACAATGGCAAAAACAATGCTAACATGAGACGATAACAATTTTTGGAAACACACTGACAACAACACTTAAAAGTAGGCTGACAGATTCGCCAGAAATAAGGGTGGAGGCTATGTGAACTAAACATCCCAGAATAGTAAATTCACCATAGTTGATCCATTGTATTTCGCCAAAGTAAATCCATCATTATTTAAGTAACACAACAGTGCTTCATGAATAAACCAGATGTTTTGGAACTACATTTCTCATGAGTCTCAGCCAACCTAATGAGTGGCTGAACTGCATGGGAGAGGTAGTACCAAAACATCTGAAGGGCCAAGGTTGCTGACCCCTACTTTACTGAGTAAAGTGCTTTATTCATTCTCAAAGCTTTGCTGTAGCTGGTTCACCTGCTTTTTTTTTTTTACAGTAAGCAGATCTTCTACTGAATGAATCCAAGATAAGAACCCTTCAACCTTATTTACATTTCTTTTGTTTCACCCGGGTGACATAGATCTCTACAACTTTGCCCTTAAAGAAAATCAAGGTTGTATCTATGCTTTCAATTTGAACCGTAATGTAATTTCTGATCTACACGAGAGAGATCTTATCTTTTCATTACGGCAATTTATTTTAAAGCGGGTCACTAATGTTATTTATTTATTCCGTGCTGTACAGATGTCCTGTTTGGCTATGCTAATGATTCTCCCACAGTGCCCCCTAACCATTTTTATTTCTTTGATCGATATTCGGGAAGCTGCTGGAAGCCGCAGGCAGCGTAACATATTTTTACAGTGACTCTTCCAAGGAGATAAATTACAATTTTATTAAAATTTCCTGGAATCTGATTAAGATTTGTGTGACACAAAGGGCCGGTGTATTTGTATGTTCATGTAATGTTTACCTATGTACGTGTATGTGCTAGCAAGCATTCACTATCAATATGCTGAGGACTTCATCCTTCAATAACCAATGCATCGCTGTAGGCTTTCTACGACGGTCCATCACTTGCAAAACTGCATGCAGAATGGATAGATTTTGCTTATTGCCCCCCCCCCCACACACACTTTTGATTCCAAACTACAGTTTGTGGATGTTTCTTATTTGGTTCATGATAAAGAGTATAACTAAAGACTGTCTGTGATTATTGACAGTTTGTAAGTAATATTCTATATGTGCTCACCTTAAATATATGGACATGGGGTTATTTATCTATTTATATATCATCTATCTTTACTGATATATATCTATTTGGATCTATATATCTTGATCTACATATATCTTGATCTGTATCTATATTGATCTATATCTATCATTCTGGATCTATATCTATATTGATCTATATCCATCTATCTTGATCTATAGCTATCGTGATCTATAGCTATCTTGATCTATATCGATCTATCTTGATCTATAGCTATCTTGATCTATATCTATCTATCTTGATCTATAGCTATCTTGATCTATATCGATCTATCTTGATCTATAGCTATCTTGATCTATATCTATCTATCTTGATCTATGGCTATCTTGATCTATATCTATCTATCTTGATCTATAGCTATCTTGATCAATTTCTATCTATCTTGATCTATAGCTATCATCTTTCTTCAAATATCTATATATATCATTGATCATATGATCTACCTATATTTAGCCCTATTATCTATCTTTATATGTCATCTATCTCTTTAGCATCTATGTTGATCTATATCTATCTAGCAACATATATCTATATGTATCATCCATCATATAATCGATCTATCTATCTATTTTGCTCTATTATCTATCTTTATATGTTACCTATCTATTTAGCGCTATTATCTATCTTCATATGTCATCTATCTATCTATTAAGCTCTATTATCTATCTTCATATGTCATCTATCTATCTATCTATTTAGCATCTATGTTGATCTATGTCTATCTTATGAACTATATAGCTGTCTGTCTGGCTGGCTGGTTGGCTATCGATCCTTGTATCTGGATATCTATTTATTTTTCCATTGTTCTCGCTCTATTTTATCTCTTTTGCTCGTCTATCACATAGGTTTATAAGATCAGCGTTGTGGAATGTCTTGACGCTTAATAAAAAATAAATAATAATAATAATAATAATATAGGGGTCGTCACGCAGCGTGTGACATACGTCTATGTCTATTAATGTATGTTGTTATGTTTTTTTGGAATGGAGGAAGCAAACTGACTATTCATAGGAGGATGCCAGGTAGACACACTGTTTTGGTGATTTGAGAGGGAAATTAGTCCTTTATAACTGGAAAAAAATGGTGATTTTGTTTGGGTTTCTAACAGAGGAAGCAGGATTACTGTTGGTGGGGAAGGCGATACTGACAGGTTGTTTTATTTGACATAGGGGGCTGGAGATGAGGTCTAACAGGGAGGTTGCTTTTTCTATTTAACAATGAAAAAAGGGAAGCTATAGCTATGCTGCTTTCTTTACTACAGATAGGAAGTATGGGCAATGATTTTGGTTGAAAAAAGAATGTAGAAATATTTGTTATTTTTGGTTTGTTACTTTTAGAAAGCAAAAGTCCTATGTTTGAGGGTGATGTGGAAAACTCTTATGGTTATTTATAATTATAATCTATTTATATTACATAAATAGTTACATAGACTTTCTGTGCAAAAGATTTGATGTATTTCTCCTCTTTGTTTTTAATAATAGTCATTTTTGGAGAGGACATGTTTTAAGAGAAAAGTGATACATTTGGTTTCTTAAGAAAAGCCGTGGATTTGCTGCAGGTTGTCCTGGAAGGATCCTGGGAGGATTTGGAGCAGAAAGTATATTATCATTATATGCTTGGGAAAATAACAATACAGCTGGCTATGAAAGGCCTAGGACAGCGCTGGGGAAGTAGAGTGAAAGTGATTCTTCAATGGAGAGACAAGTTGTTTTTATCCTGTAGTTAAAAAGTGGAAGTACTGGTTTTATGGAGACAGGAGAAGATAATGTAGGGAGTGTGATGCACAGCCAGTAATTATTATTAATAACCCAAGAACTAAGTGCAGTGTAGAACTTTAAGTAACCTTACTTAACCTCAACGTCTCAAAGTAGAAAGCATGATACAGGTTTGTCAACTATACAACTTCCCCAATAAAAGAAAGAAACTTTTAGAAGGAAATGCGCAATCTTGGACACACGTCAGCCTTTTCAAGTTTTGGTCATGTAAAAGGCTTTACGTAATTGGTGTTTTGGATGTGTACTCTTCTAACAATGTTGATAAGAATGCAGATAAAGTTGCACACAAAGGCAGGTAGAGATGAAGATACGAAGGTAGGTCAAATGATAGAGGGACAGACAGAAAAAGGTAACCAGACGGACTGACAGCTATCTGGTGCACCTGTAAACCCAATGAATTCGATCCATGGTGACCATTATACGGCAGACTTAGGTTGTCACTTTGTCGCACTGAAATGTCAATGCATGACTTATAAAATCACAACAACAAAAACAACAACAAAGAATGTTTGCACTCAATCCCTATATATATGGTGACTGCAATCAGAAAAACTGACATATTTTACAACCAGAAAAAACACAATATCAGGATACTATTCCTACTTAATGTGAAAAAAGGAGATGTTTTACTTCCATTCTTTGGCCAAAAAATGTTAAGCTCTCCTGCCATACCTCCAAGGCAAAACCTCATTATGCAAAACCTCTAATGCTTTAATGACCTATGCTTTTTTTTTCAATGTTAAACTTCCTTGCTTGGTCTGTCACTTAAATAAAAAAATATTTTATGTGCAATAGTGACTCTACCACACATATACAGGTACATGCTGATTTCCTAATGTTTATTCATCAATATTTTGTCACACAATTAACTCAATACAATCCTGTTAAAATACTGTATATAGATGATGTATAGTTTGAACTAGGACTTCTTGAGTGGAGTGATGGTGCCATAGATTCTCCAGGAAAGTGTCAGGAACCCTAGGGCAAATAGAGACACATAAATGCCCATGTCTGACTGGTTCCGCCATGACATGAACCTTGAGCTACCTCTTCCAGCAAGGCAGCTGCTCTGTGTGTCTTTTGGATTCCTGGATATTCCACTGCTGATTTTAATGGTAACTGCATCTATAGGAAGCCAAAGAAGCAACGTTATTCAACCATGCAGGAAAGCTTCTATCGAAGGTTGTTGCCTCAGAACTTACGTTTCAGCATAACAGTTCATTATCTCCATAGAAAACCCCAGCTCGACTTGCCTCCACTGAGAACCCCCAACTTGGCTTGCTTGCCTTTTTTCTAACAAGGATCTCTGCATACTTGTCTTGTCTCCACTGAGAACCCCAGTCTTACCTCATTCCTGATACCCAGTCTTACCCTTTTATGGTCCTCCTGCCTCATATATGAGTCCCCTTGTGAACTGTGTCTTGTCTTGCCCATCAATCCTGCCATGCCTATCATTCCTTCCGTGCCCTTCATTCCAGCCTTGCCCATCACTCCTGACTGCCCATCATTCCAACCATGCCCGTCCTTCTAGATCTGCCCATCACTCACGCCTTGCCTGTCGTTCCTGCATTGTTTCTACGTAACAGTATTCTCCTCATATCCTGAAGTGTCTCCTGTACTCAGTATGTTAACCCCCTGAGGCCTGGTATGCCTTGTAAATCCATGCATTTGGGCTGTTACCTGTCACTCACCCGCACACACCTCGACAGGAAGACAATAAAATGATGAAGAAATTTTAAATTTAAAATGAACCACGGGACATATTAAATAATTCTACCACCATAGAGTTGTGTCGCTAAGGGGGGTTATTCAGAGAGCACCGAACTTTCGGTGGTCTGCTGATTGGCGCCCTTCGGCAGGGTCAATTCGCCAACCCTGCGGTGAATTTGGCATTCACTGCAGGGTCCCCTAAATGCCCCGAAGGGATTACACAAATGCAGCTGAAGACCCGTCGAACAGACTGCCGAGTGCATCCGCAAACTGTCGAAACGCAGCCGATGATCCGCTGAACAGACCGCCGAACGCATCCACAAACCACCGAACGCAGCTGACTACCTGGACAGGCCATCAAACGTAGGAGAAAAAAGATGCTCAAGCTGCCGAGCAGGGCTAAAAAAACCAACAATTTTTAAAGGGTGTTTAAAACAAAAAAATGCATGAAAATAATAAATATCATCCTATGAATAATAATAAAAAGGTCTGTTACAGAATATAAAAAAAACACACATTATAAAAAAAATTGGAATCAAAAAATTTGCCTGAAAAAATCCAGAAAAATGCCTAAGAAATTCTAAAAAATAATTAATAGAAACACTTTTTGCTGCAAATGAAAAGAATAAACGGTTGAATAAAAAATAGTAAAACCAGGATTTGTTTTTGCATTGAAACCTATGGGATTCATCTATTTAAACCTATCAAATGAAACCACCGAAAATCTGGGCATTTCACCAACATTTCAGTACAGTTCAGCATCTCTGAATAGATTAACCATTTCTTCTCTGAGAAATTTCACTGCTGCCGAAGGTTACCGAATTGAAGCGATCTGAGGCGAATTGCACCATATTTCGCTGGCATTTCACCAAAATTTAGCGAATTGACAGCTTTCTGAATAGCCAAATTGCCATGAAATTGCAACGTACAGTCTTCGAATAGCAATCCTAAAGTGTTTCTGAAACATATAGCATGCTTTAACTATACATTCCAGTTTGAAAAAAACCATGTTCACCCCCTTTAATTTAAAACAGTGTGTCCACCCACAATACCATGTAACAATCCAATCACTTGATCACATGGGATATTGTGGACAAGTCTCAGATCCCTTGATCATAATTCATTAAAAAAATGAACTCTCTGAAACTACTGAGCAAGAACAAATACGGAATGTTAAGCGGATGAGGTGGGAAGTTACAGTCCACAGAACATTAAAGGCACATTAGCCCATAACCTTACCTTTCCCGTAACCTCACTAATCTCCTAACCCTAAATTCTATCTATTGTTATGTCAACACTATTATATTAATTAAGACAGGAGAAGGATGAGAGCGATACAGGAGCATGAAAATAGAGGCCTGAGACTCTTGTTTAATTCCAGATACCCACCAGAGATTAATCACATGCTCTTCTGGAAAGTAGGAAAGAGGTCCGAGGCGATATTTATTTATTTATTTATAAATAATTTTACCAGGAAGGATACATTGAGATTTCTCTCTTTTCAAGTATGTCCTGGGTTCAAGAACATTGAATTGTTACAGTTGTTACAGAAATACAGAAGTAATAAATGCAAGATATTAAAAACAAAACACAAATATACAGATTAACGCAGAAAATAAATCATAATTTCTTAAGGAAAAAAAAAGAGAGAGGTTTGTGAGGGTCCTGAGGACGAGCAACGGCACTAGTGGCCTGCTCTACGGTGGGGTCTCGCAGGGTTTTTGCTCGATTGTGCCTTTACAGGGACGAATGCTCCATATGCAAATCAGCCTGCTCTCATCCAGAAAGGGTGGCCAGCACTGATTGCCAAGGACGTCACCCCTGCACGAGAGGTGCAGCAACCCCCAACGATCGTTTCGATCTTGTTAGGCTTTGTCAGGAGGGTATAGCTAACACCTCTCTAGGCACCTCGAGCAAGGGGTCCACGTCTGGATGACCCTGTAAACTTGTAGTGGAAAAAAAAATAAAGGGAGGTTTGTGAGGGTCCTGAGGAGGACGAGCAACAGCACTAGTGGCCTGCTCTACGGTAGGGCCTGCTCAGGTCTCACAAGGTTTTAGCTTGCTTGTGCCATTACAGGGACGAATGCTCCATATGCAAATCAGTCTGCTCTCACCCAATGAGGGTGGCCAGTACTGATTGCCAAGGACGTCATCCCTGCACGAGAGATGCAGCAACCCCCGACGATCGTTTCGGCCTTGTTAGGAACAGAAAAATGTAACTTTGCCTAGAGCATCAAAAATCAATACATTTGACACGTCTCCCTGCCTTTTATTGTTTTCAACTTCAGTGGCAGTTCCAAGATGACTAAGAGGACTGACACATAAGAAAAATATGCCAAAAATGTTATAACGTTTAGACACATTAGTAGCGAGAAGAGGCAAACCATCACTCCCCAATGCTTGCAATATAAATCATGATTTTATCGGTATGATTCTATTGTAATAATATCTCCTTTGTTTTCTTTTAGTTCTTAATATAATGGTAATTAAGCTAAAGCTTTTAAGTGAAATTAAAGTGATTTGTCTACTTAAGCCAAGTCAATTTGTAATGCTAAAAATAAACTATTTCCCTTGTGACAGTGTGATTAGAGGCAGGGTGGTAGACCATAGATTTATCAGTCGGCAGATGGAGGACTCCCTTTTTCCCTAAAGGGTCAACTGTAGCCAAGGTCTAATTGGGATTGCCCTGCCTTTTAACCCTTTCCATGCGGAGGACGCGCTCAGCGCGTCCTGCCGCATGGCCACTTCGCTGCAGAGGACGCGCAGAGCGCATCCTCCCTTTGCAGCGGTGATCGACCGGGATTCTGGCCAATCGCTGTGCCCCCCGGTGCGGGCTGACATCCTTGATGTCAGCCCAGCATCCGGAACCACCACGGGCACCAATAGATGTCATTGCATCTGCGCAATGAAATCTATTTGCAGGCCCCCCCCCCGCGAGTGCAGAGGAGGTGCCTGAAAGGGAGGGGGGAGGGCCGTCGGACCTCTCTCCTTCCCGATCGCCGGGGGCCAGCGATCAAAGCCAGGCACGGTTTGGAAGGGCACAGCCTGCCCTTCCAAACGGTGCCTGGCTTTAACCCCTTGGGTGCCGGATCACGATTCGGCACCGTAAAGCGCCGGATCGTGATCGTCTCCCGGACCTGGTCGACATCTTGGATGTCGGCCAAGCTTCCAGGAACTCCCCCTGATGACTGGCGTCATCATGCATAGCGTGATGATGTCAGTCCTGGAGTTAACCCCTAGCTGCCACCAATGGTGGAGATAGGGCGATCATTGGAACCCCCTATCTCCCGATCCATGGCAGCTAGGGGTTATTGTTTGGTATTGTTGGATCGGCCAGAGCATGGCCTTTCCAACAATACCAAACATGACCATGTAAAAAGTTAAAAATATAAATAAAAAAATAAACAGATTTTTTTTGTTTTGTTTTTGTTAACCCTTTCGCTGCTGAGGCTTTTCCCGCCCCTGTGCTGAGGTCATTTTTTACCTGTTTTGCGCATCATGTTTAAACGTGTTTTTAAGGCTTATTTTAGTATATGACACCGACATATTATATATCGTTCTTTCCGTCAGACTCGGTAGATTCATAATATGTCATTATTATATGTATACGTTATGTCATGTCTGTATATTATAACAAAAAATGCAATAAAATATGTATTTTCAATAATTTACAACGTGTAAAGTGTTTTTTTCCACATTTTAACATGCGAGCAATTGCGGTTATATTTTGTATGGGGTGCGCTTGTTAAAAAAATTAGAGATGGGGTCTCGTTACATTTTTTTTTGGGGAAAATGACACTATTTTTAACAAACGCACCGCATACAAAAATCGTTAGTGCAGCATCATTGTTCACATTATAATTGAAATGGGAACAATATTGCTGCATTAACAAACCCAAAAAAAAGAAAAAAAAGTGTTTATTTTTTTTTTTTAATTTTTTTTTTAATTATTTTTTTTTTTTTTTTACAACATTTTTAACTTTCATGTTTGGTATCGTTGGAACGGCCATGCTCTGGCCGATCCAACGATATCAAAATTTAACCCCTAGCTGCCACGGATCGGGAGATAGGGAGTTCATTGGAACTCCCTATCTCCACACTTGGTGGCAGTTAGGGGTTAACTGTAGGACTGGCGTCATCGTGCTACGCACGATGACGCCAGTCCTCTGGGGGAGTTCCCGGAAGCTTGGCCGACATCCAAGATGTCGGCCAGCTCCCGGGAAGGATCGCGAATCGGCGCTTTTCAGCGCCGATTTGCGATCCAGCTCCCCAGGGGTTAATGCCAGGCATCATTTGGAAGGGCAGGCTGTGCCCTTCCAAATGATGCCTGGGTTAACCCCCTGTGCGCCGCCGATCGGGAGGGAGAGAGGTCCGAAGGACCTCCCCCCCTCCCTTTCAGGCGCCTCCTCCGCACATGCGGGCGGGGCGCCTGAATTAGGTGTCATCGCGCCCCCGCGATGACACCTAATAATGGCGGCTGCTGGTCCGGATGCCGGGCTGACATCCAGGATGTCAGCCCGCACCGGAGGGGCCAGCGATCGGCCGGAACCCGGCCGAACGCTGACCCCAATGTGAGGACGCGCTCAGCGCGTCCTCAGCACACCAGCGGTAATGCTGAGGACGCGCTGAGCGCGTCCTTAGCATTGAAGTGGTTAATGCAGCAATATTGTTCCCATTACAATTATAATTTGAACAATGATGCTGCACTAACGATTTTTGTTTGGGGTGCGTTTCTTAAAAATCGCGTGATTTCCCCCCAAAAAAAAGTATCAATTCCCCGTTTCTAATTTTTTTTAACAAGCGCAACCCATAGAAAATAAACCGCAAACGCTCGCATGTTAAAATGTGAAAAAAAACACTTTACACGTTGTAAATTATTGAAAATTTAAATTTTATTGCATTTCTTGTTATAATATACAGACAGGACATGACGTATACATATAATAATGATACATTATGAATCTGCCGAGTCTGCCGGAAAGAACGATATATAATATGTCTGGGTCATATAATAAAATATGGCTTCAAAACACGTTTAAACACAGGCGTGAAATGGCTCAGCAGCGAAAGGGTTAAGGGAGGAGTGTGTGGTTACCTCAGTGGGCAGTCTTGTTTGCCGGGTGCATAGGGAGGAAGGTAAACCAAATTTTACTTTAATAGGTTGGCAAACGGCTTAGCCATCCACCATGTTAGACAGGTCTGTTCCAATGTTTAGTTAGCCTCCTCATCCAGGGGTAGGTGTTTATTTTGTGAAATTGTACCCTGCAATGGCTGCACAATAAAAAGCAGAAATCTGTAGTGATACTCGTGTCCAGTGATTATATCACTCCCTGTTTACATCCATTTTTTTCTGCTTTTCAGTGAGTAAGACCTATTTTAAAGAGGAGTCTATAGTCTTATCTCTCCTGACCCAAAAACACGCACATTACTTACAAGGCAAGTACCAGCGCTACAGGCGACAAATTGAACTCTGAGTCTCCAAATAAACAGCAACACTCACATAGCAGTGCAATGCAGAATCTGATGTCAGCACAGAAGCTTAGCTGGTACATAAAGTGCATGTGTTTAGGTCTATGGGCTCTCTATAAAATGGAATAACGTTAAATATTGGAACTGAATGATGGATGTAAATTAGCGGAACGCGTGTTTTAAAACGCTGAATTTATAAAATTGATTGATTAAACAAAAATAGCTAAAATGCCCATTTTACATATTTTTCTGCATTTCCTGTTTTATTAGTTTTTAAAAAACATCTTAAATAATTTGTGGTTTACGGTTGAAAAACCATAATTACCAGCGCCGACTCTCAATAAATGCCAACCGTCAGAAAATATATGTTTAATGCGTCAAAGCTCAAAAACACAGTGAATAACTAAATTATAGAATAAGTTAAGTATCTACGGTTGACACGCTGTATTTATTACTTATTTTTTGCGACTGGTCTGTGGTAGATACTTCCTGTCGTTACATGACACCGGACCAGAATGTCAATCTCGTAACAATTTATAAAGTAAAACCAGATGCCATGAGAAGAAACTACTTGGGCAACGGAAAAATAGAGCAATGCACAATCTCATACGTCCAGATTATTATTCCTTGTGGCATCTATATTAGAGAATTACAAATGTGATGCAACTTCAAATATTTGATTTTATTTTTAAATCTGAGTAATAGTCTCGATGTTGGGAAAACAGAAAGATTTTGGGATAATTGTTTATTAACCTATGCTATACTTATTTCTCTGATACAGTTAAAAGAATGAAGTTGTAAATATATAAAAAAAAGTCTGCCAGATTTTAGGAAACTATTTTAATTTCCTGCATCGTTGTTGCGCAGGATAGTCGCGTTTAGACAAGAAGAAACGTTTGGCTGCCCCATGAGCTTTCAAAGACAAATAACCTTAAATTTCTACAGAGTGCGTGACCTCCTCGCAAAACCGCTTGCTTTGGGGGAAAGTCTCATCAATTGAGAACTTTCATGAAACATAAAGGTAGACAGACAGACAGACAGGCAGACATGTTGGTTTATTATATCACAATAACTTGTGTGCAGATGTAAAGTGTTTATCTTGGACTTAATGCAAAAGGAGCATTTTCATGCAAACCCTACTTAAAAAACTTATTAGGGGTTATTTATGTCTCTTGCAGGAAATGAGGAATGCTCCAGCCTTGAAAGTCAGAAGTTAGAACATATAAATTGCACTGAGATTAAGAGGTTAAGAGCTCATCAAGACAACCTTTGCCCATATCCCTTTAGTAAAGTACTAGCTGTATTTTACATATTGATGGCGAAATACGGCACATGTGCCTTGGATCTTCGGAATGACTTCACGAAGAGTTGTAGTTTCAGACTCTGAATCCAACATTCTAGGAATATAAACTGCTAGGGGAACAGGGTAATTCAAAGAGATTTGAAAAGTCACCGCACATTCGGTGACTTTTCGTTCTCTTCAATCGGTTCCTTTTGCCGATCCCATTTCGGTGACCCTGCGGTGTATTCAGCAAGCACCACAGGGCCCCCGAAATGCAGGGAAAAGCTACCGCAAACCTGACGAAAACTAACCGCAAAACCCACCGAATGCACGCCGAAAAACCCCAAAAACATCTGGATTAACCCATCGAAAAACCCGAGCAGGAGCCGATCACACGCAGCGAAGCAGCTGAGACCGCAGAAGAGGCAGTGAATAAATTAGCAAAACAGTTTGTGTGAATGTTTGAAAATGAAACGCTGTTTGCAAAGAAACTACGTAGCGAAACTGTCTGAAATTTACATATGAGGTCCAGGGAATGATAATAAAGAGGGCTGTTACAGAAAAAAATAAGTAAACTTAAAAAAAAAATCAAAAAAAAAATCGGACTTTTAAAAAAAAAAAAAAAAAATCTGAAAAATGCTTAAAATATCCTACAAAATCTAGAAATAAAGAGACTCTTTACTGCAGAATTTTATAATGAACGGTTTATTAGATATTGAATTAAAACGGGAATATTTTTAACATTGAAGCCTATGGGATTCTCCTGAATAAACTTGCCGAATTAAACCACCGAATGGCAGGGCATTAGGGGAACCTTTCACTGCTGGTTTGTGTTCTCTGAATAGACGAAGCAGTGCTTTTTCATGGGGATTTCACTGCCCTCGAACAGGCACCGAACAGGCACCGTATGTTCAGGCAATTCGCCAGGATTTGGCGAACTGCCTGCTCTCTGAATACCCGAATGGCCAAGAAAGGTAACCGAACGCTGATTTTCAGCGTTCGGTTACCTTTCTCAAGCAATTCGGAGCTCTTTGAATAACCCTATGTATCTTATGTCTTACCCCAAAAAATCATGATGACAATTTTAGATGATGTCAGTGCGCCTGGAGGCCCTTAAAAGTGGCGTCTGACTTTGGGGAAGTTAGACCATCGTGGGACCCCGGACAGAGAGGAAAGTATGAAGCGCTAGGCCCCGTTTTTCTGACGATGTGTGGGTGGCGTGTTCCACACATAGCAGAAGTGCATGTGAATGTCCCCCATGCACCATCCGCAGGGAAGGGGTTAATGAATAATAATAATAAAGTTAAAGTGGTTTATTCTATGCCTTTAAAGAAGCAAATAAACAAAAAATTGAGACAGCACTCACAGAAAAGGGGCGTATTTACTTCATGGTGCAACAGTACCCAGATACTGGATTTGCCAAGTAGGCAAATCAGGGAGCGCAGATAGGCAGACACTTAAAGCACTCACACCAGGTGGAAAAAATGGAGTACGAAGAATATACTCATCTTAGGTATAAACCAGTGGGAAAAGGCATAAACCTATAGAGTAGATAAAAACAACAAATTACGCAATACCAAAAGGTAAAATATGAACATTTACAAAAAATAGCAATTGTGGGCCACTGTGCGTGAAGCCCCCCTCCAAGTGGCTTACAGGCGCTGACAGAGAGCCTCACAGGCTCCACCTTTGTGAGTGTGCAATTGCTATTTTTTGTAAATGTTCATATTTTACCTTTTGGTATTGCGCAATTTGTTGTTTTTATCTACTCTATAGGTTTATGCCTTTTCCCACTGGTTTATACCTAAGATGAGTATATTCTTCGCACTCCATTTTTTCCACCTGGTGCGAGTGCTTTAAGTGTCTGCCTATCTGCGCTCCCTGATTTGCCTACTTGGCAAATCCACTCTCTTTTACTGTTTTTGTGGGTGAGGGATACACTCATTGGTGAGCTGCAATTATCCACTTTTATATCCAGATCCATTTTTCAGCGCCGTATAAACATCTTCCACCCATTCACCTGGGTTCCCCTGTTGAGTACCCAGATACTGCCACATCCAAAAATGATGATGATCAGGAAAACAGAACGGTACCAGCACACATAGGAATTCTGTCAATGTGTCTTTTTATTGGAGATCACGCTTCAGAACACCAGTGTTGTTTCAGACTCATGACTCTTTTCAAGCTGGAAAAAGTCGAGAGGCTGAAATGTTATTGGAACTCTACAGTGGGAACTCCAATAAAAAGACACATTGAAAGAATTCAGTGTGTGCTGGCTCTGTTTTGTTTTCCTGGTTTCAAACAAAAGGACAAAAATTACATGAAAGCCAAATATACTGTAGAATTACCCAGTATTCCTTATCTCCATTAGTGGTGTTTGAGGGACAGTAATGAGTGAGGGATAAAGTGTCTCTAGGTCTCCTTTAGTGCTTCTTGTAAATACGTGACAACCTATTACATTCTGTCTCCTCCCTTTGGATTCTGACACTCAATCTCCTTTGCATTAAACATGTCTCACTCCTAAATCTAGTGCCGGGTGAATTCTGTGCTCCATTGGCATTATGTGTGCCCTAAATTCTGATAAGAGTGAGGTGGTGCCCATTCTCTCTGGTTTAACCCCTTCACTGCTGAGCCATTTCACGTCTCTGTGCCGAGCTAATTTTTACCCGTTTTGCTCATCATGTTTAACCGCGTTTTGAAGCCATATTTTAATATATGACCCAGACGTATTATATATCGTTCTTTCCAGCAGACTCGGCAGATTCATAATATGTCATTATTATATTTATACGTCATGTCCTGTCTGTATATTATAAAAAAAATGCAATAAAATTAGAATTTTCAATAATTTACAATGTGTAAAGTTTTTTTTCACATTTTAACATGCGAGCATTTGCGGTTATATTTTCTATGAGGTGCGCTGGTTAAAAAAATTAGAAATGGGGACTCGTTACATTTTTTTTTGGAAAATTTCTCTATTTTTAACAAACGGACCGCATACAAAAATCGTTAGTGCAGCATCATTGTTCACATTATAATTGAAATGGGAACAATATTGCTGCATTAACAAATTAAACAAAAAACAACTTGTTCATTTTTTTTTATTATTATTTTTGTTTAAGGCTGGGGTCAGACCAGCGCACTTTTAACGTGCGTTCTGGCGCACATAATTACGGCCGCACTAGCAGCAGATGACGGCCAATGACGGCCAATATACGAAGTACGGTCGCACGAAAGTCCGGCCGCGCAACGCAAGTGGAATTTGAACGCATTTTTTCGAGAACGCTGAACCGCTAGTACTGACGTACTGAGTGCGCAGCTGCGGCATAGCGGCGTGTGTGCGTGATTAGGAGATGTCAGACGCTGCTAATGTCCAGCCTACATAACGTCCAGACGCAAAAAGAGTTTTATTGACGATCCGAAAAAATCACGCACGAAAAATGCGCATCGTATGACCGTTTTCGCGCACTCCGTGAAAAAATACGTCAATTCGTTTGGACGCACTTTTTTACGTTCGCGTGTAAAAATGCTTTCGTTTGACCCTAGCCTTATATTTTTTATTTTTTTTGTTTAATTTATACATGGTCATGTTTGGTATCGTTGGAAAGGCCATGCTCTGGCCCAAAGGACATCCCCCCTCCCTTTCAGGCACCTCCTCCGCACTCGCAGGGGGGCGCCTGAAATAGATGTCATTGCGCCGCCGCAATGACATCTATCTTCCCCCCCCCGGGTCCCGGAGTGCCGGGCTGACACCGGGGGGGCAGCAATCAGCTGGAATCCCGCGCATCCGTAGCACAGGAGGAACACTTGGCAGGACGCGCTGAGCGCGTCCTTAGCAGCCAAGTGGTTAAAAGCACTTTTGCATAAAAGTTTCAAATACTAGGTGAGTAAGAATGAATGACTTTCTTATGGTTCACGGAGGTTCATGACGACTCCCCACAATCTAGGAATTTATTCAATATGCCAAGTAAATTATTTGACAGGACTGTCCATTGACAGCGGATTAAGGGCAAATGGGAACCCCTGGCAAAGCAATAACTCATCACTGTCAGTTTCCCCGGATTCCTACCCAATTTAGGGCTCAATTTAATAAAATCTCCTGCTTTTCACCTTTTTTAAAAAAAAAAACAGATCAACCAGATGCAGCCAAAAAAAATGTGAAATGCTGTTTCAGTTTATATAAATTAGGGCCGAGCCGAATTTCCAAGAAATGTTAAGTAAAAATATTGGACAATAAAGAAGATTGTGATGCACACTGTATATGTATAACTACACACGGGTGCTAGTCTAAGGCGGACCAGTCCTCAAAGGTCCAAATACATAACACTACAAAAATGCCAAGACTGCACACCAAAATAAAAATAAATTTTTATTGATACAGAAATAAAAGCACTAAAACACCACGAAAGATCTTTATATAATATATAATTTGCCAGAGAACCAACTCAAAAGTAATAAGGTTGGTCTACACTTATCCTAATGCAACAAAAGAGATAAGTTAGTATATGTCCTCCAAACAATATGTTAAGGAGTATCCCTGGTGATAATAAATCTTATATCACAAGCAGTGTTTAAAGAACCAAAAAAATAAATGAACAACCACATGAACAACCAATGAACAACCACATCTTTTTACATGTGGTTGTTCATTTATTTTTTTGGTTCTTTAAACACTATATATATAAGATTTATTATCACCAGGGATACTCCTAAACATATTGTTTGGAGGACATATATTAACTTATCTCTTTTATTGCATTAGGATAAGTGTAGACCAACTTTATTACTTTTGAGTTGGTTCTCTGGCAAATTATATATTATAAAAAGATCTTTCGTGGTGTTTTAGTGCTTTTATTTCTGTATCAATAAAAATTTATTTTTATTTTGGTGTGCAGTCTTGGCATTTTTGAAGTAAAAATATTGGTCCATTTTTTTTTCTGTGTTTCATTGTATATTTCAGGCATGTGTATTTTTACTGCAGAAAAAAAAGGTCCCATTTACAGTCATTGGGCCAAATTAGATGTAAAAACAAAGTTAGAAAAGGTACAACTTAAAAAAAAAAACACACACATTTATTTGGACATTGTGGATGATTTAACATGTGGGTTTATGTGTGAATTCCCTCATTATAAAATGTAGCTATTCAGTCTTTATTGCAATAGGCTGTGTAGAGAATGGCTGGGGAACCGCAACATATTTTCTAATTAGTTTTTATTTTGTTATTTTTTTCATTATTTAATGGCAGAAAAAAAATCTCAAAATAAAATGAAAAACATCCCAATACACACCGCAAAGCAAAAAAAAAACAAAAAAAACCTACGACTTAACACAAATATACATTAGCAAATATACAGTCCAGCGAGCGCTGGTAGAGGAGTATGTTCAAGCCTGACAGGTTTGATTAGTCAAAAGGCCCAACGCCAAACAGCAGATTCAATTTCTATACAAATGGGAATTAAGGCTAAGCTTATCAAAGACATTCTTATGGTATCAGATTAATGTATAGTGAAAATGTAATTTGAACAAAACAGAATTAGATTAATATTTTAAATTTCAATAGTAGTGTCAATTAATGACTGGAACGCCTTGGTAATGAGTTACCATAAGGTCAAGGAAATTTGTCTAGGAAGTGCTTTTGGGAGATAGATCTCATCCCAGATATAAAGTCACCTATCTAACATTCCATCGGCAAAGTGTACATAACTAGTTACATGACTCAGACAACGAGTTCTCATGAAATTGTTATTTTATTATTCTCTACCTGCCTACAGGGTAATTCAGACACAGACCTTTTGTTTGTGGTGCCTAGAGCAGTATCAGCTACACCTCCTTAATGAGGTCCAAACAAGGCTGAGAAGATTGTCTCGATTCACTGTACGTCTCTTGCAGATGGGACTCTGGCTTGATGGTCATATTGGGTTAAAGGATAGGTTATAGTATGTTATACAGAAAAGTTTATTTTTTCTATATTTCTTCCAAAATATCTTGTACTCAATCTTCCCAAAAAATAATAAAAAATAAATTGCCCTGGTGCGATGTCCTATGTTCTAAACATGTTCCTCTCCATTGATGAAGCAGTTAGGGACTTCTAAAACTTCACTTTTATTCTGTAAACATTAAAAAATGTGTTTCGGCTCAAAGAGCCTTTTCCAAGGGTACTCTTGAAAAAGCTCTTTGAGCCAAAACATCATTTTTTATGTGTTCAGAATAGAAATGAAGTTTTAGAAGTCCCTTATTGCATTTCTTATTGAAGATCTATCTATCTATCTATCTATCTATCTATCTATCTATCTATCTATCTATCTATCTATCTATCTATCTATCTTTCTATCTATCTATCCACAATTATAAACTTGATTATTTGCTAATTTGCTATGTTGAGGCTTTTAATCTCATTTTTTGCCCTCCACCATAATTTAAATGTATATTGATTTGCCCTCCGGTTAAGCATCAAATACCAACAAGTTGCGGCCTATCTCCTGCTGATGAGAGCATAATAAAAACAGCTGTCCAGGAGTGGCTATGAATTTCCAAGAAATGTTAAGTAAAAATATTGGACAATAAAGAAGATTGTGATGCACACTGTATATGTATAACTACACACGGGTGCTAGTCTAAGGCGGACCAGTCCTCAAAGGTCCAAATACATAACACTACAAAAATGCCAAGACTGCACACCAAAATAAAAATAAATTTTTATTGATACAGAAATAAAAGCACTAAAACACCACGAAAGATCTTTATATAATATATAATTTGCCAGAGAACCAACTCAAAAGTAATAAGGTTGGTCTACACTTATCCTAATGCAACAAAAGAGATAAGTTAGTATATGTCCTCCAAACAATATGTTAAGGAGTATCCCTGGTGATAATAAATCTTATATCACAAGCAGTGTTTAAAGAACCAAAAAAATAAATGAACAACCACATGAACAACCAATGAACAACCACATCTTTTTACATGTGGTTGTTCATTTATTTTTTTGGTTCTTTAAACACTATATATATAAGATTTATTATCACCAGGGATACTCCTAAACATATTGTTTGGAGGACATATATTAACTTATCTCTTTTGTTGCATTAGGATAAGTGTAGACCAACCTTATTACTTTTGAGTTGGTTCTCTGGCAAATTATATATTATAAAAAGATCTTTCGTGGTGTTTTAGTGCTTTTATTTCTGTATCAATAAAAATTTATTTTTATTTTGGTGTGCAGTCTTGGCATTTTTGAAGTAAAAATATTGGTCCATTTTTTTTTCTGTGTTTCATTGTATATTTCAGGCATGTGTATTTTTACTGCAGAAAAAAAAGGTCCCATTTACAGTCATTGGGCCAAATTAGATGTAAAAACAAAGTTAGAAAAGGTACAACTTAAAAAAAAACCACACATTTATTTGGACATTGTGGATGATTTAACATGTGGGTTTATGTGTGAATTCCCTCATTATAAAATGTAGCTATTCAGTCTTTATTGCAATAGGCTGTGTAGAGAATGGCTGGGGAACCGCAACATATTTTCTAATTAGTTTTTATTTTGTTATTTTTTTCATTATTTAATGGCAGAAAAAAAATCTCAAAATAAAATGAAAAACATCCCAATACACACCGCAAAGCAAAAAAAAAACAAAAAAAACCTACGACTTAACACAAATATACATTAGCAAATATACAGTCCAGCGAGCGCTGGTAGAGGAGTATGTTCAAGCCTGACAGGTTTGATTAGTCAAAAGGCCCAACGCCAAACAGCAGATTCAATTTCTATACAAATGGGAATTAAGGCTAAACTTATCAAAGACATTCTTATGGTATCAGATTAATGTATAGTGAAAATGTAATTTGAACAAAACAGAATTAGATTAATATTTTAAATTTCAATAGTAGTGTCAATTAATGACTGGAACGCCTTGGTAATGAGTTACCATAAGGTCAAGGAAATTTGTCTAGGAAGTGCTTTTGGGAGATAGATCTCATCCCAGATATAAAGTCACCTATCTAACATTCCATCGGCAAAGTGTACATAACTAGTTACATGACTCAGACAACGAGTTCTCATGAAATTGTTATTTTATTATTCTCTACCTGCCTACAGGGTAATTCAGACACAGACCTTTTGTTTGTGGTGCCTAGAGCAGTATCAGCTACACCTCTTTAATGAGGTCCAAACAAGGCTGAGAAGATTGTCTCGATTCACTGTACGTCTCTTGCAGATGGGACTCTGGCTTGATGGTCATATTGGGTTAAAGGATAGGTTATAGTATGTTATACAGAAAAGTTTATTTTTTCTATATTTCTTCCAAAATATCTTGTACTCAATCTTCCCAAAAAATAATAAAAAATAAATTGCCCTGGTGCGATGTCCTATGTTCTAAACATGTTCCTCTCCATTGATGAAGCAGTTAGGGACTTCTAAAACTTCACTTTTATTCTGTAAACATTAAAAAATGTGTTTCGGCTCAAAGAGCCTTTTCCAAGGGTACTCTTGAAAAAGCTCTTTGAGCCAAAACATCATTTTTTATGTGTTCAGAATAGAAATTAAGTTTTAGAAGTCCCTTATTGCAATTCTTATTGAAGATATATCTATCTATCTATCTATCTATCTATCTATCCACAATTATAAACTTGATTATTTGCTAATTTGCTATGTTGAGGCTTTCAATCTCACTTTTTGCCCTCCACCATAATTTAAATGTGTATTGATTTGCCCTCCGGTTAAGCATCAAATACCAACAAGTTGCGGCCTATCTCCTGCTGATGAGAGCATAATAAGCTCAAAACAGCTGTCCAGGAGTGGCTATGACTCGTTGCACAACCTGAGCTTTGCTAAATAAGCCATCTAGTATGACATTGCAAAGACAAGGAGTGTTCTGTATGAAAACACAATGGATGCAAAAAAGTGAGGCATTGGAAACCTTGTTTGCATGTCTTACCCAGAGTTCCTTGCTGCATATGGGGAATGTAGCATATGAGTTTTGTGGGCAAAACATTTCTCTGAATTGCTGAGATGTGTAAATATCTTCTACAATTATAAACTTGATTACACACACATATATATATATATACTGTATATATAGAATTTTTTTCTGTAACTATATATTACACGAAAATCATGAGGGACACAATCAAGGACTTGTGATGAAACAAAGAAATTTTAATAAAGGTCCATGCTTTATAAAAACCAAACACTTGTCTTTATCAAGGTAATTGGTGGCCGAAACTTTGGTGTTAACATAGAATGGCTCTATATTAAAATTCCTTGATTTCATCTCACTTACAGTTACAGTTACAAACATTTATAAAGCGCCAACAAGTTCCGTAGTGCTGTACAAAAGGGAGAGACAGAATAATAAATATACGTACACATTACACACACCAAACAGTAGGAGAGAAGACCCTGCTCGAGAATTTACAATCTCAAGTCCTTGAGTTTGTCCTTCAAGGATTTTGTGTCTATATTTTACCTTATGGCCTCAGCACTGGGCATTTACCTATATAAAGAAAAATTTCATATGGGCGAATGCAAGACATTCACACATTCAAGGGCCACTTTATGGTTGGACTCCCTTTTGCCTTCAGAACTGCCATAATTCTTCATGGCATAGATTCAACAAGGTGTTGGAGACATTCATTAGAGATTTTGGTCCATAGTGACATGATAGCATCACGCAGTTGCTGCAGATTTGTCGGTTGCACATCCATTATGCAAATCTCCAGTTCTACCACATCCTAAAGGTGCTCTACTGGATTGAGATCTGGTGACTGTGGAGGCCATTTGAGCACCATGAACTCATTATCATGCTCAAGAAACCAGTTTGAGATGATTTGAGCTTTGTGACATGGCTTTGACACTTTGTGATTATCCTGTTGGAAGTAGCTATCATAAGATGAGTACACTGTGGTCATATAGGGATGGACATGGTCATGGAGACTCAGCAGACCAGGTAACATTTTTCCAACCCTCTATTGTCCAATTTTGGTGAGCTTGTATGAAATGAAACCTCAGTTTCCTGTTCTTAGCTGACAGGAGTGGCACCCGGTGTGGTCTTCTGCTGTTGTAGCCACAATACAACAAGGAAGCATACCAGGGAATAACAGATTAATTAATGCCCCAACGTTTCGGCCAAAGGCCTTTATCAAGGGTACATGGTAACTCACCCCAAGTGCTGCATATACTGTAAGTAGTGCTGTAAAATAATAGGTCCACAAATAAAGAACACCTGTCCCAAAACACGTTCCACGTGTCCTGTCAGAAGCTAGAAGCCGCTAGTGATGACGACAGAGGAGCCACGCCGATCCCAGCATCGACCTCCACTACGTCATGGCAGACTATTGTGCATTCACCAACTCGATCGTGGTGGATGCGCACTCAGTCCGTAGCAAAAGAAAAAAATGCCGTATTCAAACTAAGGCATATAGGAAGGAAATCCCATAGTAATGCCACATAAAAACAGTCACCGGCAAGACAACAAAAAAAATGATTCCTAATGTTATATGGACATCACAATGACCCAAAAATAAACACACATTACAACAATATACAATAATATTAAAGGAGCAAAATAACGGTAATAAAAAAATAAAATAAAAAAGGACAAGCAGATCCATAATCTTCCATATTGATAAACTCTAAAGTAAAAAAATCAAAACGGAGACAAACAGATCCATAATATTACACATTAATAAACAAACATAACATACAAGAATACACATAATATTGTACCCAATAAGAGCATTATCTATAATTATATAAGCAAATTATCTGGTGTACCGGTACATTAATCTGGATCACTATCATTAATATTTTATTGTGGATCCCAAAACCACCAGAAATGTAAATTACAAGTATCTTAATAAATTGATTCAACAATGCTATCCTGGTCGCCTGTACAAAAATACAAAAACAAAAACCAGTTACGAAAACAAAAAAAGTTGAGGTACTTTCTGTTCCCCAGTCCATCCTTTGCAAGTAAATCTCAAGAACGTTTGATCAACATGTATTTGTCTTATTGCTTCTTCATGCTTGCCAGGGTTATATTATTACAGCTTGTCTGTGCAAATTGGGTTGTTTTGTTCCTTTTGATTGTGATAACAGATCATTATAGAGCATTTACTGTTGGTTTACTTTGGCATCCATGATATAAATTAGTTTCATTGAATCAGTGCGTATTTTTATTTGTGTTTACAATTAAATGATTTCTTTTACTCCCTGGTGTGCTTCCTTGTTGTATTGTGGTATTGATGTTCTTTGGGCTTTTTGAGGACAAGTCCACTTTCAGGTTAGCACCCTATTGTGTTTATTGACAACCAGTGTGCAGCACAAGATTTTTTATTTGTGTTTCTACTTCTGCTACTGTAGCCCATCTGCTTCATGGTTCTACGTGTTGTGCATTTAGAGATTTTATTCTTCATACCTTGGTTGTAACGAGTTATTATTTGAGTTACTGTTGCCTTTCTACCATCTCGAACCAGTCTGCCCATTCTCCTCTGACATCAACAAGGCATTTTCGTCCACACAACTGCTGCTCACTGGATAGTTTCTCTTTTTCGGACCATTCTCTGTAAACCCTAGAGATGGTTGTGCGTGAAAATTCCAGTAGATTAGAAGTTTCTGAAATACTCAGACCAGCCCGTCTGGTATCAACAACCATGCCACAGTCAAGCGCCACCGCAAACCCGCTGGCCGCCACCAACAACCTGCAGGAGAGCCTCCGCAAACCCGCCGGCCTTTGCCGCCAACCCGCCGCCACAAATCTGTTGCTTGCTGCCGCCAACTCACCGGACAACTGCTGCAAACTCACTGGACAACCGTCAAACACAGCCGATAAGTCGCCGAACACAGCACCGACCAGCCACAGAAAAAAGCTGACAAGCTGCCAGACAGGTAAAAAAAAAACAATAAAAAAAATATTGAAAGTGTCAAATTTGAAACGCTGTTTGCAAAAAAGACTACTGAACGAAAATGTCTGGAATTAACATATAAGATCCTATGAATAATAATAAAAAGGTCTTTTACAGAAAAAGGAAAAACGCTATTAAAAAAAATCAGAAAACATCCCGAAAAATGCATAAAAAATCCTAAAAAAAAGAAATTCAGAGACTTTTTACTGTAGATTAAAATAATAAACGGTTTATTAGACATTGAATAAAAACGGGAATATTTTTAGCATTGAAACCTATGGGGTTCACCTGATTAAACCTGCTGAATAAAAACACCGAACAGCAGAGCATTTCGGCAACTTTTCACTGCTGTTCGGTGTTCAGTGAGTAGATTAAGCATTGCCTCTCTATGGGGGATTTCTCTGCCGTCAAACAGCAATCTCCTTTCTGAATAGCCGAATGGCCAGGAAATGGGTCCGTACAGGGAAATTCCCTGTTTGGTGCAAGTTCGGGCCAGATTGGCTCTCTTTCGTTAAAAGACTCCAGGAGTGCACACTTTCTTGATGAGTTATATATACATTTTTTAATCTTATTTTTTAATTATATACTGTGTTATATGTACATCATGAAAAGCAATATACTGTAAATGTACTCTTAACTTTTCAGAACACAAGAAAAATAGTTTCAAGATATGTTTGGCTACACACAGTAATGAAGGGGTTAAAAGTTACATGATGAATTGGTCCCTGTTCATCAATTCTGCTAACAGGAAAATTTTTAAGTGTTTTTCAATAAGCGCTGAACTTGCCACCGAAGGGTGAATTTCACTACGGTGCAATTTCGTCACAGTTCGTCTATTTAGAAAGCTGTCTTTTTGCCAAATACTGGAATTGACAGTAAATATGGTGCAGTTCGCTGCAATTCAGCGATCTTCGTCAGCAGCGAAATTGTCCCATAGAGAAGTAATGGTTTATCTATTTGGATAACTCCAAACTGCTTCGAAGTGACAAGGAAATGCCTTGATTTTTGTTGATTCAGTTCGACAGGTTTAAACAGGCGAATCTCATAGGATTCAATGTTAAAAAATAATATCGTTTTTAAAAAAAATTATTCAACCGTTTATTCTTTTTATTTTCAAAAAACTGTCTTTGATTTATTTATTTTTCGAATTTTTTGAATTTTTTTTGATTTTTTTTAGCCAGTTTTGATCCGCAGTTTTTCTTAAAGGCGTTTTTTTTCTATTCTGTAACAGACCGGTTTAATATTTTCCTAAGACCTTTTTCATAGTTTCCACACGTTTTCATGCATTTTTATTGTTTTAAACACTTTTTAAAGAATAGCAGAGGTTTTTTTCTGCATACCGGTGCCGTTCGAAGGTTAGTTTCGGCAGTCTTTGGCAGCGTTTGGCAGGCTGATCGGCAGTCGGCAGCGGTCTTCGGTAGGTTCAGGTTTGGTTCACTTTGGGGACCCTGCGGTAAATGGTGAATTCACTTGTGGGTCGGCAAACTGAAATTGTCGAAGCGCACTGAACGAGAAATCATTGAAATTTCACTGACATTTCGGAGCTTTCTGAATAACCCTCTTAGTCTCCAGGAATGGACACTACAATTTTTTAATTCTTAACAAATTATTCATGGATATATGAGAATATCACTGGTTTAAGTCCACCAGCTTTTAACTTATTATTATTTGAATGACTCACATTTACCTGATATAACAAATCAGGTAGTATTTTTAAAACGTTATTTTAATTAATGTAGAAATATCAGTTTTTTTTTTAGAAAAACAATTTAACAACATTCATGTAATAAGTTTAAATATGTGTACGTACTTAACTGAAAGTCAAAAGTTGTTTAGAATGGAATGGACCCTAACTGGATGAACAAACAAGCTTAAAAAAAAAAACCTAAATCACTTTATGTTTCTTTGTAGTTCTTTGTAGGGGATTTCAGTAAAGTGAGATTAACCTAATATGAGCTTCCAGTATTGTAAAAGCATCTAAAGAATTTTTATGAAAGCACTATAGAATAATCTCTGCATGCTTTGTGTGAAATAGCAGCATATCAGGCTATCAAAAGGAGACTGCTTCACGAGTTCTACAATTAAATTGATCGAAGTTAATTGACATTCAGAAGTGTCTCCTTGGAAGTTGGAATGCTGTATAATCTGTTGTACAATCTGTTGAGCGTTTACTTTTTAACAACACGAATCCTATTACAGTATTAAATAAACAATTTAATATATCAAATAGAACTCCTGACAAACAGAATTTTCTTTTTCAATAGACAGGCAATCATTGCATGGAGATACCTCCTCAGAGACAACTCATATCATACCATTGAGATACCTCCTTACAAACAACTCATATCATAACATGTGGAGATACCTCCTTAGAGACAACTCAAATAATATCAAGATACCTCCTTAGAGAGAACTCATATCATACCATATTGACATACCTGCTTACAAACAACTCATATCATACCATGTGGAGATACCTCTTTAGAGGCAACTCAAATCATATCAAGATACCTCCTTAGAGACAACACAAATCATATCAAGATACCTCCTTAGAGAGACAACTCATATCATACCATATTGAGATACCTGCTTAAAAACAGACCTCTCCCCTCCCCATCCGTGCATGCCAGCGGTTAAAGGCAGGCACTGCCTGGAAGGGCACAGCCTGCCCTTCCAAGCGGCGGTTGTCTTTAACCCCTAGGGGGCTGGATCACGATATGGCGCCAACATGCGCCGTATCGCGGTCCCCTCCCGGAGCTGGCCGACATCTTGGATGAAGCTTCCGGGATATCCCCCTAATGACTGGCATCATCGCGCAGAGCGCGATGGCGCCAGTTTTCAAATTAACCCCTTGCTGCCACCTGTAGTGGAGATAGGGGGTTCCAATGAACCCCCTATCTCCCGATCCGTGACAGCTAGGGGTTAATATTTACTATCATTGGAACGGCCAGAGCGTGGCCGTTCCACTGATACCAAACATGACCATGTAAACTGTAAAAAAAAAATAAAAAAAAATAATAATTAAAAAATAAAATAAAAAAAGTTTTTTTTTTTTTTTAGATTTATTAGTGCAACAATATTGTTCCCATTTCAATTATAATGTGAACAATGATGCTGCACTAACGATTTTTTCTATGGGGGGCGTTTGCTAAAAAACACGTAATTTTCCCCAAAAAAAGTAACGATTCCTCATTTCTAATTTTTTTAACAAGCGCACCCCATAGAAAATATAACCGCAAACGATCGCATTTTAAAATGTGAAAAAAACCACTTTACACATTGTAAATTATTGAAAATTCAAATTTTATTGCATATTTTGTTATAATATACAGACATGAAATAACGTATACATATAATAATGACATATTATGAATCTGCACAGTCTGTCGGAAAGAACGATATATAATATGTCTGGGTCATATATTAAAATAAGGCTTCAAAACGCGGTTAAACATGATGAGCGAAACCGGTAAAAATGACCTCAGCACAGAGGTGGGAAAAGGCTCAGCAGCGAAAGGGTTAAAGCCCAACACTCCACAGAGCCCAAAAGCCACCAACAGGGTAGCCGTAGAAGAATCCCAAACTGTCTGGTCCTTAGAATTGGCCAGGTATACTAGCTAGACAGAAAGGGTTAATCAAAGACAATGTCGTAATACAAAACCAGGTCAGCAACACGGGGGTAGTCAGACGAGCCAGAATCAGGAATACAGAGTATAGAATAGTCAAATGGAATAGCCGGGTCGATATCAATGCAGAAGCGTAGTACAAGGAAATAGTCTAGGGCAACGGAAGGCAGAATAGTCACAAAACAAGCAGAGGTCAATAACAGGTTAAATCACGAGAGAATTCAGGTACAAGGAGCTCAGGTATGGATAACCACGATCTGGCACTGCTTAGAAGGAACTGTTGTTTTTTAAAAGACCTTCACCAGACCGCACCCCCCTCTCAAGCCGCACCTCATGCAGCCACCTCCCTGCCTGTTTCAATTTAAACTGGGCGTTGGTGAGCGAGCAGCATCAGACATGCTGCCTTCAAGCACACCGGAAAGGCTGGAAGCCCCCAACGTTACATATGGTCTGTACCAGGTAGAGTTGCAAATTGAATGCTCTCTCACCAGAGAACACTTTTATCCCCTTGCTGGACCACCATAGATTTTGCCCACTCTCTGTAACATAAGGCTGGCTGTCCACTGGAACCGTAGTCGGACGACCAACTTGGTCGTCCGCCTACGAACAATGCCATTGACTGATCAGGGTCCTTCCCCTAGAAGTGTCTGTGGACGATCTAGGCTGGACAACAGACAGGCTGCTAAGCAAAAAAAAAAAACCTGTCTTGGGTGCTGAAACTGAGTTTCAGCACCAAGGAGAGCCCCATCCAGCACAGCTGAAGCAGGAGAAAAGAAAACCTTGACAAAGGCTGAAGGGAGGAATAAACCCCCTGTCCCTGGTGTTGATATAGCTTTCAGCACCAAGAACAGCAACGCTGAATACAGCAGGCATGAAGGAAAAAAGACGCGTTCGGTGAGAGAAAAAAAAGCCATGTCTTTTTTTAAAAAAATTGGAACCCAAATTTTGCCTAAAAAAATCGAGAAAAATACCTAAAAAATTCTAAAAAGACTTTTTGCTGCAGATGAAAATAATAAATGGTTGAATAAAAGATGGATAAAAACAAACATATTTTTTACTTTGAGTCTTATGGGCTGTCTATCTGAATCACTTCTCTATGGGACAATTTCCCTGTCGCGGCACGGCGGTTTAACTATACAATCATTTTTTTTAATGTAAATTGTACCAGGTCATCTGATTTCATCTGAACAAATACCCTGAGAATTGGAAGGATCGCTAACCTGTTGTAGTCGTAAAAAATCATCTGAAGTCGTCTGATGGTGGTTGGATGCAGTGGAAGAGGGCTGATTCACCTGCATGGTGTGGGATCGATTGGATGACTTCAGACGATATCGGATGATCGCAGCATTGCACAAATACGGACCCAGTGAACGGCCAGCCTAAGGTAAGCACAAAAGGAGGTAAATTATTTTATTAAGTAGTTGGCCACTACCACCAAAAAAATGAAATGTTCGTAATTTGTTTATTTTTTGGTGCTGATATCTTACAGGTTCTTAAATTGCTCTCTTGTATGCTTAGTTAATAAAATATTTTACTCTATAGGTGTCACACAGTGCATCCATTTTGTGATATTTGAGTTGTAAACTGCTCCCCCAACTGTATTTTTACAGCACTTGCTCCTTATTGTGAGACATTGGGCACAGAATGGTGTGAATAGGTAAGAAGTCCAAACATCCAATTTACAGGATTGCATTGTGTGGGATGTAGGCAAAGGATATCACTATGGGGTAGATTAGAAGTCTTTTAAGTTCACTAGCAGTTCTTATTTAGCTGCCATCTTTTATCTGTGGTAGCATATTCAACACAATAGACCCTCTGCAGCCTCTTCTAGATATTCTCTCTTCCACCTCATTATCACTTCACTACTGCTTTAACCTATACCACAGCTGTAAAGTAAAACATATGTTAAGATTTTGGTAAATGTTGCATTTTGGGGGAAAATCCACAAAATTTAAACAGGAAATAAAGACTAATTTTATTTTTCCTTTTCATATACAATTAATTCAAACAACGGGAAAAAAAGCAGCATTTGTTTCATAAAGTGTTGTTTTATTTTTTTTGGTAATGCGCAAGTAATCTAGCTAGAGCTGCTGGGACACATGGCCTCTTGCAAGATCCTGTAGGTCGGCGGAGTGATTGTGGAGGGTGACTGAGGACTTTTTCCCCCAGTCTCACTCTGCTCTCTGCGGCCTGAAGAAGGTAGATCGAGCTGCAGTTCTCGCCACGGGATGAGGGGTATGTGATCTTTTGGGGGGGGGGTCCACCTGCTGCTAACTGATTCTGCAGAAGCTCTAAGCTGTAGCAAACGTTTTCAAATAGCGGCAGCGGTTCGTAATTAGCGATAGGACTTTGTGATCCTAACGCTAACTACTGATCGCTTAATCTTTGCGCTTCCCATGTTAAGCATAGGGAGCCCAAAGTACAGTAAGCTTGCGCTAAAAAGCACTAATACCGATGCGCTAACGGGTTTTTTAATGCGTTATCGATCGGGAGGTGATCTGTGCGGCACGCTATCACCTCAAATAACCTATATTACTGATAGATAGCACAAACCTAGGGCTGTATGTTAACCCTGGTATAAGCATAGGGAGCGCAAAGTACAGTAAGCTTGAGTAAATGAGTGCAATCACCGATGTGCTAACAGGTTTTTTAACCTGTTAGCATTCGGATTGCAATATGGGCGCCTGCGCAAGGGCCACTTAACCTAACGTTAACGCTCACGTATAAAGGAGAGGTAGTAAGCACAAAGTTAAACCCATTCCTGGTGACCCATGGAATGCTCCTGTTCCAGCACAATCCAGCTGAGGATTTGGTCTAGCCTGGTAATTCCGTTCCTGGACCTCAGTACTTCAGCCCTGGTTTTCCCTGCTTCCTTGCACTCTTTGCCCTGAGAAATTAAGCACTGACTGATGCCTATAAAAGGCCACACCTCCCATCAGCCAGTGCTTCAGCATTGTTCCCCATTGTCTCTGTCAGACTAGTCCTGTGAGTTTCTGCTCATGAGACCTGTGTTTTCACACTGTGTATCCAGCCTTGCCTTCCAAGTTCCTCATGCCTTCGGCATCCAGATCCTTCAGCCCTGCTTTCAACATCCAAGTTCCAGAGACTGCTATTATTCGCACTATTTCTTCTGGTGTCTGGTCAGCCCTTTTCATGTCCTGCCCCTTGTCCTCAGCTTGCTGGTTGTCTCCATCGTGTTTTCCACCTCCTGTGTGTGTTAACGCATACTGGGCTCATAACCTGCTTAGCCGGTACAAAGCCGGTACTAACCCTTACATAAACAAATTATAAAGGCTATAGGTAAGATTTACCCAAAGAAACAGAAAAAGCACCATAACATCTGTCGGACCTCTGAACAAAACGTCTCTTCAAATGACTGCAGTTAAAGAAGTGAGAGAAGTGTGACAGGAAGCATCCCTGTAGCATGATCTATGCGAAGAATGTATGCTGCTGAGGTGCTCGGGGTATCCATGCAAGATGACTGAACGTTTTGTCCCCATCTGACCCATCAGGCCAACACAGGTCACCTGACTGCAATACTGAAAGGGCTTCTCTGAGGGTGAGGGCGGCAGGGCTTGTACGCTTATTAAGAGATCACAACTCAGAAAATGTTTGGGAACAAAGTGAGAAAAAAAACGTATACAAAGAGATTATGGTGTTTTTCCTTAAAATGCTTAGTATAGCAAGTTTAATGGTTTTTTTTTGTCAGTCTATATATCAGTGATAAACCACCCGCATCCAACAGTGTATTTTGGCATGGTTTAAAGAAGAAAACCTTGATCTTAAACATGTAATTTAAACATTGCTGTTTTTCTTGGATCAATTCCTGGTGTCTTTTTGTAATGTGATTAAGAATGTTAGGTTCGTGACACTGCTGATTTAAATCATTCCTATATGTTATACTATAAGTCTACTAAGACTACAAAAACATATTGGGCCACATTACATTCTTGATGCTAACGTTATCACTCACTTGCGTGAGCATTAACGTTAGCCGCGGTGTCTACCGCATATTACGATCCAAACACAAACGGGTTAAGTAACCCGTTTGCGTTTGGTACCTTACGCTTTTCAGCGCGAGGTTACTGTACTTTGCGCTCCCTATACTTAACATGGGGAGCGCAAAGTGTTAATCAGTGTTAGTATTACAATCTACTAGCGCTGATTAACGTCCGGCCGCAGTTAACTGAAAGTTAACCACAGCCAGGACTTAGTGTTAACGGATTCTTCTGCAGAATCCATTAACACCATAAAAAATAAATAAAAAACAAGTCATATACTCACCTCCTGTCCCGCGGCGAGGACTGCGGCTCTAACTGCCTCATCCATCCGGCGGAAGCAGGGAAAGACCGGGGGAAAATTCCAACCAGTCTCTCCCTGCGTATCACTACGCCGACCGGTCGGATCTCGCAAGGCGAGATCCGGCTGGTCATGTGACCGGTAGGGGGAACTGAATGGAGTCCTATGGACTCCATTGAGTGGATGTTCGCAGTTGCGCTCAGCTCTGCTGCGAGCATCCCAGATTTTACCGCTCGAGTAACAATGCAGGCAGCATTTTTTGCACCTGCATTGTAATCAGCGTTAAAACGCGGGCACAAGGGGGAAAACTCCACCCTTGCACCCGCGTTTTAATGCTAGGATTGTAATGTGGCCCATCATGTGTAGTTTGAAGGAGCAACTGGGATAGCATCAAGGTCTACCCAGGCATTCTTAAAATTTGTTCTGATCCAGAACTTGTTTCTGTTTTTATGTCTGTCTTTCCTATTCCATTACTGGTCTTTTGTCTTTTTAGATACTATCAAACATAAAATTTTCCACTTTATTCACATTTTCCACATCCTAATTGCATAGTTAACAACTTGCCCCCTCATTGTAATACCTTGACGCGTTACCATAGTTATATATGCAGTTATACATAGTTAAATATGCCATGGTGCACACACCTAGATCTACGGACGTCTATTCTGTTCTATACACCTTACAGATGATATGTCATGGCATGGGCATGTCACAAACCATGCCCAGGCACCCGAAAAGGACGTAGAATGACGCGCATCAACACCACTTTGGCAGTAAATTTAACCATGGCACTCTCTCTCATGCTTTACTCCTTAGGGCTTTTTGTTTTGTCCAATTTGGGTTTTCCCTGTTATCCTGCCTGAGGGAGACTTGGGTGCTTCCAGATCCAGCCCTGCTTTTACCATAGACTCCTATTATAGTTCCAAGGGCCAGATTCCTTTGCATTAGGTTGTTCTCGGTGCTACCAGAACTATGTAATTTACCATTTTATATTTGTTTTGCTTACCCATCGTGTTTCCTGCATTCACTGCGTACCCTGTTGTGAGTTCCTGCCTTATAGTGAGGGAAAGGGGGGTTTGTGAGGATCCTGAGGACGAGTAAAAGCACTAGTGGCCTGCTCTACGGTGGGGCCCGCTCAGGTCTCACAAGGTTTTAGTTTGCTTGTGCCATTACAGGGATGAATGCTCCATATGCAAATCAGTCTGCTCTCACCCAATGAGGGTGGCCAGTACTGATTGTCAATGACATCATCCCTGCATGAGAGGTGCAGCAACCCCCAATGATCATTTCAGCCTTGTTAGGCCTCGTCAGGAGGGTATAGCTGACACCCCTCTAAGCACATCAAGCAAGGGGTCCATGTCTGGATGATCCTGTAAACTTATAGTGAGAGAAAGGGGGGGTTTGTGAGGGTCCTGTCTTATCCTGCGTTGTATTTGCCAGTTTTTAATGTATTCTGTTATCTGTGTTCCAGTGTGATTAACCACTTGGCTGCTATGGACGCGCTCAGCGCGTCCAGCCAAGTGGTTCTCCTGTGCTACAGACGCGCTCAGCGCGTCCGAGCACAGGAGGCAGCAATCCGCCGGATTCCGGCGGATTGCTGCGCCCCCCCCCCCGGTGAGGGCTGACATCTTGGATGTCAGCCCAGCACTCGGGAGCCCGGCGGGGACATTAGATGTCATCGCGGCGACGCGATGACATCTAATTCAGGCGCCCCCGCATGTGCGGAGGAGGAGCCTGAAAGGGAGGGGGGAGGTCCTTCGGACCTCTCTCCCTCCCGATTGCCAGGGAGCAGGGGGTTAAGACAGGCACCGCTTGGAAGGGCACAGCCTGCCCTTCCAAACGGTGGCTCTCATTAACCCCTGGGGAGCCAGATCACGAATCGGCGCTGAAAAGCGCCGGTTCGTGATCCTTTCCCGGAGCTGGCCGACATCTTGGATGTCGGCCAAGCCTCCGGGAACTCCCCCTGAGGACTGGCGTCATCGTGCATAGCACGATGACGCCAGTGCTGGAGTTAACCCCTAGCTGCCACCAACGGTGGAGATAGGGGGTTCCAATGAACCCCCTATCTCCCGATCCGTGGCAGCTAGGGGTTAAAGTTTGGTACTGATGGATCGCCAGAGCATGGCCGTTCCAACGATACCAAACACGACTGTGAAAAAAGTTTTTTTAAAAAAATTAAAATTAAAAATAAAAATAAAAAAATATTTAAAAAAAATTATAAAAAAAAATAAACAAGTTTTTTTTTTTTTTGGTTTGTTAATGCAGCAATATTGTTCCCATTTCAATTATAATGTGAACAATGATGCTGCACTAACGATTTTTGTATGCGGTGCGTTTGTTAAAAGTCGCGTAATTTCCCCCAAACAAAAATGTAACGAGACCCCATCTCTAATTTTTTTAACAAGCGCACTCCATACAAAATATAACCGCAATTGCTCGCATGTTAAAATGTGAAAAAAAACGCTTTACACATTGTAAATTATTGAAAATTCATATTTTATTGCATTTTTTGTTATAATATACAGACAGGACATGACGTATACATATAATAATGACATATTATGAATCTGCCGAGTCTGACGGAAAGAACGATATATAATATGTTTGGATCATATACTAAAATAAGCCTTCAAAACGCATTTAAACATGATGAGCAAAACCGGTAAATATGACCTCAGCACAGAGGCGGGAAACGCCTCAGCAGCGAAAGGGTTAAACCACAGTCTAGTAACCCTTGAGAAAGGCATATCGCCGAAATGTTGGGGGTACCTGGTTTCGGATTTTGCATCTGTCCATAGTGACTCCATGTATGTTCATTTTGTTCTACTCTTAGGAGTGTGAGGTATTTTTTATTTATTTTTTTGTCTGCTTTTTTTTTGGTTGCTGGTTGTGCCTTCTAAGCTTATGGTTATTGATTGCCAGGTGGTGCTATTCTGTGTTAACAGTGAGTTATTCTCTATACTCTGTGTTCAACCTTTGTATATTCATCTTTTATCTTACGATTATACTTGTGGCAATATATATGTATCTGTGGCTGCATACCAGTTTCTCTTCCCTTTTTTTGTGTTTCTGAGCGGTTCCTTAAATAAAATCAATTATTTTTTCAGTGGTGTGCACTTGATTTCTTTTGTTACTATATGTTGTTTGGCTGTTAGGGGTGGCTGTTTTTTTCAGGTAGCACCCTTGGTACTTTGTTGATCATCTGACTGAGTGCAACACAGTTGTTCTTTTTTGCTTAAACCCCAGTCTAGAACCATCCACCAGCTTGACATGCTGTTTGTCCCATGCGCCCTGGACTCTCACCTGCAACCCTGGAACATGTACGTGACACTGTGTCCTTCTCCTGTTTCCTGTTGTGATGCTGCCTTCTGCTTCATTCCACAAATGATAATGACAATTCTGATACAGCATGCTGCCATTTGCAACCTGCATTATCAGCATGCTGACAGTTTCAAACCTTACTCCCATCTTGGTCCATAGCGATGGCACCAACCTTTAGGACTATATTAGGCCACAGGATTTCCTGTACCTTGTCCTGTTCAGGTCTTCAGTATTTGATCGTTATTACTTCTTTTTCTTCTGACTTTACTGTGTAGAAACCGTTGGCTAGGTTTTGACCTGGTTGCTGCTCTCCTATCCTGACATGTTTATTCTAGCTTACCTTACCTCGCTGTGACATGATATAGGCAAATTGTATTATAAAAAAAAGTCAAATGCTAACAGTTTGTTGTCGAAAACTCAGGCAATTGCTACATCACTGATTACAAGAAGCAGATGCCAAATAATAATGTATCCACATTCCAAACGCATATTTTGGAACCTTTTGGATATGTGAATGAAGCATATCTCAAGGAAAAATGATGAGGGTGTATTTTTAACCAAATAATGTTTTTCCTGGACTCACCAGGTTCTTGGAGATATTGTACTGCCCAGAGGTGTGAAGATCATCCATTGTTCTGCAGAGCTTGACATCTTTGACCTAGCTGATAATTTGGCCATATGTTCAACTAAAAACAAATTGCTTCAGTCACAAGGTCTGTCATGCAGTAAATTTCCTAATCATAATGTCACTTTGTATGCTGCATCCCTGTAGAACCTGTGACATATAAATACTCTACAGTGGCTGTAGGTTTTATCATACAGAGTGTCCATAAAGTCTCTTTACAATTTCACAAATATATTACAAAGGAAATTGATGAGATATCTTCATCAGACTTATTTCTATGGGGTTATGTTAAAGATATGGTGTATCGAGCAAAGGTACGGATCGAAAGCAGAGGATCACTGAAGCCATTGCCACCATTGATGAGTTTATGCTACAGCGAACATGGCAAGAAATCGAGTACCGTCTTGATGAGCTCCATGCAACTAATGGTGCTCATATAGAGGTGTATTAAATGAGGCAAAAAAAATTAAATATATACGTCTAATTTTGTAATAATTTTCACTTATCTGTCTTTTCATTTGCCTTTGTAATAAATCTTTGAAATTGTAAAGAAACTTTATGGACACCCTGTATAACTTTCACATAACATATGTAAAATAGCCTCAGTATGAATGCATTCTTCACAAGAATTCAGCTCATGTAATGTACTGATCTTGGTGGGAAATGAAAGACATGGGGTTCAAGCAAGTACAGTGGCAAGAAAAAGTATGTGAACCCTTTGGGATTACATGGAGTTTTGCATGAATTGGTCATAAAATGTGCTCTGATCTTCATCTAAGTCACAACAATTTGAAAAACACAGTCTGCTTAAAATAATACAACACAAACATTATATGTTTTCATGTGTTTATTGAATATAACATGTAAACATTCACAGTGCAGGGTGGAAAAAGTATGTGAACCCCTAGCCTAATGACTTCTCCAAGAGCTAATTGGAGCCAGGAGTGAGTCAACCTTGAGTCCAATCAGTGTGATATTATTGGATGTGTTGCTGAAAGCTGTCCTGCCCATTAAAAACACACACCAGTTTTGGGTTTACTGGTTTCAAGAAGCACTGCCTGATGTGAACCATGCCTCGCAGAAAAGAGCTCTCAGAAGACCTACGATCAAGAATTGTTGACTTGCATGAAGCTGGAAAGGTTACAAAAGTATCTCCAAAAGCCTTGATGTTCATGTGTCCACGGTAAGACAGACTGTCTACAAATGGAGAAAGTTCAGCACTGTTGCTACTCTCCCTAGGCGTGGTTGTCCTGTAAAGATGACTGCAAGAGCACAGCGCAGAATGCTTAATGAGGTAAAGAAGAATCCTAGAGTGTCAGCTAAAGACTTACAGAAATCTCTGGCACATGCTAACATTTTTGTTGACACATCTACAATAAGGAAAACATTAAACAAGAATGGAGTACATGGGAGGACACCACGGAGGAAGCCATTGCTGTCCAAAAAGAATATTGCAGCACATTTGAAGTTTGTAAAAGAGCACCTGGATGTTCCACAGCACTACTGGCAAAATATTCTGTGGACAGATGAAACCAAAATTTAGTTGTTTGGAAAAAACACACAACACTATCAGGGTTATCCAAAGAGATCCGAATTGCTTGAGAAAGGTAACCGCACGCTGAAAATCAGCGTTCGGTTACCTTTCCTGGCCATTCGGCTATCCAGAGAGCAGGCAATTCGCCAAATCCTGGCGAATTGCCTGCACATACGGTGCCTGTTCGGTGCCTGTTCGAGGGCAGTGAAATCCCCATGAAAAAGCACTGCTTCGTCTATTCAGAGAACACAAACCAGCAGTGAAAGGTTCCCGAAATGCCCTGCCATTCGTTGGTTTAATTCGGCAAGTTAATTCAGGAGAATCCCATAGGCTTCAATGTTAAAAATATTCCCGTTTTAATTCAATATCTAATAAACCATTCATTATAAAATTCTGCAGCAAAGAGTCTCTTTATTTATAGATTTTTTAGGATATTTTAAGCATTTTTCTGAATTTGTTTATTTTTTTTAAAAGCCCGATATTTTTTTTTTTTTTTAAGTTTACTTATTTTTTCTGTAACAGCTCTCTTTATTATCATTCCCTGGACCTCCTGTGTAAATTTCAGACATTTTCGCTCAGTAGTTTCTTTGCAAACAGTGTTTCATTTTCACAGATTCATACAAACGGTTTTGCTACTTTATTCACTGCCTCCTCTGCGTCTCAGCTGCTTCGGCTCTGTGTGATTCGGCTCCTGTTCGGCTGCTTCGCTGCGTGTGATCGGCTCCTGCTCGGGTTTTTCGGAGGTTAATCCAGATGTTTTTGCTTGTTTTTGGCGTGCATTCGGTGGGTTTTGCGGTTAGTCTTCGTCAGGTTTGCGGGGACTTTTCCCTGCAATTCGGGGACCCTGTGGTGTTTGCTGAATACACTGCAGGGTCACCGAAATGGGATCGGCAAAAGGAACCGAATTGAAGAGAACGAAACATCACCGAACGTGCGGTGACTTTTCGAATCTCTTTGAATAACCCTGTATGTGTGGAGAAAAAAAGGCACAGCACACCAACATCAAAACCTCATCCCCACTTTAAAACATGGCAGAGGGAGCATCATGGTTTGGGGCTGCTTTGTTTCCTCAGGGCCTGGACGGATTGTTGTCATTGATGGAAAAATGAATTCCAGAGTTTATCAAGACATTTTGCAGGAAAACGTCAGACCATCTGTCTGCCAACTGAAGCTCCGCAGAGGATGGGTGATGCAACAGGACAATGACCCAAAGCATACAAGTAATTCAACAAAAGAATGGCTTCAACAAAACGAAATACGCCTTCTGGAGTGGCCCAGTCTGAGTCCTGACCTCAACCCGATTGAAATGCTGTGGCATGAGTTTAAGAGAGAGAGTCACACCAGACATCCCAAGAATATTGCTACACTGAAACAGTTTTGTGAAGAGGAGTGGTCCAAAATTACTCCAGATCGTTGTGCAGGTCTGATCTGCAACTACAGGAAACGTTTGGTTGAGGTTATTGCTGCCAAAGGAGGGTCAACCAGTTATTAAGTCCAAAGGTTCACATACTTTTTCCACCCTGCACTGTGAATGTTTACATGTTATGTTCAATAAACACATGAAAACATATAATGTTTGTGTTGTATTATTTTAAGCAGACTGAGTTTTTCAAATTGTTGTGATTTAGATGAAGATCAGAGCACATTTTATGACCAATTCATGCAAAACTCCACGTAATCCCAAAGGGTTCACATTCTTTTTCTTGCCACTGTATATAAAAATATAGCGTCCTGGTCTTTTATCACATAAATCATTTGGGGTGGCTTCCTTTCATTTGGCTAGATTAGAAAATGACGCTGAGTCATGTGACCTATGTGAAGTGTCATATATACTGTATGTATCAGGGCTCGTAATTTCCACTGGCCCGCTCACCTATGGATAGTGATAATTCAATCAGGGCTAGGGGAAATTTGGCCCTTTGCAGCTATGGAATTTGTTGTTGGAATCAGAAGTGGTGAGTAACTTTTCAGCTTGGCCAGTACATTAGGAATTCAAGTTTTGAACCCTGTAAATATAAATAGACAAAAACATGCCTAATTCAGAACACTCCACTTTTAGTTTTATAGATTTTAACCCTTTCACTGCGGGTGATGTGTGGGGAACATCCTCATTGACTCCCGCTATATGCGGAGGACGTTCCCCACACATCATCTGCAATCGGGAGCCCTGGGACAGATACTTACCTCTCTCTCTGGGTCCCGTGGCGTTCTGACTTCCTTGAAGTCAGACGCCGAATTTATACCCCTCCCGATGTCAATGATGTCATTGCGCCATGCGCGATGACATCATTTTCAGGTGACCCCCCCGGCAATGCTGGGAGATTGCCTGAAAGGGAGGGGGGATCCTTTTGGATCCCTCTCCCTCCCGATCGGGAGGGTGTACAAAAAAAAACCAGGCACCGCTTTGAAGGCCAGTGTCTGCCCTCTAAAATGGTGCCTGTCTTTAACACCTTGAGTGCCAGATTGCGATCTAGCTCCAGTGGGGGCCGCCATCTTGGATGGTGGCTCCACCTCCGGGTCCCGCCTCGCTACCGGAACCCTCTAGCTCCTTTGAACCCCCATATCTCCAGAATGGTGGCATGCTCTGGCCTTTCGATTGATACCTAACATGACCATGCTCAAAGTATAGAAAAATAAATAAAAATATATTTAAAAAAGTGGGTTTTTTGTGTAGTGTTTTTATTAATGCAGCAATATTGTTCACATTTCAATTATAATGTGAACAATGATGCTGCACTAATGTTTTTTTTCTATGGGATGCGTTTGCTAAAAAACACGTAATTCCCCCCAAAAAAATTTAATGAGTCCCCATTTCTAATTTTTTCAACAAGCGCACCCCATAGAAAATATAAACGCAGAGGCTCGCTTAATAAAATGTGAAAAAAAACACTTTACACGCTGTAGATAATTAAAAATTCAAATTTATTGCATTTTTTGTTATAATATACAGGCAGAGCATGACGTATACATATAATAATGATATATTATGAATCTGCCGAGTCTGACGAAAAGAAGGATATATAATATGACTGGGTGGTATAATAAAACATGGCTTCAAATCGCATTTAAACATGATGAGTAAAAGCGGTAAAAATTAGCTCAGCACTCAGAAGTGAAATGGCTCAGCAGCAAGGGGTTAATAACACCTGACTTAAAAAAAAACAACCCCATCTTACCAGGTTTTATCCTCCTTAACCTAGTCACTGCTCATAAGCAATTAACCAACTTGTTTGGAACATCCGTTCCCTTGGAGCTCTCTGCAGTTGAATGTTTAAAGCCTGGAATGAGGCACCTGTTACAGTGAGGGGTACAAAACCAGTGAGATGGCCAGTTTTCCAAATGTAACATTCAGAACCAGAACTGCTTCAATCAGCGAGAGCATGCATTTTTCATAAGTTTCTTTTTGAGACCTTTAACAGAATATACAAAATATATGTGAATATAAATTCCAGTACCCACCAACAATAATCAAACCAATAACAATAACAATAACAATAACAGTGCCGGCTGGGTGGAGTAGAGGTAACATGACTGCTCTGCGTGGAGCGAGCCTGTGGAGACATGGGCTTGATCCTGATGAGCACCTCTCCAGTAAGTGTCGTTGGGCAAGACACCCAACGGTACATACTCGCCACCCAGGACATACTTGAAAATGAGAGAAATCTCAATGTATCCTTTCTCAAAAAAATAAATAAAATAATGTCTGATGGGCTGAAGAGGCAACTGAATTCTCCTCTTCAGAATTCCTGGCGGCGAAGTGTCTACCATTTTCGAAACTAGTACTCGCTGGGGGGGAGGGGGTTTCTAAACTCCGTAATTCACATAAAAAACATATTCACCACTGTTGGTTTTTTTGATCTACTTGTTCATTTATGTTAAATAAAGGCTACCACTGTTCAGTTCATATATAGAAAACTGTATACTTGTAAACTATTTCTTGAGGCTGTTTCCAGTGGAATTTATTGTACCTTTACAATTCAAGTGAGTTTATTGGAAAAGGATTACTTGCCAAAAAAATAATAAAACGCTATTTATTTCATCTCCATTTAAAGTCATAAAGCACACGAAGAGTCAAACAGTCTGCGGAACTAAACGTAAGATCAGGGTAATTATTTTTAAGTAATCTTCATCAGGCTATTGTTTTGCTGCCAAACCTAAGACAATATTAATTTCCACATGTGAAAGGCTCTACCGGATTTACTTTACTTCGCAGAGGAAAAAAAAATAAAAACAATCAAAGCTTCACTTCCTTCCTGCAAGGTACGTGTGTATTTATTTACAGTACATTACACAATGCACTTGTAAGGAAAGAGGGGAGCCACTAAGCAGACACACTGTATCCCAGACTGAGGATTTACAAAAAAAGAATCATTAATTCAAATTAATTTCACCAAGTCCCAACTAGGGAACCAAATTATGGACCACATAAAACTTAACCCTTAATATGCCATCTGGGTGGAGTAGAGGTAACATCACTGCTCTGCAGGGAGAGAGCCTGTGGAGACATGAGTTCGATCCCAGCAAGCACCTCTCCAGTAAGTGTCCTTGGGCAAGACATCTAACGGTACATACTCGCCACCCAGGACATACTTGAAAACAAGAGAATTCTCAATGTATCCTTCCTGGTAAAATCCTTTCTAAAAAAAATATTAAAAAAGTAGTGAGCGCAACAAAATTCTAAAAACAAGTCACAGCTGTAAGAATCGTTCCGATATTCTTAAGTCTCTAGTATTAACATATACTGTGAATATATATTTCATTAATTCTTAGAGAGCTAGAGTTCTAGATATTCAACGAGTCTTTGGTAATTTGTAACCAGTATAATATTCTTAGTTGTCCACAATCTCTTCTATCATTGTTATATCTATAGTTTCATATAAATCATAATCTTACTTCAGCACCCTCCTGCTGACCGCGAGATTGTTTGCCAGCCTCAGAATAATAGCCACCAAATACATACAGGGTTATTCAAAGAGAATTGAAAAGTCACCGCACGTTCGGTGACTTTTCGTTCCCCGCACTCTGGGGCGATCCGGCGATCCTAGTTCGCCGACCCTGTGGTGTATTCAGCAAGCACCGCAGGGCCCCCGTAGTGCAGGGAAAACTCGCCGCAAACCCACCGAACACTCACCTCAAAACCCGCCGAACACTTACTGAACACTCACCGAAACCCACAGAAACAGCTGGATTAACCACGCCGAACACGCCGGCGAAACCCGACTAGCCGCCGATCACAACGCAGAGCAGCTGCTGGAAAAAGCCGACACGCAGACGAACGAGGTGAAAAAAAAAAAACCCAGTATGCATGAAAGTTTGAAAATTTAAACGGTGGTTTGCAAAATAACTACTGAATGAAAATGTCTGAAATTTACATATAAGATCCTATGAATGATAATAAAAAGGTCTGTTACAGAAAAAAGAAAAAATGATTTTAAAAAAAGGACATTATTTTGCCATAAAAAAACAAAAATGCCTAAAAGATCCTAAAATATCTATAAATAAAGAGACTTTTTACTGCAGAATATAATATTAAACGGTTTATAAGATATTTAATTAAGACGGGAATATTTTTAATGTTGAAGCCTATAGGAATCACCTGAATAAATATGTCGAATGAAACCACCGAACAGCAGGGCATTTCGGCAACCTTTCCCTGCTGGTTTTTGTTCTCTGAATAGACGAAGCATTGCTTCGCTATAGGGATTTCACTGCCCTCGAACAGGCACCGAACAGGCACCGTATGTGCAGACAATTCGCCAACATTTGGCGTTCTGCCTGCTCTCAGAATAACCGAATGGCCAGGAAAGGTAACCGTACGTTGAATTTCCCTGTTCGGTTACCTTTCGGGGCCAGATTGGCTCTCTTTGAATAACCCTGATAGTAGTGTCCTGTAGGTCATTGTTCAAATAAGGCTAGGGTCAGACGAACGCATTTTTCACGTTGTCCGTGAAAAAGTGCGTTCGAACGAATGGACGTATTTTTTCACGGAATACGCGATAGCGGTCATACGATGCGCATTTTCGTACGTGATTTTGTACGGATCATCAATAAAACCCTTTCTGCGTCTGGACGTTATGTTGGCCGGACGTGTGCAGCGTCTGACGTCTCCCAATCACGCAAACACGCCGCTATGCGGCCGCAGCGCACTCTGTACGTCAGTAGTAGCGGTTTGACGTTCTCGAAAAAATGCATTCGTTTGCCACTTGCGTTGCGCGGACGGACTTTCGTGCGGCCGTTCGTCGTATGTTCCCTGGCATTGGACGTCATTTGCTGCTAGCACGGCCGTGATTTCGTGCGGCTAAAAGCACGTTAAAACTGCTTTCGTCTGACCTTAGCCTTAGACTGATAACGGATGTCCAAGGTCACCTTCTTTTATTAGCCATATGTATTCATATCTCTTCCTAGCCACGTGACTTAATTGAATCCCATAATAACAGCTACAATTATTTATAAAGTACCAATATATTCCACAGTGCTGTACCAAACAAAGACAAAATGGTGACTGACTTTATTGATGGCAACTAAAATAGTTGCTAGGCAAAAAGAAATGGCCATTTCACATTGTGTACGTAAAGAAGTCAACAATAACCTCAAACAATGGCATTGTCTTAGAAGCATAAACCAGTGAAGTGGTTTCAGTCAATGGCAATGTCACAGTTTGGATACAAGAGTGAGCTTCAAACATCGCCTCCATCATTGTTTACTGAATATCACCTTTGTCTATTTAAACATTGTTGCTGTTGTTTGAAAAGCTTTGGCAATTTTAGCAAAATTTAACTCTAAATTTAGCTTTAATTCTAATCCTAACCGTAAATTTTACCCTATCTCTAGTTCTAAAACTACGTTTAATTCTAATCCTAATTCTAAGGCTAATCCTATTTATAATGCTAACTCTAACCAAATTCTAAACCTAAAACTGATTCTAATACCAATGACAACCCTAATTCTAGACCTAACCCTAATGCTTACTTTAGGCTAACTCCACACCTAACTCTAACCCATCTAACGCATTCCCAATTCTAAATTTTTCAACTAACACTTAAGTGTCAACAAACTGAAACTATGGGGGAACTTCTGTTCAAACAACGGCAAGGCAGAGTTGTTGTTTGAATAAACTTTGGTGATTATTTCCTCAAACAATACCATTGCTCTTGTATGAAGCATACACTTTTATTCTCTCAATGACAGCCATTCTTGAGATAAATGTTGGCGATTTACACTTCACACATTGCTAACTTTGCTTCATACCCTTTTTGATTATTTTACCTACTCAATATAAAGTAGTCATTTTTTCAATCTTTTTATTGTCACAAGGTGGCTACCTTTGTATAGGTGCCTGACAAAAATTAAAAAACACATTTACTACTAGAGACGTGCATTCGTTTCGGAAAAATTCAGAATTTGTAACGAAATTTGATAATTTGTAGTTCGGAAGTACTTCCGTATAATGAATCGATACGATACGAATTTGAATCGAAATGAAATGGTATATAACGAATTTATTTAGTTTTACACTGTGTCATCATCATAAAAGAAAAATTTGAATAATTGATATCAAGTATCGAATTTGAAATGTACTATCAAATACATTTCAACTATTGAATTTGAAATGAACTATCAAATTGATAACAACTATCGAATTGATCTTAACTTAAAATACAAGTAATAGTCAGCAAAGGACTTCATGAAACAAATTAATTTTATTTCACTGTTTAACCCCTTAGGGACCTTGGACGTACCATGTACGTCATGGCAGCGGGTCTCTTTTAGACCCGCTGACGTACATGGTACGTCCTGCGGTGTTTTGAGCGCTGGAAGCGATCGGATCGCTACCAGCAGCTCAAACGCCATTGCAGGATGCCTGGGAGTCCAGGCATCCATGCAATGGCGGTTACAAGTGCCGGGGCACCTTGTGATCGCTCCCCGGGAGCGATCAACATCCGGTTTTACCGGAGAGGTGCCCGGCACTTGTAGAGAGCGCTGGAAGCGATCGGTATCGCTTCCAGCTGCTCTGTGTATATTGCAGGGATGCCTTGACATCGAGGCATCCCTGCAATATGCTTACCTGCCGCCGGTCCGCTCAGTGATCGCTCCCCCGAGCGATCACTTCCGGTAGCGGCAGGAAGTACTGAGTGCCACGAGGTCGTGGCACTCAGTACAAAAAAGATCACATGAGTGATCAGGTGCTCTGCTGGGTGCCTCGAGGGATCAAGGCACCCAGCAGACTAAAAAAGTGTAAAAAAAAAAGAAAAAAAGTAAAATAAATAAAATAAAAATGAATAAAATAAAATAAACTGACAGCCAAGATGGCGCTGCCCTTCTAAGGGCAGGGTCATCTTGGGGCTGAGTGGGATGTTCCAAGCCTGCCTCATCAGAGAGGCAGGCTAGCAACATCCAATCAGAAGTTAGAAAAAGTCAAAATAAAATTTCTAATTTGTCAGGTCAGGTCAATATTTTGTAAATATTGGCTCTGACCTCTGTGATTCTCCCTCCCTCTCCTCACTTGTGTTTTGGTGAGCGAAAGAGAGAGATCAGATTTGACAGGTTAGAGATTTTAGGTAGATTGAGTGAGATTAGAAAAATTGAGGCAGATTTAGAGAGAATTTAGGGAGATTTAGAAGAATTGAGGCAGGTTTAGAGTGATTTAGAGAGATTTAGGTGTTTATTTGTATTTTCTTGTGAAACCCAACGGTTCTTCTAAGAACCAATAATCCGTTTATATATATAATAATTATAAAATTTTATAATCTATTATATATAATGTCTGAGAGGGTGTACAGCGCCGAGGAGGCATATGCCATCCTGGCGTCAGAATCTGAGGCATCTGCGTCAGACTCAGACCCTGATTTCGACCCCGCCAACTGCTCAGAGACGTCGCTAGATACAGTTGTGTTCAAAATTATTCAACCCCCAATGCTGTAAAGGGTTTTAGGGAATTTAGTGTACATTTGTAATTGTATTCAGAATGAAATCCTACAAGGACCTTTTAAAGAACCATATGCAACTAAAATGACATCAATTGGTTTTGTAATACAGCAGTAAATGTTTCTTTTGTGAATTCTTCATTGACACAATTATTCAACCCCTTAAAGACTACCACTCTGAAGAACAGAGGTTAATTCAAGTGTTTTCAATCAGGTATTGAAAACAACTGTGGATGTCACGGAGCAGCAATAAAGCATAATAAGCACCAATTAGGCAGCTTTAAAATGACTGTGATACTCAGCTCCTTCTAGACATTTACTGGTGTAGCTACAAACATGGTGAAGTCAAGAGAATGGTCCAGGAAGACAAGAGAAGAGGTGATTACTCTTCACAGGAAGGGCAATGGCTATAAGAAGATTGCAAAGATGTTAAACATACCAAGAGAGACCATAGGAAGCATCATTCGCAAATTCAAGGCAAAGAGCACTGTTGAAACGCTACCTGGTCGTGGCAGAAAGAAGATGCAGACTTTGACTGCTGTGCGCTACCTGAAGCGTAGAGTGGAGAAAAGTCCCCGTGAGACTGCTGAGGAACTGAGAAAATATTTGTCAGATGTGGGTACTGAAGTTTCAGCTCAGACAATACGGCGCACACTGCGTAATGAAGGCCTCCATGCCAGAACTCCCAGGCGCACCCCCTTGCTGTCTCCAAAGAATAAGAAGAGTCGACTGCAGTATGCCAAAAGTCATGTGGACAAACCACAGAAGTTTTGGGATAGTGTTCTGTGGACTGATGAAATAAAATTAGAACTGTTTGGGCCCATGGATCAACGCTATGTTTGGAGGAGGAAGAACAAGGCCTATGAAGAAAAGAACACCTTGCCTACTGTGAAGCATGGTGGGGGGTCAATCATGCTTTGGGACTGTTTTGCTTCTGCAGGTACAGGGAAGCTTCAGCGTGTGCAAGGTACCATGAATTCTCTTCAGTACCAGGAGATATTGGATGACAATGTGATGCAGTCCGTCACAAACCTGAGGCTTGGGAGACGTTGGACCTTTCAACAGGACAATGATCCCAAGCATACCTCCAAGTCCACTAGAGCATGGTTGCAGATTAAAGGCTGGAACATTTTTGGAGTGGCCATCGCAGTCACCTGACTTAAATCTGATTGAGAACCTCTGGTGGGACTTAAAGAAAGCAGTTGCAGTGCGCATGCCTAAGAATGTGACTGAACTGGAGGCTTTTGCCCATGACGAATGGGCGAAGATACCCGTAGATCACTGCAAGACACTTGTGTCAAGCTATGCTTCACGTTTAAAAGCTGTTATAACTGTAAAAGGATGTTGTACTAAGTACTAAGATTGAATGTCACTTGGGGGTTGAATAAAACTGATAATGATGTGGGCACAGAAAAGACATTTGTGGTTATTTCATTATAAATGTTATGTTATATTTGTCTGACCTACACGTGCCTTTTTGATTTAAATGTAAGCAAGATGACTGAATGATCAAAATCAATGTCAAACTGGCCAAAACACTCAATTTCAGTGGGGGTTGAATAATTTTGAACACAACTGTACATCATCTACGCTGGCTGATGTATCTAGTGATGTTTCTGATACAGATCCTGGGTCACCACCTGCCAGCAGGAGACGCACAGCTCCAGCTGAGGAGTGGGTAGTGCCTCATCGCCAGAGCCAGATATCCCTCCTTTCACGGCAAATCCTGGCATCAATATTGATGTTGCAGGATTTACTGCCACACAGTTTTGCAGGTGTTTATGGACATGATTTGTTGGGCCACATCGTGGCCCTATCAAATCTGTATGCCCATCAGCATTGTGCTGCGAAGCCAGACTCCTACTTGGCAAGGCAGCAATGGACCCCGCTAGATGTGCCAGAATTTCTGAAATTCTGGGCACTTACTATGCTGATGGGCATCATAAAGAAGCCCTCAATTCGCTCCTACTGGAGCAGTAGCCCCATCTGCTCTACCCCCATTTACCCCAATCAATGTCACGTAGAAGGTATGAAAACATTTTGCGTTTCATGCACTTCAGTGACAACAGCCTGTGCCCTCCTAGAGAGCATCCCCAGTTTGACAGGCTGTATAAATCCGCCCCCTGATTACCCACTTTGCCGCCAGGTTTGCAGAGGCTTATACACCTGGAAGGAATATCTGCGCTGATGAATCCCTAATGAAATACAAGGGAAGGCTGGGATTCAAGCAGTATATTCCTTCCAAACGCTCCAGGTATGGAGTGAAGGTGTATAAGCTCTGTGACAGCGAGAGTGGGTATACTCAGACCTTCCGGGTGTACGAGGGAAAGGATAGTAGCCTTGACCCTCCAGGTTGCCCAGAACACATGGGAACCAGTGGCAAGATTGTGTGGGACCTACTTTTTCCCCTGATGAACAAAGGGTACCACTTGTATCTTGTTAATTTTTATACGAGTGTCCCTTGTTCAAGCTGCTGTATTGTTTTGATACAGCAGCATGCGGTACTGTTCGCAAGAACCGCGTAGGTTTCCCAGCACAGCTTGTCCACACCCGGCTAAAAAGGGGGGAGACCTCAGCTCTGCGCAAGAGGAGCTGTTGGCGGTCAAGTACAGAGACAAGAAGGATGTATACCTTCTATCCACCATCCACACTGAGAGGTCTGTGGAGGTCTCTGTACGTGGCAGAGCTGAGCGCATCAGGAAGCCAGTGTGCATCAAAGACTATAACCGGCATATGGGTGGGGTTGATCTGGCAGATCAGCTGCTCCAGCCCTACCAGATTATGCGGAAGTCAAGGGCCTGGTACAAAAAGGTTGCAATTTACCTGATGCAAATTGCAACCCACAATGCCTTTTTGCTCTGCAAAAAGGCAAACCCCGGACTGACGCTGTCCTTTTTACAGTTTCAGCTCCAGGTCATTTCGGGGTTTTTGTACCAGGTTGCACATGCTCCCCGGGCGGTGATGGGGGACAGAGTTGGGGCTGCACATTTTATTTATAAAATCCCCCCTACTGAGGGCAAACAGAAACCCCAAAAAAGATGCAGGGTGTGTTTCAAGAGGGGGCAGAGGAGAGACACAATCTTTTACTGCCCAGAATGCCCTGGACAACTCGGTCTGTGTCTTGGGGACTGTTTCAAGCTATATCACACTGTGCGTGATCTGTGATTTTTTTTTTTCAAGTTGGAAAACTGAAATGCGCACCCCCCAAATAAGGCCTATTAGCCCCCAAATGACCCGACATACCTATACATGGGTGGTATCAATTTACTCAGAAGATGTTGCTGAACATATTTTGGGGTGTTTTTTGGCAGTAACCCATAACTGGATTTGACAATTCACGCCTAAAGTACAATGTGTGTGAAAAAATAACACAAAAAGTGACTACCTGAATGTTTGATATAGAGCTAGTGCATGGAAAGTGTTAAAATACAACTCTTTGAAGCACCCTAGGGTGTGCCCTTTCTAAAAATATATGGTTTGATGGGGGTAAATTACTTTGGCCGGCTTCAAAAATGTCCCAAATAGGACATGGGTGCATGATGACGAAATGTGAAAATTCCAAGTTGGAAAACTGAAATGCGCACACCCCAAATAAGGTCTATTAGCCCCCAAATGACCCGACATACCTATACATGGGTGGTATCAATTTACTCAGAAGATGTTGCTGAACATATTTTGGGGTGTTTTTTGGCAGTAACCCATAACTGGATTTGACAATTCACGCCTAAAGTACAATGTGTGTGAAAAAATAACACAAAAAGTGACTACCTGAAAGTTTGACATAGAGCTAGTGCATGGAAAGTGTTAAAATACAACTCTTTGAAGCACCCTAGGGTGTGCCCTTTCTAAAAATATATGGTTTGATGGGGGTAAATTACTTTGGCCAGCTTCAAAAATGTCCCAAATAGGACATGGGTGCATGATGACGAAATGTGAAAATTCCAAGTTGGAAAACTGAAATGCGCACCCCCCAAATAAGGCCTATTAGCCCCCAAATGACCCGACATACCTATACATGGGTGGTATAAATTTACTCAGAAGATGTTGCTGAACATAGTTTGGGGTGTTTTTTGTCAGTAACCCATAACTGGATTTGACAATTCACGCCTAAAGTACAATGTGTGTGAAAAAATAACACAAAAAGTGACTACCTGAAAGTTTGACATAGAGCTAGTGCATGGAAAGTGTTACAATACAACTCTTTGAAGCACCCTAGGGTGTGCCCTTTCTAAAAATATATGGTTTGATGGGGGTAAATTACTTTGGCCGGCTTCAAAAATGTCCCAAATAGGACATGGGTGCATGATGACGAAATGTGAAAATTCCAAGTTGGAAAACTGAAATGCGCACCCCCCAAATAAGGCCTATTAGCCCCCAAATGACCCGACATACCTATACATGGGTGGTATCAATTTACTCAGAAGATGTTGTTGAACATATTTTGGGGTTTTTTTGGCAGTAACCCATAACTGGATTTGACAATTCACGCCTAAAGTACAATGTGTGTGAAAAAATAACACAAAAAGTGACTACCTGAAAGTTTGACATAGAGCTAGTGCATGGAAAGTGTTAAAATACAACTCTTTGAAGCACCCTAGGGTGTGCCCTTTCTAAAAATATATGGTTTGATGGGGGTAAATTACTTTGGCCAGCTTCAAAAATGTCCCAAATAGGACATGGTGCATGATGACGAAATGTGAAAATTCCAAGTTGGAAAACTGAAATGCGCACCCCCCAAATAAGGCCTATTAGCCCCCAAATGACCCGACATACCTATACTTGGGTGGTATCAATTTACTCAGAAGATGTTGCTGAACATATTTTGGGGTGCTTTTTGGCAGTAAACCTTAAAATTCACAGTACATGTATTCTTAAATTGCGTTCAAAAAAAAATCACCAAAACTTTTTTTTTCTCAAACTTTGGCATAGATTTGTGGTAAAATGGTTTGCATGGAAAGAGTCAAAATTACCCAAGTTTAATACCTTGATTTGTGTACTTTAAAAAAATATGTATATGTGGAGGGTTATTCAGCAATTAGTGACAGATATCAGTGTTACAATGTCACTAGCACTAGTTTTGAAAATAAACTCTTTGGAAATGGCAAAGTGCTACTTGCACTTATTGTTGCATAAAATAAGGAAAAAAGCAAGGAATATGTAAACATTGGGTATTGCTAAACTCAGAACTAAATTTAGAAACTACTAAGGAATTAAATTTTTTTGACGCTTGTTGATACATAAGAAATTTTGGGGGTCAGAATTCGAAAAAGTGGTGTTTTTTCAATTTTTTTGTCATATTTCACAAAGTTTTTTATAGTAAATTATATGAAATGATGAAAAAAATGGTATCTTTATAAAGTCCATTTAATGACGAGAAAAACTGTGTAAAATATGTGTAGGTTGCATAAACGAGTAAGAGGAAAATTTGTCCTAAACACTAACAGCGCAGAAACGTAAAAACAGCAGCGGTCACTAAAGGACGGATTTGTGTAAAACCGCCCCGGTCACTAAGGGGTTAATTTGACTCAGATACTAAATCTGTGACAGAGCTTAAAATTTAACCCTAGCTTGTATTTTAACAGCAACATTTGATAAATTGGGGCTTTGTTTAGTGATCCAAAATTCGAATTGATATCAACTATTGAATTGATATATGAAATTCGAATCAATACGAAATCGATACGAAAATAAAACGAAATTAGTTACGAAACTCCGAAAATTTAATTATTTAAAAACGTAACGAAACGAAACTAAACTAAACAAATTTTTCAGCCATGCACATCCCTACTACATAAAACATTAGTAAAATATGACTAAAATATATATAATTGTATGTTATACATATGCAGTGCCAGAAATAACCTTAGAATAGCTAGGGTGAAGTAAAAGGTCTATTTTTTTTACTTATTTTAGATAGTAGTGAGCCCTAAGCAGCCAAAATAAAGGAAACGGAAATGACTGCTAAGTAATTAAAAAATGACATGTTAATTTAGCAACAGCAGCTAATGACATTTCTATTGTTAATGGAAATGTTGCACACAATTAAAAACAAACAGATCCTGGTGAATGAAACATAGATGATTCCCCACCCAGTTCCATGACCCAAAATCGTTCTTTCCGGCAGACTTGGCAGATTCATAATATGTCATTATTATATGGTAGGAAGGAAATGGTATCCTAAGGCGCTGTGTGGTGTTGAGATTATGGTGTTTTAATGGTGCGGGTGTGCTGCCGATTTAGGGGTGGTTGCAGAGCCTTGTTGCTGCTACAGGTTGATTGGGATGAAAGTGTGGGGTACCCCTTAGTCAGGTGCTACTCGCTAGTCGTGTCTGTTAAAGTAGCGGTGTAATCGCTCTTAAGGAATTTCAACAATATAATGAGGTATAGCAATGCTAATTTAACACCTTTGTGTACCATAACAAATTAAACCGAGTATAGAAAAAAGTGTAAATATTCATATTAAGAACATACACCCTCTGGCTTCGGGGGTGATGAATCACAGTCTTTAAAAATCACAATAAATCAGTCTTTTATATTGATACAAACATACGCACCCTGGCTTCGGGGGTGATGAATCTCAGTCTCTAAAAAGCACAATAAATCAGTCTTTGTGTTGCATAGAAAGAGAAAAGAAAAATAATTAAAAATAATTAAAAAATAATAATAATTTTCCTCTTAATGATTGAGTGTGTCCTTTTGGTCTTGACTGCTTCCGCTCCTCTCGTCCCTTCAAAATTCCTCCAAGAAAGAAAGAGGGGATTAAGGATACGTCTGCATCTGTCAGATAAACCAGAGAGTAAGGATTGGTACACTTCCGCTAGTGCGGTGATGGATGCTGCTCTGTCTGTTGCGCTCTGCCCAGAAATCCTCTTTGTATCTGCTCCTTCGTGCCTTGTCTTTTGAATTTTCTCGTCCAGGATACTGCAGAAGGCTTCCCTTTATACGGTGCCTTCTGGTTGCTGGCGATGTTAAAAGATGGCAACTGGATGCAGCAGGAGGTTGGCTTATGCAAAAATTTATTAAGACAGCTCACATCAAATAATAACGCAATCAAAGATAAAATAAAAATAAAAATATTTTTAAAAAGTTAGAAAGTAAAAAAAAACATAAGTCCATAGGAGGTAAAAAAAGTCTTTAAAAGTGGGCATAGGGGTCTCCAAGATGCGTTTCGCCGGCTCCCTGGCCAGCTTCATCAATTGGATGCTTCCTATGCTTCAGTGCAGCGTTTTTAACCTTTTTTTTTGGGCGGGAAATGTTTTGCCCGTTCTTTTTGGCGGGAAATGTTTCGTTTTCGGCCGCAACTGATGATGTCATTCTGATTTTGCTCTATCTCTGGCTGAAAGGGGGCTGGAACCTCTGGATCTATGTTAGCCTGGTGTTTCAATATTGTGAAATCTTGCAGCAGGGGATAAGTCCAGGGATGCTTTATGTACTCAGAGTAGTATATACACAGTCTTTCATAAACCATTACTGTTAATATATACAGTTGTGTTCAAAATTATTCAACCCCCAATGCTGTAAAGGGTTTTAGGGAATTTAGTGTACATTTGTAATTGTATTCAGAATGAAATCCTACAAGGACTTTTTAAAGAACCATATGCAACTAAAATGACATCAATTGGTTTTGTAAGTACAGTAAATGTTTCTTTTGTGAATACTTCATTGACACAATTATTCAACCCCTTAAAGACTACCACTCTGAAGAACAGAGGTTCATTCAAGTGTTTTCAATCAGGTATTGAAAACACCTGTGGATGTCACAGAGCAGCAATAAAGCATAATAAGCACCAATTAGGCAGCTTTAAAATGACTGTGATACTCAGCTCCTTCTAGACATTTACTGGTGTGGTTACAAACATGGTGAAGTCAAGAGAATGGTCTAGGAAGACAAGAGAAGAGGTGATTACTCTTCACAGGAAGGGCAATGGCTATAAGAAGATTGCAAAGATGTTAAACATACCAAGAGAGACCATAGGAAGCATCATTCGCAAATTCAAGGCAAAGGGCACTGTTGAAATGCTAGCAGGTCGTGGCGGAAAGAAGATGCTGACTTCGACTGCTGTGCGCTACCTGAAGCGTAGAGTGGAGAAAAGTCCCCGTGTGACTGCTGAGGAACTGAGGAAAGATTTGTCAGATGTGGGTACTGAAGTATCAGCTCAGACAATACGGCGCACACTGCGTAATGAAGGCCTCCATGCCAGAACTCCGAGGAGCACCCCCTTGCTGTCTCCAAAGAATAAGAAGAGTCGACTGCAGTATGCCAAAAGTCATGTGGACAAACCACAGAAGTTTTGGGATAGTGTTCTGTGGACTGATGAAACAAAATTAGAACTGTTTGTTCCCATGGATCAACGCTATGTTTGGGGGAGGAAGAACAAGGCCTATGAAGAAAAGAACACCTTGCCTACTGTGAAGCATGGCGGGGGTCAATCATGCTTTGAGGCTGTTTTGCTTCTGCAGGTACAGGGAAGCTTCAGCGTGTGCAAGGTACCATGAATTCTCTTCAGTACCAGGAGATATTGGATGACAATGTGATGCAGTCCGTCACAAACCTGAGGCTTGGGAGACGTTGGACCTTTCAACAGGACAATGATCCCAAGCATACCTCCAAGTCCACTAGAGCATGGTTGCAGATTAAAGGCTGGAACATTTTGGAGTGGCCATCGCAGTCACCTGACTTAAGTCCGATTGAGAACCTCTGGTGGGACTTACAGAAAGCAGTTGCAGTGCACAAGCTTAAGAATGTGACTGAACTGGAGGCTTTTGCCCATGACGAATGGGCGAAGATACCCGTAGATCGCTGCAAGACACTTGTGTCAAGCTATGCTTCACGTTTAAAAGCTGTTATAAGTGTAAAAGGATGTTGTACTAAGTATTAAGATTGAATGTCACTTGGGGGTTGAATAAAACGGATAATGATGTGAGCACAGAAAAGACATTTGTGGTTATTTCATTATAAATGTTATGTTATATTTGTCTGACCTACACGTGCCTCTTTGATTTAATTGTAAGCAAGATGACTGAATGATCAAAATCAATGTCAAACTGGCCAAAACACTCAATTTCAGTGGGGGTTGAATAATTTTGAACACAACTGTACATATAGATTGCAGAAACAGGTTTCATTAATACAGGGAAGAAAATAATAAAAACTTGGTGGTTTGGGTGCAAATGTGAGGAGTCATGTTATTATATATATTACTGAATATACCCGTGTTGCTCAAACGGGATAGTGGTCTCAAATTTAATACTATTAATTTTTGTTTGCCTGGTGTTTCATTTTGGTGAAGTCTTGTAGCAGAGGATAAGCCCAGGAATACCTCATGCATTTAGAGGTGTGTATATACAGTATATTATAGTCCAGTATCTATTTATATACATATAAATTGTAGAAACAGGATTTCATTTGTACAAGGAGGGAATAGTAAAGACTTGGTGTTTGAGATATAGATGTGTGTAGCAATATTAATATAAATATATTGCTACGTATGCCCATATTGCTCAAATGGGATGGTGGTCCCAGGTTTGATACCAAAAATAGGGGCGTACATAGCTGAGTGCTCATACATGGACGATTCGCAGGTGAACATAATTCTATATGGAAGGAGTTGAAACATATTGGTCGTTACTATATATTCTCAATCCTGTTGATACTCCTCACATTTGTACCCAAACCACCAAGTTTTTATTATTTTCTTCCCTGTATTAATGAAACCTGTTTCTGCAATCTATATGTATATATTAACAGTAATGGTTTATGAAAGACTGTGTATATACTACTCTGAGTACATAAAGCATCCCTGGACTTATCCCTTGCTGCAAGATTTCACAATATTGAAACACCAGGCTAACATAGATCCAGAGGTTCCAGCCCCCTTTCAGCCAGAGATAGAGCAAAATCAGGATGACATCATCAGCTGTGGCCGAAAACGAAACATTTCCCGCCAAAAAGAACGGGCAAAACATTTCCCGCCAAAAAAAGACCAGTTTAAAAACGCTGCACTGAAGCATAGGAAGCATCCAATTGATGAAGCTGGCCAGGGAGCCTGCGAAACGCGTCTTGGAGACCCCTATGCCCACTTTTAAAGACTTTTTTTACCTCCTATGGACTTATGCTTTTTTTACTTTCTAACTTTTTAAAAATATTTTTATTTTTCTTTTATCTTTGATTGCGTTATTATTTGATGTGAGCTGTCTTAATAAATTTTTGCACAAGCAAACCTCCTGCTGCATCCAGTTGCCATCTTTTAACATCGCCAGCAACCAGTAGGCACCGTATAAAGGGAAGCCTTCTGCAGTATCCTGGACGAGAAAATTCAAAAGACAAGGCACGAAGGAGCAGATACAAAGAGGATTTCTGGGCAGAGCGCAACAGACAGAGCAGCATCCATCACCGCACTAGCGGAAGTGTACCAATCCTTACTCTCTGGTTTATCTGACAGACGCGGACGTAACCTTAATCCCCTCTTTCTTTCTTGGAGGAATTTTGAAGGGACGAGAGGAGCGGAAGCAGTCAAGACCAAAAGGACACACTCAATCATTAAGAGGAAAATTATTATTATTTTTTAATTATTTTTAATTATTTTTCTTTTCTCTTTTTATGCAACACAAAGACTGATTTATTGTGCTTTTTAGAGACTGAGATTCAGCACCCCCGAAGCCAGGGTGCGTATGTTTGTATCAATATAAAAGACTGATTTATTGTGATTTTTAAAGACTGTGATTCATCACCCCCGAAGCCAGAGTGTGTATGTTCTTAATATGAATATTTACACTTTTTTCTATACTCGGTTTAATTTTTTATGGTACACAAAGCTGTTAAATTAGCATTGCTATACCTCATTATATTGTTGAAATTCCTTAAGAGCGATTACACCGCTACTTTAACAGACACGACTAGCGAGTAGCGCCTGACTAAGGGGTACCCCACACTGTCTTGTCATTATTAAATGTATACGTTATGTCATGTCTGTATATTATAACAAAAAATGCAATAAAATTGGAATTTTCAATAATTTATTATGTGTAAAGTGTTTTTTTTCACATTTTAACATGCGATCGTTTGCGGTTACATTTTGTATGGGGTGCGCTTGTTAAAAAAATTAGAAATGGGGTCTCGTTACATTTTTTGTTTGGGGAAAATTTTGCTTTTTTTAACAAACGCACCGCATACAAAAATCGTTAGTGCAGCATTATTGTTCACATTATAATTGAAATGGGAACAATATTGCTGCATTAACAAAACAAAAACAAACAAAAAAACTTGTTTATTTTTTTTTAAGATTTTTTTTAAAAACTCTTTTTTATTTTCTTTTTATTTTTTATTTTTTAAAAAAACATTTTTCATGCTCATATTTAGTATCCTTGGAAAGGCCATGCTCTGGCCGATCCAACGATATCAAACATTAACCCCTAGCTGCCACTAACTAACCATTGGTGGCAGCTAGGGGTTAACTCCAGGACTGGCGTCATCGTGCTATGCATGATGACGCCAGTCCTCAGGGGGAGTTCCTGGAGGCTTGGCCGACATCCAAGATGTCGGCCAGCTCCAGGAGAGGATCACGATCCGGCTCTTTTCAGCGCCGATTCGTGATCCGGCTCCCCAGGGGTTAATCAAAGCCACAGTTTGGAAGGGCAGGCTGTGCCCTTCCAAACGGTGCCAGGATTAACCCTCTGCCCCCTGGCGATCGGGAGGGAGAGAGGTCTGAAGGACCTCCCCCCTCCCTTTCAGGCGCTTCCTCCGCATATGCGGGGGGGGGGCCTGAATTAGATGTCATCGCGCCGCCGCAATGACATCTAATTGCTCCGCCGGGGTCGCGGAGTGCTGGGCTGACATCCAAGATGTCAGCCCGCACCGGGGGGTGCAGCAATCCGCTGGAATCCGGCAGATTGCTTCCTCCTGTGCATGGATGCGCTCAGCGCATCCATAGCACAGGAGAACCACTTGGCTGGACGCGCTGAGCGCGTCCATAGCAGCCAAGTGGTTAACTGGTGTTTGAAAAAAATCTAAAGCAATGTTATTTTTCACCTCGGGATTAAACATTCACAGGGTTATTCAGAGAGTGGTGAAAAGCAGGAGAATAACTGGAGAAGTGAAAATTCTAGGTCAAAATAGCCAAACCAGAAAAATTCTCCCATTTAACTCACTTTCCAAATTGGCTATTTGGTCTAGATTGTTCTCTTCTCCTGCCAGTTCTCCTGGCTTTCACCTCTCTCTCGGGGTTGTTCAGAGAAAGGTGAATTACCAGGAGAATGGCAGGAAAAGAGAACAATCTGGACCAAATAGCCGATTTGGAAAGTGAGATAAGGCTAGGGTCAGACTAACGCATTTTTCGCAGCGACCGTCAAAAAGTGCGTCCGAACAAATTGCCGTATTTTTTCACGGATTGCGCGAAAACGGTCATACGATGCGCATTTTTGTGCGTGATTTTTTACGGATCCAAACCAGGAAACTTTGGATGTCTGGACGTTATGTTGGCCGGATATGAGCAGGGTCTGACGTCTCCAAATCATGCACACACGCCGCTAGTGGACGCAGCGCACTCTGTACGTCCGTACTAGCGGTTCTGCGTTCTCGAAAAAATGCGTTCATTTTCCACTTGCGTTGCGCAGCCGGACTTTCATGCGACCGTACTTCGTATATTGGCCGTCATTGCCCGTCATTTGCTGCTAGTGCGGCTGTGATTAAGTGCGCCTAAACGCACGTTAAAAATTCGCTAGTCTGACCCTAGCCTTAATGGGAGAATTTTTCTGGTTTGGCTATTTTGACCTAGAATTTTCCATCCTCCAGTCATTCTCCTGCTCTTCACCGCTCTCTGAATAACCCTGACAGTATTCAGAGAAAGGTGAATCTCAGGAGAATGACTGGAGAATGGAAAATTCTAGGTCAAAATAGCCAAGCCAGGAAAAATTCTCCCATTTATCTCACTTTCCAAATCGGCTATTTGGTCTAGAATTTTCCATTCTCCAGTCATTCTCCTGCTTTTCACCGCCAAAAAATCTGTAAACTTTTTCTGCGTGTCCGAAAATGTCTCCTCTTTTCATACAGACTGCCGCCCCAAGCAGTTGTTTATGGATAGATTAAAGGAAAAGCATTTACCGTCATTTGAAATGTTATTTTTTGGTTTTTACATATTTCTATACATCCTAGTAATCCGCCACTTCACGGGCAGGTTATGGGGACCTCCTAGGCATGATATTTGAAGGAATTTTTTATTTTTATTTCTAACCCTTATTTCATGGAAAACTCACTGTCCCTTTAAAAACGTTTTTGTTTTAACTTTTTGTCCTTGTTTCCTGTCCCCCAGGGCACTACCCAGACCCCCATACACCTTTTATGGCAAATATGTAGCATATATGCCCTCTTGGAGGGCACTCTAAAAAAATTAATTTTCAGCCCCATTGACTTGCATGGGGGTTCGGGTTCGGGTTCAGTCCCGAACAAATGGGAAGTTCGGGTTCAGGCTCGAACCGAACTCGGGGAGTGTTCGGCTCATCCCTAGTTCTCCTGTTATTGACCCGGCTTGGCTTTTGACTTCTCTCTCTCTATTGTGCATTTTACGTTGTATCACTTGTTTTAGTGATTTAACCCCCTGATGGTTTCTGGGTTGATCACTAGCTGTTTTGGATTCTAACCCCTCACGTTTAGGGGTATTGTTTGCAACCCCTCGGGGTCCCTTTATCCAGGTTACTAGTTAGGTTTATGGTTTTGCTAAGACCACGATTACAAACTATTGTTTATTTCTGTTTTATGTTATTTCTGCATCTCTGACTGTCTTGCACCTTGAATACTTCACAGACTGTCATTTCATGTCTGCTGTTCCTGAATGTGTCCTAGGTAATCTGTTGGTCTCGAAATCTTCAGACCTTAGAGACAATTCAGTTAGTCCTTGTATGTACCAAAACGATTGGTTTCTGCTTTTGACTGCCCTGCACCTTGAATACTTCACAGACTGTCATTCTACGTCTGCTGTTTCTGAGCGTGTCCTAGGTAACCTGTTGGTCTTGAAACCTTCAGAGCCTAGAGGCAATTCAGTTAACCCTTGTGTCTCCTTGTTACAGTCTGTAGTTATAAACCTTTTTGTATTATTCAAGCAGATACTTCTGTCCTCAAAGATCCCAACTCCGCTACTCTTGGGTAAGCGATATAGCTACCGTTACATGGTGCTGGTAAGTTTACAACAGCTCTGGTTAAGTTAGAACCAATTTTGTAATATATCCCCTAGTGTGATAATCCCAGGATTCCAGAAGGGTTACATTAGCTTTCCAGCTTGTCCAGCTTGATTAACTTCTTTACGGTGAGGCTGAGGAAAATCCATTTATAATTTAAAACCTCTTGAAATGTTGGTTATCATAAGGGTGTTAAAACGATATTAACTGGAGGGTCGCTTGCTTAAGATATAGAAAGTCTGTTTATAAACACCCATGGGCTAAATTACAATGGTGGAGACAGTTTCCTAATCCTTGTCTAGTCTCTAAAGTACACTGTCAGGTACATTAAAACTCCTTTGCCCCAGGGTCTCTTCTATGTTTTTCCCTTTGTGCCTTGAGGGAGACATGAATCAATTACACTAGTTGAGTTTATTGTATGGGCTTTGGGTTCACACTGGATAATTCATCCTGCACTGAGAAGGGAGGCGTTCCGTGTATTTATATTCATGCTTATAACCTGTGACCTTCAATATTTGCCGCAACACCAAGCAGCTAGAAAATGTGTAAATTGCAGAAATGTATTTTAATACAAAGTGGATATTTTTCTTTGACAAAACAATACATTATCACCGCCCACTGCAATTCTTAATTGTTGTGAACCAAGTGTGAATTATTATCAGTGGGACAATCAGTCAGGCAATTTATTGAATGTAAAATAGACAAGATAGATAATCCTAGAAAAAAATATTCTGATCATGTTTTTCCAAACTATCTTTTGGATAAATCATTTTTTTTGAGCGTCTCAAAAACAAACAACCAAAAGCTTAAAATACACAATAATGAAAAACCTTCAAATTTTCTCAAATCACAAAATTTTATTATACTGGCAGGACAAGTGTTTAGGCAAATACCTACCATTACTACTTCAAAGAGTCCCATCTCTCTAACGCTCAACAACCTCATCTATTTCAGGTTTATCCTATTCCAGATACACATCTGCACTCATTTAAACTGCACACTTTAAGCTAAGTCCAAGGCTTAATTTGTGAGGGGATCCTGAGGGAACAGAATCCGAGACCTCTAATTTTTGACTGTCTGTGTTCCCGTAACTATTTGGGTGGATCCGGTTACCTCATGTAGTATAAAGCCAAAGATATTCATTTTAGATTATTGCCATAACATTTATGTCATGCAAATTATTAGTAAGTTGGCATGTGGGTACATAGTACTGTTTTCATGTCCGTGTTTTGGGACCTGAGCCCCCTTCGTCACCCTTTTACTATCATATGAGCTTTGCAAACCAGTACCTTCTGATTTAAATATCAAGCAGTGTCTAAGTCAGGGGTGCTCAGTCTTGGCCTGCCAGATGGTTTTAGGCTGGGGTCACATGAGCGCACTCATTGCGTTTGTCTGACCACTCCTCCCAGCGTCCGTCGTGACAACATCACAGCTCAATGGGGAGGGCCACACAGTGTAACATGCTTAATACTATTGCACGTTACACCAGACTTGCTGAAACCCTCCCTGTCGAACGCTACTAACAGATGTTTGATGGGCCAACAAAGCACGATCCCCCATAGTAGGCTTGCACTTTGTAGGGCTGATCAAACGAATGTGCTGTCACGTACCTCCTAGATATAATGCCTAATACCCGTACGCAGACAAGATATTGTACACCACCTGTCCTTTAAGAGGACGGATTACTACCTATTTCCAAGCACAGAACGTAACAAAGGGAACAGAACAACAGGCACCAGGGGCTAATACCAGAATGCACGTGAACCAGATACCAGTGTCGTAATGCCAGAGCAGGTCGTCAGCCAAATACCAGGGGTTGGAGAGAAACCCAAAGGGTTTAGTGTAAAAAGGCGCTACGACAATTAATACAAAGGATAATATACCTTAAAGCAGCTCACTAAAAAAAGTGTATCCTTCACTTCAAAGATAGAGCATAAAAGAGAAACACCTCATGGTGTATAGGAGCGCATATAGAATTAAACAGTACCAGAAATGAAGAACAGTAACAATTCTTATTCTTTCATTATAGTCCCAAATCTGTGGCTTTAAAACATCAGTCTCTGAAAAAACTGAAAAAAGGCCTCATTGCGCAGCATTTGATTACACCAGAGAAAATTATGAGAAAAAAATAGAGGTTCCACTCACAAACAAAGAGTCTGCAAGACTCTAGATGTATGCTTTTAAGCCTCTTCAGGGGGGCTCCTCCCTTCAACGGAAAAGAAGACTTTGATTGCTTCAAGCCTGGATGTATACTTCAGACCGGAGGGTGTGTTATGATCTCAAAAGCAGAAAGAAGCATAGTATAATTCTGTATGATATTCAGGAATAGAGGTCAAGGAAAAATACACTCACGTGTTTAGGAGCCTCCAATTATGGTGGCTCTGTACAGGCGCCTAGGACTTCTTGTATGAGGGGGTCCTACCTCTTCTTTTCACTGGCCACTAGATCCCGTCTTCATTTGGAGAATATTGACCAAATATACCAAGGTAGCACAAAAATTTAAAAAATTATTAAATAAAAAAGGTACAAATAGCACCAACATTAATAACAAGTTACAAGAACCGAGACGCGTTTCGCCTACTACTGTAGGCTTTATCAATCGGATTAGCCCCCTAGGAGGCATGTTACAGCTTATATAGTCTCCCCTCATCTAATTGAAAGCCGCATGTGTCCGGCGTGTGGTTCATCTGCGTTCCACGCACGATTGGTTGTTCCCAATATGACGCGCTTCCGTTTCCGGAAGTCCGCACATAGATGGATCTTTCCAGCCGGATATTTCCAAAATGACGTACTTCCGTTTCCGGAAGTCCGCACATAGACGGATCTTTCCAGCCGGATGTTTGTAGTTCCACTTTCGTTTTGGACATGGAGCCATTCAGACCTCATGCCTCGGCATTACAGCGACAAGCACCAGAAAAAACGTCAAAGGGCGTCAAATACACGCATAGCGAGATGGTCTCTTCCTCTTACTGCCCACATATATCCGACATACATCTTATCTACATTCCACATATAATTTAATTCATACAGCGTGTTTCTGTTTCCGGAATTTCGCACACAAATCTCCGTAACCAGGCATTTGCAATTCTACTTTCATTTTCAACTTGGGACTATTCAAATTTTCAACCTGCTATGTATTCAAAGGAACACACAACAAATTATTCTATCTTAAATAGATCACATTACAAGGGCAATCCCCTAACAAAAAACAGGCAGGGATCAATAATTGAACGGATCTTTTGATACCATTGCCTAAATCTCTCTTATAATCTTCCCTCAAAATCATTATATAAAAGAGGGCAAATATATCTATATACACTCTATTTCAAAAAAAAGAAAAAGGAAAATGACCCAACGAACAAAATCAAAGAAACCTTTTTCGAATATATACAGAAGGGCAAAAGATAGTGGCATTTTAAATGAACAAGAGTATAGGTATCTGAAGATTAAATGTCCACGTATTCCTGTTTTCTATCATTTTCCAAAAGTCCATAAGAACAGAAAAAATCCCCCTGGATGCCCTATAGTGTCAGGAATTAATTCTATTTCCTGCCGAACATCTAAATATATAGATCATTTGCTACAGCCTATAGTGATACAAACCACGGCGTATTTAAAGGATACCATCTCAGTGCTTCAGTTGTTACAGGGAATTAAGTGGGAAGAAGACTATCTCCTCGCAACATGTAATGTGAATTCATTATATACTATCATCCCTCATAAAGAGGGATGTGAAGCAGTGGAATTCTTTTTACGGAATTCAGGAAATTTTTCAGTGGAACAACTGGACTTTGTGATAGAGGGTATTCAGCTAATTTTGACTAATAATTATTTTTGGTACGGTGGAAATTTCTTTTTACAATTGAACGGTACGGCCATGGGGACGAGGTTTGCCCCCAGTTATGCCAATCTGTTCATGGCCCACTGGGAATCCAGTGTGGTCTGGACGGGGCATGGCTGGGGGCAAAGCCTCGTCCTCTATAGGGGTTATATAGATGACATCCTTATCATTTGGAAGGGAGGTAGAGAACACCTTTTACAGTTTATTGCCCATTTGAATCAAAATTCACTGGGGATTAGACTAGATTCAGTTATTAGTGAACAAGTCAATTTTTGGACCTTAATATCTATATAGATGGGGGAAATATTAAGACCAAGACCCACTTTAAAGAAGTGAATATAAATAGTTATATATCCATTGAAAGTAATCATTATCCACCCTGGTTAAAGGCAATACCAAAAGGACAGATGATATGAGTTATGAGAAATTGTACTGATACCGAACAATTCCTCATTCAATCACAAAAATTGATTGAAGATTTTAAGGAAAAAGGTTACAGAGAGGATATTTTGAAGAAAACTCAAGAAGAAATCCACAAGATGGAGAGATCAACTCTGCTGACATATAAAGAGCGGACGAATGATCTAGGAGAAGATGTTCCTTTTATTTTGGATTATAACGTTAATAACAGGAGAATCAAGAAATCAATAGAGAAACACTGGTCTATTTTAAGAAGAGACCCCATTCTTGGCAAAATTTTATTGGAGAATCCTCGAATCATTTATAGGGGAAGCAAACCCATTAAGATGGAGTTAGTTCAAAATCATCAGAAATGTGATAAAAAGGCCCAAGACCAAAATATGTTCGGTCTATCCCCAGGTTTTTATGGTTGTGGACATTGTATTTTATGTAGAAAAACTGGGAGTAGTAAGAGAGTAATGAAAAGTTTTGAGTCCACCACTGAAAAAATACAATATAAAATTAAAGAACTTATTACCTGTTTGTCCACCCATGTGGTGTACGTACTGGAATGCCCATGCGGGCTACAGTATGTAGGACAGACCTCGAGGGCCCTTTATATTAGGATCAACGAGCACTTGTGTAATATCGTGAGAGGATATGCAAAACATAGTGTGTCTGCACATTTTAGGAACATTCATCAATGCAATCCGAGAGGGATTAAATTTTGGGTGATAGAGAAAGTTAAAAGGAATTGTCGAGGAGATAATTTGATTGAGAAATTAATCAAAACAGAGATGAGGTGGATTTTTGTACTAGATACTATGACCCCTAGGGGAATGAATGTAGACTTTGAAGTCTGCCACTTTTTATGATTAAGGACTTTTAGAGACTTTTTTTTTGAGAACTAGAGTGTTTATAGATATATTTGCCCTCTTTTATATAATGATTTTGAGGGAAGATTATAAGCGAGATTTAGGCAATAATATCAAAAGATCCGTTCAATTATTGATCCCTGCCCGTTTTTTGCTAGGGGATTGCCCTTGTAATGTGATCTATTTAAGATAGAATAATTTGTTGTGTGTTCCTTTGAATACATAGCAGGTTGAAAGTTTGAATAGTCCCAAATTGAAAATGAAAGTAGAATTGCAAATGCCTGGTTAGGGAGATTTGTGTGCGGAATTCCGGAAACGGAAACACGCTGTATGAATTAAATTGTATGTGGAATGTAGATAAGATGTATGTCGGATATATGTGGGCAGTAAGAGGAAGAGACCATCTCGCTATGCGTGTATTTGACGCCCCTTTGACGTTTTTTCTGGTGCTTGTCGTTGCAATGCCGAGGCATGAGGTCTGAATGGCTCCATGTCCAAAATGAAAGTGGAACTACAAACATCCGGCTGGAAAGATCCGTCTATGTGCGGACTTCCGGAAACGGAAGTACGTCATTTTGGAAACATCCGGCTGGAAAGATCCGTCTATGTGCGGACTTCCGGAAATGGAAGCACGTCATATTGGGAACAATCAATCGTGCGTGGAACGCAGATGAACCACACACTGGACACATGCGGCTTTCAATTAGATAAGGGGAGACTATATAAGCTGTAACATGCCTCCTAGGGGGCTAATACGATTGATAAAGCCTACAGTAGTAGGCGAAACGCGTCTCGGTTCTTGTAACTTGTTATTAATGTTGGTGCTATTTGTACCTTTTTTATTTAATACATTTTTTAATTTTTGTGCTACCTTGGAATATTTGGTCAATATTCTCCAAATGAAGACGGGATCTAGTGGCCAGTGAAAAGAAGAGGTAGGACCCCCTCATACAAGAGGTCCTAGGCGCCTGTACAGAGCCACCATAATTGGAGGCTCCTAAACACGTGAGTGTATTTTTCCTTGACCTCTATTCCTGAATATCATACAGAATTATACTATGCTTCTTTCTGCTTTTGAGATCATAACACACCCTCCGGTCTGAAGTATACATCTAGGCTTGAAGCAATCAAAGTCTTCTTTTCCGTTGAAGGGAGGAGCCCCCCTGAAGAGGCTTAAAGGCATACATCTAGAGTCTTGCAGACTCCTTGTTTGTGAGTGGAACCTCTATTTTTTTCTCATAATTTTCTCTGGTGTAATCAAATGCTGCGCATTGAGGCCTTTTTTCTATTTTTTCAGAGACTGATGTTTTAAAGCCACAGATTTGGGACTATAATGAAAGAATAAGAATTGTTACTGTTCTTCATTTCTGGTACTGTTTAATTCTATATGCGCTCCTATACACCGTGAGGTGTTTCTCATTTATAAATACCAGGGGTTGTTATACCATAGAGGGTCCTCAGTCAGGAGCCAAGGGGTTAACAGCTAGGAGAAAACGTCAGCCAAGCCAGAAGTCATACACATGTGATCTGATGAATTATTACAAAGAATGCACTGAGAGGATTGAAAACCACGTCAGGGCAAGGAACCAGGACTCAGGCTACTATTTTTTAACTTGGTGGGTGTTGATTTAGCATGCCATGCCCCACCCACATAAGCAACCTGTGGCAGTGATCAGTTGCTACTTCACTCGGCTGCCGAGCAGCGAGGAAGGCACTGTCGGCCACCGTGACCCCAGCACAGCGAGGGACATGACACCTGCAATCAGCGAGGTGGCTACATGGGCGTCCGAGTGGAGAGAACGCCTGTTCTCATGGACGTTCCCTCCTTGCTCGTGTGACCCCAGCCTTAAACTACATTTCCCTCAAAAATCTGTAGACCTAATTAGTGGCTGAATTTCGTGAGAGATGTATTTCCAAAACATCTGAAGTGTCAAGGTTGAGCACCCCTGGCCTAAAAGACCAGTTGTTGACTCAAAACATTCCCACCACTGTCAATAAAATGTGACATTCTGGTCACTTGAGGTCCTTCTCAACTTTGGGCATACTGTTTAACTGAACGCAAGTGTCTGCAGAACAATTTACAAACTCAGTCCAGTTTCTCATGAGAATATAACAGTTTAAAAATGTTTAAATTCTTCTAGTTTACAGAGTGGACCAGAGTGGATTGCTTGAAAGAACCATATTCCTAGCAGTCAGGTATAATTAACACTACAAAGTGAAAATAAAAATTGTAAGTATATTTAAATGGTCTGAAAAATACATTTAGTCCAGGAAATAAAATAAATCAAAATCAATATGTTTGCCCTTCAGTTTTAAAATCCTAAATTCAAAGACTCAACCCATTTCACCCTGACCTAACTATTATGTTGGTTTCAATATTGTTACTATGTTAATTCTTTTTTTCAATAGTTGTAATCTATATGCAAAATAGAATAAATAAAATGACATTTTTTTTGCTACAAAATGTAATTTGATCTTTAGTCTCTCACTTTTTATGTGCTGTTTCCGATGTAACGGATTTATTGCTTTAGAACACAATTTATATTTGTTATTAGCATTAATACTACTACTTCATAAATGGATTTATGTAGCTAATTGAGTTCTGTCGTTCAAATATCATTCAGTGTATCTGATGTGCCCCTTCATATAAAACAAAAATCATCAACGCATTGTTGATAGACGGAAAGAGGTTCTCAAGGCAATATTCATAATATAAGAAACTCTTCCCCTTTGAAATATTATTGAAAAAGGAAATCAAAATGTTCAGGTCAAAGTGTCTCATTCCTTTTAACCTCTTTACATAATGATTAATAACAAAACATCTGGGGAATTAACTAACCACCACAAACCAATTTGATGGCCCCCTTAGCAAGTGAGCTAACGTCTAGCATAACATAAATCAGGAAATACATTAAAACACCTAGGGGGTAAGTGAATTGTCTAAATCAAAAGGTTTAACAATGCCTTGGAAATGGATAGCCTTAAATGAACCTATGCCCTTAAAATGAACTGTATCAAATATTTTAAATAAAAATAAAAATAAGTGTAATTACAAGACACACTGAGCACTATTACAATCTTCGCATTAAAACGTTCGCACAATGCGTGAATTTGTGCGCCAAGCGTTAAACTTTAACGTGCGGAAATCAACGCTGGAATTACAATCCTCGTGCATTTTTTCATCCGTCGAGCAATAACGTGCGTTAAACGGACGCACACAAATGCGCGTGCAGCAATGTTGCATGCAGAAATCAGTATGCGGACTGTTTTTTTCACGCAATTCAGCCAATCAGAATTAAGAACCACAATTATCTCACGTTAAGTTTTTGCGCTTGCCAATGTCAATCTGCGCATATATGCTGCAGCAATAATAAATGCACACAAACTTCTCAATTTTATTGGTTTGGTATAAGTAGAATGTGTAACTATACTTTGCTGCATTTTTTTTTTGGGCTGGTGTATTTGGTTTCGGCCAGGTAGATAGAATTTGCCATCAACACCAGCTTTTAGGAGTTGCTAAAATTATGCGCGCAACATCTATCCGTTAATTCCTATGCATAGATTGTAATACCATCCACATACCAGTGCACAAACGCATTGGCGCTCACAATGTTAAGTATAGGACGCACGATTTACAGTAAGTTCGCGCAGGTTCACCCGCTGTAGATGTATACGCGCGTTTGTTGCGCTGACTTTTTAAGATGACGTTCAGCGCAAAGGGTTTTACCCCTCGCGTTGATGCATATTTGTGCAGGCGCAAACGTTTGCACGAAGATTGTAATAGGGCCCACAATCTTCCCTCAATCTACAAAACAGCTAGATGATTCCACTTTCTAAAACAATCGTAATCTCTTTACAAAAATGAACAAAAAAGCATAAGGAGACTGTTGTATGTATATTTGATTATCCCACCTGGAAATAACATTAAAAATAATAGTACGATAGAACTATGGAAAAATGGTTCTACCAGTCATAAAATATGTAAATTTAGAATTCAGATTTAGAGTAATTAGGTATGCTAATTATGGTCTCTACAATCACACACACACACATTTATGGGTTTGTGTCGAAATCCCTACAACCAGGTTCCCTAATGCCAACATCCCGACGGCCAACTTCCAGACAGAACAAGTGCCGGACATACCAAGTTCCCTACACATACAACTCCCTGACAGCCAACTTTCAGACATCCAAAATCCCAACAGCTAACCCTAACCCCCTAAATCTAGCCCTAACCATAACCCCAACCCCCTAAATCTAACTCACTAAACCTAGCCCTAACCTTAACTCCCTAAACCTAACCCTAACCCCCTAAACCTAACCCTAACTCCCTAAACCTAACCCTAACCCCCATAAACCTAACCCTAACTCCCTAAATCTAACCCTAACCCCCATAAACTTAGCCCTAACCCTATTCCCCTAAACCTAGCCCTAACATCCTAAACCTAACCATAACTCCCTAAGGGTTAGGGTGTTAGCCGCTGGGATTTTCCAGATCTCTGGAAGTTGGCCGTCAGGGAGTTGTCTATGTAGGGAATCTGGTATGTCTGGCACTTGTTCTGTCTGGAAGTTGGCCGTCGAGATGTTGGCATTAGGGTTGTAAGGATTTTGTCCGGGACCCAACACATACCCCTCCAATCTTAATGAAGTTATATATGATCTTTATCATTTCTACGTTGACATGACACAGTAGATACTTTTTTTGCATAATATGATAGTGATATATGTGATGAAAAAGTTTCTTCCTTTTCTGACTCAATCCATCATTTTTTAAATCACCATTTATAAAATAACTTGATTTGATCAATAGCTCATTTGATTTGAAATTGTAGTATTTTCACTTACACACGGAGGTCAGATGCACAAATTGATCATTTATCACATATTGATAATGAAAGAGAGATATCATAAAGTGCTGTGTCCTATCATACTATTTTAAATCTTAAATGGTATATTAGACACTCACATTTTCCAGAGTACTTTATGAACAGCTCTGGTCGCATTGGCAAATGGAATGCAACCAGGAGAGGTCCAGCTATTTTCTTTTCTTTTGCTGTATTTGTCATCATCTTACAAAATATAGAAAAATACTACTATAGTTTAGAATCAAAATGGAAATGGGGAATACATTCGATGAACATAGACTCACAATATTCAGAGCCTTGTCTGGCTATATAATATTGTATACTGGTATATTAAGGGCCAAGCCTACTAATGCCTCCTTCATCCACTTTAAACAGTAAGCACTTTGCAACACAGCATATGTAACTAATTAAAGCCTAAACTATAACATATTAAAGATAATAAAGACAATTACAACTATTAAAACATATATAGTCATACAACTTGTCACCAGGTGTATTTCTGGCTTCCTTATTGGGTGTACAATAAATCCATGAAAAAGTCCATAGCTATATTTTGTTTTCATGTTAAAATGTTGCCCCTTCAAAATTTTATGTATGTTGTGTACATGGTAACAATTTGAATAAATCGATATCACTACACACCTTAACACTAATAAATTTAACAAATAAGTGGTTGGGAGGTGTTATGTGAGGATGTGTGCCATTTATTTTGGATTTCTTTATGCCTTTGCTGTAATGTCACCTTTTGTGTGAATATAAGTCCAATCATGTGTCCTATCAATTTTTGCTCCATTGACCCAATTTTCTGCCTGCCATTATTCATGTGTCTATTGCATTTTGTTGTATCTCGCACCATGTGTGTCTTCTTCCCATTCACCCTTTTCTGTATATTGCATTTCATACTTACAGGGCCAGATTTATAACTAGTCAGAGTAGGCATGTGCCTACAGGTGCCTGCCATAAGGGGGCGCCTTACTAGGAATTTGTTTTGATAATCGTTTAGACCACTGTATCTCTGGAGCCCTAAGGGCTAGAGGGACATATGAGGTATCATTGGAAAGGCCAGATTACTTCCTTTCCAGTAATACTAAATATAACCAGGTTAGATGTATTTAAAAATAAAATAATAGTTTTCTCTTTTTTTTCGAACGCAGCACTATTATTCATTTTACATTTATAAAGTGAACAGTGATGCTGCGCTAACTCACCTTCTCATTTCCCACACTACCAGCAAGTGTGGAGCTGATCATGCAATGCATTGTTTCATCAACAACCTAGATCGTGGCACTGCAGTGAGGAGAGACAGGGGGACTTTGGAACCTGCATCTCTGAATCGTACGCCACACAAGGTTAAGTGAGGTGTCTTTGGAAAGGTCAGAGTCTGGTCTTTGTAATAATACCAAACAAGACCATGTAATGTGTAAAAATAAAAAACTGAAGAAAGTAAATGCAACATGTATTTTTTTTCTCTGTTCTAGGCAGAGGCAACATATGCTTTTACATTTAAAACTGTTACGATGACTGCTCACTTGGGCCATCGTAGAGACTTGAATCAAGGAGGGATGTAGCCCTTGAGGCAGGTTAACTGCTGGCTTAAAATTACACAGAAAAACAATACAGATTCTGGACAAGAAATGAACAAGACTTGAGACAGAAGGGCATAGAAGAAAACTAAAGGAATCCCTAAGCTGGGGAAGGTCCTTGATCTGACCTCTGACTAATGAAAACCTTACAAAGAATAACAGAGCCAGGGGAGCAGGAAGGGCGAGGGTTAAACAAGACAGACAGGAATCCTAAACTAGAGAGGTCCTTATGCTGGCCTCTAAGCAAATATAGCTAAGACGAACAAAACACACAAAACAAGAAACATATAAGAAAGGTCAGTAGTAGCAGAGGTTGGCAACAGATCAGCTATACAGGTTACAGGGGGTAAACAGAATAGGTGGTCAAGAAAGCCAAGGTCAAAACCAGAGAACATATAGGAATGCTTTGCAGCAATACAGAAACTTTACAGAACCTGAACTCACAGGTACAGAATATATACAGGGTTATTCAAAGAGATCGCATTGCTTGAGAAAGGTAACCGAACGCTGAAAATCAGTGTTCGGTTACCTTTCTTGGCCATTCGGCTATCCAGAGAGCAGGCAAAGTTAAAGTTTACTTATTTTTTCTGTAACAGCCCTTTTTATTATCATTCCCTGGACCTCATATTTCACTTTCACACATTCATTCAAACTGTTTTCCTTATTTATTCACTGCCTCTTCTGCGGTGTCAAAGGCTACGATCGGCTCCTGCTCGGGTTTTTCCGTGGTTTTCGGCAGGTTAATCCAGGTGTTTTTGAGGGTTTTCAGCGTGCATTCACTGGGTTTTGCGGTGAGTTTTCGTCGGGTTTGCGGCAGCTTTTCCCTGCAATTCGGGGACCCTGTGGTGCTTGCTGAATACACCACAGGGTCACCGAAATGGGATCGGCAAAACGAACCAAATTGAAGAGAACGAAGAGTCACCGAACGTGTGGTGACTTTTCGAATCTCTTTGAATAACCCTGATAGAGTACGGGGAACAGACAGAGACTAGTCAAACAAGCAGAGGTCAAAACCAGAGAAACTATTCACGAGATGCTAAGTACAAACACAGGAACTAGGATACAGAAATGAAGGAACAGAAGTCACCTTCAGAACTCATACCAGGTCAATGAGCCTCTTTGCTGCTGGCGTTTAAATAGGGAACAGTGCTGGGTGATTAGGACATGTGACCCCAGGCCTGAACAGCACATCAGAACCCAGGAGCAGCATAAGGCAGAAGAGCCAAACCCAGACAGGGAAGAGCAGCTGAACGGCTGAAACCAGTGGAAACGTGACAAAAACAAACAATGCCACTACATTAACTCAACTAAGGCAACAGATTCTGCCCCTTCTTTTGATTTGAGTGCAGAGAGAAACAGTTTTTTCAGTTTTTGTTTGGGGGCGCTCCACATTTCTGTGCCACTGCCTACAGGTCCTGAGATGCAAATCCGACCCTGCATACTTACTATTACTGTGTGTAAAGACTTTTTGTTTCATCCCCACTTGTGGTTTTAAAAACTAATCCAGTAATTGAAACAGAGCCCAACACAAATGCTATGTATGGTCAAATCCAGAATTCCATTCAAGACCTTTAAGTATTCTCTGAAAACCAAAACCAGAGAAGGTAGCAGTCAACCTCTACAAGCATTTATGAGGGTGCTTCTGAGACCAACAAACAAACACACATGGATTAGGGCACTCTACTCAATAATAGTCTCACTGATTTTAAATACCCAAACTAGGATTAAAACCCAAGCAAGCTTGGCAACATATGATCATACTTTGTGCCCAAACTCCCATCATTCTAATCAGGAATTTTAAATCTGTGAGACTATTATTGGGTGGAGTGCTCTGATCCACGTGTGTTTGAACACACAACCAATCATTGAAAATAAATAATATTTGGAGGAAAAGCACAAGAAGCATTTTCTACAGACACCCACAAGATATCATTCATGCATGTTTAATGACAAATCTTGCTGACTCTAATAATTAAAACAATAAAAGAAGTACCATTAGAAATTTGCTACACTGCAACTCACTCTAAAAACACATCGGTTAATTATGTTTCCGGCATGTTGTTCATTTGTTTTATGGAAGTAATGAATTATCACCTTTGTGAAGTTCAGCACATTGGAGCCATTTAGCTATGTCTGATATTAAATCTTAATGCGGATATAAAATATGATGCTGCTTATCTACTGTTGAAAGCAGTGGAAGTAATAAATCACAGTCTTTTGTAACAATACAAGAAAAAGCACTGGGTTATCAATTTATGTTAGAAGGCGCCTTGCTGTAACGCTCATTAATAAGTATGGAAAGAAAAATACAAGATAGCAGCTTTATAAATAAATTAAAATAATTAAATAAGGAGGTTTGCGAGTGGCAAAACAGATTGTGCAGTTTTCTTGAAGGTTATTCACCGGTTTTAGGGTCATTACATTGTGACCTTAACCTCATCATTTCATTCAGTTATAAACTGACTTTAACTGAGGATTAATGATTGGGTCATGGGTACTTGTAGGGTGTCAGGTCCTGAGTGTATACTAGTGGTGGTCTCCTATAAATCCCTCAAGGGACAACGAGGAACATGTATATAACAACTGGGGGAGTACACTTATACAAAAAGAGGCTCCTCTTCTAACTAACATACGAGGAAAATCCCCAAACTTGGCAACACAGCAATACCCCAAGAATGGGCTGGAGTGGATTAAACGACTAATAAAACCAAACCTTTATTCAGACCTGTAAATAAAACCATTACACATAACAAAAACAAACACGACTTATACACAACAGATCTCAATATTTAAATATATATATAAATATTTAATAAAAGCAGGGAATATTTTTTACATTGAAACCTATGGGATTCACCCGATTAAACTTGCCGAACGAAACCACCGAAAGTCAGGGAATTTCACTGACGTTTCGGTGCTGTTCGGTATTCTCTGAATAGATTAACCATTACTTCTCTATGGGGAGTCCACTGCCGTCAAACAGCAATTTGCCAATATTTGAGGAACTGCCTGCTTTTTTGAATAGCCGAATAGCCACAAAATTGCACCATATGGGGAAATTCACTGTTCGGTACAATTTCTGAGACATTCGGCTCTCTTTGAATAACCACTATAGTCTCACATAACACGTCCTAAAAATAAATAGATTTAAAACAAGGGCCTTTCTGCTAATTCAGTTATATGGGGTTATTCAGAGAGAGCCAATCTTGCCCCGAAATGGCACCAAACAGGGAATTTCCCCGTACAGTGACATTTCGGGGTCATTCGGCTATTCAGAAAGCAGGCGGTTTGTCAAATTTTGGCGAACTGCCAGCAAGTATGGTGCCTGTTCGACGGCAGTGAAATCCCCCATAGAGAAGCAATGGTTAATCTATTCAGAGAACACCGAACAGCAGTGAAAAGTTGCTGAAATGCCCGGCTGTTCGGTGGTTTCATTCAGCAGGTTTATTAAGGCGAACCCCATAGGCTTCAATGTTAAAAATATTCCTGTTTTTTCTCAATATCTAATAAACTGTTTATTATTTTAATCTGCAGTAAAAAGTCTCTTTATTTATTGATTTTTTTAGGATCTTTTAGGCATTTTTTTGGGCTTTTTTCGGCAATTATTTTCTGCTTCTTTTTTAATAGCGGATTTTTTTTCTGTAACAGATCTTTTTATCATCATTCATAGGACTCCAGATATTTTTGTTGGGTAGCATTTTTGCAAACACGATTTCAATTTTCACACTTTCAAACTTTTTTTTTCTTTTTACCCCATTCGTCAGCTTGTCTGCTTTTACCGGAGGCTGGTCAGCGCTGTGTTCGGTGGCTTGTCGGCTTTTTCCGGACGTGTTTGGCATGGTTTTTACGGAGGTTCAAGTGATCCAATACTTCAGATCGTATGGGATGCGTTTTTTAGGCGGGCTTTCGGCGGTTTTTCAGTGGATTTTTGGGTCTGTTCCCTGCACTCCCGGGAACCTGTGGTGAATGCTGAATTCACCGTAGGGTCGGGAAATTTGATTCACCAAAGTGCAACATTTCGGTGCTCTCTTAATAACCCCTATTGTTTTTTTTATGCCAAGCTATGAAAATATTCCAGAGGCAGCATCAATCGAAAATCTTATAAGGTATATGACTTAATTTTGTTTTGCAGAGCAGCATTTCATGTTAACAAGTGAAGTTGTTTTAAATTATATTTATATTGGCTAATTCGTTCAAGTATTCCTAGAAAACATGTCACATGCTTGGATAAACAATAATTAAGAACTGAGGAGTAATTATGCTGTAAGGAAGCGCTTCTCTAAGGACAACAAATGAGCTTATAACAAGCAAGTTACAGGTGACTGTAGAATATGGTTGTCTGATCTCAGTAAATTGATACATAGTAATTTTGGTGGAAAGAGATGTGCATTCGTTTCGGAAAAATTCGGAATTTGAAACTAAATTTGATAATTCGTAGTTCGGAAGTACTTCGGAATAACGAATCGATACGATACGAAATCGAAAGGGAATGGTATATAACAAATTTATTTCGTTTTACACTGTGTCATCATCATAAAAGAAAAATTTGAATAATTGATATCAACTATGGAATTTGAAATGAACTATCAAATGGATATCAACAACTATGGAATTTGAAATGAACTATCAAATTGATATCAACTATGGAATCTGAAATGAACTATCAAATTGATATCAACTATCGAATCTGAAATGAACTATCAAATTGATATCAACTATTGAATTTGAAATGAACTATCAAATTGATATCAACTATCGAATTGATCTTAACGTAAAATACAAGTAATAGTCAGCAAAGGACTTTATGAAACAAATTAATTTTGTTTCACTGTTTAATTTGACTCAAATACTAACTCTGTGACACAGCTTAAAATCTAACCCTAGCTTTTCTTTTAACAGCAAAATTTGATTAATTGGGGTTTTATTTAGTGATCCAAAATTCGAATTGATATCAACTATCAAATTGATATATAACATTTTAATCAATTTGAATTTTCAAATTGAGTTGAAGTTTCAAATCGATTCGAAATTTCAAAACGAAACACGAAACAAAATTAGATACAAAACTCCGTAAACAAAACGAAACTAAACGAAAGAAATTTTTCAGCCATGCACATCTCTAGTGGAAACAAAAGACTAATGTCCATTAAGTTCAAAATTTCACACTTTTCAATTGCTGTTGCTGTTGTTCATCCAAAACGAGGCAAAAAAAACAAGACACAATAAAATTATTGTATCCATTTCAGAATCACAGTTCTCCTACTGACAATTGTTCCAAGAAAGACTAAAAATAAAAATAAAATAAAAAATAGAGAGATTTAGAGTCGGAAACGTAAGGCTTACTTTATAAAGGGCTATGTTTGGGGGCTAAGAGAAATTGGAGCTCAGCATTGAAGTGTGGGTCTTATATAATTTTCATTTAACACTGTTGCATAGTTTTCTTTATGTGATGACAAAAAAATATTTAACATAAAATCAAAGGTGGATCACACCCACCACTAATGAAAAATATTTTATTTTCAGGGACACAAAAATAGCTCTCACAAGGTTTGTAGGTTTGTAACTTTAAGATGTTTTTATAATATTTAATATTTTCTCTAGACTGTGTGCTGCTAAATACATTTATCCTAAACCTGTATTGTTATTTAACTTTTCTTCAAGTCTGTTCTGTTTATATATTCTTTAACCCTTTCACGCAGTGCGGCATACCATGCCGTCGCCACGGCAGGTGGGCCTTGAAGACGCGGGGCGTACTGGTACACCTTGTTAATGGCCCACCAGCATTAGCCCTCTCCCGACAGGCGCCATTCGCCCATTGTTAAGGGGTTAAAAACTATCATTTCCGTCATGAAACAAGTGTATCCATTTCAAAAGGTGCATGTGACACTTATTATGCACACGGTTGGACTCCATTCAGTGAATTATATGATGTCTGGATGCAGTTGGGTGCTTCAAACCTTTTAGGCTAGTGTCAGACAAGTGCACCATGTGCGCCCATGCTGACTTGCCTTCCGTCGCCTGTCAAAGCATTGTGACGTTTTGACGGGGCCGGCCACAGGTTGTAGCGTGCGCAGGAATTGCACTACAGCGGACGTGTTGAAAGCCTCCCCGTTGAAACACTATGACGCACGTTCGACGGGGCTGCAAATAGGAGGATCGAGCCTTGCAGCGCCGAGTGCACTAACTGCACTCAGCAAGGTACCCACATGGGCGTGAGAGTGGAGGCAATGTCCACTCTCACGGCCGTTCTTTCAGCTCTGAAAAACGCTCGTCTGACCACAGATGTCATAGCAAAATGTCAAGTTTGCAAGTCTCATTGTGGCACGCAATTTGCGATTCCTACACTATGCAAGTTGCGTAGGAGCACAAATAGTGTGGAAAAGCTTCAGGGACTTCTAGGTTCGGAAGCCTCTGAGTCGAAGAAGAGAAGCTGCGTGCAGCGAGGTACAAAAGTCGAGTAAAATCACCTGAAATATATAAAATTAAGAAATAATTGGCCGGCCGTCTCTGCCCAATTATTTAAGGACAAAAATGGAACTCTATTTTTTTATTTGGATATCCCTTTATTTTAGAAATTAGTATTTTCCTATTTAGCTATAGAAGAAAATCAAATGATAGAAACCAAAGTCTTTTATCAATCTCTAGGTCCATGTTCAAGGTTGAAACGGCACAAAATGTGTACTGTCCAATGGGTGAGAATGCATGAACAGCAATCCAACTACAAGACTGTGATAATGCTCAATATCATTATAATATATTATAAAGCTGGAACAGGTATTGAGCGCTCCACATCGGACTGATTGTAATTGTACACTCCAATGCAACAATAATTGTTTTGCAAGTTTTGTAAAGTTCTTAACTAGGATAAAACAAATACATTGTGCAATTCCACAAAAGGGGTATCAGGTAACAATCTATAAATCTCTCAGTCTTTTTCCACATTTGAAGCCAAGGTGAGGATTTCCCTTTTACTTGACCTCAGACAGGTGAAAGATGAACTGTAACCTAATCATCTGCTGAATCATGATAGATCCGCTGGCGTGTTTACTGAGACAATAGGTGAATCTGTTTAAACCATAACAACTGCAACTGGAGTTTTCACAATACATGGCCGGAGTCTTGAATGTTTTATGTTTACTAAGCATAACCCCTGAGTACTGAGTTACCACGGGATGGTTCTCAAATATTTGTGTTTGAATTTTTTTTTTTACATATTATATCAAGTTTTTAATGTGTTTTGTAGGCTCTATAGAAGAAAGGTCCTGGGAAGGAGCTGAATCCTTGTATACCCTACAATAAAATTCCTCCTTGACTTTACCTCGGTTGTGTGAGCAGTTTCCTCCTTTTTCTGCTTGCAATAGAAGTGTTTCACCACCGAAGATATTTTTAAGGCTCTGTGGACAAAAACTGAACATTTCTTCAATAGCACTACTATTTACTATAGGTATAGTGAGCTACTCCAGTGTAGGCCACTGAACTCGGGTAGAGTCAGCATTCTGCAAAGAATTACGTCTCTCGGAACAAAATCGAAACCATCTAACTATTAAATTTAAATAGATTAAAAAATCTTATATGTACCTTGAACCTGCTGCTGTGTCCGCTGTCCATATGCAGCGGAACACTAGGAACAAATAGTTCCCAGACCCCTCTTCAGCCTCAATACGATCCTGTATATGCAAGCTCTCGCAGGGTCACTTTTGGTTCATTGAGTCCTATAGACTCCTGGAACAACCCTTCTCGGTCCTCAGATCTGACTGAAGAAGCAAAGACCCATTGATGAAACGCATTTCAGGACATTTTATTTCCCCCAGGCTATTTTTATCTACTTTTTAAAGCTATATATTCATAATTTTTTTTTTAAAAAAACATTTTTTTTTATCCCCCGCGCAATACCAGCTGGGTGGAGTAGAGGTAACATCACTGCTCTGCGTGGAGAGAGCCTGTGGAGTCATGGGTTCGATCAAGATGAGCACCTCTCCAGTAAGTGTCCTTGGGCAAGACACCTAACGGTACATACTCGCCACCCAGGACATACTTGAAAACAAGAGAAATCTCAATGTATCCTTCCTGGTAAAGTCCTTTCTCAGAAAAAATAAATAAATACATCGGAGAGGGGGGAGAGCCAGAGAATTCTCCAGGACAACTACAGGATCTCAGGCAGAAGAACCTTCCTGGCGGATAGCGAAGAAGATGACCGGGAAGGGTTGTTCCAGCTTCCCGCGTGTGGAGGAAAGTGCCATCCTTTTAATCGGCACATCGCACTTATAGAGAGACAATATTTTATATAGGCTCTGGGCTACGTGAGTGATGATTTATCTATATATATATATAAAAGTCACGATATATAAACCGAATTGCACTATATTGCTTTTTCTCCTCTCCATATATTATCGATTAATGCGAGGTTTGGAGAAAGGATAAGCACGTTTTACTCAATATAAGTATATTTTCCCTACTTTCACATATTCACATCGGTTTTGCATTATTTTGCACAAACTTTATATGCGCTTAGGAGTAACATTGTGGCATATCAACATCTGGGAGGCCGTGAGTTTGACAGCCTTGCACTAAGGGATGTTGGTCCACGATGATATTTCCCCCTGTTACTGAAAACATTAGGTGCCGGGTTTCCTACATTTTATAATGGTGAATAGCGATGATTGGGTAAAACCAGGTAAAATCCTATAGGATAGGTTTAAAATCTGCTTTAGCTTGTTTAGATTGTTCTCAGAAAGTAAGCCATTTTACAGTTCCAGTATCGCTTGCCTGCACACTCATTTGTGCTTTTATACAATGCTACGGAATCTGTTAAACAACGTAAACAAAGTATAATAACATAAAAAGTATAATAACAAAAATAGATTATAAAATATATAAAAAAAAGTGAAAAAGTGAAATCAGTGCTGAAAAAACATATTGTGAAAATGCAGTAATTTTGTAGTAAACCCAAAATATTTATTAACTTTAATTTATTTCAAATAACGCAAACTAAAAGGTTTCTTAAAAGTAATAACAATAAACCAATAAAAACATTCTAAAAGTTGTTTTGAATGATGATTTTCTATTTTTTGATGGCTTCTCACTCCCCCCCCCTGTTTTCAAGCATTAATCAGAGAAGGGAGAAAAATGTACAGGCTCACTCGGTTGTTCATCCAACAAGAACGATAACAGAAAATTACGATTGGGTAATACAGGAAACCTGGTGTGATTAAAGAAATAAATCAGATCAGTTCAGCGGCTGAAAACATTTGATTTTCCCCTCATGGACTCAATTTAAGTCCAGGTGTTGTAATATTATATGTCGTGGATTTGAGTCTTTGCAAGGTAAAAAAAAAAAGAGAAATCGCAGGGGCAACTTTTAAAGGTAAATGCCACTGGCTCTATTACATTCTTCATGCAAAAGCGCACGCAGAACGCGTGAATTTTTGCGCGTAGCGTTAAACGTTAACGCGCGTAAAACAACGCTGGTATTACAATCCTCACGCATTTTTTCAAACGTCAAAAAATAACGCGCGTAAAACGGACGCGCAAAAACGCACGCGCAGCAACGTTGCACGCAGAAATCGGTGTGCGGACTGTTTTTTCACGCAATTCAGCCAATCAGAATTAAGAACCACGATTGTCTCCCGTTAAGTTTTTGCACCTGTCAAAGTCAATCTGCGCATATATGCTGCATCAATAAAAAAACAGGCACAACTTCTCAAATTTATTGGTTTGGTATGTGTAGAATGTGTAACTATACTTTGCTGTGTATTTTTTTTTGGGCTGGTGTATTTGGTTTCGGACAGGTTGATAGAATTTGACATTAACACCAGCTTTTAGGAGTCGCTAAAATTATGCGAGCAAAGGCTGTGCGTTACAAACTGCACATAGATTGAATACCATCCGCATACCAGCGCACAAACGCATTTGCGCTCACAATGTTAAGTATAGGACGCATGAAGTACAGTAAGCTCGTGAAGCTTTCGCGCAGGTTCACCCGCGGTAGACGTATACGCGCGTTTGTTGCGCTGAGATTGTAATACGACGTTCAGCGCAAAGGGTTTTGCCCCTCGCGTTAATGCGATTTTGCGCGGGTGCAAAAAGTATGCGCAAAGAATGTAATAGAGCCCCACGTTTGGTGGGACTCAGAGCTGCTCTTGCCAGTGGTTACACAGACACAGGTGCAAAACAAAGGGTTACATACGGCTTCAAGAAAAAAAAAAGCCTTAAAAAGTCAATGTGAAACTATTATGATGTTAAGGTAGGGGTTTTCTCTGTGGATTATTGGTGCAGATTACCTAATATCGAAATACTTCCATAGCGTGCAACATCGTTCAAATGTTACATGCCTGCGAAAAACAAAAAAACACACGCAAGTGCACAATGGTGTCACTAAGCATTAAATCCATTTCAAAGATGAATATAAATCACTGAAGACAGTGACTGTGAGAGAAAAAACTCACACACGCACAAAAAAGTATATTTGTCCTTTGAGGTCTTCAAAGGGTAACAAGCAAAGATCACCTAATGAATAGATTTATAAATCAGGCTTGAAGCTCTTAAGAACCGAATATCCATTAAAGACAAAGAGCTGGAATCATCAAAGTCTGATCACCTGCCTCGCTCTGTATTGAAATATAAGTAAATAGCCTTTATTGTGTGCAAAGTGAGGTACGTATGGTTGTGCTTTGAAAAGCCTTGCCTGGGAATTCTATACAATAAGATCTGAAGATGTGTTATTGTCGGCTGGATCTGAAATGTTGTTGTCTACGCTTATTCCTTTTTAATAGTGTGAAGTGTAAGGCAAAGCAAGAGAAATGAATATAACGGGGTTTATTAAAGCTTGTGAACAGTGGTGTGACATGACTGTGTCTCAAACTCATAGACGGAACACTTCAGTTTACATCAAAGCCACTGTGTGGGTCCAGAAGATGTTGTAACTACCATCAGAATCTGTATGAGGATAATTGGATGTGAAATCTGGCCAGCGGTGGATTTCGTACCATGGCAGACCAATTGGTAGCTACTTTTGGTGGAAAGGAGTGTGGTTTTGATATAGATTAGGACCAGGAGAAGAATAACCAAACAAGCCAGTCATAGAGTGAGTGCTCATTTGTGTTTATGCCATTCTGGGTTACATGGACATTTCAGCGGAAATCCTAATTATTATTATTATTGTCATCATTTATATAGTGCCAACAGATTCCGCAGAGCTTTACAATAACCAAAGGGAACGAGATACAGATAAATGGACATAGGATGGAAACAAGATGTGTAGAGGACCCTGCTCATGGTTGCTTACAATCTAGAGCAGTGTTTCTCAAATCCATTCCTCAGGACCCACTAACAGGCCAGATTTTAAGTATCCCTTTGGGGATATGCACACTGAATCCTGCAATCACTGAGCAGCAAATGATATCACCTGTGCTATCCTTCAGATTTCTGGCAAACCTGGCCTGTTAGTGGGTCCTGAGGACCGGAGTTGAGAAACACTGGTCTAGAGGGATTGGGGTTGAGGAAGACAAGGGGAATTTTATTGGATGGCAGGATCATTAGTACCAGTGGTTTGGGAACGGTGGGGCCATTCATCAGTAATGCGGCATGAGTTCAGTTAAGAGAGGGAACATTTTCTGGTACCGTAGTGGGCCAGTCCTGGGCAGCATGGAATGACCATTCCACCCAGCAGGAAATAGACAAACTGCTACCAGGTTTGATAGGGGCCAATGCCCATGAAGAAAATCTAGGGCTGTCATCAGGAGATGGCAGCCCTGATAAAGTAGTCCATAGTTCAATGTCTGAATCATGTGTACTGTATACTGTCTTCCATGTGTACTATATGCTTTTCTCAGACAGTCTATTTAATGAAGGAGACCACTGTTGGTGAAGCCTACAGCATGGCTTTTCCTTGTGAGTCTTGACCTAACACAGAATGAATGAGAGTATGAGATTTCCTCTCACACCAGTCAACAGTATAAACTGTTCTATATTGTATGGGGCAGTAGGGGCTAATCGGGCAGGTCACTCATGGACTGACAGCTCAAGTCTGTAACTATGCAGCCATGAAACTTCAACAAATCATATGTCAAATTGAGAAAGAGCCAAAGTGGTTGAATAATACTCATATTGTTGTAAAATTCCAGGAAAACTCTTGCTATGATTTTTCCTTTAAAATATACATAAAAGCCGACCAGATGTTTGTGTTTGCGTGTACTGGGTGCCTCGAGCATGTGTTTTTACACATATACATAAGGTCTTTTTAAAAGTTCTTGTTTGCAATGAATCTTTCTCATCAAAATGGCATTTCCATAAAACCTTGTTGCAGATGTTTAACACATATTCTTCAAATTCTAATATAGTCCTACTTTTTTCAAGTATATATTTTGTTTATTGAGTGAAGCAGGGGTAATAAACAAATGCATGAAAGAGATTATAAACCACAAATGATCCGAGGTAATTATCATCAAATGTTATGAATGATAGCATATGTATCAAAGGCCTTAAGCAACAATATTCCTCAGAACACAATAAGAAAGCATTTCTAAGACAGGAAGAAATTAAAAAACTGAGAAAGGTTCAGCATGCATTGACTGTGCTCCATGAACGTTCAAGACTTATATTAGTACGGAAAAGTTAAATTCAGTAATGTCATTGTATTGAGGGTTCCATGACAGGATATGCACTCACAGGTTTTATTGAATTCAGGGTCAGATGGGTGCTCCTGGAACCATGAATAGGGATGAGCTGTTCGGGTTCGGACGGTTCGGAGTTCGACCCGAACTTTGGCAGTTCGAAAGTTCGCGAATTTCAAACTTTTTGGGCGTGTTCGGTTCGAGTTCGAAAAAGAAAAGAAATTTAGAAAAAAGTATAGAAAATGCTTAAAAAAATACTAAAAAATCTAGAAATAAAGAGACTCTTTACTGCAGAATATTATAAGCAACGGTTTATTAGATATTGAATTAAAAACTAATGTGTATGTGGAAAGATTATCAACTCTAAATGACCTCTGTTCACAAACTGGCATAACATCAGGTGTTTTTAGTCTGGTAATCAATTTGATACATTGTACAATATAGTGAGGGGGTGGGGTGGTGTCTGCTTCTGATTGAGATTTGAGAATTAATTTCCCTAAAACATCCTAATATGCTGCATTTAACCCTTTCGCTGCTGAGGCTTTTCACACCTCTGTGCTGAGGTCATTTTTACCGCTTTCACTCATCCTGTTTAACCGCGTTTTGTAGCCATATTTTGATATATGACCCAGACATATTATATATCGTTCTTTCCGGCAGACTTGGCAGATTCATAATATGTCATTATTATATGTATACGTTATGTCATGTCTGTATATTATAACAAAAAATGCAATAAAATTTGAATTTTCAATAATTTATTATGTGTAAAGTGTTTTTTTTCACATTTTAACATGCGATCGTTTGCGGTTATATTTTGTATGGGGTGCGCTTGTTAAAAAAATTAGAAATGGGGTCTCGATACATTTTTTTTTTGGGGAAAATTTCACTTTTTTTAACAAACGCACCGCATACAAAAGCGTTAGTGCAGCATTATTGTTCACATTATAATTGAAATGGGAACAATATTGCTGCATTAACAAAACAAAAACAAACAAAAAAACTTGTTTATTTTTTTTTTGAATTTTTTTTAAATATTTTTATTTTTACTTTTTTTAAAAAACATTTGTCATGCTCATGTTTAGTATCCTTGGAAAGGCCATGCTCTGGCCGATCCAACGATATCAAACATTAACCCCTAGCTGCCACGGATCGGGAGATAGGGGGTTCATTGGAACCCCCTATCTCCACCATTGGTGGCAGCAAGGGGTTAACTCCAGGACTGGCATCATCGTGCTATGCATGATGACGCCAGTCCTCAGGGGGAGTTCCTGGAGGCTTGGCCGACATCCAAGATGTCGGCCAGCTCCAGGAGAGGATCACGAACCGGTGCTTTTCAGCGCCGATTCGTGATCCGGCTCCCCAGGGGTTAATCACAGCCACCGTTTGGAAGGGCAGGCTGTGCCCTTCCAAACGGTGCCTGGATTAACCCTCTGCCCCCCGGCGATCGGGAGGGAGAGAGGTCCGAAGGACCTCCCCCCCTCCCTTTCAAGCGCTTCCTCCGCACATCGGGGGGGGGCACCTGAATTAAATGTCATCGCGCCACCGTGACGACATCTAATTGCTCCGCCGGGGTCCCGGCGTGCTGGGCTGACATCCAAGATGTCAGCCCGCACCGGGGGGCGCAGCAATCTGCCGGAATCCAGCGGATTGCTGCCTCCTGTGCATGGACGCGCTCAGAGCCTTCATAGCACAGGAGAACCACTTGGCTGGACGCGCTGAGCATGTCCATAGCAGCCAAGTGGTTAACTGGTGTTTGAAAAAAATCTAAAGCAATGTTATTTTTCACCTCGGGATTAAACATTCACAGGGTTATTCAGAGAGCGGTGAAAAGCAGGAGAATAACTGGAGAAGTGCTCGCAGTTTAGTCAATAAAATCAATGAACTAGAGGCAATGATGGCAGCTGAAAAAGTAGATTTAGTGGCGGTTACTGAGACATGGTTCAGTGAGAAAAATAACTGGGACATAACAATACCGGGGTACTCTTTATATAGAAAAGACAGAGAAGGTAGGAAAGGAGGAGGAGTGGCCCTGTATGTGAAAAACAACATAAAAACGAACCAAATAAAAGTGAGCGAGGTGAACATAGAGTCAGTTTGGGTTACGCTAACATTTGGCAATCATACAGTAGCTCGTGTAGGTGTGATCTATAGACCCCCTGGACAAGCAGAAGAACTAGATAATCTGCTGGTTGAGGAAATAGCCAAAATGGCAATGAAGGGGGAGGTTATTATCATGGGGGACTTTAATCTTCCTGATGTGAACTGGAAAACCAAAACAGCTGGGTGCACCAGGAGTACAAATATTCTAAACTCCCTACTGGGATTATCTCTAACACAAGTAGTTGAGGAGCCGACCCGTAAAGAGGCCATATTGGATTTAATACTCACAAATGGAGGTTTGGTATCGGACTTTGTTGTAGGTGAAAATTTGGGATCTAGTGATCACCAGTCAGTATGGTTTAATATAACAACAGGGATGGAGCCGCACCACACAAGAACGAAAGTTTTAGACTTTAAAAAAACAGATTTTTCTAAAATGAGATTTTGTGTGAAGGAGTCATTATCAGACTGGAGGAGTTTAAAGGGAGTCCAGGAGAAATGGGATTATTTAAAGGAAGCATTATTGAAGGCCACAGGAAATTGCATTCGGCTTGTTAGCAAAAACAAAAAAGGGAAGAAACCACTGTGGTACTCTGCAGAAGTGGCCAAAATAGTGAAGAACAAAAAGACAGCATTCAATAATTATAAAACAACTCAGAGTGAAGAAGATAGGCAAACCTATAAGATTAGGCAGAAAGAGGCAAAGCAATTTATAAGAGCTTCCAAAGCACACGCAGAAGAGAAAATAGCTCAGTCAGTAAAAAAGGGGGACAAAACATTTTTTAGATACATAAACGAGAAAAGAAAAGTAAAGCAATGATTAGTTAGATTAAAAACAAAGGAAGGAAGGTATGTAGAAGAGGATAAAAGTCTCGCTGACTGCCTCAATGAATATTTTTGTTCAGTCTTTGCAGAAGAAAAGGAAGGAAAGGGACCTCAGTTAGGAGAGAACACTAAAGAGACATTTACATATCAGTTTACAGAGGAGGAGGTTCTACAGCAGCTGTCTAAAGTAAAGACAAATAAATCAATGGGGCCTGATGGGATCCACCCTAAATTATTAAAAGAGCTCAGTGATGTAATAGCAAAACCGTTAACAGATTTATTTAACCAATCCTTGTTAACGGGAGTCGTCCCAGAAGACTGGAAATTTGCAAATGTTGTGCCCATTTACAAGAAGGGTAGTAGGGAGGAATCGGGGAACTATAGGCCAGTTAGTCTTACGTCAGTAGTGGGGAAATTAATGGAAACCATGTTAAAGGAAAGGATTGTTGAACATCTAAAAACACATAGATTACAGGATCAGAAACAACATGGGTTTACCTCAGGGAGATCATGCCAAACTAATCTTATTGATTTTTTTGATTGGGTAACAAAAATAATAGACACAGGTGGTGCAGTAGACATTGCTTATTTAGATTTCAGTAAGGCTTTTGATACTGTTCCGCATAGAAGGCTTATCAATAAATTGCAATCTTTGAGTTTAGATTCCAATATTGTTGACTGGATTAGGCAGTGGCTGAGTGACAGACAACAGAGGGTTGTGGTAAATGGAGTTTATTCGGCACAAGGTCTTGTTACCAGTGGGGTACCTCAGGGGTCAGTACTTGGACCCATTCTCTTTAATATTTTTATTAGTGATATTGCAGAAGGTATTAATGGAAAAGTATGTCTTTTTGCTGATGACACAAAGATTTGCAACAGGGTTGACGTTCCTGGAGGGATCAGCCAAATGACAAATGATTTAGGTAAACTAAAAAAATGGTCGGAGTTGTGGCAATTGAGTTTTAATGTGGATAAGTGCAAGATAATGCACCTGGGACGTAAAAACCCAAGGGCTGAATATAGAATATTTGATACAGTCCTAACCTCAACATCTGACGAAAGGGATTTAGGGGTCATTATTTCAGAGGATCTAAGGGTAAGTAGTCAATGTAATAGAGCAGCAGGAAATGCTAGCAGAATGCTTGGTTGTGTAGGGAGAGGTATTAGCAGTAGGAAAAGGGAAGTGCTCATGCCACTGTACAGAGCACTGGTGAGACCTCACTTGGAGTACTGTGTGCAGTACTGGAGACCGTATCTCCAGAAGGATATAGACATCTTAGAGAGAGTTCAGAGAAGGGCTACTAAAATGGTGTACGGCTTGAAGGAGAAAAGTTACCAGGAAAGGCTTAATGATCTTAACATGTACAGCTTGGAAAAAAGACGAGACAGAGGAGATATGATAGGAACATTTAAATACGTAAAGGGAATCCACAAGGTAGAGGAAGGGAGTATATTTAAAAGGAAACAAAATAGCAAAACAAGAGGACATAGTCTTAGATTAGAGGGGCAAAGGTTTAAAAGTAACATCAGGAAGCATTATTTTACTGAGAGGGTGGTGGATACATGGAACAGTCTTCCAGTAGAAGTGGTAGAGGCCAAAACAGTAATTGAATTTAAGCAAGCATGGGATAGGCATAAGGCTATCCTAAACAAAAGATAAATCCAGGTTAAGTATCCATGTAATTGGGCAGACTAGATGGGCCGAAAGGTTCTTATCTGCCGACATTTTTCTATGTTTCTATGTTTCTAAGTGAAAATTCTAGGTCAAAATAGCCAAACCAGAAAAATTCTCCCATTTAACTCACTTTCCAAATTGGCTATTTGGTCTAGATTGTTCTCTTCTCCTGCCAGTTCTCCTGGCTTTCACCTCTCTTTCGGGGTTGTTCAGAGAAAGGTGAAAACCAGGAGAATGGCAGGAAAAGAGAACAATCTGGACCAAATAGCCGATTTGGAAAGTGAGATAAGGCTAGGGTCAGACTAACGCACTTTTCGCAGCGACCGTCAAAAAGTGCGTCCGAACGCATTGCCATATTTTTTCACGGATTGCGTGAAAACGGTCATACGATGCGCATTTTGTGCGTGATTTTTTACGGATCCAAACCAGGAAACTTTGGGTGTCTGGACATTATGTTGGCCGGACATGAGCAGGGTCTGACGTCTCCAAATCACGCACACATGCCGCTAGTGGACGCAGCGCACTCTGTACGTCCATACTAGCGATCCTGCGTTCTCGAAAAAATGCGTTCATTTTCCACTTGCGTTGCGCAGCCGGACTTTCGTGTGACCGTACTTCGTATATTGGCTGTCATTGCCCATCATTTGCTGCTAGTGCGGCCGTGATTAAGTGCGCCTAAACGCACGTTAAAAATTCGCTAGTCTGACCCTAGCCTAAATGGGAGAATTTTTCTGGTTTGGCTATTTTGACCTAGAATTTTCCATTCTCCAGTCATTCTCCTGCTCTTCACCGCTCTCTGAATAACCCTGACAGGGTTATTCAGAGAAAGGTGAAACTCAGGAGAATGACTGGAGAATGGAAAATTATAGGTCAAAATAGCCAAACCAGAAAAATTCTCCCATTTATCTCACTTTCCAAATCGGCTATTTGGTCTAGAATTTTCCATTCTCCAGTCATTCTCCTGCTTTTCACCGCCAAAAAATCAGTAAACTTTTCTTCGTATCCTAAAATGTCTCCTCTTTTCATACAGACTGCCACCCCAAGCAGTTGTTTATGGATAGATTAAAGGAAAAGCATTTACCGTCATTTGAAATGTCATTTTTTTGTTTTTACATATTTCTATACATCCTAGAAATCCGCCACTTCCCGGGCAGGTTATGGGGTCCTCCTAGGCACGATATTTGAAGGAATTTTTGGTTTTTATTTTTAACCCTTATTTCATGGAAAACTCACTGTCCCTTTAAAAACATTTTTTTTTTACTTTTTGTCGTTGTTTCCTGTCCCCCAGGGCACTACCCGGACTCCCATACACCTTTTATGGCAAATATGTAGCATATATGCCCTCTTGGAGGGCACTCTAAAAAACCGAATTTTCAGCCCCATTGACTTGCATGGGGGTTTGGGTTCGGTCCCGAACAAATGGGAAGTTCGGGATCGGGCTCGAACCAAACTCGGGGAGCGTTCGGCTCATCCCTAACCATGAAGTGGTTATCCTGAATTGTGCACCCGAGCGTCATTGGTACAAATGCCTCAGCAGCATGAAACCTAAACATTACAGATGCCACATTAAATTTAATTTAAAAAATGGAGGAAGCCAGCATCCCAATCTGTAAAAAATAACAGCAGTTTATTGGGTTAGTAGCAACATTTTGGCTAATGCAACAGCCTTTCTCAATCTCAATGAGCTGGAGAAAGATTGTTGCATGAGCTAAAATGTTACTGCTAGCCCAATAAACTGGTATTTTTACTGGGTTCCCCCATTTTTAATTTAATTGTATAGATCAGTTGTTCCCAACCGCGGTCCTCAAGTCCCCCTAACAAGCCAGGTTTTAAGGATTACCTTGGGGAAATGCAGACTAAATCCTGCCATCACTGAACAGCAAATCATATCACCTGCGCTGTGCTTCAGATATCTGGCAAATATGAGCTGTTAGGGGGACCTGAGGACCGCGGTAGGGAACCACTGGTATAGATGGTTACCCATGTAAGAGTTGCCTGATACATTTTTGGATGTTTAATGGCATATAAGGTTTGTAGCAGAGAAACCTTTTCATTAAAGCCTTTCACATTCTGTTATTATTATTTTTTTTGAGAAAGGATTTTACCAGGAAGGACACATTGAGATTTATCTTGCATTCAGGTATGTCCTGGGTGGCGAGTATGTACCGTTAGGTGTCTTGCCCAAGGACACTTACTGGAGAGGTGCTCTTGCCGGGATCGAACCTGTGTCTCCACAGTCTCTCTCCACAGTTATAGAGCAGTGATGTTACCTCTACTCCACCCAGCTAGTAAACTCCACCCAGCCGGTACTCATACCACCGGCTAAGCTATTCTGAAGGCCTTTAAGTATTGTGAAGTAATGTAACTAGTTCACAAAATAGATTTGAGAATTACTTTGAAACAAAATACAAGGCAGTTTCCATTCAGTTTGCTTTTCTGAAAAGATGTTTCTTAGTTTGACTGTCTAGTGGTAGGCATAACTTACAACGGCAGATGCTGACTCTAAAAAGACTGAGACTCGGCAAAATATGAGTATAAAACTCTTTATTTAAATGACAATTAAAGTCCCAAAAAAGGTAGAACATTAGAAAATATTAGAGGCTAGCTCTAAAGAAAAACAAAAAGGGGACAAAGGGGTTACCTTAGAGTAGACGTACCCTCAAAACAGAATATCAATATTGTCTAAATTATAACCCATATAAAAAGCCACAATCAAAAAATGCATTAAGTCATCCAGTCGGAGACAGCTGATAGGCAGGCAGTAAAATGGTCCAACACAGGATGACAGAGTTCAGGAGAGAAGAGGTAGAGCAAGACAACAAAAGTGCATACTACTCTCAGTGGTGCTAAAAGACAATGTGGTGATGTGTCATATGAAAGTTGAGTGCTAGGTGAAGCAGTATAATCTGATTATCCGCACCCAGAATATTAAAGTAGATTGTTTTATGAGAAAATGACACATTTCTCTTATTCATTTCCTTGAAGTACTTAAGCATCTGAATTAAACAGTTAATGCTGAATTAAACATACAGCACTTGGGTATTGTGTCTACATGGCATTATAAACATAATATTATAAGTATCATAAATATACCTCATTGTTTCCCATTATCTTTATACGGACGTGGATTATACTGTGTAGCCATGTGAATTTATATCCAAGCAATCACAACAGCAATAGAATAATATAACTCCTCTTCTTATTGCTGTTGAGGTTGTAATTAAACATGTGGGGTTTTAATGTTCATGTTCAACCTCTGCCAGGTTATTCAGAAGGTCTGAGGATGACTAATGAAACGTCCATTAAAATGTTTTAATAGTTGGCCTAAGTGTTTTTGACAGCAGTAATATCTGTGCAGTCACACGTGTTAGTTTTAAAGTAGGGAAAGTTGTACTTTAGATAAAAAAGTATATTGAAGATGGTTGTGTAGTTACCTCAAGAATACATTTCGCTGTTTTTGTTTTTGGTGGATTGATTTAGACACACAGTGAATGCTTTCTATATAACTGGTTTGTTGCCTTCAAAGCAGATTTTATTGCTGAAGAGTTTTTACTACGAATTATTGACATCACCATGTTGCAACTACGAGAACTCGGGCTACTCAGACGCAAAATTCAACAATATTTTATCCATCATTTGGGGCTTGACAAATGCCGCTCTATGGCTGAAACGTTGTAGTCTTCTCAGTCTACTGCTATCTGTGGGCCCTATTACATTCTTCACGCAAAAATGTACGGTTAAATGCGTGAATTTTTGCGCGAAGCTTTAAACATTAACGCGCATAAATTAACGCCGGTATTACAATCCTCGCGCATTATTTCATCCGTAAAAAAAGACGAGCAAAAACGAGCGCATTAACGTTGCGCGCAGAAATCGGTGTGCGTACTTTTTTTTCTCGCGATTCAGCCAATCAGAATTAAGAACACAATTATCTCACGTTAAATTTTTGCGCCTGTCAAAGTCAATCTGAGCATATATGCTGCAGCAATAATAAAAGCACGCACAACTTCTCAATTTTATTGTTTGGGTATGCGTAGAATGTGTAACTGTATTTTGCTGTGGTTTTTTTCGGGCTGGTGTATTTGGGTTTGGCCAGGACGTTCCGATTTGGCATTAACACCAGGTTTTAGAAGTCGTTAAAATTATGCACGCAAACGCTGTGCGTTAAATTTTGCATGTAGATTGTAATATCATCCGCGTACCAGCGCACAAACGCATTTGCGCTCACAGTGTTAAGTATAGGACGTGCACAGTACAGCACGCTCACGCAGGTTCACCCGCGGTAGACGATTACGTGGGTTTGTTGCGCTGACATTGTAATACGACGTTCAGCGCAAAAGGGTTTTGCCCCTCGAGTTAATGCGTTTTTGCGCACGCGCAAACGTTTGCATGAAGATTGTAATAGGGCCTTTAATGTCTATTGGGGGTGCTTGGATCCTTTGTCTTGGTAGTCTGAACAAGCTCTGGGACCCATGAGTACCCATCCAAAGGCTAAATTTCATGTATTTACTTTATTGGTGTGCACATGTCCTCTATAGCAGTGATACCCAACCCTAGTCCTCAAGTGCCCCTAACAGGCCAGGTTTTAAGGATTTCCTTGGGGAAATTCAGACTGAATCCTGCAAACACTGAGCAGCAAATCATGTCACCTGTGCTGTGCTTCAGATATCTGGAAAACCTGACCTGTTGGAGATACTTGAGAACCAGGTTTGGGTACCACTGCTCTATAGCACTATCTATTTGCAAAATTCGACAACAGCAGGTGAAGTTGTTGGAAACACCAGTAAACAACAATGGTACAGCCATTAATCTTCTGCAAAATGAGTAAACTAAGGTTATTCTCCATTCCGCATTGAGCCACCGTTACTTGCAACAATGATGTACATGTTTCCGGCAAGCACAAAGTGGCGATTGAACTATGATAGATGCTGCGTTTTAAAATCAATGCTAGGCAAATTTCATGATACAGTGGAAACAACGGTGAAATCTACACATACAGGTCTATTCACTAAAGGTGAAACTCAGGAGAATTGGCAAGAGAAGTGAATATTCTAGGTCAAAATAGTTAAACCAGAAACATTCTCTCATTTATCTCATTTTCTAAACTGGCTATTTGGTCTAGATTGTTTTCTTCTCCTGCCAATTCTCCGGGTTTTCACCTTTAGCGAACAGACCTGTAAATAGCACTGGCAGAAATGACAGTCAAAAGACGTGTCAGTTTCTTAAATAGTGAACTCGCTGTACTTTAGCCACCTTTGTCTGTCGAAGAGAGCTTACCTACAGTGAACATGTACTGTGTGACATCTCTGTATATATTTACTTTGTGGATAATGGAGTGTCATTTTCCATAAAACCACTGGGTTCTGGTAGTGGATTTATGGAAAATCACTTGAGGGGTTACTCAGTAGACATGTGCATTCGTTTTAGTACTAAAGCGATTTAGTCCGAATTTTGGGATAATTTAGTTTTAGTATGACTCAAGAGAAACGAAACTGCTCAGTACAAAAAACGAAAGAAACTAAAATAAAATGCACTACATTTTAGTTTCAGTCCTCTTTGTGATATTATATTGATGAGTGAAGGAGACCAGCAATGAAGAGCGCAACATCGCAACATCCGAAGTTCTGCACCCTCCACATGCCAATGCAGGAAGATGTTCTATACAGAGAGGGACATTAATTCAGGAGGATGTTCTATATATTATACAGAGAGGGGTATTAATTAATGCAGGTGGATGTTGTATACATTATACAGAGAGGGGTATTAATTAATGCAGGAGGATATTCTAAACATTATAGAGAGAGGAGCCTTTTTTTTTTTAGCCCTTTAAATCCAGTGGCTGTGAGCGCTGAGATCGGCTGCTTGTTACATTATCTCTCAGTACAATGTATCAGGCTCAGCTGTTATAGTAACTGACTGCTGCTCATCACAGCGCTCAGAGTTTCAGTAAAACAAGAAAATAATATTGTTCTAACGTCTTATATATAAAAATATTATTTACTAGTTTTACTGAAACTCTGAGCGCTGTGATGAGCAGCAGTCAGTTACTGTAACAGCTTTGCCTGACACGGGGCAGTATTGCAATGTTGGTGCTAACTTAACCAGAGCTGTTGTAACTGAAAACCTCCATAGGCTATAATAGCTCTGGGAAGTTTACAACAGCTCTGGTTATGTTAGCACCAGCTATATAATATGGCCCATAGTGTGCTGAGAGTGAGAGATACTGTAACAAGCAGCGATCTCAGCCCTCTGAGGAGCCACTACAATAGTAATTGTATCCACTGGTTTTCGGATGAACGAAATTAGTTTTCATACTAAAGAACTGAAAACGAATTTCTTTAGCAACTAAATAAATTGCATTATAGGACTAATCCATTAGTTCAAAACGAAATTTTGTGCTGTGCACATGTCTATTACTCAGAGAGAGCCGATCTAGCCCTGAAATGGCACTGAGCAGAGAATTTCCCCATACGGTGCCATTTCGGGGCCATTTGGCTATTCAGAGAGCAGGCAGTTCGCCAAATATTGGCAAACTGCCAGCAAGTATGGTGTCTCTTCGAAGTCAGTGAAATTCCCCATAGAGAAGCAATGGTTAATCTATTCAGAGAACACTGAAGAGCAGAGAAAAGTTGCTGACGTGCCCTGCTGTTCGATGTTTTCATTTCAGTGGTTTCATTCGGCAGGTTTATTCAGGCGAATCCCATAGGCTTCAATGTTAAAAATACTACCATTTTTATCCAATATCTAATAAAACGTTTATTATTTCAACCTGCAGTAAAAAGTCTCTTTATTTATTGATCTTTTTAGGATCTTTAAGACATTTCGTTATTTTTTTTGGCAACATTTTTTTCCGCTTTTTTCTTAAGAGTGGTTTTTCTTTTTTCTGTAACAGACCTTTTTTATTATCATTCATAGGACCTAATGTGCAAATTCTAGGCATTTTCGTTAGGTAGTTTTTTTGCAAACAGCGTTCCGATTTTGACACTTTCAATCGTATGGTTTATTTTTGTTTTTACCCGAATGGCGGCTTTCTCCTGCAGCTGGTCAGCGCTGTGCTCGGCAGCTCGGCGGCTGCATTTGGGAGCTGTCCAGGTGTGATCTGCGGCAGATGTTCGGCGGGTTGGCGGCATCATTTGGCAGCCGATTCCCTGCACTTCGGGGACCTTCCAGTGAATGCTGAATTCTCTGCAGGTTGGGGAAGTTTGATTCCCCGAAGAGCGGGGAATGAGAGAGTCCTGAAATGCCGACGACATTTCGGTGCTCTCTGAATAACCCCCTTGGAATTAAAAGGGTTAAAGATGTCCATATAAATTACATTTGAACTGAGAAATAACCATAACCTAATCTGCTGTTCCTGGCAAAAATCACTGTGACAAAATAAATACCTGCCAGCTTTTTACCCAACATCTGCCATGTATCACGCAGTGCAGCGGGAAAGTGAATTATTAGCTGTAAAAATAGGATTAACAAGTGAAGCTACATCGAATTTAAAGCCTGAAATCCGCAACATCTAATATCTCCGGAACACGCCATGGAAATCCAACTGCGTGTAATAGCTGTCCCAAACATACTAAATGGTAACCTTCATCAAGACTGTGGGAAACGTCAAAATAGTATTCAGGGATCGTGAAATTGAAACAAAATTATCAAATCAGAACAGTTTGGATCTGCTGAGGTTGATTGGAACAAACACATTGGCTCCTATTACATTCTTCGCGCAGTGCATTTTGCATGCACAAATGCACATTTGCGCAAGGGGCAAAACCCTTTGCGCTCACGCAAACGATGCGCGTAATCGTTTAACGCGGATGGACCTGCGTGAGCGTGATGAACTGTGAGCGTAACATTGTGAGCGCAAATGCGTTCGTGCGCTGGTACGCGGGTGGTATTTCAATCAATGCGCATTTTTTTACGAACGACGTTTGCGCGCATAATTTTAATGTCTTTGAAAAGCTGGGGGTAACTGCAAATCGGACCGTTTTTCCCGAAACGAAAAACACCAGCAGGAAAAAAAAAATACAGCCCAGTATAGTTACACATTCTACACATACCCAAACAAAAAAATTGTGAATTCGTGCGTGTTTTTATTATTGCTGCAGCATATATACTCAGATTTACTTTGACAGGCGCAAAAACTTAAGTGAGTCAATTAAGATAAATTGATGTCAATTAAGGTTCTGATTGGCTGAATCCCGTGAAAAAAACAGTCCGCGCACTGATTTATGTGCGCAACGTTACTGCGTGCGTATTACACTTCGTTTTGCGCGTCATTTTTACAAACGTTATTTTTTGACAGATGAGAAAATGCGATTGGATCGGTATACCACGTAAATTTTCGCGCGATAACGCTGGACGATGCGCGCAAAAAAATTTGCGCTGCGCAAACGAAATTGCGCGAAGAATGTAATAGGGGCCATTGAGTGCTAACCCTCCGAGGTCCCAGAATTCACTCTTCAAGAATGAAAGATATTCCCTATGTCGTTGAAAGAAATTGTTCATGAGCAAATAATTATTTTATTAGTTGCAACATGCGACAACTTGTTAAAAGTATTTGGAAAAACATCACACCATTTGGATTAATTTGCAATTAATGACTACACTTAGGCTATAATTACAGCTTTTTAATAAATGCTATAAGCATAGAACATTCAGATTATTAAATATTAATCTAAAAGATTGAGTTAATAGACTCCCCATGATTTGTGATGAAGCAAAAAATGGTTACAAAAAATAGTCAGATGTGTCAGGACTGTATTGAACGGCACAAAATATACATTATTATAATTAGTGTTTTAGGTTTTACTGCTATACTTAATACATTATATACACATTAATGCTGCTGGTACCATATGACAAGGCTCAAAATTTCAAGTCCAAGCTACTAACCAGGCCATAAGAGTTACTCGCCACCAGTTGCTCAACCTAACCCCTACCCAGCCCTTAACTCTGCCCCTAAACACACCCCCTTAAATTATCTTATGAAATTACATTATTCTAAACTAGGTGGAAAGCCTGCCCAGAGGGCAGTCTATTGTTGTTGTCGCCAGGTCAGAATTCACGTCCACATAGTTTTTTTTCAATGTCCTATCCAAGAGTATCTCTCTATATAAATACGTTTGTAACGCGTCCATCGCCATCCCATCCGCAACAGGAGGGCCGACTGAGCAGCTGTGATGGGTGCACGCACAGCTGACAGCGCATTACAAAGGAAGTTATATATTAGAGTAGGTTCCTCTTCCCTCTTAGATTGTAAGCTCACGGGAACCGGACCCTCAGATTGTAAACTCGTGGGACCCCTCAGATTGTAAACTCGTGGGACCCCTCAGATTGTAAGCTCATGTGGCCCCTTAGTTTGTAAGCTCATGTGGCCCCTTAGATTGTAAGCTCATGGGGCCCCTTAGATTGTGTTGGGCTTGGGCGGGCATTTTTTTTTGTAGCGTATACATTATGCGTATATTTAATGGCACGTGGTATGCATGGCATGGCAGGCTGGTATTTAGGCACACTGGTATTATGAGACACTGGTATTATGAATGGCAGACTGGCATTATGGCTGGCAGGCTGGCATTGTGCATGGCAGACTGGTAATATGGCTGGCAGACTGGTATTGTGCATGGCAGACTGGTAATATGGCAAGCGAACTGGTAATATGGCTGGCAGACTGGTAATATGTCTGGCAGACTGGTATTGTGCATGACAGACTGGTAATATGGCTGGCGAACTGGTATTGTGCATGGCAGACTGGTATTGTGCATGGCAGACTGGTAATATGGCTGGCGGACTGGTAATATGGCAGCCGAACTGGTAATATGTTTGCCGAACTGGTAATATGGCTGGCAGACTGGTAATATGGCTGGCAGACTGGTTTTGTGCATGGCAGACTGGTAATATGGCTGGGAACTGGTATTGTGCATGGCAGACTGGTAATATGGCTGGCGAACTGGTAATATGGCTGGCAGACTGGTAATATGGCTGGCAGACTGGTATTGTGCATGGCAGACTGGTAATATGGCTGCCGAACTGGTAATATGGCTGGCAGACTGGTAATATAGCTGGCAGACTGGTTTTGTGCATGGCAGACTGGTAATAGGCTGGGAACTGGTATTGTGCATGGCAGACTGGTAATGTGCATGGTAGACTGGTATTGTGCATGGCAGTGTGGTATTGTGCATGGCAGACTGGTAATATGGCTGGCAGACTGGTAATATGGCTGGGAACTGGTATTGTGCACGGCAGACTGGTATTGTGCACGGCAGACTGGTAATATGCATGGCAGACTGGTAATATGCATGGCAGACTGGTATTGTGCATGGCAGATTGGTAGGTAATATGCATGGCAGACTGGTATTGTGCATGGCAGACTGGTAATATGCATGGCAGACTGGTAATATGTCTGGGAACTGGTATTGTGCATGGCAGACTGGTAATATGGCTGGCGAACTGGTAATATGGCTTGCAGACTGGTAATATGCCTGGCAGACTGGTATTGTGCATGGCAGACTGGTAATATGGCTGCCGAACTGGTAATATGGCTGGCAGACTGGTAATATGGCTGGCAGACTGGTTTTGTGCATGGCAGACTGGTAATATGGCTGGGAACTGGTATTGTGCATGGCAGACTGTTAATGTGCATGGTAGACTGGTATTGTGCATGGCAGACTGGTATTGTGCATGGCAGACTGGTAATATGGCTGGCAGACTGGTAATATGGCTGGGAACTGGTATTGTGCATGGCAGACTGGTAATATGCATGGCAGACTGGTATTGTGCTTGGCAGACTGGTAATATGCATGGCAGACTGGTAATATGGCTGGGAACTGGTATTGTGCATGGCAGACTGGTATTGTGCATGGCAGACTGGTAATATGGCTGGGAACTGGTATTGTGCATGGCAGACTGGTAATATGCATGGCAGACTGGTAACGTACATGGCAGACTGGTAATATGGCTGGGAACTGGTATTGTGCATGGCAGACTGGTAATATGCATGGCAGACTGGTAATATGGCTGGCAGACTGGTAATATGGCTAGGAACTGGTATTGTACATGGCAGACTGGTATTGTGCATGGCAGACTGGTAATATGCATGGCAGACTGGTAATATGCATGGCAGACTGGTATTGTGCATGGCAGACTGGTAATATGCATGGCAGACTGGTAATATGGCTGGGAACTGGTATTGTGCATGGCAGACTGGTAATATGCATGGCAGACTGGTATTGTGCTTGGCAGACTGGTAATATGCATGGCAGACTGGTAATATGGCTGGGAACTGGTATTGTGCATGGCAGACTGGTATTGTGCATGGCAGACTGGTAATATGCATGGCAGACTGGTAATATGGCTGGGAACTGGTATTGTGCATGGCAGACTGGTAATATGCATGGCAGACTGGTAACGTACATGGCAGACTGGTAATATGGCTGGGAACTGGTATTGTGCATGGCAGACTGGTAATATGCATGGCAGACTGGTAATATGGCTGGGAACTGGTATTGTGCATGGCAGACTGGTAATATGCATGGCAGACTGGTAATGTACATGGCAGACTGGTAATATGGCTGGGAACTGGTATTGTGCATGGCAGACTGGTAATATGCATGGCAGACTGGTATTGTGCATGGCAGACTGGTAATATGGCTGGAACTGGTATTGTGCATGGCAGACTGGTAATATGCATGGCAGACTGGTAATGTACATGGCAGACTGGTAATATGGCTGGAACTGGTATTGTGCATGGCAGACTGGTAATATGCATGGCAGACTGGTAATATGCATGGCATACTGGTATTGTGCATGGCTGACTGGTAATATGGCTGGGAACTGGTATTGTGTATGGTAGACTGGTAATATGCATGGCAGACTGGTAATATGCATGGCAGGCTGGGCACGGAGGCGATGCAGGCCGGGCACGGAGGAGATGGAGGCCAGCAAGGAGGAGATATACAAAACAAATCTGATCCATTGGAGAGGCGCTGTGCTGTGCGCCTCTCCAATGGATCGGATTTGTTTTGTCCCTCTCGCCAACCGCCGCAGGTTGCGCACGCATGCGCAGCAGGGTTTTGGCGACGGACACGCCAGCCCTTACTCTTTTATAGTATAGATAAAACCTTTTAACAAACTTACAAAAATAACATTACTACCCAGACATCAGACCCCAGATACATTTATACCCAGTCATCAGACCCCAGTGTGAGCAGATCGAGGAGGCAGGGAAGCTCCTCTCCACCCCCCCCGCCAGTGACTGAGAGAAGCTGGGTCAGGTTAGGCAGCTGTTCCTGCTGCCACCATGCAGCCTGGGTGAAGGGGGGACTGCACGGTGGCACCGCCAGAATACATAGCACAAAATAATTTATTGTGCTGCCTGAGTGTGCATTTCCACTCGCTCTCACTTAATTTCCTCTCGCCAAATGCGTGTAGGCGAGTGGAAATTTTGAGCCCTGCCATATGACACGCATTACTTATACAAGCTATTGGTTTACACGTCACTATTTGTCTTTCTAACTAAATATCCATCTCTTTTAGATTTTATGGGTTTTACGATTTGTCACAAAAATTCCCAGTCTGGTGATTAAATTCTGAGCGATGACCAAAACTAATGCATGTAGGGCACCCTAATCTGGAATTCTAAAATCCAGAAGACTCAAAAAACTGGATTTTAGTAATACTCACCTTTGTTATGCTCCGGGCGGGTGCTGCCACTCAGTAATGCAGCTTCAGTCCCTGCAGCAGATGCTGGGAACATTTGGGCAGCCTCAGCTTGTAACAAGCTGCCCGGAGTCACGCTGGCTCTGTGCAGCATGTCTGTGGAGATAGGTTATACAGCTCTACTAGGGTATGTACAAAGCGGTGGCTGCAAAAAAGAAGGGGATTGAGGCTACCCTGCTGCATAACTCTTTGGGCACAATTCCTTTGCGTGCGCTAAAATGGGGACACTAAAGAGGAAAACATTCACCTGCGGGTTTCCCTATATTCCAGGGCATGCGCTAATTCAGCAGCCTTCCCCAGAATGCAGCACTACCCTCCCTGATACTCGTGGTAGCACTTCCGAACCCCATGAGTATCACCTCCTGAAATCCATAGCACTCCATGGAGGCTTGTGCTGCTGGGCCACGTAACCTGCACGATCTCGCTCTCGTAACATCATGCAGCACCGGGGAGTGATCAAGGAGGGACACTGGGGACTATTTCTCCCCAGTCTTACTCTGCTCCTGGCAGCCAGAGGCAGCTGATGGGGCTGCTGTTCTCGCCATGGGGTGGTGTGTTTTGGATTTATTGGGGGGATTTTAGCTGTTGCTAAATGATTCTGCAGAAGTGCAATCAGTTAACACCAGCTTTTAGCATTGGTTAACTTTTTTGATAACCATTGGAGCGGTAATTAGCGCTAGGACTTTGTAATACCTTACTTATCCTAACACTAATTACTGATCGCGCTCCCCATGTTAAGTATAGGAAGCACAAAGTACAGTAAGCTTGCGCAAGCTAGCGCAATCACCGATACAATAATGGGTTTTTTAGGCTATTAGCGCTAGGGAGGTAATATGGGGGCATGCGTTAAAGTCACTTATCCTGGCGTTAACGTTTACCCGAATGCTACAGTTAGCGTTCACTAGGTAATAGTGTCCTTCTTCTCTGACATCAGATTATGCCGGATTCTGAAATTCAGAAGAATCCTAAATCCAGAATGCTCTGGGTCCATTTCAGTTAAAGAGTGCTCCACCTGTACTCCCAAAATGATAAGTTCTATGGCAACATTTTTAAATAATTATAGATACTAAAATAAGGATCTAGATCAGCTCTTGCTTTTCTCTCTACAACCACGATTTAGAAGTTGTCTTTCATGACGTCTTTTTTTATACCACAATTTTTTTTTGTTATTTTAATCTCAAGTGCTTAATTTCAATCAAAAGACCTTTCACTGATTACAGAAAATGTATTAATTACAACCACCCCTCAATTAATTGTCCATATATCAATTGAAAAGGATTATAGGAAACAACACATGAAAGGGCACATCTCTGGAGCGAGACCGTGCAGGGCTCGCAGTCTGGAAACGTAAACCTCTAAGGAGTCCTATTTTTTTTTTGAGAAAGTATTTTACCAGGAAGGATACATTGAGATTTCTCTCGTTTTCAAGTATGTCCTGGGTGGCGAGTATGTACCGTTAGGTGTCTTGCCCAAGGACACTTATTGGGGAGGTGCTCTTGCCAGTGTCTCCACCGTCTCCACGGTTATAAAGCAGTGATGTTACCTCTACTCCACCCAGCCAGAAAAATTGTAAGTGAGCGATTAGCTGTTCTGTGAAAATCATTAATTCCTTATCATTCAAATTGTAAAATACGTCTGTTACACTATCAGGTCTATTCAAAGAAAGGTGAAACTCAGAAGAATGACTGGAGAAGTGAAAATTCGAGGTCAAAATAGCCAAACCAGAAAAAATTCTTCCATTTATCTCACTTTCCAAATCAGCTATTTGGTCTAGATTGTTCACTTCTCTTGCCAATTCTCCTGAGTTTCACCTTTTAGTGAATAACCCTGTATGTTTTGCACTTTGTAATCATTTAATCGCATACTGCATACCGCTTTATCCTCTGCTACAATCCAGCAGCTCTGTGGGTTAACTACATTTGGATTTGGTTTCTGCCTCACACATGTTTGAAATTTTTAATCACTTGACTGTTTCAAATATCTTGTCTAACACTTCCCGGGTATGCCTGTGATAAAGCGTTGCGCGAGAAACATGGGAAACTGACCACCGCACCTCCACACCCACACCGTGTTCCCATCCATCTCTTAGGCTAGGGTCAGAGTGGGGCAGTCGGAACGCGCGTGCAGGCGCACTAAATCACGGCGGCAGTAGCAGCACATAACGGCCAATGACGGCCAATATACGCAGTACGTGCGTACGAAAGTGCGCCGACACCACGCAACCAGCAAATGAACGCATTTTTATCAGAACGTGAAACCGCTGCTACTGACGTACAAAGTGCGCTGCGGCCGCATAGCAGCGTGTGTGCGTGATTAGGAGATGTCAGACGCTGCTAGTGTGCGGCCAACATAACGTTCAAACAGCCGGATTTCCCTAGACTTCTTTTCACCCCATCGTCATGAAATACGTCCAGAATTGCGCATCGTCTGACCACTTAAGCGTATTCCGTGAAAAAATGCGTGCGCACGCATCGACGTACATTTTGACGGTGGCTGCAGAAAATGCGCTCATCTGTCCCTAGCCTTAAATGTTCACGAAGAAGGAAGAGCAGACAACATCAACGCAAGAGCTTCAACCTGACAATTTAAAAGCAATATCAAAACAATATTTGTATGAATTATCTAATAAGTATTGCTCTCCTAAGAGCATATTCATAAGAAAATAACAGTGTTCATATATTTGGACTTTGTATAACGCACCGGTTGGGTGGAGTAGAGGTAACATCACTGCTCTGCGTGGAGAGAGCCTGTGGAGAAATTCAGCATTCAGTTACCTTTCCTGGCCATTCGGCTATCCAGAGAGCAGGCAATTCACCAAATCCTGGCGAATTGCCTGCACATACGGTGCCTGTTCGAGGGCAGTGAAATCCCCATGAAAATGCACTGCTTCGGCTATTCAGAGAACACAAACCAGCAGTGAAAGGTTCCCGAAATGCCATGCCATTCGGTGGTTTAATTCGGCAAGTTAATTCAGGAGAATCCCATAGGCTTCAATGTTAAAAATATTCCCGTTTTAATTCAATATTTAATAAACCGTTCATTATAAAATTCTGCAGTAAAGAGTCTCTTTATTTATAGATTTTTTAGGATATTTTAAGCATTTTTCTTTTTTTTTTTTTTAAAAGTCCGATTTTTTTTTTTAGATTTTTTTTTTAAGTTTACTTATTTTTTCTGTAACAGCCCTCTTTATTATCATTCCCTGGACGTCATATGTAAATTTCAGACATTTTCGCTCAGTAGTTTCTTTGCAAACAGCGTTTCACTTTCACATTCATACAAACTGTTTTACTAATTTATTCACCTCCCTCTGTCTGCAGTCTCGGCTTTTTCCGGCGGCTTCGCTGCGTGTGATCGGCTCCTGCTCGGCTTTTTCCGGCGTCGTCCACGGGTTAATCCAGATGTTTTTGGGGGGTTTTCGGCGTGCATTCGGCAGGTTTTGCGGTTAGTTTTCGTCATGTTAGCGGTAGCTTTTCCCTGCAATTCGGGGGCCCTGTGGTGTTTGCTGAATACACCGCAGGGTCACCGAAATGGGATCTTCAACAGGAACCGAATTGAAGAGAACGAAAAGTCACCGAACGTGCGGTGACTTTTCGAATCTCTTTGGATAACCCTGACAGGTTCAAATACCGGCAAGAGCACCTCTCCAGTAAGTGTCCTTGGGTAAGACACCTAACGGTACATACCAAAAAGATACAACATTCAGATTTGTAGATTAAAGTCCCCTGAATGAGCAATAAATGCTGCCATATATTAGTAAACACTGGAAGGCTGGAGTGACATCTTGGCAAGTAGACTTGGAATTTACATTGTTCAGGAAATACAGTTGTTCTTCCTGAAACCCTGAATGAACTGTATAACGTCTAGCATGCCGTTTACAATAGCTGTAACCATAGAAGCATTACATTGAACAGAACAATCCTCTGTTTCGAGAGAGGTTGTGCTACGAGGATGGGAAAAAATAGCATAGCAAATCTCACTGAAGTTAAGCCTTCATTTCGGAGACAAAAAAGGTGAAGTATCAAGCAAGCAGTTGGCCTTTGTCAAATTTTGTAGACATTTTACTGCTAGCTTTGTTATGATATGTAATATCACACAGAGGACTTTTATAGCGATACTCAAGGATATATAGAGTAGAAATTATGATTCAAATATAAAATAAGAGATTGTGAAAGGGCCGGCTGGTTTAATCTTTTTCTTATTATATCTAATTTATATCAATAAAACAGTCTTCATATAATCTTGCAAGACCTCTCAGGACCAAATGGACGATAAAGTGAAGGATAGCAGTAGATAACAAATGTCAGCTAGTTTGTAGCCTGGAGGTATAGATGAAGGACTCCAAGCACTCTATAGGATTATTCAGATTGAAGCGAAATGTCACCGATGCTCTCTCTTTGGCGCACTTCGGCCAAGTTCAATTCGCAGATCCTGCGGTGAATTCAGAATTCATCATAGGGTCCCGAAGTGAGCCGAATCAACCCACCGAACGTATCTATTTTGGATAGGACTCACCCTCACTAGAGGTGCCGTGTCGTTGGCGGGTGAGCTTACTCTTTTAATGGCCATTAACAGAAACCAAAGCCTCTAATTGTGTTTTGTTTCACACGGTATAATGGGAATAAGCGCAGATGACATTTTTCTCCTTGTTATGTTTTATACATGTTGCTGGGCTGGATACATTTGATGGCTGCAGCCACCCCATCGGGGAATAAGTGCGACCCCACCCCTCCTGTATCTGATAAAACGCCAAATCAATTAGATAACCCGCCAAAAATATCACCGAACGCATCCGATAAACTGTCAAATCAATCCAATAACCCGCCAAAAAAATGCAGAATTGATCCGATAAACCACCGAATGCATCCAAAAAAAAAGCCAACCAGCTGCCAAACAGGGTAAATAGAAAAAAAACGCAACTTTTAAAAGGCATTTTTAAAAAAATCGTGCATGAAAATACCTGGAAATAATATATAAGGTCCTATGAATAACAATAAAAAAGAGTGTTACAGAATTTAAAAAAGCCATTTATAAAAATCGGGATCAAAGATGTTGCCGAAAAAAATCCTGAAAAATGCCTAAAAAAAATTCTAAAAAATGAATGAATAAAGAGACTTTTTTGCTGCAAATGAAAACAATTAATGGTTATTAATAAATATTAATAAAGATTTAATAAAAAAGGGTAATTTTTTTTAAATCGAAACCTATGGAATTGCCTGCTTAAACCTGTCGAATGAAGCCACTGAATATCAGGGCATTTCTACAACTTTTCACAGCTGTTCGGCGTTCTCTGAATAGATTAACCATTGCTTCTCTAGGGGGAGTTCACTGCCACCGAAGATTCCCGTATTTCATTGGCAATTCGCTAATATTTGGCTAATCGCCAGCTTTTTGAATAGACAAATGGTCACAAAATTGCAGCGTACGGGGAAAATCACCATTTGGTGCAATTCGATGGCCAATTCGGTGCTCTTTGAATAACCCTTCAAGTCTCCCAAGAAAATACACCATAGTGGCCCATGACGTAAAAAGGTGTCTTTTCTTCAGAGATCTGGAGTGGTTGAAGTCCTCTTTCTATACTTGGTGTACTGGGGATTGGTCCCTCAGGAATCCGTGAGAACCCATTTCACTTGGGATTGTCATTTGAGATGGTTGTACATATATTTTGGTTTTTACGTTGGAGTCTGGACAGAGGTTGTGACAGGAAGCTACAAATCCAAAAGATCTTCAGAGAATGAAGAACCTCAAAGCTGAGTCTCGGTTGAAGGTTTTCATTCTTTTTTGTTCATATTTTCTTTGCACATGCTCAAAATATCAGCCCTATTCCAACCTAGCCATTAATAGCAGCTTGCTAATGGATACATTTGTGTCTCCTTATTAATGGCTCCAGTCCCATAGAGCCGCTCTATCAGCTTGTTAACTTTGCACATTCTCAGCATTGGTGCGTCTTCCTTTATGCACGTGTTCAGAATGGTTCTTCTACTCATTTTTACCGTTAATGTCAAATTAAGTCAGTTGCTGCATGTTTTTGTTTAATTGTCCTTGCTTGTCTTTTGATTTCCCTCTGTAATTTGATATCAATCTCCTCCAGGGGTCAAGGGAGAATGAGTGGAAACACCGTTACTGTACTATTTTTCCAGAGGGAACTAAATTCCCACTGGTCCCGTTCACTATAAGGCCCCGTTCACACTGTGCGACATGAAAATCGCAAATTTTTCCTCGCGATTTTCATATTCGCGACATTGAGCGATAATGTCGCGCGATGTCGCGGTTATGCGCAATTTTACAAAACACCACCAATGCAAATCGCAAAATCGCAAATCGCAAAAAAAAGGGTCATGTACCAGCGACATGCCACGGCGACGCGCGACAAGCGACATCGGCAACGTTGCGCGGCAAGATGTGAACAGATCTATTGAAATGCATTGGAGAAGCTATATAGCGCGATATCGCGTGGATTTTGCTGCAATATTGTGGCAAAATCCGCGCAATAAATCGCACAGTGTGAACGAGGTCTTAAGCTTGCATTCGGGTGTACAATCATATCTTTCCTTGTTAAGTCAAAATACATTGGATTTATCATATATTTTTGTTAAAATCCACATACAGTACATAAATATATCAGATGTGAGCGTAACTGCAAGATGATAATTGCTAATTTGGGGACAGGAATCTTGGTGACATCCCACACTTTCTTTTTAGGACTTGACCCTGATCTCGTCCCTTCTCACATCACAGAAACTCACCACCCACTGCTGTGATCATGTACTAGGGATGTGCGTTTCGGGTTTCGGAATTTCGGAATTTTCATGAAATTTCCCGATTCGTGCATTCGGATTCGGCCGATTTTCCGAAAATTTTCGGTTCCGAAAACGGCAGATCCAAACAAATTTCTGAGCCGAAACGAAAACTTTTCAGAATTTTCGAATGGACTAGAAATGTGTGAAATCTAAATTCATTTTCGTTCCATTCGTGATTTCGGTTCCATTTCAGTAATTTCGGACATTGTATTTTTCGGTTATATCGCTGATTCTGTAATTTTGTATCATTCCCATCTCAATGTATCCTTCCTGGAAAACCAGAGAAATCTCAATGTATCCTTCCCGGGAAACCAGAGAAATCTCAATGTATCCCTCTTGTAAAACCAGAGAAATCTCAATGTATCCTTCCTGGAAAACCAGAGAAATCTCAATGTATCCCTCTTGTAAAACCAGAGAAATCTCAATGTATCCTTCTTGTAAAACCAGAGAAATCTCAATGTATCCTTCCTGGAAAACCAGAGAAATCTCAATGTATCCTTCCTGGAAATCCAGAGAAATCTCAATGTATCCTTCCTGGAAAACCAGAGAAATCTCAATGTATCCTTATTGTAAAACATGAGAAATCTCAATGGCAGAATTATCGTATCGGCAGAATTATCGTATCGACAGAATTATCGTATCGACAGAAATATTGGTTCCGAAAAACCATTAGTTTACGTCAAAACGAATAGACACTTTGAAACGAGGAGAACAGATGTTCCGAAAAACACGAAAATTTCCGAAATCACGAAAAAAAGTCGATACAAAAAACGAACCGAAACGAACCGAACCGAAACGCAAATCGGCCGAAATGAGCCGAAACAAAAATTTACAAAATCCAAACGAACTGAACCGAAAAAAAAATCGGTGCACAAGTCTATTATGTACTATATGCAGAATAGAGCTGAGTTTACAGAAGGATGTTGAAGTAACAGGATTAACTCCTTGGAGGCAAAAATACATATGAAGTTTCAATTGGAAAAATGTTTGTTTTGCCAGCTGGAGTTGATTAAAGCCTAATTTACAATCTACTAGACCTTCCTCCATACAACTATCTTCATAAAACATGTATGAGTTATCTCTGCTTTATTTTTGCTTCTCTGCCGTTCACAGTTATACATTGGATGAGATCCCAACTAGCCTGTGAAATTTAACAGCATTTGCGGCTGACTTTTAACGATCTTATTCCAAGCTTGAGGCTTGTATATGATATCTGCAGGAGCTATCGCCTGGATCGTTATGTCTATCAGCTCCTACCGATAGCCTAACGTGTAACTTGTGATCTAGCCAACTGTCTCTCAATTCTGTCCTCAGGATCCCAAACCAGGCCAGATTTTACAGATTACAAGAGTGGGTGTCTGTGGAGGCGCTAACTAGGTAACTGTGGTTCCTTAAAAAGGGGGGGGGTGCTGCCTACAAGGGGTTGCACATAAATCTCAACCTAAATGTGCAAATAAATGTGTAGAAAAGGGTAAGGGTCCTAGTGGCGCAGTGGGTGCTTCCAAATATGGAGCAATCTAGATGAGTATTTCTAAATGCTGATATTATGGCTCAACTCTATTTATCAGGTGGTGATAGATAAAAGTACTCAAGTGAGTCAATGTTACACTAGTAACAGACTATCAGATAACCTAATAAAAGGACTATTTTATGACTTTTTTGATATCACATCAACACAAATTTTGTGTCTGCACTTTACGAATGGAATAGGATATATGAGCACATGCACTTTATATGTACTTTATATGCATTTTGCACATGTGGATTATTATACACTTTGCGCTATAGGAGCAGATTTGTACGCATGACTTAAGGATTTATCACCATTGTTGTTGCTTATTTTGCACAAGGTTGTTCATTTCCTACTGTTAATTAACCCAAGGTTCTAGCCCTTCCCATGATATGGTAATCTGTATATTTGTGTTTTGTTTTTAATAGTTTGCATTGTATTTCTTTGTATTATTACGTTGTATTTCTGTAACGACTGTAACCACTCAATGTTCTTGAACCCAGGACATACTTGAAAACGAGAGAAATCTCAATGTATCCTTCCTGGTAAAATCCTTTGCAAATAAATAAAATAAATAAATATGCACAGAATTGCTATTTTCACAATACTAGTGTAACATTGACTCACTTGAGTACTTTTATCTATCACCACCTGATAAATAGAGTTGAGCCATAATACAGGTGTGTTCAAAATTATTCAACCCCCAATGCTGTAAAGGGTTTTAGGGAATTTAGTGTACATTTGTAATTGTATTCAGAATGAAATCCTACAAGGACTTTTTAAAGAACCATATGCAACTAAAATGACATCAATTGGTTTTGTAATACAGTAGTAAATGTTTCTTTTGTGAATTCTTCATTGACACAATTATTCAACCCCTTAAAGACTACCACTCTGAAGAACAGAGGTTCATTCAAGTGTTTTCAATCAGGTATTGAAAACACCTGTGGATGTCACGGAGCAGCAATAAAGCATAATAAGCACCAATTAGGCAGCTTTAAAATGACTGTGATACTCAGCTCCTTCTAAACATTTACTGGTGTGGTTACAAACATGGTGAAGTCAAGAGAATGGTCCAGGAAGACAAGAGAAGAGGTGATTACTCTTCACAGGAAGGGCAATGGCTATAGGAAGATTGCAAAGATGTTAAACATACCAAGAGAGACCATAGGAAGCATCATTCGCAAATTCAAGGCAAAGGGCACTGTTGAAACGCTACCTGGTCGTGGCAGAAAGAAGATGCTGACTTCGACTGCTGTGCGCTACCTGAAGCGTAGAGTGGAGAAAAGTCCCCGTGTGACTGCTGAGGAACTGAGAAAAGATTTGTCAGATGTGGGTACTGAAGTTTCAGCTCAGACAATACGGCGCACACTGCGTAATGAAGGCCTCCATGCCAGAACTCCCAAGCGCACCCCCTTGCTGTCTCCAAAGAATAAGAAGAGTCGACTGCAGTATGCCAAAAGTCATGTGGACAAACCACAGAAGTTTTGGGATAGTGTTCTGTGGACTGATGAAACAAAATTAGAACTGTTTGGGCCCATGGATCAACGCTATGTTTGGAGGAGGAAGAACAAGGCCTATGAAGAAAAGAACACCTTGCCTACTGTGAAGCATGGCGGGGGGTCAATCATGCTTTGGGGCTGTTTTGCTTCTGCAGGTACAGGGAAGCTTCAGCGTGTGCAAGGTACCATGAATTCTCTTCAGTGCCAGGAGATATTGTATGACAATGTGATGCAGTCCGTCACAAACCTGAGGCTTGGGAGACGTTGGACCTTTCAACAGGACAATGATCCCAAGCATACCTCCAAGTCCACTAGAGCATGGTTGCAGATTAAAGGCTGGAACATTTTGGAGTAGCCATCGCAGTCACCTGACTTAAATCCGATTGAGAACCTCTGGTGGGATTTAAAGAAAGCAGTTGCAGTGCGCAAGCCTAAGAATGTGACTGAACTGGAGGCTTTTGCCCATGACGAATGGGCGAAGATACCCGTAGATCGCTGCAAGACACTTGTGTCAAGCTATGCTTCACGTTTAAAAGCTGTTATAACTGTAAAAGGATGTTGTACTAAGTACTAAGATTGAATGTCACTTGGGGGTTGAATAAAACTGATAATGATGTGAGCACAGAAAAGACATTTGTGGTTATTTCATTATAAATGTTATGTTATATTTGTCTGACCTACACGTGCCGCTTTGATTTAATTGTAAGCAAGATGACTGAATGATCAAAATCAATGTCAAACTGGCCAAAACACTCAATTTCAGTGGGGGTTGAATAATTTTGAACACAACTGTATAAGCATTTAGAAATACTCATCTAGATTGCTCCATATTTGGAAGCACCCACTGCGCCACTAGGACCCTTACCCTTTTCTACAGATTTTACAGATTACCTTGGGGAAATGCAGACTGAATCCTGCAAGGCTGCAATCACTGAGCAGCAAATCATATCACCTGTGCTGTGCTTCAGATATCTGGAAAACCTGACCTGTTAGGGGGTCCTGACTCCTGAGGACATGTTTGAGAAACACTGATCTAGCCCATTGTTTTGTTCCTACCTTACCCAATATTTTGCTCAATAAATAAATTATAATAACATGACGATGTCTTCTCACACCAACCTACTGCACCAGACCTTCTAAGGATTCCGTAATGGCAACTTCTCACCTCTTGGTATTGTTCAAAGTCCTACTGAAGAATTTGGATCTTGAGATATGTTGCAGTGTCTGAGCACAACACACATAACAACATAGGGCTCTATTAAATTCTTTGCGCAAAAACACTCCTCAGTGCGTTAATTTGTGCACGATGCGATAAATGTTAACGCGCGTAAATTAACGCTGGTATTACAATCCGAGCGCATTTTTTCATCCGTCAAAAAATAACGTGCGTAAAAAAGACGCAAAAAAACACGCGCGCATTAACACTGCACGCAGAAATCTGTGTGCGGACTGTTTTTTCACGCGATTCAGCCAATCAGAATTAAGAACCACAAATGTCTCCCATTCAGTTTTTGCGTCTGTCAAAATCAATCTGAGTATATATGCTGCAGCAATAATAAAAACACGCACAACTTCTCCATTTTATTGTTTGGGTATGCGTAGAATGTGTAACTATACGTTGCTGTGTATTTTTTTTTTGGGCTGGTGTATTTGGTTTTGGCCAGGACGTTCAGATTTGCCATTAACATCAGCTTTTAAAAGACGTTAAAATTATGCGCGCAAACGCTGTCTGTTAAAATTTGCGCATAGATTGTAATACCATCCACGTACCAGCGCACAAACGCATTTGCGTTCACAATGTTAAGTATAGGACGCGCAACGTACATTACGCTCGCGCAGGGTTCGAGCAGGTTCACCAGCGGTAGACATTAACGCGCATTTTTTTCTGCGCAGACATTGTAATACGACGTTCTGCGCAAAGGGTTTTTCCCTTACAAGAATGTAATAGAGCCCATAATATATTATAGAGCACTGACAGAAATATTAGGCTGCAATGAGAACAGGTCTCAGCTTCCCCACCATTATTCTGAAGCATATGAATACTGGACAAGCGATAATTGACTGGGACATGGATAGGAGGGAAAGGGATGTATTCCTTGATGTGGGAGAAAATATATTTGCATATTAGCCCCTGGCAGATGTAAAGCTTACGCTATCATAAAACTCTGTCGTTTATGCATCCAAGAAAAATAAGGATGTAAGATAACTTCCTTTTTAAACAATCAGTTTACGAGATTTATTCGAGCAGATTTTGAGGCTTGTTTTGACACTAATCCCAACTCCGGCTTGAGAGCAAAAATATTTTTTGTTCTTAAACTAATATGTGAGCTGTCATTGTTGTGCACGGCTTATATAAGATCTACTGTACGTACATTTGCAGAGATTTATTGATTACTCTTTAGGACTCTCTGTAAAGCTGCAGAATAAGTGGCAACCGGTCATGAAATATGTGTATAATCAATGCTTTTTTTGAGACGTATGCACCAACATAGAGGTTCAACAACAGCAAATATCCTGAATGCTTCTAAGAGGTTCCTATAAACTCGCGATATAAATTATTAACCTTAAAAAACTGTTTAATATGAGCGACCTCAGGGTATAAGGCTAGGGTCAAACGAAAGCATTTTTACACGGGAACGTAAAAAAAAGTGCGTCCGAACGCATTGACGGATTTTTTCACGGAATTCGCGAAAACGGTCATACGATGCGCATTTTCGTGCGTGATTTTTTACGGATCCAAACCAGGAAACTTTGGGTGTCTGGACGTTATGTTGGCCGGACACGAGCAGGGTCTGACGTCTCCAGATCACACACACACACCGCTAGCGGGCGCAGCGCACTCCGTACGTCCGTACTAGCGGTTCTGCGTTCTCGAAAAAATGCGTTCATTTTCCACTTGCGTTGCGCGGCCGGACTTTCGTGCGACCGTACTTCGTATATTTGCTGTCATTGCCCGTCATTTGCTGCTAGTGCGGCCGTAATTAAGTGCGCCAGAACGCACGTTAAAAGTGCGCTGGTCTGACCCCAGCCTTATGTGTGTAAGTGATCTTGAATTTTTTGTTACTGCGCGTGCACTTACATATCTTTGTATATGTCACTACTTATTACAACCTGAACAAAATCAAAGTTCCATTAGAAAGTTGCCAAAAATTTAAGATTTGTTTAAAGGGTTCTGTGTGTTCTGCAGCATTTGTGAACAACAACATCATTTGTTTAAAAAGTGTATTTTTTCCAATTAATATAATAGATCATGTAATGTGTATAGCAGGGCTCAAACTTTCAGGTCCCGAACTACTAGCCAGGCCTTAAGAGTTACTCGCCACCAGTTGCCGCAACCAACCCCTAAACACACCCACTTAAATTAGCATTTCACTATCATTAACAATATAACAAAGCAAGGTAAACATAAAGGAAAATAATGCGCAGTGTGTATGAGCATCTCACAGAGATCCACAGCAATAAAACTCACGCTCCTACACACCGGTCATTAGTGTAAGTTTTATTACTGTGGAACTCTGTGTAACGCTCATACACATCGCACATTACTGTGAGTTTTATAGCTGCGGAGCTCTATGATACGCTCAAACACACCACAAATTGCTGTAAGAGAGTCCGATACCGGAGCTGTCGAATAAGAAGGCACACAAACAACCCTCACTTAATTTCCATTTGCCAAATGCAAGCAGGCAAGTGGAAATTTTGAGGTCTGTGTATAGTATATGCTTAAATAACATTTAAACAAGTAACCTTATTTAATTGATCAGGGCTGGTGTGTCCATTAGGAAAACTAGTTGAGTGTCTGGGGTGCTGGCCTGGAGGGGCAATGAATTTGTAATGTGCTTCCCAGTACCCAGTGGCATACTTGGAGGGCATAGTGTCACTTTCCATGCCTGCTTCCTTCTCTTGGTGGAGGTAAGAGGAGCTGGAGGCAAAACAGCCAAGCTGCTTGTTACTTGCAGTCAGGTTACTGCGAAGGAGGTCAACGATATAATTGACCATACATTAAGACTGCATGCAGCATGTTATGATCTCCCTCCAGGTACCTGACCAATCCTTACGCAGAAAGGCACCCTCTCTGCCTGCACTCTGTATGTGTGCCAGTATCTCTGCGCCTGTCTATCAATGTCTGTGTATATACGTGTCGTGCAGTGTTCGTGTATATCTCTGTAAAGGTCTCTAAGTGCTTTTGTGTGCTTCTGAAATTGTTTCTGTAAGTGCCTTTGTGTCCATCAGTGTCTCATCCAGTGCTTTTGCCTTTTACTCTGTGTATGTCTATTACTGTCTGTGTGTTTTTGTCACTGTCTTGGCGTGTCTCTGCAAGTGTCTGTGTTTTTTGTGTCTATGCTATTGTTGTTCCATGTCTATATAAGAGTCTCTATGTGTCTTTGCTTCTCTATACAAACAATAATATGCTTGTTGTGGGCTGGTCACCTGTCACAAACGCATACTTCATTATTATTTGTCACTAGCGCCTTCCAGTCACATAACCCAGAGTCTTGCCAGTCCCTGTCAAGGAAGCCAGCTCACATCCTTTCAGTTACTAAAGTAACAGTAATTCCTGTTATATGTTTGCACAAGCTTAATAAAAGTCTGCATGTTGAACCCAAGCTGCCTAGTACCGTGAGCAACTTTAAACACCACAACCAAGAGCACAAAGACTGCAACAACCACACACACACACACACACCTCTGGGACTCCACCAACCACAGCCGTGTGTAGATGTGTGTGATACAGAATTCTCTGGAGTTCCATAAACCTTTGGCTTGTGTTCACTAAAAGAGGGCCTTAATCACCTGCTCTCTGTCAGTGTTTTTGTCCATGTGCCCATTTACCATCTGTCAGTGTCTTTGCCAGTGTTTCCATGAGTGTCTGTCAGGTTCTGAGTCTTTGCAAGTGTTTCACAGTGGATGATAGTGGAGACAGTGGAGAAGGCAAAGTTTTCCACACACCGTACGGCATACTCACTGTTTCGCCAAAGGTATGTCAACTGGTTGCTTTCCTCACCATGGAATGTTTGTCGGAGTGTCTAGCCTAGATGGGGGAATCTCAGGAGGGAGGACACGTTCTGACATCAAGACACATGATGTCCATTACACCCTCTTATTTCCCACATAGCTGGACAGGATTTATTACTGGAGGTAAAAAAATTAATATAAAGTGAATTATATATATCAGCATTATTTATCTTGGTGATTTATACAGGTCTATACACTATAAGGCCTCGTTCACACTGTGCGATTTGAAAGTCACACGATTTTCCGCGCGATTTTCATATTTGCGACATAGTGCGATAATGTTGCGCGACGTCGCAATTTTGTGCGATTTTTGCAAAGCACCACCAATGCAAATCGCAAAATCGCAGACAACAAATCGCAAAAAAAGGGTCATGTACCAGCGACATGCTACCGTGACGCGCGACATGCGACGTTGCGTGACAAGATGTGAACAGCTCCATTGAAATACATTGGAAAAGCTACACAGCGCAACGTCGCGCGGATTTTGCTGCAACATCGCGGCAAAATCCGCACGATAAATTGCCACAGTGTGAACGGGGCCTAAGGTGGAACTCAGGAGAATTAGCAGGAGAAGAGAACAATCTAGATCAAATAGCCGATTTGGAAAGTGAGATAAATGGGAAAATTTTTCTGGCTTGTTATTTTGACCTAGAATTTTCACTTCCTCTGCAAATCCTCCTGAGTTTCACCTTTAGTGAATAGACCTGTAAGTTTTCCTTGTTTTCATTATTATCCATTGATTCACTGTATATGGATAAATTGAGAATTGCTGAAAATCTCTCCCTTGTGAGGAAGACGTCTGTATCTCATGGATGAGGCTTGTATCCCTCAGTCAGGATATCAATGTGCTATTTGGTGAGCCAGTACTTGTTTATCACTATACCACATGAGTGGAAAGATTCTAGATATTATATTGCTTTGCTTTTGGCATATAACTGGTTGAGCTATGTCCTTTTATTTTCTTGTGTCTTATGAGAATATCATCTAAACAAATATCCAGATGACTGCATAAAGAAGGGGGGGTCAACCCAGAAGCACATACACTGACCATGTCCAACATTAACACCACCTGCCTAATACCGTGTAGATCCCCCTTGTGCTTCCAAAACATCTCAGATGGCATGGACACCATAAGACCTCTGAAGATGTCCTGTAGCATGGGGCACAAAGACATTAGCAGCAGATCCTTTATCTCCTTAAAGTTGCTAGGTGAGGTCTTCATGAATCAAATGTATTGGTCCAACAACTCCCACAGATGCTCAATCGGATTGAGATCTGGGGTATTGTAGGCCACACGTTGTAATTTTTGTCATTTTTGCAGTGTGACAGGGTGCATTGTCCTGCTGAAAGAGGCCACTGCCATCAGAGAACACCCATGTCATGAAGGGCAGTACATGGACTGAAACAATCTCTATGTAGGTGGTAAATGTCAAGTGTGTTCTGACACCTTTCTATCGTGGCCAGCATTAGAACCTTTCGGCCCATCTAGTCTGCCCAATTACATGGATACTTTACCTGGATTTATCTTTTGTTTAGGATAGCCTTATGACTATCCCATGCCTGCTTAAATTCAATTACTGTTTTGGCCTCTACCACTTCAACTGGAAGGCTGTTCCATGTATCCACCACCCTCTCAGTAAAATAATGCTTCCTGATGTTACTTTTAAACCTTTGCCCCTCTAATCTAAGACAATGTCCTCTTGTTTTGCTACTTTGTTTCCTTTTAAATATACTCCCTTCCTCTACCTTGTGGATTCCCCGTATTTAAATGTTTCTATCATATCTCCTCTGTCTCGTCTTTTTTCCAAGCTATACATGTTAAGATCATTAAGCCTTTCCTGGTAACTTTTCTCCTTCAAGCCGTACACCATTTTAGTAGCCCTTCTCTGAACTCTATCTAAGATGTCTATATCCTTCTGGAGATACGGTCTCCAGTACTGCACACAGTACTCCAAGTGAGGTCTCACCAGTGCTCTGTACAGTGGCATGAGCACTTCCCTTTTCCTACTGCTAATACCTCTCCCTACACAACCAAGCATTCTGCCAGCATTTCCTGCTGCTCTATTACATTGACTACTTACCCTTAGATCCTCTGAAATAATGACCCCTAAATCCCTTTCCTCAGATGTTGAGGTTAGGACTGTATCAAATATTCTATATTCAGCCCTTGGGTTTTTACGTCCCAGGTGCATTATCTTGCACTTATCCACATTAAAACTCAATTGCCACAGCTCCGACCATTTTTTTAGTTTACCTAAATCATTTGTCATTTGGCTGATCCCTCCAGGAACGTCAGCCCTGTTGCAAATCTTTGTGTCATCAGCAAAAAGATTCCATTAATACCTACTGCAATATCACTAATAAAAATATTAAAGAGAATGGGTCCAAGTACTGACCCCTGAGGTACCCCACTGGTAACAAGACCTTGCGCCGAATGAACTCCATTTACCACAACCCTCTGTTGCCTGTCACTCAGCCACTGCCTAATCCATTCAACAATATTACAATCCAAGCTCAAAGATTGCAATTTATTGATAAGCCTTCTATGCAGAACAGTATCAAAAGCCTTACTGAAATCTAAATAAGCAATGTCTACTGCACCACCTGTGTCTATTATTTATGTTACCCAATCAATAAGATTAGTTTGGCATGATCTCCCTGAGGTAAACCCATGTTGTTTCTGGTCCTGTAATCTATGTGTTTTTAGATGTTCAACAATCCTTTCCATTAACATGGTTTCCATTAATTTCCGCACTACTGACGTAAGACTAACTGGCCTACAGTTCCCCGATTCCTGCCTACTACCCTTCTTGTAAATGGGCACAACATTTGCTAATTTCCAGTCTTCTGGGACGACTCCTGTTAACAAGGATTGGTTAAATAAATCTGTTAACGGTTTTGCTATTACACCACTGAGCTCTTTTAATAATTTAGGGTGGATCCCATCAGGCCCCATTGACTTATTTGTCTTTTTTTTTGACAGCTGCTGTAGAACCTGCTCCTCTGTAAACTCATATGTAAATGTCTCGTTAGTGTTTCGTCCTAACTGAGGTCCCTTTCCTTCCTTTTCTTCTGCAAAGACTGAACAAAAATATTCATTGAGGCAGTCAGCGAGACTTTTATCCTCTTCTACATACCTTCCTTCCTTTGTTTTTAATCTAACTAATCCTTGTTTTACTTTCTTTTCTCATTTATGTATCTACAAAATGTTTTGTCCCCCTTTTTTACTGACTGAGCTATTTTCTCTTCTGCGTGTGCTTTGGAAGTTCTTATAAATTGCTTTGCCTCTTTCTGCCTAATTTTATAGGTTTGCCTATCTTCTTCACTCTGAGTTTTTTTATAACTATTGAATGCTATCTTTTTGTCCTTCACTATTTTGGCAACTTCTGCAGAGTACCACAGTGGTTTCTTCCCTTTTTTGTTTTTGCTAACAAGCCGAATGCAATTGCCTGTGGCCTTCAATAATGCTTCCTTTAAATAATCCCATTTCTCCTGGACTCCCTTTAAACTCCTCCAGTCTGATAATGACTCATTCACACAAAATCTCATTTTAGAAAAATCAGCTTTTTTAAAGTCTAAAACTTTTGTTTTTGTGTGGTGCGGCTCCATCCCTGTTCTTATATTAAACCACACTGACTGGTGATCACTAGATCCCAAATTTTCACCTACAACAACGTCTGATACCAAACCTCCATTTGTGAGTATTAAATCCAATATGGCCTCTTTACAGGTCGGCTCCTCAACTACTTGTGTTAGAGATAATCCCAGTAAGGAGTTTAGAATATTTGTACTCCTGGTGCACCCAGCTGTTTTGGTTTTCCAGTTCACATCAGGAAGATTAAAGTCCATGATAATAACTTCCCCCTTCATTGCCATTTTGGCTATTTCCTCAAACAGCAGATTATCTAGCTCTTCTACTTGTCCAGGGGATCTATAGATCACACCTACACGAGCTACTGTATGATTGCCAAATGTTAGCATAACCCAAACTGACTCTATGTTCACCTCGCTCACTTTTATTTGGTTCGTTTTTATGTTGTTTTTCACAGACAGGGCCACTCCTCCTCCTTTCCTACCTTCTCTGTCTTTTCTATATAAAGAGTACCCCGGTATTGTTATGTCCCAGTTATTTTTCTCACTGAACCATGTCTCAGTAACCGCCACTAAATATACTTTTTCAGCTGCCATCATTGCCTCCAGTTCATTGATTTTATTGACTAAACTGCGAGCATTTATAGACACGACTCTGAGTTTGTCATTTTTTTCCCCGCATGTGGCTTGCATCCTCCGATTTAGTTTTGGGGGACAATTGCGCAGATTGTTTTTTACCCTTTTGTCCCCCCCTCCTAGTTTAAATATTCCTTTGTGAAACCTTTGAACTTCTCACTGAGAACATATGTTCCCCTATGAGTAAGATGCAAACCATCTTTTTTATACAGTTCTTTTCTGCTCCATTTAGAGCTATCATGGGACACAAAGCCAAATCCTTGCTCCCGACACCATTCCCGAAGCCACAAATTTTATAAGCACTTTGAGCTACAATAGCTTTTTGTTGTGATCGGATTAGAGGGGCTAGAATTTGCTCACCACGTGCACCAGTGAGCCTTGGGCGTCCGTATCACTGTTTGTCCGCCCTTGCACCACTATTGGTAGGTACTAACCAGTGCATACTGGGTATACCCAACAGTTCTTGCTGGTTTAGGCTAGGGACAGATGAGCGCATTTTCTGCGGCCACCGTCAAAATGTACGTCGATGCGTGCGCACGCATTTTTTCACGGAATACGCTTAAGTGGTCAGACGATGCGCAATTCTGGACGTATTTCATGACGATGGGGTGAAAAGAAGTCTAGGGAAATCCGGCTGTTTGAACGTTATGTTGGCCGCACACTAGCAGCGTCTGACATCTCCTAATCACGCACACACGCTGCTATGCGGCCGCAGCGCACTCTGTACGTCAGTAGCAGCGGTTTAACGTTCTCGAAAAAATGCGTTCATTTTCCACTTGCGTTGCGCGGCCGGACTTTTGTGCGACCGTACTTCGTATATTGGCTGTCATTGCCTGTCATCTGCTGCTAGTGCGGCCGTGATTAAGTGCGCCAGAACGCGCGTTCGCACTGCCTCAGTCTGACCCTAGCCTTAGAGATGCTCTGACCCATTTGTTTAGCCATCACTATTAGACCCTGGTCAGTGTCTCAGATCTTTTTCGCTTGCCCATTTTTCCTGCTTCCAACACAATTCAAGAACTGACTGTTCGCTTGCTGTCTAATATATCCCATCCCTCGACAGGTGCCATTGTTGCAATATAATAAAAGTTATTTACATCACCAGCCAGTGGTTTTAATGTTGTGGATGATCACTGTGTGATCCAAACTTTCTACAAAAATATGTACCCCAATATTATTCCTGGAAAGCTTGCCTACAAATTGCAGCATTAGAGAAGGGCTCGTCACGAGTGTATCTATCTGCAGTGCTGGGCAAAGCTAATGTACGGAAGACAGACAAGAACCACTAATGGATATTTATACCTTTTATTTTCATGAAAAGATAAAACAACCAGCTGTAATCTATAGCTTGCTGCAAACTAATTATTTTGTTAGTTGCACTTGATCCTTATCTCATGGAAATGATTGATATTTCCCTTAGTGACCCTGTTGTGCAATGTGTGCAGTAAATAATATATGCTATGCTGAAACTAACAGGGTTATTCAAAGAGAATCAAAAAGTCACCGCACGTTCGGTGACTTTTCATTCTCTTCAATTCGGTGCCATTTGGCGATCCCATATCGGCGACCTTGCGGTGCATTAAGTAAGCACCACAGGGACGTCGTAATGCAGGGAAAAGCTACTGCAAAACTGCCGAACACTCACCTCAAAACCCAGGCGAATGCAAACCAAAACCTACAAAAACATCTGGATTAACCCCGCTGAACACAACGGAGAAAACCAAGCAGCCGCCGATCACAGCGCAGAGCAGCCGCCGGAAAAACCCGACACCGCAGACAAATGGAATGAAAAAAAAAACAGTAGGCTTGAATTTTTGAAAAGTAAAACACTGTTTGCAAAGAAACTACGGAGCGAAAATGTCTGAAATTTACATATAAGATCCAATGAATGATAATAAAAAGGGCTGTTAGAAAAAAAGAAAAAAACATTTAAAAAAAAAATCGGAAAAAAAAGTTTTTGAAAATAAATCCCAAAAAATGCTTAAAAGATCCTAAAAAAATCTATAAATAAAGAGACTTTTACTGCAGAATAAAATAATAAACGGTTTATTAGATATTGAATTAAAACGGGAATATTTTTAACATTCAAGCCTATGGGATACGCCTGAATAAACCTGTCGAATGAAGCCACCGAATGGCAGGGCAGTTCGGCAACCTTTCACTGCCGTTTTTTTGTTCTCTGAATAGACGAAGCATTGCTTCTCTATGGGGGTGTCACTGCGCTCGAACAGGCACCGAATAGGCACCGTATGTGCAGGCAATTCGCCAAACATTTGGCAATCTGCCTGCTCTCTGAATAGCCGAATGGCCAAGAAATGTAACGTTGTTCGGTTACCTTTAGCCAGCAATTCGGAGCTCTTTGAAGAACCCTGTAAACTACAAATTGAACATTTGAAAAGCAGAAAGCTTGAAAAATGGAAACTAATGACAAATACACTGCAGTTTTGCAGGGACTGTGATTTATTATCATTGGTAAGAAATACCATTCTGTAGTCAATTACCTATTGAGAGTTCATCGTTAATGTTTGTCAAATGATTCTCTTTGGTAACTGACAACATAACCTGATAAGTGATAAATCCTGAGCTATAGATGTTAAGAAAAAAGCAATGGAATCCTCTGCAGTTTCCTCTGTATAATATTTTATTGTAGCTTATTATCATCGTCATTTATATAACACCAACATTTATATAACGTTATATAACACCAACACATAACGGAGACATAAACTAACAAAATTATAAGTGTACTTAGGAACAAGAGAAAAGAGGTGTAGAACGCTCTGCTCAGATAAATTTACCATCTAGAGGGGTTATTCAGAGAGCCGATCTGGCACCGAAATTGCACCGAACAGCGAATTTCCCCGTACGGTGACATTTCGGGGCCAATTTGGCTATTCAGAGAGCAGGCAATTCGCCAAATTTTGTTTAACTGCCAGCAAGTACGGTGACTGTTCAAAGTCAGTGAAATACCCCATAGAGAAGCAATGGTTCATCTATTCAGAGAACGCCGAAGAGCAGTGAAAAGTTGCCGAAATGCCTTGCTGTTCGATGTTTTTATTCTGCAGGATTATTCAGGCGAGCCTCATAGGCTTCAATGTTAAAAATATTCCTGTTTTTATTCAATGTCTAATAAACTGTTTATTATTTTATTCTGAAGTAAAAAGTCTCTTTATTTATTGATTTTTTTAGTATCTTTTAGGCATTTTTCGGGATTTTTTCGGCAAACTTTTTTCCCCAATTTTTTTTAATAGCATATTTTCTTTTTTCTGCAGACAGACCTTTCTATTATCATTCATAGGATCTTATAAGTAAATTCCAGACATTTTCGTTCAGTAGTTGTTTTGCAAGCAGCGTTTCAATTATGACACTTTCAGACGTCTTTTTGTTGTGTTTTTTTACCCCATTTGTCAGCTTTTCGGCTTTTTCCGGTGGCTGGTCTGCGTTGTGTTCAGCGGCTTGTCGGCTTTTTCCAAACGTGTTTTTTTGCAGTGGTTCAAGTGATCCGATACTTCGGTGGGTTTTCGGCAGAAGTTCGGTGGGTTTGCAGTGGTTTGGTGGTGGATTTTAAAGTCCTTTCCCTGTGCTCTGGGCTTCAGGGACCCTGCGGTGAATGCTGAATACACCACGGGGTGGGGAAATTTGATTCCCTGAAGTGCAGGGTATGGGAGAGCACCAGAATGTTGGTGGCATTTCGGTGCTCTCTGAATAACCCCCTAGATCAGTGGTTCCCAACTCTGGTCCTCAAGTATCCCTAACAGAACAGATTTTAAGAATTACCTTGGAGAAAAGCAAGCTGAATCGTGCAATCACTGAGCAGCAAATCATATCACCTGTGCTGTGCTTCAGATATCTGGAAAACCTGGCCTGTTAGGCTAGGGTCAGACTAACGCATTTTTCACGTTGTCCGTGAAAAAGTGCGTTCGAACGAATGGACGTATTTTTTCACGGAATACGCAATAGCGGTCATACGATGCGCATTCTTGTCCGTGATTTTGTACGGATCATCAATAAAACACTTTTTGGGTCTGGACGTTATGTTGGCCGGACATTAGCAGCGTCTGACGTCTCCTAATCACGCACACACGCCTCTAACGGACGCAGCGCACTCTGTACGTCAGTACTAGTGGTTTCACGTTCTCAAAAAAATGCGTTTGTTTGCCGCTTGCGTTGCGCGGCCGCACTTTTGTGCGACCGTACTTCGTATATTGGCCGTCATTGCCTGGCATCTGCTGCTAGCACGGCCGTGATTATCAGGGTTATCCAAAGAGATTCGAAAAGTCACCGCACGTTCGGTGACTTTTCGTTCTCTTCAATTCGGTTCCTTTTGCCGATTGCATTTCGGTGACCCTGCGGTGTATTCAGCAAGCACCACAGGGTCCCCGAATTGCAGGGAAAAGCTGCCGCAAACCCGACGAAAACTAACCGAATGCACGCTGAAAACAAGCAAAAACATCTGGATTAACCTTCGAAGAAGCCGAACAGGAGCCGAACAGGAGCCGAATCACACAGAGCCGAAGCAGCTGTGACGTAGAGGAGGCAGTGAATAAATTAGAAAAACCATTTGTATGAATCTGGGAAAAAGAAACGCTGTTTGCAAAAGAACTACTTAGCGAAAATGTCTGAAATTTTCACAGGAGATCCAGGGAATGATAATAAAGAGGGCTGTTACAAAAAAAATAAGTAAACTGAAAAAAAAATCAAAAAAAAAATCGGACTTTAAAAAAAAAAAAAAAATAAGAAAAATGCTTAAAGTATCCTAAAAAATCTATAAATAAAGAGACTTTTTGCTGCAGAATTTTATAATGAACGGTTATTAGATATTGAATTAAAACGGGAATATTTTTAACATTGAAGTCTATGGGATTCTCCTGAATAAATCTGCCGAATTAAACCACCGAATGGCAGGGCATTAGGGGAACCTTTCACTGCTGGTTTGTGTTCTCTGAATAGCCGAAGCTGTGCTTTTTCATGGGGATTTCACTGCCCTCGAACAGGGACCGAACAGGCACCGTATGTGCAGGCAATTCGCCAGGATTTGGAGAATTGCATGCTCTCTGGATAGCCGAATGGTCAGGAAAGGTAACCGAACGCTGATTTTCAGCGTTCGGTTACCTTTCTCAAGCAATTCGGATCTCTTTGGATAACCCTGATAGTGCGGCTGCACGCGCGTTCGCACTGCCTCAGTCTGACCCTAGCCTTAGGGGTACTTGAGGACAGGGGTTGGGAACCTCTGATCTAGAGGCACAGCAATAAATATTTATAGCTAAGTAGCTCTCTCTTCACATGCAATGACATTTTAGAACAATGTTTGTTATTTTGTTATTGAGGAACAAGCACTGTTCATAATACACTAAGGGCTCTATTAAATTCATTGCGGAAAAGCGCAGGCGCAGCGCTATTTTTTTGCACGCAGCGTTAAACGTTAACGCGCGAAAAATAACAGTGGTATTACAATCCATGCGCATTTTTTCATCCATCAAAAATAACGTGCGTAAAAAAGACACGCAAAAATACGCGCGCATTAGGCTAGGGTCAGACGAACGCATTTTCGCGTTGTCTGTGAAAAAGTGCGTTCGAACGAATGGACGCATTTTTTCACGGAGTACGAGATAGCGGTCATACGATGCGCATTTGCATCCGTGATTTTGTACGGATCATCAATAAAACACTTTGTGCATCTGGACGTTATGTTGGCCGGACATTAGCAGTGTCTGACATCTCCAATTCACGCACACACGCCGCTAGCGGACGCAGCGCACTCTGTACAACCGTACTAGAGGTTTTACGTTCTCGACAAAATGCGTTCGTTTTCCACTTGCGTTGCGCAGCCGGACTTTTGTGCGACCGTACTTCGTATATTGGCCGTCATTGCCTGGCACTTGCTGCTAGTGCGGCCGTGATTAAGTGCGCCAGAACGCGCGTTCGCACTGCGCTCGTCTGACCCTAGCCTTAATGTTGCGCACAGAAATCGGTGTGCAGACTGTTTTTTAACGCGATTCAGCCAATCAGAATTAAGAACAACAATTGTCTTCTGTTCAGTTTTTGCACCTGTCAAAATCAATCTGAGTATATATGCTGCAGCAATAATAAAAACACGCAGAACTTCTCAATTTATTGTTTGGGTATGCGCAGAATGTGTAACTATACTTTGCTGTATTATTTTTTTTGGGCTGGTGTATTTGGTTTCGGCCAGGTCGTTCAGATTAGAGATAAGCTGTTCAGTTCGATCAGTTCGGAGTTCCTCTCGAACATTGGCAGTTCGAAAGTTCGCGAACTTCGAACTTTTTGACGTGTTCAGTTCGAGTTCGAAAAAAAAAAACATTTTGAAAAAAGTATAAAAAATCCTTAAAAAATACTAAAAAATCTAGAAATAAAGAGACTCTTTACTGCAGAATATTATAAGCAACGGTTTATTAGATATTGAATTAAAAAGCTACCTAATGTCTAAGTGCAAAGATTCTCATCTCTAAATGACCTGTGCTCTCAAACGGCGTAAACAACAGGTGTGTAAACAACATTAGTGTTTGGAAATAACATGTGCTTCTAATAATTAGTCTGGTCTCATGAATTTGATACATATTTGATTGCCTGCAGACTGTGTGTGCCCTGCACATGTATGAACAAACACTGTGCTTGTTCTGAATTCTAAGAAGTGTTCATTTCTACTACATGTTCCTCTGATATGCTGTTTAACCCCTTAAGGACCAGGGCTCTGTAAAGTCAATCATTAATGATGTAGATGTTACGTCATTTGTCATCAAGGGCTTCTCTTGTTCGTCCGTCGAAATCGACGAGGACCATCTAGTCATCCATTTAGGGAATAGGGTGGGTCACGGCGAGTGTGTAGATGGCTTTCCAAACCAATTCGCGATCGAAATAGTCTCTGACAATGTGGACAGTGAATAGCCGCAGAAGATAGTAGTATATCACTACCTTTCCTGGCCAACCTTTTTTGCTCAGCTGCCGCTGCCCTGCTGGTTTCATAGGATTGAGCTCCGTTCTTAATAGCTGATCTCCACTTGGTTTTGTCCTGAGCAGCAAGCTCCCAGTTAATGGGGTTAATATTGAAGGCCTTTAGAGCTGCTTTCAGTGTGTCTTTGTAGCGCTTTTTTTGACCTCCTTGGGAGCGCTTGCCTTGTGTAAGTTCGCCAAATAACAACATCTTTGGAAGTCGATTGTCTTTCATACGAGCTACGTGTCCTGCCCATCGTAATTGAGACTGCGCCAGGATGGTGAAGATGCTGGGTAGGTCCGCTCTAACAAGGACCTTGGTATCAGGCACTTTGTCTTGCCACTTAATCCAAGAAGTTTTCTAAGAGATGTTGTGTGAAAATGGTTTAATTTCTTGGCGTGACGCTGGTAGATTGTCCACGTTTCACATCCATGGAGCAACGTCGAAAGGACTGCTGCGCGATACACCTTGATCTTGGTTTTTTGTCTGATACCTCTCCTGTCCCTCACATTTTTTCGGAGTCTTCCAAATGCTGCGTTTGCTTTTGCGAGTCTAGCAATCATCTCGTCGTCCATGACGACAGATCTAGAAAGGATGCTGCCCAAGTACATGAATCAAGGGCTTAATAAAATCTTTATCACACTCCTTAGATTTAAACGTAATATTCCAGTATTTGTATGTCATGTACCTCTCCCAAAGGGCCTATGTGAGCATACAATTATTATTGTGTTAGAAATGTCTATCATAAAGCATACAAGCTGAGTCCCTAGAGTCTCTGACTATCCATTGTCATATATACCTTGCTTTAATACATATAATACATTCCCTCATCTAACAGGATAGTAGCCAGTCCCTGTGCATTTTAACCCCTTAAGGGTGGCTAGGTGTTGTGTGTGGGTCTCTGATGGCGATGTTTCTATACATCCTACAAATCCGCCACTTCACGGGCAGGTTATGGGGACCTCCTAGGCACGATATTTGAAGGAATTTTTCGTTTTTATTTTTAACCCTTATTTTATGGAAAGCTCACTGTTCCTTTAAAAACGTATTTTTTAACCACTTCAATGCGGAGGACGCGCTCAGCGCATCCTCCGCATTACCACTGGCCCATTGGGGTCAGCGTTCAGCCGGGTTCCGGCCGATCGCTGGCCCCTCCGGTGTGGGCTGACATCCTCGATGTCAGCCCGGCATCCGGAACCGCAGCCGCCGGAATTAGGTGTCATCGCGGCAGCGCGATGACACCTAATTCAGGCGCCCCCCCCGCATGTGCGGAGGAGGCGCCTGAAAGGGAGGGGGGGGGTCCTTCGGACCTCTCTCCCTCCCGATTGGCGGCGTTGCAGGGGTTAACCCAGGCACCATTTGGAAGGGCACAGCCTGCCCTTCCAAATGGTGCCTGGCATTAACCCCTGGGGAGCTGGATCGCGAATCGGCGCTGAAAAGCGCCGATTCGCGATCCTTTCCCGGAGCTGGCCGACATCTTGGATGTCGGCTAAGCCTCCGGGAACTCCCCCTGAGGACTGGCGTCATCGTGCGTAGCACGATGACGCCAGTCCTGGACTTAACCCCTAACTGCCACCAACGGTGGAGATAGGGAGTTCCAATGAACTCCCTATCTCCCGATCCGTGGCAGCTAGGGGTTAAAGTTTGGTATGGTTGGATCGGCCAGAGCATGGCCGTTCCAACGATACCAAACACTACTGTGAAAAATTTTGTAAAAAAAAAAATGAAAAATAAAAATAAAAAAAAATTTAAAAAAATTATAAAAAAAAATAAACACTTTTTTTTCTTTTTTTTGGTTTGTTAATGCAGCAATATTGTTCCCATTTCATTTATAATGTGAACAATGATGCTGCACTAACGATTTTTGGATGCGGTGCGTTTGTTAAAAATCGCGTAATTTTCCCCAAAAAAAAATGTAACGAGACCCCATCTCTAATTTTTTTAGCAAGCGCACCCCATACAAAATATAACCGCAATTGCTCGCATGTTAAAATGTGAAAAAAAACACTTTACACGTTGTAAATTATTGAAAATACATATTTTAGTGCATTTTTTGTTATAATATACAGACATGACATAACGTATACATATAATAATGACATATTATGAATCTACCGAGTCTGACGGAAAGAACGATATATAATATGTCTGGGTCATATACTAAAATAAGCCTTCAAAACACGTTTAAACATGATGAGCAAAACCGGTAAAAATGACCTCAGCACAGAGGCGGGAAAAGCCTCAGCAGCGAAAGGGTTAAACGTTTTGTCCTTGTTTCCTGTCCCCCAGGGCACTACCCGGACCCCCATACACCTTTTATGGCAAATATCTTGCATATATGCCCTCCTGGAGGGCACTCTAAAAGTCGAACTTTTGAGTCCCATTGACTTGCATTGAGTTCGGTTCGAGTTCGAACTCGAACTTTTGAAATTGTTCGAGTTCGAATGCGAACCCTAACACGGGGGTGTTCGGCTCATCCCTAGTTCAGATTTGCCATTAACACCAGCTTTTCAAAGACATTAAAATTATGCACGCAAACGCTGTCCGTTAAAATTTGTACATACATTGTAGTAATACCATCCGCATACCAGCGCACAAACGCATTTGCGCTTACAATGTTAAGTATAGGATGCGCAACATACATTACGTACAGGGTTCGCGCAGGTTCACCAGCGGTAGACGTTAACCCGCATTATTTGCGTGGACATTGTAATATGACTATCTGCGCAAAGGGTTTTTCCCATTGCCATAAGGCGTTTTTGCGCACACGTTAACGTTTGCGCAAAGAATTTAATAGAGCCCTAAATATCTGGCTTTATACATGTGTTTCCATTTCGTTCCAAACATTTCCTTCAAATACAGACTCCTGCTTTTTATGACCTTTCTGATTTTGTCTATTATGGCAAAGCTCTTGTCCTCTACACGTCCACGATTCTGCATCTTATAATAGCAGACACCAATGACACAGATTAATACCCAGTTATGTGAAGAGAAAGGATTTTACCAGGAAGGATACATTGAGATTTCTCTTGTTTTCAGGTATGTCCTGGGTGGCAAGTATGTACCATTGGGTGTCTTGCCCAAGGATACTTGCTGAAGAGGTGCTCTGGCTGGGATTTGAACCTGTGTCTCCACAGTTAGAGAGCAGTGATGTTTCCTCTACTCCACCCAGCCGGTGGCTGATTGATTGATTGATACATCCTTATTTTGTTGTTGTAGTTAGAAGTATTTATGTACATGTAAAACATAAAAACACAACAATAGGGTGAAATAACATTTTTAATATTATCCCCTGTGATCCTAACTGTGATAGATCCACTCATATGAGCCTTGCCACAGAAATGGCTCAATATCTTATTTGGGACCCCTTGATGTTTTCCTCATGTAGGCTCAAAGCATATGGAAAACAGAGAAAGACACTCATTGCACAGCTGTATACATAAATGTGGGACAAATGGTTAAAATCGTGCAAACCAGAGCCTGATGTATTTTTGACTCGGAATGTGGAGCTTGCAGATGACATTTAGGGGCAACTCCTTTCATGAACAGAAAATAAAGTCTTTACTCTTTTCTGGCTGGATGCAAAAGTACTTTAATTCTCAAAAATATCCAGAAGAATACAAACTAAGAAAAAAAAATGACAATCAATATGCGTTCTGCTACAGTAACCTATAAACAATAAAGTGGCCAGGATGAGTAGAGCGCCCTTTAAAAATAAATGATGTTCCATCACTAATGTGTAAATATCCTGAACATTTTTTGCATGCGAGCACATTTCTCTTTCATCCTGGTGACTGAGATCTCATCATGCAGCCAACAGTAAATAATATGATCCCATTATCATATCACACTGTTGGCCCAACAGCATAATGGTTGGCATCTGGCCTCAGAGAACAATGGCTGGGCAGCAAAACGCTAACATTTTATTAGTATAAACATAGCAACCCCAGGAATCATGCAAGCTGACAAAACTCCTGCTCCATGTATGGATACAGTCTTGCATGGGGGGTTCTTAAAAACAGAAAAAAAGTTATGTAAACTTCATAATAATAATTTTATCTTATTTATCTGTAGGAATACAGAACATATTATAATGCTGCTCAAAATGCCAAATTTTTTGATGTTTTTAAGAAGAATGCATGGGATAAACCAACCCTGTCAGGAATTAAATCTTCAAGGTATTTCATATGATGGTCTTAAAATAAGGAATAATCCGACTGGCAAATACAGGCCTTTTGTTATGATAGCTATTTGAAGCTATCATTTAAACGACCAAATGTCAAAAGCAACGCAGATCACGTCCTCTCAGTCATCCTTTCTTTCAAGTCAATAAAATCCTTTAACCGTTTTATGCAACCGAAAATTGCCAAAAGTAGTGTAGATGCCAGAATAGACAATCTCTCCAAAAACTGTGGTGGGTCCATTGGGTACAGATAGTAAAAAGAAGATAAACGAATTCCGCATGGTACCTTGGGTCTCACTATTTTGTACCTGTCTCCAGTCATGTCTTCCTATGTCACTATCATCCTGCCATCTTCCTTAAATCCATCTTGGTAACTCTACTGGTTCCTCCAAGGCCTACTTTGACGTACTTACAGGAAAAAAGAAACAGGAGATCCCCAGGCGCTTGGTTACCCCTAAATTCTCTCCCACCCCAGTGGACACTTCCCAATATCCACAATAAAAAATCACGAAAAAGGAGGGTAGTGGGTGTGGATAAGCGCTTCGTGGAAGTCCCCAGAGGAAAGGCACAAAACGGTGTGTGTCTTTAAGTGACACGCCCCGTTTTGCTCTCCTTTTTCGCTACTTTGACGTACACATATTTTCATGCTTTGTAGCCTTTTAGCAGAAATAACTCTGATGATGCATCCAATTTACTTCTTCTCTAAAACTCATGAAAATAAACTTTTAAGAATAGTCTTAATTGATACTCTATATAGTGAACGTTGACCCTTATCCAATAGCCACCTTGTAGCTATTCTATTCTTTGCAACAGCACGTCCATCTTTCCAACCTAAACTATTTGTACCAACCACCTGTCCTGTACTATTTGTATTAACCCATTTTTATTCCACTTTCTTTGATCAGCTGTCACCAAATAAAACCCACCGAAAAAAGTCGACCCACATTCAGCTGTTATTCCATTCAAAAGATCAGTGGGATGAATGCTAAAACCTGTCTGCAGCTGTCCCATAGCCATTATCAACTTCGTCACCTGAGTGTTAATATGCTGCACATGGATATTGACCAAGCTGTTGACAATACGTATTGGAGCTGTAACCCAGGCCTCCTTCACAGGTCTGCTAGTGGGAACGGAGTTGTGATCACTGTGCAGCTACCATTGAAAGGGCCAATCAGGCTATGCAAGCATTCTCCTATAATGTCAATGGCCAAAAGTACATGCTAATCCGCAATGTTTTTAGTTACTCTGCTGTCACGAGTAACTCGCGTCAAGTGGGCATGACTAAGGCCCGGGTCAAACGAGCGCAGTGTTCACGTCCTTGTTGCCGCACATTTTAACGTCCGTGGTAGCATAAATTATGATCAATAGAGACCCACACATGAAGTACATCCGCACAGAAGTGCGGACGCAAAACGGACCCGGCAAACGGACGCAAGTTAGGCAAGAACGTAAAACCGCTAGAACGGATGTGCAGGATGCGCCACGTCCACAACGTCCGCATAGCTTTGTGGGTGAGTGATGGAACGTAGTCAGACGGACTGCATGATTTGACGTCCAGCATTTTTGACGGACAAAATGGTTTTTCATATTAATTTTATTTCCCATCTACATCAGTCAAAAAAAAACGTCAGTCACAAAAACGGACCGTGTGGCCACTACCTTGTCGTCAGTCAGAAAGTACGTCCGTTGTACACGGACGCAAAGTCCGCACAGAATGCGTTCGTCAGACCCTAGCCTCAGAGGTGTTTTGAACTCTAAGCAGTACAGGATTCATAAGTGACTTTAATGGTTAAAGTATCATTTTATACCAAAGAATTATCCGAAAGGAGATAAAATACGCGTTCTTGTTAAATTCAGCAACCTTTAGCAAAGTCTTAGTCGAGTGCACCTATTCCATGGCATAGATTCTAGTAATCTGGTAATCAAGGAGCTAAATGACGAGCTTTGTTGTGCAAATATAGACTTTTGTTTTGTTTGTGTCACCACATTCCATGTGTTTATTGAGTCTGTTCAAAGAGAACAATATAAAATGTTTGCCAACAATAAATGGCTGTTTATAACCAACAACTACCAAAGCTCTCAGAAAAGGCCACGTGTTTCTACACAGTAAAAATTCACTCTTATTATTTGAGATGTCTGGGTGTCCCATAACATAAATATATGGTAACTCCTGCAGCCTGGAATATGTATTTACAGGCATGCAATCTTTTCTAGAAATCCATATTTACACTCGAAAACACAAGATGTCATAGGTGTAGGCAATAAAAAAATCCTGATTGGTTTATTGTTTAGCAAACTTTAAGGAACAGGTGGATTGATCTATGAAAATTCATCTAAAACAATTTAAATGACGTGGTATTTGTGATTTATTTATTGGAGCTTTAATCCGTTTTAACATCTTTTATTTTTAAACAGTCATACACAATAGGGAAAAAGAAAAGTAACACAGTCAATCTAAGTAGTTGATGAGAACACAAACAGGTCTATTCACTAAAAGGTGAAGTCAGGAGAATCGTCAGGAGAAGAGAAGAATCTAGACCAAATAGAAGATTTGGAAAGTGAGATAAATGGGAGAATTTTTCGGGTTTGGCTATTTTGACCTAGATTGTTCACTTCTCCTGATTTCACCCTTTACTGAATAAAGTTCGGTGGATTTTGCCAAGGCCACTTCGGTGCTTTTCAGCGCTCTTTGGCGACGTTCTCCAACTTTTTCATGAGGCTTCGGTGACTCCATCTTCGCCACAGTACGGGGACCATTCGTTAAAAAGTGAATTCGCCGTACTGTTGGCGAAGTGGAATTGCTGAAGTTCCCCGAAGTGCGGTCAAGTTAAAAGCAACAAAATATAATGTGAAACTTTAGTGCTTAGTGAATAAACCCTTTAATATTTTTCCAAAATAATACAATTTGAAGTAATGAAAAATTCATTAAGAGCATTAAAGACAACATAGCTAAGTAGAATTTTATTTTATTTTTTTTGCTATTTTTCCCCATAAATGTACAATTATCTTTTTTCAACATTTCCATGTTCTTGTTCTTTTTCTGCAATCGCCAATAAAGTCATCAGGGCGTTACCATATCTATATGTTTGATGCACAGTTAATTAATTCCCTTAGTTCCATTGATCACTAAGCCTTAATTCCTTAATTTTAAAAAAGCAGATGCTCTGGTAGGACAGGTTCTACAGACTTCCATTAGTCTTTTATTCTGTAAACGAAAGACATGAAACCAAGATAACACATATACTATTTAAACTCACCCATCTTAGGCTAGGGTCAGACTAACGCATTTTTCACGTTGTCCGTGAAAATGTGCGTTCGAAGAATGGACGTATTTTTTCATGGAATACGCAATAGCGGTCATACTATGCGCAGTTTCATCCGTGATTTTGTACGGATCATCAATAAAACCCTTTTTGCATCTGGACGTTATGTTGGCCGGACATTAGCAGCGTCTGACGTCTCCTAATCACACACACACGCCGCTAGCGGACGCAGCGCACTCTGTACGTCAGTACTAGTGGTTTAACGTTCTCGAAAAAATGCGTTCATTTTCCACTTGCGTTGCGCAGCCGGACTTTTGTGCGACCGTACATCGTATATTGGCCGTCATTGCCCGGCATCTGCTGCTAGTGCGGCCGTAATTAAGTGCGCCAGAACGCGCGTTCGCACTGCCTCAGTCTGACCCTAGCCTAAACAGAAACGTGGGCCTGGAAATTCCCTTATATTTCCCTACCCAGAAGAGTTATTTCATGAAGCCCTGATGTGCAAATTAAGCCTTCAAATCCCTTTCATTTGATTTCTATTTTAAGGAAACGTTGGGTTTTCGGGGGAAAACGCTCACCAATCATCATACAGGTCTATTCAAAGAGAGGTGAAACTCAGGAGAATGACTGAAGAAGTGAAAATTCTAAGTCAAAATAGCCAAACCAGAATAATTCTCCCATTTATCTCACTTTCGAAATCGGCTACTTGGTCTAGATTGTTCTCTTCTCCTGCCAGTTCTCCTGAGTTTCACCTTTCTCTGAATAACCCTGATAGTGTAGTGAAAATAGCAGAGTTAGCTGAAAGTTCTTATCTGTTTCCAGAACTGTATAAAGAGCATTTATTAAAGATGTTCAGTTTCAATATTGAAAGCGTTCAACTACACCCTAAAATTTTGGGGGATGCATGCACTGCCTGGTAAACAAAAAGAGTCACTACCTAAATGTAACTAAGCAAAAAATACTCCATTTGATAATTACTGCAGTGATTAATATGTTTCAGCTGGCAGTAAAAGAGGTCGTGTGACTCCCTGAATATACTGAATGAGCAGGTTTCTCCATCAATGGGTTTTTTCTCCCCTGATGGCACAGCGGGCATATTCCAAGATGGCAATGCCAGGATTCATCGGGGTCAAATTGTGCAAGAGTGGTTCAAGGAGCATGAGACATCATTTTCACACATGGATTGGCCACCGCACAGTCCAGACCTTAACCCCATTGAGGATAATTTGCTGGAGAAGACTTTACGCAGCGCTCCGACTCTCCCATCATCAATACAAGAGCTTGGTCACAAATGAATGCGACTCTGGATAAATAAATGCTGTGATATTGTATAAGCTTATCGAAATGATGCCTCGGAGAACCCGTGCCACAATTAAAGTGAAAGGTGGTCCAACCGAATATTAGAGTGTGTGACTTTATTTTGGGGTTGGTACATCTCCATCAGAAATGTCATTCTGTAATGCTAATATGTTACCACATAAAAAGCACAGAATGATCAATTTGGGGAGGAGTTGATACATCCATCTCAATAAATCCTGTTCCATTGAAAAGGATGCTAGAACTACTGGATTTTCAACTTTTGCTTAGCTTTTCATAAAGTTATATTAACCTCCCTGGCGGTTATCCCGAGTGTGGCTTGGGGTTAAATTTCAACGTTGAAAGAAGTAACCCCGAGCCACACTCGGGCTGGATAGAGATACATTACCTGTCCCTGTGCTCCCTTGGTTTCCCCCGCTTTCTCCTCCGGCAATCGCAGTGTTTTTCTTCCTGGTTCCCTTCTCGCGAGAAGGGAACCAGGAAGTATGAGATCACGATCACCGGAGGACACAGCGAGAGAGAGCAAGGACAGGTAATGTATTCAGCGCATCCCGAGTGTGGCTCGGGGGTTACCGCTTCCAGCATAGTGATTTAACCCTGAGCCAAACTCAAAATAACGCTAGGAGAATACAAAAACAAATCGTAACGATTCTCACATCTAAAAGATGTCTAAATCATAACGCCAGGGAGGATGACACAGGATGGAGACTATTGCGGTTGAAAAAAACTGGGATAATCCTGGGCTTTCTATGTAAAGTCCTTCCTTCCTTTCTCCTCTCCTCTTTACAACAGGAATAATTCCCTGTGAATAGGGAATAAAAACAGACATGAATGATGGATATGCTTGCTGTAACAAACTTAATTGATTTAGTTGAACTTCAAAAACCACTAGAATGTCCCTTTAACGCAATATTTTCAATCTATGCAAACATTAAGTTGGTATAAAAAAAAGAAAGAGTAGCTAATGATTTATAGTCACTTTGATGTTACTGGAAACAAAATATTCCTTCCAGATTAAATGATTTTTTCCCACTAGATTATATTAAACATGTGAACGGGAGTCGTCCCAGAAGACTGGAAATTAGCAAATGTTGTGCCCATTTACAAGAAGGGTAGTAGGGAGGAATCGGGGAACTATAGGCCAGTTAGTTTTACGTCAGTAGTGGGGAAATTAATGGAAACCATTTTAAAGGAAAGGATTGTTGAACATCTAAAAACACATAGATTACAGGATCAGAAACAACATGGGTTTACCTCAGGGAGATCATGCCAAACTAATCTTATTGATTTTTTTGATTGGGTAACAAAAATAATAGACACAGGTGGTGCAGTAGACATTGCTTATTTAGATTTCAGTAAGGCTTTTGATACTGTTCCGCATAGAAGGCTTATCAATAAATTGCAATCTTTGAGCTTGGATTCCAATATTGTTGAATGGATTAGGCAGTGGCTGAGTGACAGGCAACAGAGGGTTGTGGTAAATGGAGTTTATTCGGCGCAAGGTCTTGTTACCAGCGGGGTACCTCAGGGGTCAGTACTTGGACCCATTCTCTTTAATATTTTTATTAGTGATATTGCAGAAGGTATTAATGGAAAAGTATGCCTTTTTGCTGATGACACAAAGATTTGCAACAGGGTTGACGTTCCTGGAGGGATCAGCCAAATGACAAATGATTTAGGTAAACTAAAAAAATGGTCGGAGTTGTGGCAATTGAGTTTTAATGTGGATAAGTGCAAGATAATGCACCTGGGACGTAAAAACCCAAGGGCTGAATATAGAATATTTGATACAGTCCTAACCTCAACATCTGAGGAAAGGGATTTAGGGGTTATTATTTCAGAGGATCTAAGGGTAAGTAGTCAATGTAATAGAGCAGCAGGAAATGCTGGCAGAATGCTTGGTTGTGTAGGGAGAGGTATTGGCAGTAGGAAAAGGGAAGTGCTCATGCCACTGTACAGAGCACTGGTGAGACCTCACTTGGAGTACTGTGTGCAGTACTGGAGACCGTATCTCCAGAAGGATATAGACATCTTAGAGAGAGTTCAGAGAAGGGCTACTAAAATGGTGTACGGCTTGAAGGAGAAAAGTTACCAGGAAAGGCTTAATGATCTTAACATGTACAGCTTGGAAAAAAGACGAGACAGAGGTGATATGATAGAAACATTTAAATACGTAAAAGGACTCCACAAGGTAGAGGAAGAGAGTATATTTAAAAGGAAACAAAGTAGCAAAACAAGAGGACAGAGTCTTAGATTAGAGGGGCAAAGGTTTAAAAGTAACATCAGGAAGCATTATTTTACTGAGAGGGTGGTGGATACATGGAACAGTCTTCCAGTAGAAGTGGTTGAGGCCAAAACAGTAATTGAATTTAAGCAGGCATGGGATAGGCATAAGGCTATCCTAAACAAAAGATAAATCCAGGTTAAGTATCCATGTAATTGGGCAGACTAGATGGGCCGAAAGGTTCTTATCTGCCGACATTTTTCTATGTTTCTATGTTTCTAACGCACACAGCGTGATTACATGATTAAACAGCTCTTAGATCATTTTCTCCTCTTGGGACAAGTGTGGTCAGTTTACTTTGCTTTAAAAGTGCTATTGTTATGTAGATCATTTTTAAATTGTGCAGAAGTCTCTAGATCGACATTAGTCATGTTAGCAAGTCATACATCATGTTTCCAGATGTTCATCTTTCTTTAATTATGCACCTTCTTGTATATGCACGTAATTGAAAATCCAATGTGAGGTGAAAATGAAGCTTTTTTTTTATCTGATATTAGATACATAAAGGATACAGGATGCATTAATTGAGCTCTATTTTATTTATTATACAACAGCTTTATGCCAGAATTGTTTGTAAACCTAGAGTCATAGGGTTACGCGGAAGGGTGTGCCCTCTGCCCAGTGGTTAATTGTTGCTGCTTTGCACCTTATAGGCAGCGCTTCTACACATTTTGGGGTTTTTCTTGTTTGGTTCTTGATTATTAAATGGAAATGATTTAATTGTGATTTTTTTTTATCATAAGTAATAAATGTAGCATGTGTGCACGCCCTAAAATGTGAGAATATGCCTTGAGTAATGGACGTTTTCATCACTAATGATTCAGAGAATGACTAAAAGTGTAGCAAGATGTTCTTGTAAACCAATTAACTGACAGTAAGCAAACTTTTTTCCAGGAGTTAGGGCTTCAATGGGCCGTGCAAAACATCTTTCTGATTCACATTCTGATTTATGTGTGATTTGCCTCCATACTTAGTAGAAGGCAATGTAACAGGAATGATATGATTTGCTGCTCAGTGATTGCAGGATTCAGTCTGCATTTCCCCAAGGTGATCCTTAAACCCTGGCCTGTTAGGGGGATTGAGGACCAGGGCTGAGAACCACTGCTTTAAAGGACACGGCGACCTGGTTAAGTTTGTGGCACTAAAGCTGAACAGTGTGTGGGTGTGATATAATTTAGCTCATAATGATCAAGCAGTTTTGGACACTAAAGCCTGAGATACACTGAGCGCGTGGCGACGGCAACACCTGTAGGTGGCGCCACGCCGCGAGACACGCTCTGTGTGTCCAGATTTTTCCACATCCCTCACTCAGGCCACATCACGATGCGGTGCTGAGTGAAGGGAGTTGGAAAAATCCAACTTTTCCGGCAGCGGAGCGACGCGCTGAGAGGAGGGGCAGGATTTGCAGCACATGGCGCCTGCGCAGTGTGCTGTAGATCCCTCCCACCAGCGCCGGTCCTCCAGTAGATCCCTCCCACTAGCGCTTGTTACCAGCAGATGATTCTGATAGACGCTATGGCCACTGGACCTGTACCCCCCAACAGCTCTGCTCTGACAGCTGGCATTACGGGGGCTCCTCTACCTCCCCAATCCAGTTTTACTGTGATGGAGCTCTCTAATATGGGGCATCTACACCCACCAGAAACAATTTTAGCCGCTGGCACCCCCCCTCATCCGGAAGTTGGGTTCAAGAAATTATTTTACCCTCCTGTTTCCGAAAAAGATCGTCTGCGAACTCGAACACGATTCGAACAAGTCAATGGGGCTTGAAAGTTAAAAAATTAAGGTTCCCCTCCAGAGGGCATATATGCAAGATATTGTCCATAAAAGGTGTATGGGGGTCTGGGTACTGCACTGTGGGACAGGAAACAATCAAAAATAAATTTAAAAACAAAACGTTTTTAATCCTTTCACCGCTGAGTGCTGAGCCATTTCACCGCTGTGCACTGAGCTAATTTTTACCGCTTTTGCTAATGTTTTGAAGCCATGGGAAATGTTTGAGCAACAAGGTGTGGGAAATGTTTGAGCAACAAGTTGTGGGAAATGTTTGAGCAACAAGGTGTGGGAAATGTTTGAGCAACAAGGTGTGAGAAATGTTTGACCAACAAGGTGTGGAAAATGTTTGAGCAACAAGGTGTGGGAAATGTTTATGTATCCCATAGGCTTCAATGTTAAAAATATCCCTGTTTTAATCCAATATCTAAAAAAACGTTTATTATTATATTCTGCAGTAAAAAGTCCCTATATTTTTAGATTTTTTTAGGATCTTTTGAGAGTAAAATCTTTTGGAATTTTTTTTAAAAAAAAAGAAAATTCTGTGAACCTTTTGCAAATGTCCTGAAAAGTTTGCAGTTCGCGATCTTTCGAACAGCTGATATTCGAATAGATTAGAACATCGAACCGATTCGAATCGGTAGCCCATCCCTAGTCTGTATATATCTGTGGGCATTAGTTGGTCTGAGGTCTCTGTATATGTATCTTGAGTGGGCATGATCTGGTCTGTGTATATGTATCTGGGCATGATACTATTCGGATTAAATTGGCAGTAATTTATATGTATTTTATTAAATAGAAACTTTCTAAATTGGCGTAATGTATCAGTGCGGTCGGGCGGCTGATATAAGTGGTGTTTAGATCTTGCCTATATGACATATGTTTTGTGAAGATAACGTTTTGGCTTGTTGTACATTGTAATTTTGTAATTTAAAAGTTGTCCAATAAACTTGTTTTTTTTTTTAAATGGGCTTTGTTTCATTTCAGGAGAAACAAACGTTTCACTAGATTGATCTGTTTAGTATTGGCTTTCTGTCCAGTGTGGAGAGAAGCAAATGAAATCCAGTGTAGACTGGCTGCGAAGCAAAGCGGAGTGAAGTCAAGCCTGCAAAATCTTTGCTTCGCTACGCTATGCATCGCTACGCGCTCAGTGTATCTCAGGCTTTAGGCTGACCATCCACTGGCACAGTAGTTGGACGACTGACACATTCGTCAGACTATGAACGATGTCGGACGTCCGACTAGGTCTGACGAGGGTTGTCCACTGAAAGCGATCCGTTTTATGGACAATACAGACAGATCAGATTTCAGAGGTGGAGTGCAGAGGCTGCCAAAACCAGAATGAACTGTTTTACAAATAAAACACAGTTCATTCTGCTTTTGGAAACACTGCAGCCCTTAGGTGTGAGAGAATGGATATTACAGAATAAATGACAGAACAGTAGGAAAGAGAACCCAAGAGCTTACAATCTACCAAGGAGCCTACCCTGCCCTACCTCTCCCTACACAAACAGGGCTAGTCTCACACATCTCACATACATATATTTAAAAAATAGTTTATTTTAAATGCTTTTATAACTCACCTGATCAGCTTCTCCACGTCCATCTTCTCTGATCTGCTGAAATACATGCGACGCAAACATGTGAAAAAGGAGCGGTTGCCCCTCTGATGTCATCTTTACCCGTCGCCGGAAGTCAGACATCAGATGTCGGACGCAATGGACGATGGTCCATTCTCCTGCATGTTATTGGATCAGACGGATGATGACGGACAATTGGATGATCGCGCCATCGCACAAATAAGGTGCCAGTGGAAGCCCAGCCTTAAAGCACATGCGCTACTTACACCATCAGGGTTATTCAAAGAGATCCGAATGGCTGCTGAAAGGGAACCGATCGCTGAAAATCATGCCTGAAAATCAAAACCTTTCTTGGCCATTCGGCTATCCAGAGAGCAGGCAATTCGCCAGATCCTGGCGAATTGCCTGCACATACGGTAGCTGTTCGTTGCCTGTTCGAGGGCAGTGAAATCCCCATAGAGAAGCAATGCTTCGTCTATTCAGAGAACAAAAACCAGCAGTGAAAAGGTTCCCGAAATGCCCTGTCATTCGGAGGATTAATTCGGCAGGTTTATTCAGGCGAATCCCATAGGCTTCAATGTTAAAAATATTCCCATTTTAATTCAATATCTAATAAACCATTCATTATAATATTCAGCAGTAAAGAGTCTCTTTATCTATAGATTTTTTTGGGATATTTTAAGCATTTTTCGGGATTTTTTTGCCAAAAAAAATTCAGATTTTTTTTTTAAACGTTTGTTCTTTTTTCTGTAACAGCTCTTTTTATTATCATTCATTGGACCTTATATATAAATTTCAGACATTTTTGCTCAGTAGTTTCTTTGCAAACAGCGTTTCACTTTTCAAACATTCAAGCAAACAGTTTTTTGGTTTTTTTCACTCCAATTCGTCTACGGTGTCGGCTTTTTCCGGCGGCTGCGCCGCGTGTGATCGGCTCCTGCTCGGGTTTTTCCAGCGTTTTTGGCAGGGTCCATCCAGATGTTTTTGCGGGTTTCGGTGTGCGTTTGCCATCGTTTTGCGTTGAGTGTTCAGTGAGGTTTGCGGTGGCTTTTCCCTGCATTTCGGCGGCCCTGTGGTGCTTGCTGAATACACTGCAGGGTCGCTGAAATGGGATCGCCAAATCGGACCGAATTGAAGAGAACGAAAAGTCACCGAACGTGCGGTGGCTTTTCGATTCTCTTTGAATAACCCTGCATGTAAGGAACATGATCTGGCATTTAGCAATGTGTATTCAATAGTAAACATAAAACAAATAAAAACTTATAAGGCAGATTTAAGACAGAACCATGAAAGAATAAGACACTGCTAGAAATTTTGGCTAGTCCAGAGGTAAAGCAGAAGCCCACACCATACACACTGGAGCGGTTTTAATGTTTTAATTTGCAGTGCTAGTCACAATATGAGAAACACATAAATCGTAGAATCGAATTAACACTGTATTGATTTAAAAATATACAGTATATAGACAGGTCTATTCAAAGAGAGGTGACACTCAGCAGAATGACTGGAGAAGTGAAAATTCTAGGTCAAAATAGCCAAACCAGAAAAATTCTCCCATTTATCTCACTTTCCAAAACGGCTATTTGGTCTAGATTGTTCTCTTCTCCTGACAATTCTCCTGATTTTCACCTTTTTCTGAATAACCCTGATAGTATTTTGATCGTCATTAAACTGCAATGGACAATATGGGCACAGATGGGTTTGCATCTATTTCTCATCCCTTGTGATTTTTTCTCTACATAAATAAAATAAGAAACTCATATAGAAGAGAAGGTCACAAGTATTTTATGTTTTAAGGATTATATTTTATATTCAGCATGGAAACGTACACAGACAACAAATATTGCTATAAACATGAAATATTAGTTAAAACTACCTTAAAACATGCTGCATCATTCTATGAAGCGTATTCATAAATCATAGACAATTTTATGCTCAGATGATTAATGTGAAATGTATTTAACTTGACAGATCCTAATTAATTTATATGATTTAACACACCTGCATTTTCTAACTATATGGGATATATAGTTCACTTTTATATGGGATATGCTGTTTGATAGACATTGGCAAAAAAGTATGTTTTGCAAAACATAGGGTGTTTAGGCTAAGGTCAGACGAAAGCAGTATTAACGTGCGTTTAACCGCACTAAATCACGGCCGTGCTAGCAGCAAATGATGTCCAATGCCGGGCTGCATATGAAGAACGGCCGCACAAAAGTGCGGCCGCGCAACGCAAGTGGCAAACGAACGCATTTTTTCGAGAACGTCAAACCGCTAGTACTGACGTACAGAGTGCGCTGCGTCCGCTAGCGGCATGTGTGCGTGACTGGGAGACGTCAGACGCTGCTAGTGTCCGGCCAACATAACGTCCAGACACAAAAAGTGTTTTATTGATGATCCGTACAAAATCACGGACAAAAATGCGCATCGTATGACCGCTATCGCGTATTCCGTGAAAAAATGCGTCCATTCATTCGAACGCACTTTTTCACAGACAACGCGACAGATGCGTTAGTCTGACCCTAGCCTTAAAGGCTTTTTTAAAAACTATCAACAAATCAGTTAAAGATTCTAAGTGCCTTCCATGAGACTTTCCCCAAATTTTATGTGGTTATTTTTACACTGGTTTAACATTTTCGGAGATAAACTCTTATTTATTTTATAACAGAGTAAGTACGATAAGCTGAGATGATGTAAAGTAATGGTAATGTAAAGTAATGGCAATGTCACTGCTCTGAACCTGTAGAGAAGCAGCAGGTACAAATTCTGGCCGCAGCATCTCAGCGGCACATTTATTTATTTATAAAGGATTTTACCAGGAAGGATACATTGAGATTTCTCTCGTTTTCAAGTATGTCCTGGGTTCAAGAACATTGAATTGTTACAGAAATACAAAGTAGTAAAATGCAAGATATTAACAAAACAAATAAACAGATTAACAGAAAATAAATATGTAGGAAATATAGTCACTATGTTACATGTTTACAGGTGCATTCTGTATTGAGGTATGTTAATACGGAGCTCTTGAGTGACTTTAGACTGGGGCAAGATTTGATGGTGTCTGGGAGGTTATTCCATAACTGCGGTGCTCTGTAGGAAAATGAGGATCGAGACACTTTCTTTTTGTATTGCGGTATTGCAAGTAAGGTGCAGGTCTTGGATCGGAGGTTATAGGATGAAGAAACTGCTGGAGGAAGCAGTCTATTCAGGTAGGGTGGTAGCTTCCCAGAAAAGCTCTTAAACACCAGGTTGGAAAGGTGAAGGGTGCGTTTAGATTCCAGCGACGGCCAGTTTAATTCTTTTAACATGTCACAATGGTGTGTCATGTAGTTACATTGTAGCACAAAGCAACAGAATGAGTTATACAATGTAGTAAGTTTCTGGAGGTGTGTTTGAGGGGCGGCTGCATACACTACATCTCCGTATTCAATGGCTGGCATAAGCATTTGTTGTACAATCTGCTTTCTTACCGCGGGGCTCAGGCAGGATTTGTTTCTGTACAGGGCAACTAGTTTGGGGTAAATTTTAGATGAGAGTTTTTCGATGTGGGGCCAAAAGATAGATTTGGGTCTAACCAAATACCTAGATATTTGAGAGAAGTGACTGTCTCTGGGATGCAACCATGGAGAGGAGACCTGCATGGAAGAGAAAAAAAAGTGTTCCTGGTATATGTTTGAAATATTAAAATTTTGACCATATTCAACTTATTTCTGAATGTATTCTGAACATACAGTATATTCAATAATACATTCACAAAAATATAGACTGTAGCCAAAATTGCAATATTTGAATATTTTGTCAGTATGCTATGGAATAACACAAAGAATGTAATTTTTTAAAAATATTTAACCCTTTCGCTTTTGATACATTTCAAGCCTCTGTGCTGAGCTCATTTTTGCCGGTTTCCCTCATCATGTTTAACCGCGTTTTGAAGCCTTATTTTATCATATGACTCAGACATATTATATATTGTTCAGACTCGGCAGATTCATAATATATCATTATTATATGTATACGTCATGTCCTGTCTGTATATTATAACAAAAAATGCAATAAAATAGTTTTTTTTCACATTTTAACATGCAAGCGTTAGTGCACTCCTCGCGGGGGAGTGCCTGCAATAGATGTCATCGTGCTGCCGCGATGACATCTATTGGTGCCCCGGCGGTCCCGGATGCTGGGCTGACATCAAGGATGTCAGCCCGCACCTGGGGGCACATCGATCGGCCGGAATCCGGCCGATCACTGGCTGCAAAGGGAGGATGCGCTCAACGCATCCTCCGCAGTCAACACTACCTGTGGGTGGACGCGCTGAGCGCGTCCTCCGCAGCGAAGTGGTTAATATATAATTTACTTGGAAACTATTGGTGCTATATATATATATATAAAGGTTGTTTACTGAATTCCTGCATTTAACGCTGTCTTTTGTTCTTCTATCCCCTTACCTGCACCCCCAGGACTTCGCCCGAACTGCCCCCTTCTTTTGGAACTCCCTTCCCTGTAACATTAGACTCTCAGTTCACCATCTCTCCAGTCCTTCAAGAAGTCTCTGAAAACACATTACTTTAGAGAAGCCTATCGACTCGCTCCATAATCCCCTTTTGTACATTTCTTGCCCCTGCTTGCACCCCAATACTTCACATACTCTGCCACTTACCCTCATCTAGTATGTCACCCCTCTCCTCTTAGATTGTAAGCTCTCGAGCAGGTTCCTCTCTCCTACTGGTCTGCGGTTTAACTTGTATGTATATTTGTTATTCTGTCTCTCCCATTGTACAGCGCTACGGAACTTGTTGGCGTTTTATAAATACTTGTAACTGTAACTTCTACATCATGGGTCAATGACCTTGGCCCTCCAGATGTGTTGGAACTATGTTTTGCATAAAGCACAGCCAACCTGATGAGTGGTTGAGCATGATGGAGATATAGGTCCAAAACATCAGGAGGACCTAGGTTGCTGAAGCCTGTCCTACATCATAAGACACAATCACGACGCCTAACCTTTATACTGCACTCAATATTAAATCCTATCTTGTACACTGGTCTAAACAACCCAGAGAATGACTCGAGGCCTAAAACCCCTAACTCCTAAGTATCTACCCATGCTTCATCAATCCACCATCAGTGGAATTATTCATCTTTCATGTACTCAAGGCTCATCAGACGTTCGACTTCATCCATATGCCTATCCAAATGGGATGTGCAAAATCTTTTTATTTGTATGACGCGACAGAGAGGATTCTCTTGACATACACTATCTATTTTCAAACATTATTATGCTTATGTCTTATCTATATATCTGTTTTCAATTTATCTTCCTAGAGAGTTTTTTCCCCGCACGGTTAAATCGTATGGTCTGGTAGAGATGTTGGCAAAGTTACTGCAGCCATGGGAATTGCAGACAGCGATGCGGTACCATCTGCATTTATTTTTACAGCGGCTCAAGGGAATATTATTGAAGCTGTAATCCTCTCAATTCACAAACGATTAGACCAACATGTAGGCTCAGATGCTGAGATTGAATCAAAAGATGTTACAGTTTAGCACTGCTTACCTACCATTCATGTAATTCAGGTTGCAGATTGTTAAACTGTAGTAACTTTGTGGAATGTAGACCTTGGAGTATTGTTGTCTTCAGCCTCGTAGTCATTGCATTCCTCTGACCTGCGGAGGGGCAATCCCGAGAAAAGCTCATGTCATTACATGGGAAACCTGGTATATCTGCTGCAGTTTAAAAATAATATATACATTACATAAACCTCCCCTCCGACAGGTGCCTCACTGAAGGACCTACTTAAATGTTGCACTGCAGAAAGCTCCAGGAGGATGTATATCCCAAATAAGTGGTTTAATCTCATAAGAGCACTCATTAGGAAGGATATGACCTGCCGTGATGGAGTACACTGACACTGTGGCAGGCTTATACAATGTATGATCGTTTTTCATAACCAAATCCACATAATTTATTCCAAAGTCAGGTGTTTATAAAATCTTAAAAACTATATTATTTATTTATTTATTTATTTTATGTGTTAATCTGTTTATTTGTGTTTTGTTTATTTATATCTTGCGTTTATTACTTTGTATTTCTGTAACGACTGTAAAAATGTCAATGTTCTTGAACCCAGTACATAGATGACAACGAGAGAAATCTCAATGTATCCTTCCTGGTGAAATACTTTATAAATAAATAAATATTAAAGTGGAGTGCTCTGAATTTAATTTGTTGTTTTATATATTTCTAACATACATTTTACCAGACAATATAATGTTGCTTCATCTTGCAAACATTATCAGGGTAATTCAAAGAGATCCGAATGGCTGGAGAAAAGTAACCAAACGCTGAAAATCAGCGTTCGGTTACCTTTCTTGGCCATGCGGTTATCCAGAGAGCAGGCAATTCGCCAAATCCTGGCGAATTGCCTGCACATACGGTGCCTGTTCGATGCCTGTTCGAGGGCAGTGAAATCCCCATAAAAAAGCACTGCTTCGGCTATTCAGAGAACACAAACCAGCAGTGAAAGGTTCCCGAAATACCCTGCCATTCGGTAGTTTAATTCGACAGGGTTATTCAGGCGAATCCCATAGGTTTCAATGTTAAAAATATTCCCGTTTTAATTCAATAACTAATAAACCATTCATTAGAAAACTCTGCAGTAAAGAGTCTCTTTATTTATAGATTTTGTAGGAAATTTTAAGCATTTTTCTGGATTTATTTTTTTTAAACAAGTCCAATTTTTTTTTAGTTTACTTATTTTTTCTGTAACAGTCCTTTTTATTATCATTCACTGGATCTCATATGTAAATTTCAGACATTTTCGCTCAGTAGTTTCTTTGCAAACAGCGTTTCACTTTTCAAACATTCAAGCAAACTGTTTTCCTAATTTATTCACTTCACTCGTCTGTGGTGTCGGGTTTTTCCAGCGGCTTCGCTGTGTGTGATCAGCTCCTGCTTGGGTTTTTCTGGCGTTTTCGGCAGGTTAATCCATATGTTTTTGTGGGTTTTCGGCGTGCATTCGCCCTCGTTTTGCAGTTAGTTTTCGTTTGGTTTGCGGCGGCCTTTCCCTGCAATTCGGGGACCCTGTGGTGCTTGCTGAATACACCGCAGGGTGGCCGAAATGGGTTCGGCAAAACGAACCGAATTGAAGAGAACGAAAAGTCACCGAACGTGCGGTGACTTTTCGATTCTCTTTGAATTACCCTGTATATTACAGTGTAATGATTGCTAGGGTTTTAGCTACATAAACAATTATCACATCACCTCTGCTCCCTAGCATATGGTGGATAAATTATGGCGATTGATAAAATGAACCATCATAACATATAATTAACCCATTACTTAATAATATCCCTAATACCCTGAAAATCCAGGCTGTCTGCTCTGCCTGAGAATGGGATTTGTAGATATATATTTTTTAATCCTATAATCTCCAATCCAGGACCTGCACCTCACTTGCAATACCACAATACAAAAAGAAAGTGGCTCGATGCTCATTTTCTTACAGAGCACCGCAAATATGGAATAACCTCCCAGACGCCATCAAATGTTCCCCCAGTCTAAAGTCCCTTAAGAGATCTCTATTAATATACCTCGATACAGAATGCACCTGTAAACATGCAACATAATGACTATATTTCCTACATATCTATTTTCTGTGTTAATCTGTATATTTGTGTTGTTTTTAATATTTTAATGGGCAATTGCAGTGGATAATGCGCTTCCTTCAAATAAGGCAAGAAAAAGGTTTCTTTATTTCTTGTCTTCTTTGAGTCTTTATGTGGTCTTCTTGCCTCAAAAGATCACAAGACAGAACAAACCTTGGTGCAGCCAATTTCAAATAAAGTTTGACCAATATAAGGAAAAAAACTCACATTTTTTGGTGTCACCCCTCGGACACCAGATGTTAGTACAGCCGGTAAAATGAAGGGGTACCTGATCCCCTCTCCTTAAGATGGTTGTCGCTGTAGCGCTGTAGCCTTGCTCCCAATCACCAACAGAACAAGATAAATTCAAAATAATTTATTCAATAAAAATCTGTATATTACACAACTGAAACGCATTTCGCGAGGTATCCGCTTCTTCAGTCAGTGTGTCTAATCTGAATAATCATAACGAGTCCTTATATACTGTCCTATTGTAGTGATTGTTCCTCGTTCATTAAAATGAAAACATATTATGTCTCCATGCTGCAAAGAACAAAACCACCGATCTTGTGTATGAAGAGCAAAAAATTATATTAAGTAATCAGCAAGATGATCACTAGCAATGTTCATTGTGTTGCCAACACGTCAGATCCCACGCATACTTGTTTCAAAACTGTTTATGTTGGGTGGAATGCCAATAATGCCCCATTGTATTATTCCACTACTAAGATTAATTAGTTTTGCCTTTGTAACGCGCCTAACCCACAAGCACAGAAAAAGAAGTGCAGCAAAATCTGTGGCCGCACTGGTGCAAGTAAAACCTGGGCCTAGTAGCACATTTCCTGTACCTGTCCTTAAAAGCCAGTGCCACATAGATTGTTCCAGACCAGATATTCACTGTGTTTAAATCGACCACTGAGAAAACAGTTACATCTGCTCAGGTTGAACTTCCTTTAAAAGGATAGTCACGTCCCTCTAACTGTGTTTCTCCCTAAGACGTCTGCTCTCTTCAAGTTTCTGGTGTCTTGCTTCAAACATCATGCAGTGTCCCTCAAGTCTATTGCTGTGTCCCTCAAACCTCTTGCCGTGTCCCTCAAGCCACCTGCTGTTTTCCTCAAGCTCCAAGCTTCCTGCCATGCCCCTCAAGCTTCCAGCTGTACCCTCCAAGCTTCAAATATCCTGCCGTGCCCTTCAAGCCTCCTGTTGTCCCCTCTGCCTTCCAAATCCTCCATCCCTGTTCCTGTTCAGTATCTGTTACTTGCCCTTGTGTTCCTGCCTGTATCCAGCCACCTATTTTCCTGTCCTGCCTGTCTGCTTTCTCTACCCTCTTGTAAGTTCACAGTGTGTTGCACTCTTTGTCTTGTTCCTCTGTGCCATGTCTCCAGTTTACCCTGTCTCTGGGCACTATTCCGTGCCTTGAGATAAAATGCAGATGCCAATGGGGAAAACCTGAGCCTGCAGGCTTCCCAGTAGTGTCCCCATTTTAGCATCATATTCCGGGTCAGGTTCTAATTCAGCAGCTTGCCCTGGAATGCATTGCTACTTTCAATGATACTCACGGTAGCGCTTCCACGCCATGGTGAGTATCCCCTCCTGGTGTCCATAGGGCTCCATGAAGGGCTGCACTGCTGGGCCACGAGACCTGCGTGATCTCACTGTCGCGGAGAGATCGTTGAGGGAGACTGGGGACTATCAGTCTCACTCTGCTCCTGGCGGCAAGAAGCAGCGGATCTGGCCGCTGTTCTTCCTACGGGATGAGAGGTGAGTTTGTGAGTCATTGGGTGGGGGTTTTAGCTGGTGCTAACTGATTCTGCAGAAGTGGAACCAGCTTCTGGGTGCCGGCAAAAAAATCGGTCAACCTATCAGTGTCTTAATTAGCATTAAGACCTTTGTAATACCTTACTTATCCTAGCGCTAATTACTGATTGTGCTCCCCATATTAGTAAAAGGAGCGCAAAGTACAGAATGCTTGCGGATGCTATTGCAATCACTGATGCGCTAAGTGATTTTTTAACCTATTAGCTTTAGGAACGTAATCAGGAGGGCATGTGATAAAGTCACTTATCCTGAAGTTAACGCTTACTCATCCAAATGCTATAGTTAGCATTCACAAGGGAATTGTGTCCTCTGTCCCAGTCCCGGCCTTGTCCTATGGTCAGCCCTTTTCCTGCCTCGTGCCTCAATATCTTCCCATCTTTCCCACTCATTTGGCATTATTTCTATGTGTGTTAGTTATAAATTCCAATTTGGGCTCTACTCAATTGTCTCGTGCCAGTTGTATCACTGCACCCTGGGCTCAGACCCTGAACCCTCGTACACCAACCGCTACAGTCTTAGAAATGTTTATTCACTAAACCAGGAATTATGGCAATTAAGGCTAGGGTCAGACGAACGCATTTTCACGTTGTCTGTGAAAAAGTGCGTTCGAACAAATGGACGCATTTTTTCACGGAGTACGCGATAGCGGTCATACTATGCGCATTTGCGTTCGTGATTTTGTACGGATCATCAATAAAACACTTTGTGCATCTGGACGTTATGTTGGCCAGACATTAGCAGTGTCTGACATCTCCAATTCACGCACACACGCCGCTAGCGGACGCAGCGCACTCTGTACAACCGTACTAGCGGTTTTACGTTCTCGACAAAATGCGTTCGTTTACCACTTGCGTTGCGCAGCCGGACTTTTGTGCGACCGTACTTCGTATATTGGCCGTCATTGCCCGGCATTTGCTGCTACTACGGCCGTGATTAAGTGCGCCTGCACGCGCGTTCGCACTGCCTCACTCTGACCCTAGCCTTAACCCAGAAAATGCACATTAGAGGCATATTTAGTTGTTAGCCCCAGAGTGCTGAGATTCATTAATTCATTCATTTTCTTTTATGATTTCTATGGATAGTCAGTTCTCTGATCTTTGGTTTAAATTCCTAGCACACAAACCGAACCATTTAGAAATGCCTATCATAGTTACAAAAGATTACAGAAGACTTCAACATGTTTTGTTTTTAATATTCTGCAGAGAAAGTAAGCCAGAACCAGCAAAAAAGAAAGACACAAATTGGTCACCAAATGTTTGGGGTTCATGGACCAACCCACTCGCACCTGGCTGGGACTTTCTGGTCCTTTCAATGAAGTTTGCTCCTCAGTTTGACCAATTCAATTAATTATCTATTAGGGTTATTCACAGAAAGGTGAAACTCTGGAGAACTTTTGGAAAATTAAAAATTCAAGGTCAAACTAGCGATTTGGAAAGTGAGATAAATGGGAGTTTTTTCTGGTTTGGCTATTTTGACCTACAGGGTTATTCAGAGAGAGGTGAAAACCTTGAGAATTGGCAGGAGAAAGAACAATCTGGACCAAATAGCCAATTTGAAAAGTGAGGTAAATGGGAGAATTTTTCTGGTTTGACTATTTTGACCTAGAATTTTCAATTCTCCAGTCATTCTCAAGGTTTTCACCTCTTTCTGAATAGACCTGCTAGATTTTTAAAAAAAAAAATTTCAAAAGTTCTCCAGAGTTTCACCTTTCTCTGAATAACCCTGTCAGTCTGGGATTTCAAACACCAGTCCCCACAGAAGTCTCTGAACAACTATTGCAGTGTTTCCCAAACCTGTCCTCAGGACCCTCCGCCTCACCAGGTTTGCAGAATATGTGAAGCACAGCACAGGTGACATGATTTGCTGCTCAGTGATTGCAGGATTCAGTCTGCATTTCCCCAAGGTGATCTGCAAAATCGGGCCTGGTTGAGCGTCCCGAGGACAGGTTTGGGAAACACTGATCTATTGCATTCATGATTTCTGGGAATTGTAGGCCATCATCATCTGGGTGGGAGGGAGTGTTGGACTTTGACATTCCCTGATTTATATGCTCCAAATAATGGTTTTGCATTATTCACATAAAAAGAACCTACTTTGTAAGACGTCTGTTAACGTGTCAGAATCAAGAGACATACAGGGCTATTCAGAGATTCAGAGAACGGTGAAAACCAGAAGAACTGGAAGGAGAAGACAACAATCTAGACCAATCTACCCGATTTGGAAAGTGAGATAAATGGGAGAATTTTTCTGGCTTAGCTATTTTGATCTACAGGGTTATTCAATGAGATCCGAATTGTGACCAAAAGCTAACCGAACAATGAAAATCAGCGTTCGGTTAGCTTTCTTGGCCATTCGGCTATCCAGAGAGCAGGCAATTCGCCAAATCCTGGCGAATTGCCTGAACATACGGTGCCTGTTCGGTGGTTGTTCGAGGGCAGTGAAAACCCCATGAAAAAGCACTGCTTCGGCTATTCAGAGAACACAAACCAGCAGTGAAAAGTTGGCGAAATGCCCTGCTGTTCGGTGGTTTCATTCGACAGGTTCATTCAGGCGAATCCCATAGGCTTCAATGTTAAAAATATTCCCCTTTTAATTCAATATATAATAAACCGTTCATTATAATATTTTGCAGTAAAAAGTCTCTTTATTTTTATATTTTTTTAGGATCTTTTAGGCATTTTTTGGGATTTGTTTGCAACCATTTTTTTTCCATTTTTTTTTTAAAATAGCTTTTTCTTTTTTCTGTAACAGCCCCTTTTATTATCATTCATTGGATCTTATGTGTAAATTCCAGACATTTTTTCATTCCGTAGTTTCTTTGCAAACAGCGTTTCACTTTTCAAACATTTCAAGCGTACTGTTTTTTTTTTTCACTCCATTCGTCTGCGGTGTCGGCTTTTTCCGGCGGCTGCTCTGCGCTGTGATCGGCTCCTGCTCGGGTTTCTCCGGCGTGTTCGGCGGGGTTATTCCAGATGTTTTTGCAGTGTTTGCGGTGTTTTTGGTGTATGTTCACTGGGTTTTGCGGTTAGTGTTCTTCGGGTTTTCCCTGCACTACGACGGCCCTGTGGTGCTTGCTGAATACACAGCAGGGTCGACGAAATGGGATCGCCAAATCGCACCGAGTTGAAGAGAACGAAAGGTCACCGAACGTGCGGTGACTTTTCGATTCTCTTTGAATAACCCTGCTAGAATTTTCACTTCTCCAGTCATTCTCCTGAGTTTCACCTCTCTCTGAATAACCCTGATAGTAGGCATCGCACTAATTGTACCGGCTGGGTGGAGTAAAGGTAACATCACTGCTTTATAACCGTGAGGCCGTATAGACGCAAGCAAGATCCCGGCAAGAGCACCTCTCCAGTAAGTGTCCTTGGTCAAGACACCTAACGGTACATACTCGCCACCCAGGACATACTTGAAAACAAGAGAAAATCTCAATGTATCCTTCTTGGTAAAATACTTTCTCTAAAAAAAAAAATTCAAGGTCAAATAGACTATTTGAAAAAAGGATCTTGGATGTGTGTAACGCTAAAAAAGGGACATTGCTGTATCTTTAAATGGAATGAAGCATATATCCTCAGTAAGTATTGAACATAATGGCAGAATTGCTGCTAGCTTCCTGCGTTTAGCGTAATAGTTTTTAAATTGTATCAATTTCCTAAATAAGATTCAATTAATTTGTAACGTCAGCAATTTCCTCAGAGATAACAATTAGAGGGGAGTGCAAACATTGCATAGACGCGCTGGGAACATGTGGAGACCATAACGGAAGCGAAATAATGCTTGAATCTTGTTATAATCTGGAGGGGTCATGAATAATAGAAGAAGAATTTCATAACAAGCTGTTCACATAAACTATGTGCTAACATGATCGTAACCTGTAACCTGCCGGGATCAGTATCAATGAGTGTCTTTTTTCTGCTGTGTTTGACAGAGCCACACCAGATTTATCCTCTGTTATAGCAGGACTAAGCCAAATTGATTGCGGAGACATAATGCGGGTGTTTTTCACATAATGTATTGTTACCTGCACATTAGGCATTCTCACCAGCAGTCTTGCAGCAAGTATTACAGGTTGGGCACTGCTTATCCGAAATTCTAAAATCCGGAAGATTGCAAAAACCAGAATTAGTATTAAGGGCGCTCCAGACGGTTGATGCCACTTGGAAACCCAACTACAGAGCGCTGCAGCAGATCGCAACACACGCTAGGAGCCTCTGGGCAGCCCCAACTTGTGACACGCTGCTTGGAGGCAGGCTAACTCTGAGCAGCATGTTCACGGAGTAACGCTGCACAGTGCTCCTTGCATGTGTACATGCTGATGGCTTCTGCAGGAAGGGGATTGTGGCTCTCCCATTATGATTTCCTTCCTCTAAGGAAGGGACACCCGTTTGGCCATCTCGCTGAGTTTAGCCCTGAAGAGCACGAGCCGCCTATGCTTTGTAGGCCCGTCGAACTTTCGTTGTAGCATTTTGACAGGGTGGTTTGCAGCACGTCCGGTGTAACGTGTGCATTACTAATAAGCAGGTTACACCGTGTGGCCCTCCCAGTTGAGCCGTCATAACGCTACGACAGATGCCGGGAGGAGGGGTCACACGGATGCACCCAGTGTGCTCTTGTGACCGCAGCCTAAAACGTCAGATTCTCCAGATTCTGAAATCTGGAAGAATTGGAAATTCAAAATGCTCGGAAACCAGGAGATTCTGGATAAGGGGTGCTCCACCTGTATTTGGGTCACTCTCTGTGTAAGCTTTCAACACGTCTGACTGGTGAACTTCTAGGAGGCTGTAGAGGGCTAACAACAACACCAGGGACGTGCTGTCAGGGGCCGTTAATATTAAAATAAGTGTAAAATAAAATCTGAACATATTTACAAAATGTTAACAAACTCACCTGCCCCGCGCTCCCCCGCCATCCATCTCTGCTCCTCTGCTTTTTTTTGTTGTTGTTGAGTTCGCCGGCTGCTGTGTGTGTGAATCAACACACACAGCAGCAGCAGCAGCCTGCTCTGAGCCTAGCCTACGCAATTTGCGTAGCTGAACGCTATGCTAATCACGTAAGCTCAAGCTGGCCAATAGATTCAGAAGTCTGCAGCGCACGCCTGGAGCTGCCTACTTCCTGAATCTACACTCTTCAGTGCCTCAGAGAGGCACTGAGAGCAATTGAATTGCTTGGACCAATGGGAAAGCACCATTGGTCTGAAGCTATTCAAAAAACGCCTCCATTGATTGACGCAGGACAGTCATATGACTGTCCTCATCAGTTATGGGGGCTTTCCTCTGGGCTGTGTGCCTGGAGGCACATCTTGGGGAACACTGAGAGCAGCAAGAGAACCTGGGGAGCCCTGAGAGCAGCAATATCCTGGGGAGCCCTGATAGCAGCCAGATCATGGTATAAGCACTGAGAGCAGCCAGATCCTGGGGAGCACTGAGAGCAGCAAGATCCTGGGGAGCCCTGAGAGCAGCCAGATCCTGGAAAGCACTGAGCAGCCAGATCCTGGAAAGCACTGAACAGCCAGATCCTGGGGAACCCTGAACAGCCAGATCCTGGGGAGCACTGAACCTGAACCTACCTAACCTGTGTATATCTGGCTCTGATACTAGCCAGTACCTCACCAGCCACTGACCTCACTGCACGTCACTAAACAACACGTGTTATTTAATTTAACTCTACTCTTCACTTGTCCTATACAGAAATACTACAGACCCCCCATATTTTATTTTACCGCCTCCTGATCTGATGTCAACCATGACATCATGTGTGCACGTTTCCAGGGCATTTATTCAAGTGACGCTTAAAAATTCACTAACACTAAAAAATAGCCCTCGGGGACAAATTTAATTGGTAAGTAATCACATGGTCATCTCACATACGGAACCAAGATTGAGATCCTCCAGTACAATACTTGCAGCTGTTGTGAGACACACATTAATTCTCTGCTTGTCTAAAAAGGTGACCAATAATTATGGGAGTTGTTATTCTACATCTGGAAAAAATTAGATGGACCAGGAGAGCAGAGGAGATATTATTGTCGTTAAATGAGGCCTGCAGTCACTTTAGGGAAAGAGAAACATTTATTTTTCCATGTATAAAGCAGCAGTACTAGAATATCTAGTGCATTGATCATTTAACGGTGTGCCAGATGGTTAGGACCCACCTGACCAGAGGTGCCGTGACGTGACGGGTGGGCTTACACTTTAATGCCCATTCAAGCAAACCAAAACCTCTGTTTTGTTTCGCACAGTGCTATGGGGTGAGCGCAAACGACAACCTTATTTTTTGCTGTCACCAATGTCTGTCTCCTATCGGCCAGCTCTTCTGGTCTCACGGGACAGGTAAACATCGACAGCTCTGAATGCACCTCAGCTAGCTGTGCCAATGCTAAGTATGAGCTACAATGTCCATTTCAAGTTAAGACACCAAGCCCTGTTATCAGAAACCAATCTAGGAAGTGACAAACGTTTGATTAGTATACTCAAAGCTATACTCTGGGGCCTGGGCTCTATACCATAGTTGGCGCTAATGTAGCGCCAGGATTAGTGTGTTTAACATATGCCATCCGTATTATGATCCACGATAGCCCCGTTTGTAATCCTATAGCGCATCAGTCTTTGCGTGACCTTCTGCGAGTTTACTGTACTTTGCGCATCCTATACATAACATGCAGAGCGCTAACGTACATTAGTGGTTTCAATAAGTGAGGTATTACAAAGTGCTGGGGCTAATTACCGTCCTGTGGACTCCAGGAGGTGATATTTTCGGGGAGTATCACTGTGGTTAGCGCTGTGATCTGGGATGAGGTGCTCAGCTAAGGGTCTGCCCCAGAATACCACGTTAACATGGGGTGGTATGGGAAAACCCGCAGGCGTAGATTTTCAGAGTTAGCGTCCGCATGTCAGTGTTAAGTATGGAATAGTGCCCTCGGACAGGACAAACTAGCCAGCATGGATGACTAGATGGAAAATCTGATCACAAGGGGGGGACAGCAGGTTACTGGATAATAATTTCCGCTCCTTGACTTGCTGAGTGGTTTCCTCCATGGAAGAATCCATAAAGGGTTATCCTACCTGTCTGCAAAAACTGAAACATTGTTTTTGTTTCCCTTTAAACTTCTAACAATTCCTTTAGAGTTTAATGTTGCAGGACATGCCACTCTATAGCCAGACTATGGTACTAAGAGGTTGAGCAGGTGGTGTCTTTAAGAAAAATTTATTTACAGGTGATGCATTGATTTATTCCTAGAAATGAGAATTTGCTCCTGAATGTTAAATCGTTTCATCTATTACACATCAAAAAGTTCATGTTCAAACACGTTCTATTTAATAGAGCTGCGAAATTCACCTGAAATCAAATCATGTGCATGACTCAGTAAAACCATGTAAAGAATTTCATTTATGCTTCACTAGTATCGTAATTGGCTAAATTTAGCTTTCTAGTGTTGAAGTGTTGTTTCTCAAACTCATGTTAGAAATACACACTACGGGCTCTATTACAATCCTAGCATTAAAACGCGGGCGCAAGGGAGGAAAAACTACGCCCGCAGTTTTCCCCCTTGCGCCCGTGTTTTAACGCTGGATTACAATGCAGGCGCAAAAAATGCTGCCTGCATTGTTATCGCACGGTAACCCCCGCGCTGAGCGCAGTCGCGAGCATCCACTCGATGGAGTCCATAGGACTCCATTGAGTTTTCCCCTACCAGTCACATGACCAGCCGGATCTTGCCTCGCGAGATCCGGCCAGTCGGTGTAGTGATACGTTGGGAGAGACTGGGGGGACTTTTTCCCCCAGTCTTTCCCTGCTCCCGCCGGATGGAGGAGGCGGTTGGAGCCGCAGTACCAAAACGCAAGGTACCAAACGCAAAGGGTTACTTAACCCATTTGCGTTTGGATTGTAATATGCGGTAAACACCGTAGCTAACGTTAATGCTCACGCAGTTTGCGTTAAGAATGTAATGTGGCCCTACACCTTTCCCGAGGGAAGGGTCAGATTAGAGCGACATAAAAATAAAACTTCATTTTTATTTTGTTCTTTAAAATATATAACACATAGACCTCAATAAAAACAAAACAAATAGTGACAAAAATTCCTCTTATACAGCAAAACCAAAAAATTTATAAACAGGAAAAACCAAACTACTATTAACAAAAAAATCACCATTGTGTAAACAAAAATATAATAAAGTGCAAATATATATAAACCACTCACTTTAAAATCAACAAACTGCCGATATAAACATGTAAATCAATGTCAGCTCAACAATTAAAACCAATTGTATAGGGAATGTTACAATTTCTTTTGTTGCCTCAAAGAAATATAAATACAGATACGATGTAGCATTGATGTTAAAAATAATCTGTGTGTATGTTGTATTCGACTGACCCATGGGTAACCTACTCAAAGGCAGTGAGAAAACCTCACAGCATCCTCCATGCTTCATATATTTCTTGTTTTCATAAGGATTTAGGATTTAAAAGATGAGCAATGTAAATGTTCTCAATACAAAAAAATATTATGTATAAAATGTAAACAGTCCGTCCCATCTCAGACAGATATGACCCAGTCCCAACATTTTAATATTTCTGGGTCAACGACGATAAAAACCAGGGGGTCTATTTAAAAATGAGCAGGAGACTGCTGGCGATCTCATTTGAAAATAACCACCAGTGGTAAATCATTACAACATTAACATTGACCCAGGCCCTTATAAAGCTAATATTACCTCTGTCAGTAACATTCCATGGAGAATTGCTCCTGTCAGTGGTATCGTATCGCTAACAGTAAGCGCAAGAACCTGGTGGAAGGATGCAAAGAGCATTTAAATATGATTCCACTGCGTGAATCCATTACCACGTATCCAATTGTGCAACAAAGACTCACAAAAATAGTTTATTCTTCGAATAACCATTGACTTTTGATTGCTAGTTATTTGTCGTGCTAGTACATCTTTGCTCCTCCATTACAATTTATTGGTGGTGCAAAAGTTCAATGAGCAACTCCAAAGAAAGTCCAACACAATAATTCTGTTACCTTTCGACTTTGAACATCAAGTTATCCAGTAACAACTGCTCAAAGGCTATATGGTATTTCCCAAATACAAATTAGCACTAAAGTAGGAAAAATGTATAGGATACAATGAAAAGAAAATCTGATATCACCACTCTGGGGAACCATCTGTCACCTGTCGTCAACATTTCCCACACTTTTCACATCCTTAACGATAATTGCACAGGGTATCACCGCATCATAGTAGACAAAGATGGAACTGGACCCCTGTGTTTAAGAAATATTTGTAGTATAAAAGCAATGAGCTAAAAAAACGCAAATATTATCCAACACAATTGCCACATTTCGTTTTTATAAACAAAATTCCTCGGGAGTAAATAAGTGTTCTGTCTAACATGGGATTAAAATAAAATGTTCTCTCTTTTGTCTTCTATGATGTTGGATGGAGCAGAGGTAACATCACTGCTCTAGAACCGTGAAGACCCAGGTTCAAATCCTCGCCAGAGCACCTCTCCAGTAAGTGTCCTATGGGCAAGACACCTAACGGTACATACTTGCCTACCACGCAATATGGGCCGTGGAGCCCAGTGGTAATGTCTCTACCCTCGAGAGAGGCAAGTCAAAATACCAATCAGCACATCTCTCCAATACTACTGTGGAGAAGCAAGTCTCAGCTAGGGATGTGCGTTTTGTTTCATACCGATTCGTTTTTCTCACGAAACGGGCAGATTCGGTGCTTCGGATTCGTCTGACGTTCCGAACCGGACTGACAACAAAATACACACCATCCGAAATATTTCCCGATACGAAACAAAAAAAATTCGGTATTTCGTATGGACATGAAATTTGTAAAATTGCAAGTCATTTTCGTTCTATTTGTGAATTCGGTTTCGTTTCGGTTCATTTCGGACAACGTCTTTTCGGATCATTTCGAGAACGTTTCAGTTCCGTTGCTGATTTCATAATTTCGTCTCATCAGTCACTTTTTTTACTTTTTCCAGTGCTTTCTTTCTGCATCAATAATATATTTATTTGAAATATTTAATTAGCTTTCCCTAAATCCCCAGTCTAACAGTACAAGATATTGATATTTTATATGATTAAATAAAGTTGTGCAATGCATATTCATAAGAAAAAAAGGATCTTTCATAAAAACGATACGTCCGAAGTAACGAATCGGCAGAATTACTGTATCGGCCGAAATACCAGAGCATCCGAAATACCATACATCTAAAATCAAAACGAAATGGACCCTTTGAAACGAAGAAAACAGACGATCTGAAAGACCAAAGTTCCCCCGATTTCACGAAACAAAAATCGATATGAAACAACGAGCCAAAACGAAACGAGCCAAAACGGAAATGGGCCGAAACGATCCGAAACAAAACTTTTAAAAAACCGAACGAGCTGAAACGAAAAAAAAATGCGTGCACATCTCTAGTCTCAACTTTATGTGAAGTGGGTTCAACCTAACCACCAGGTCGCTGCTCTACAATCATGGAAAGCCAATTCGATCCCACTCATAAGACGTCACCAGCGAGTGTCTTTGGGCAAGACACCTAACGATATGGATGCGCCTACCTCACAAAATACTTGTACATCTCATAGATTGTAAGCTCCCTGGGGAACAGAGTCCCCCTGAATCAGGCCGTATCATCCATGTGTGGTATTCTAATGTATCAACTCCTTGTATACTGATCTTGTAAAGCGCTGCGGAATATGTGGCGCAATATAAATAAAGGATAATAATAACAATAATAATAATGGTGGAAGATCTTGCTCCAGCTTTGTTAAGGATGTTTAAAGTGGGGGATCTTGTGGAGATTGCTTGCAAGTGCACATTATCCTGCTTACTGGGATCAAGAATAAAATAGTGCCCCCTGTCTAGTGATTGGTTTCACTGTTTCCATATGTTATTTCCCATACCTCCTGCTATGGTTTGACTTGAAATTGGGACACAAACTGAATGGCACAATGGCACATACTGAACTCCCCTGTAGCAAACTATATGGCCAGGATACAACTAGATGTGTTATATCTAGAATTATTTCTATTTAGTGAACATTCAGCAAGTGGTTTGTGTCAGATTTAAGCACAACTAAGTGCTATTGGGAGTGTAATGTTAGATTTGTAGAGCACGGCACAGATACTGCAGCGTTTCTTGTCATGATGATTCTATATGTAATGTTACACCACACCATTACATGTAGATGTAGTATGCCATTCTGTCACTTGTCTCTTCACACAAAGACATTGAACACAATGCAGTAATTCTTCATGGACAATGTAAGCTCTGACATCAACTAAACTTTCCTATGGAAGTTAAGGGGAAAAAGCCATCATTATTACCAGTGTTTTGACTCTCCTTGATGAGACAGTTACTAATGAGGGATAAAAGCAAGGCTGCACAATGTATATCTATCCGTGGACAAATCAATCACTGGTTTTTTTTAATGCTTTGAAAGTTTAGATAAAAAAATCAGAAGGATGCATTAAAATCTTCTATTTTTTATGGGGGGACCTAAATCAGAAAAGAACAACCTGAAATGCACCAATTTAGCAACCAAGTCTGTTTTGAAGCTTGATTAAGAACTGAGCTTCGACACTTCTAATAGCCACTCCGGTTACATTTATCGCCTTTTGTAATGTTTAGCAAGCAAGGAATTTTTACAGTGTCCTTCAAAAGGCTTTAGTTACCTTAGTATTGATACTAGATGAGCTACTATCATTTGTGAGTGAGCCATTAAGTCTCGTGCGTTCATTCCCAAATGTTAATAGCTTAGCTGCTATTCCAGGTCGAGCTGCAGTTTCTGTACGAGTTCAAGTTGGCCAGCAGTGTACACCTACTGTACTTTGCGTAGGATACACAAACACACTGAGAACTGGTAAATAACAAGTGATTACCAGCTGTGCATTAGTCAAGATTAGGGATGAGCATTCGGTTCGGATCTGTTCGGAGTTCGAAACGAACATCGGCTGTTCGAAAGTTCGCGAACTTCGAACTTTTTTGGGACGTTCGCCAAAAGTTCTAAAAAATTTTTTTTTTAAAATGCTTACAAAATGCTAAAAAATCTAGAAATAAAGAGACTCTTTACTGCAGAATATTATAAACAACGGTTTATTAGATATTGAATTAAAACGGGAATATTTTTAACATTGAAGCCTATGGGATAAAACGTTCTTGTTACTAAAACATCATGCAGACACGGCCCTCCAATAAGGCACTGTAGAGGGCAGCCTGCCGGGGCCTCCCAAGGATCCCCTTGAGGTGCATGCGGCCGCCGGCTGACAGAGCTGCGACTGTGTGGGCTAGCTGCCCGGGTGCATGTGACAGAGACAGGTGGCGCAGGGAGGGAGCCACTGCACCTGTGGCTATGGCAGGCCTCCCCCCCCACAACCAGGATCCAGGGAGCCCCCACTGACCACCAGGCTAAGGTAAGGCGACACATTTCTAAAAAAAATAAAATCCGAGGACATTTTAAAATGTCCCCGGGAACATAAAATGAAACCTTTTTTTTTCTTTCTCTACCTTGCTGAATGTATTTAATTATATATATTAGATACATTCAGCCATGTAGAGGGGGGTGGCATGTGGGCTGCGCGGGGTCTCAGGCAGTGTTTTTTTTTTGTGTGTGTCTATTTTTAGCAAATTTATAGGGGAAGGTAAGGGCAGGTATGATATATATCTATATTCTTATAAATATATATATCCAGACTTGTATTACACACACATTTTGGCAACTATTTTCCCCCCTCCTTTGGCTGATCCCTCCAGAAGAAATGTTAAACCCGATAGAGCAGAGAATAATATATATATTCTCTGCTCTGTCGGGGTCAACATTTCTTCTGGAGGGATCAGCCAAATGGGGGGGGTGCACTTAGTTGAGATTGTCCACATGCCACCCCCTCCCATGTGCGTATGTGTATATATGGTCTGAGGTCCATGGGTGGGTGTATATATATACAGTTGTGTTCAAAATTATTCAACCCCCAATGCTGTAAAGGATTTTAGGGAATTTAGTGTACATTTGTAATTGTATTCAGAATGAAATCCTACAAGGACATTTTAAAGAACCATATGCAACTAAAATGACATCAATTGGTTTTGTAATACAGTAGTAAATGTTTCTTTTGTGAATTCTTCATTGACACAATTATTCAACCCCTTAAAGACTACCACTCTGAAGAACAGAGGTTCATTCAAGTGTTTTCAATCAGGTATTGAAAACACCTGTGGATATCACGGAGCAGCAATAAAGCATAATAAGCACCAATTAGGAAGCTTTAAAATGACTGTGATACTCAGCTCCTTCTAGACATTTACTGGTGTGGTTACAAACATGGTGAAGTCAAGAGAATAGTCCAGGAAGACAAGAGAAGAGGTGATTACTCTTCACATGAAGGGCAATGGCTATAAGAAGATTGCAAAGATGTTAAACATACCAAGAGAGACCATAGGAAGCATCATTCGCAAATTCAAGGCAAAGGGCACTGTTGAAACGCTACCTGGTCGTGGCAGAAAGAAGATGCTGACTTCGACTGCTGTGCGCTACCTGAAGTGTAGAGTGGAGAAAAGTCCCCGTGTGACTGCTGAGGAACTGAGAAAGATTTGTCAGATGTGGGTACTGAAGTTTCAGCTCAGACAATACAGTGCACACTGCGTAATGAAGGCCTCCATGCCAGATCTCCCAGGCGCACCCCCTTGCTGTCTCCAAAGAATAAGAAGAGTCGACTGCAGTATGCCAAAAGTCATGTGGACAAACCACAGAGGTTTTGGGATAGTGTTCTGTGGACTGATGAAACAAAATTAGAACTGTTTGGGCCCATGGATCAACGCTATGTTTGGAGGAGGAAGAACAAGGCCTATGAAGAAAAGAACACCTTGCCTACTGTGAAGCATGGCGGGGGGTCAATCATGCTTTGGGGCTGTTTTGCTTCTGCAGGTACAGGGAAGCTTCAGCGTGTGCAAGGTACCATGAATTCTCTTCAGTACCAGGAGATATTGGATGACAATGTGATGCAGTCCGTCACAAACCTGAGGCTTGGGAGACGTTGGACCTTCCAACAGGACAATGATCCCAAGCATACCTCCAAGTCCACTAGAGCATGGTTGCAGATTAAAGGCTGGAACATTTTGGAGTGGCCATCGCAGTCACCAGACTTAAATCCGATTGAGAACCTCTGGTGGGACTTAAAGAAAGCAGTTGCAGTGCGCAAGCCTACGAATGTGACTGAACTGGAGGCTTTTGCCCATGACGAATGGGCGAAGATACCCGTAGATCGCTGCAAGACACTTGTGTCAAGCTATGCTTCACGTTTAAAAGCTCTTATAACCGTAAAAGGATGTTGTACTAAGTACTAAGATTGAATGTCACTTGGGGGTTGAATAAAACTGATAATGATATGAGCACAGAAAAGACATTTGTGGTTATTTCATTATAAATGTTATGTTATATTTGTCTGACTTACACGTGCCTCTTTGATTTAATTGTAAGCAAGATGACTGAATGATCAAAATCAATGTCAAACTGGCCAAAACACTCAATTTCAGTGGGGGTTGAATAATTTTGAACACAACTGTATATCTGCGTGTTGATATATATGTATATATAGGTCTGCGTGTTGATATATACATATATGTCTGTGTGTGGTATCAATGCATCCCTACTCTATACACAGCGCTCCGTGTCCCTATAATATATATGATCAGGGGTTACCTTTTTTATATTTTTATACTATTCCTATTAAATTAACAGTCATTTTTGATGTATTTTATTCAGTAGAAACTTTTTTTGCCTATATAACATGTGCTTTGTGAAAATAAAACGGTTTTGTGTGTACATTTTAATTTAGTTAGTGGATTCCTGTCCAGTGCGGTGAGAAGCAAACGTAATGCAGTGTAGACACGCTGCGAGGCGGAGTGGAGTGAAGTCAAGCCTGCAAAATGTTTGCTTCTCTTCGCTTCGCAATGCTGTGCGTCGCTACACGCTCAGTGTGTCTGAGCCTTTATTCCCGCATCGCTAGATTACCGAATCAGATTGTATACTTGTTACTGACCCTGCTTGTTCTGAGGACCCGATCTGTTGCCGACTTTGCCTGCCATTTGACTATTCTCTCTGTGTATTCCCTGCCTATTCTGTTTGCTTCTTGTTGCTACTGGTGTGCGCCGATTCTCACCATATACAGTAGCGCAGTACAAGTGCCTTAACATTGCTGACCTGGTTTTGTTATAGCTGCTGATGTAGCTGAATAGATCGGGGATCTCTTCTGCATTACCAAAACCTTCACCACTGCACTCTTCCACAATACCTCAGAGGGGTTACGGTGTGAAGGCACTTGCTGCCACCAAAGGCAAAATATTTGCGAGCACTGATGCCCGTACCAGATTCATATCATTTTAATATTTGACCGCAGGGTCCACCACTGCACTCTTCCACAATACCACAGAGGGGTTACGGTGTGAAGGCACTTGCTGCCACCAAAGGCACAATATTTGGGTGCACTGCCACTGACGCCTAGGGATGAGCAGTTGGTTTGGATCGGTTCGGAGATCGAATCGAACATCGGCTGTTCGACAGTTCGCGAACTTCGAACTTTTTTGGGACGTTCGCCAAAAGTTCGGAAAAAATAATAATTTGGAAAAAAGTATAAAAAATGCTTAAAAAATACAAAAAAATCTAGAATTAAAGAGACTCTTTACTGCAGAATATTATAAACAACGGTTTATTAGAAATTGAATTAAAACAGAAATATTTTTAACATTGAAGTCTATGGGATAAAACATTCTTGTTACTGAAACATCAGGCAGAAACTGCCCTCTAATCACGCACTGTAGAGGGCAGCCTGCCGGGGCCTCCCAAGGATCGCCTTGAGGAGCATGCAGCCGCCGGATGAGAGCTGCGATGACAGAGCTGCGACTGTGCGGGCTAGCCGCCCGGGTGCATGTGGCAGAGACAGGTGGCGCAGGGAGGGAGCCACTGCACCTGCGGCCATGACAGACCCCCCCCACAACCAGGATCCAGGGAGCCCCCACTGACCACCAGGCTAAGGTAAGGCGACACATTTCTAAAAAAAATAAAATCCGAGGACATTTTAAAATGTCCCCGGGAACATAAAATAAAATTATTTTTTTCTTTCTCTACCTTGCTGAATGTATTTAATTATACATATTAGATACATTCAGCCAGGTAGAGGGGGGTGGTATGTGGGTTGCGCGGGGTCTCAGGCAGTGGTTTGTTTTTTTTGTGTGTATACTTTTAGCAAATTTATAGGGGAAGGTAAGGGCAGGTATGATATATATATATATATATATATATAGATAAGATATATATCTATATTCTTATAAATATTTATATCCAGCCTTGTATTACACACACATTTTGGCAACTAATTGCCCCCCCCCATTTGGCTGATATCTCCAGAAGAAATGTTAAACCCGATAGAGCAGAGAATAATACATATATTCTCTGCTCTGTCAGGTTCAACATTTCTTCTGGAGGGATTAACCAAATGGGGGGGGCGCATTTAGTTGAGATTGTCCACATGCCACCCCCCCATGTGCGTATGTGTATATATGGTCTGTGGGTGGGTGTGTATATATATATATATGCGTGTTGATATATATGTATATATAGGTCTGAGTGTTGATATATACGTATATGTCTGTGTGTGGTATCAATGCATCCCTACTCTATACACAGCGCTCCGTGTCCCTATAATATATATGATCGGGGGTTACCTTTTTTTATATTTTTATACTATTCCTATTAAATTAACAGTAATTTTTGATGTATTTTATTCAGTAGAAACTTTTTTTGCCTATATAACATGTGCTTTGTGAAAATAAAACGGTTTTGTGTGTACATTTTAATTTAGTTAGTGGATTCCTGTCCAGTGCGGTGAGAAGCAAACATAATGCAGTGTAGACACGCTGCGAGGCGAAGCAGAATGAAGTCAAGCCTGCAGAATGTTTGCTTCTCTTTGCTTCGCTACGCTGTGCATCGCTACACGCTCAGTGTGTCCCAGCCTTTATTCCCGCATCGCTAGCTTACCGAATCAGTTTGTATACTTGTTACTGACCCTGCTTGTTCTGAGGACCCGATCTGTTGCCAACTTTGCCTGCCATTTGACTATTCTCTCTGTGTATTCCCTGCCTGTTCTGTTTGCTTCCTGTTGCTACTGGTGTTTGCCGATTCTCACCATATACAGTAGCGCAGTACAAGTGCCTAAACATTGCTGACCCGGTTTTGTTATAGCTGCTGATATAACTGAATAGATCGGGGATCTCTTCTGCATTATCCAAAACCTCCAGCACTGCACTCTTCCACAATACCACAGAGGGGTTACTTACGGTGTGAAGGCACTTGCTGCCACCAAAGGCACAATATTTGGGTGCACTGCCACTGACACCTATACTAGATTCATATAATTTTAATATTTGACTGTAGGGTCCAACCCTGCACTCTTCCACAATACCACAGAGGGATTACGGTGTGACGGCACTGTTGCCGACATTAAAGGCCCAATTTTAAAGCACCTATTGTTACTTTCATCCAAAGCCTGCATAAGTTTCACCATAATTTAGCCAAAAAAATCACTAAACTTGTTCTTCGTGTCCTAAAATGTCTCCTTTTTTAAAACAGACTGCCGCCCCAAGCAGTTGTTTATGAATAGATTAAAGGAAAACCATTTACCGTCATTTGAAATTTGATTTTTTTGTTTTTAAATATTTCTATACATCCTACAAATCCGCCACTTCACGGGCAGGTTATGGGGACCTCCTAGGCACGATATTTGAAGGAATTTTTCATTTTCTTTCTTAACCTTTATTTCATGGAAAACTTACTGTTCCTTTTAAAAATTTTTTTTTTTTTTACTTTTTGTCATTGTTTCATGTCCCCCAGGGCACTACCCGGACCCCATACACCTTTTATGGCAAATATCTAGCATATATGCCCTCTTGGAAGGCAATCTAAAAATTGAATGTTCGGGTCCTATTGACTTACATTGAGTTCGGACTCGAACTTTTGAAATTGTTCGAGTTCGAATGCGAGCCGAACACGGGGGCGTTCAGCTCATCCCTACTGACGCCTATACCAGATTCATATCATTTTAATATTGGACCGCAGGGTCCACCACTGCACTCTTCCACAATACCACAGAGGGGTTACAGTGTGACGGCACTGTTGCCGACACTAAAGGCCCAATTTTAAAGCACCTAATGTTACGTTCATCCAAAGCCTGCATAAGTTTCACCATAATTTAGCCCAAAAAATTACTAATCTTGTTCTGCGTGTCCTAAAACGTCTCCTCTTTTCATACAGGCTGCCGCCCCAAGCAGTTGTTTATGAATAGATTAACCCTTTCACTGCTGAGGCCTTTCAACGCTGTGTGCTGAGCTCATTTTTAGGCTAGGGTCAGACGAGCGTGATTTCTACGGACTGTACGTCCGTGCACACGGACGTACGTTAGTACGGAAGACGCAGTAGTGGCCAGACAGTCCGTTTTTTTCACTGACGTATATATTTTGACGGATGTAGGAGGGAAAATTAAATTAAAAAGCAAAACCATTTTGTCCGTGAAAAATGCTGGACGTATAAATGCAGTCCGTCTGACCACGTTCCATCACTCACACACAAAGCTATGCGGACGTTGCGGACGCAGCGCACTTTGTGCGGCCGTTCTAGGGGTTGTACGTTCTTGCCTGCCTTGCGTCCGTTTGCCGCGGCCGTGGTGCGTCCGTAGTTCAGTGCGGACGTACTTTGTGTAACAGGCTCCAATGGACTTTCTTTCATGCTATCACGGACGTACTTTTAGGCGCAATCACGGACGTGAACACTACGCTCGTCTGACCCCAGCCTTACCGCTTTCGCTCATCCTGTTTAAATGCGATTTGAAGCCACATTTTATTATACGACCCAGACATATTATAAATCGTTCTTTCCGGCAGACTCGGCAGATTCATAATATATAATTTTTATATGTATACGTTATGTTCTGCGTTTTTTTATTAAAACAAAAAATGCAATAAAATTTGAATTTTTAATCATCTGCAGCGTGTGTAGTGTTTTTTTTTCCACCTTTTATCACATGAACATTTGCGGTTATATTTTCTATGGGGTGCGCTTGTACAAAAATTAGAAATGGGGACTTATTAAATTTTTTGGGGGGAATTATGTAATTTTTAGCAAACTCACCCCATACAAAAAAAATCATTAGTGCAGCATCATTGTTCACATTATAATTGAAATGTGAACAATATTGCTGCATTAATAAAAATAACACACAAAAAAAATACATGTTTTTTTATAATTTTTTTATCTTATTATTATTTTTTTTTACTTTATACCTGGTCATGTTGGGTATCATGAAATAAAAATCAAACGTTCGGGTCCCATTGACTTACATTGAGTTCGGATCGTGTTCAAGTTCGAAGTCAAACCAAACACGGGGGCGTTTGGCTCATCCCTAGTCAAGATGGCAGTCAACCAAAGATACTGATTCCCAAAAACTTATGCTAAAGGGCCACTACCACCAATGAACTAAATGTCCTTATTGTGTTTATTTTATGTTGCTGATATCTTACATGTGCTTTGATTTTCTCTTGTATGTTTAGTTAAGAAAATAATTTACTCTAAATGTGCCACTGGGTGCATTCACTTTCTGATCTTTTGTGTTGTAAACTCCCCCCCCCCACAGTATCTTTACATCACTTGCTCCTCACTGTGTGGCTTTGGCCATAGAATGGAGTCTATGGACTGATCACTGATTTAAATCATTGTATTGTGTGGGATGTTTTCAAAGATCATCACCATGAGGTAGATTAAAAGTCTTTAAAGCTTCCTGTGATATCTTATTCAGCTGCCGGCTACTACCTCAGTTAGCAGCAGCAGGACAATAGACCACCTGCAGCCTTATCTAAACATTCACTCCTTTGCCTTGTTAATTGTTAAATACTGTATTAGATAGAGCAAATCCACAAAGTAAAACTCACCATAAGATTTTGGTAAATGTTGCATCATGGAAAAGAGCACAAAATGGAAACGGGAGATAAAAAAACCCCTAAATTCTCTTTTTCCTTTTTACATGCAATTACTTCAAACAAAGAAAAAAAACAGCAGCAGCTGGTTTATAATGTGGTTTTATTTGTACAAGTAATGTAGTTACAGTTTATGTAAGTGGTAGTGTCTCTTTAAGTGAATTTACAACTTCAAAAAACTTAACCACCTTAAAGAGGTGTGGCAACTGGCAAGGTCCTTAGGCACCTCTTGTCAAGTTATTTATTTTGCAGCCTACCCCCTCAAAGAAAATACTTTTTTTTTGCATCCTGGGTCTGTTTTAATATATATATATATATATATATATTATATATATATATATATATAATATATATATATATATATATATATATATATATATATACATATATATATATATATATATATATATTTATGTTACGGGTAAAGCCAGGAGTGCGGTTAATCCTAGGATCACCCAGGTAATCCTGACATCACCCAAAACCGCTGGGTAAAGCTGCAAAAAAATGAAAATTACGGACTTTACCCGGGTAATCTTAGGACTAACCATCTGCCCTTGGGTAACAGTCTGGAAGAGCTGAAAAATTTGCACTTTACCCGGATAATATGCAAGTCTGAAGCTTGACCCGGGTAATCTGAGGACTATCCACAGCTTCACCTGGGTAATCTGTAGAGCATCCAACCCCGCTTGGGTAAAAGTGAATTTTGCTATTATCTATGGATATTATCTATGAAAATGGCAAAAGACAAACATTAAAATGTATTGCGGATATAATGAATATACAGAGTAACAAGATATGTTTCTTATATGAATGTGAAAGTTACATGATCTTTATTATGTGTCATATGTGCTTATATATCATTTATAAAACATAATAACCATCAGGTTACTCTTTATATAATATCTTTATCTTCATAAATAAATTTTCAGACAATTAACGCACAGACTTACATGATGGTTATTTAGTGTGGTTTGTGAGTGTGGATACAATTTCATAAAAAATAACCAAAAACACTATTTTGTTATCAGTCAGATAGCAGTTTGCAGCATTACCCGGGTAATCCTCAGAATTCAGTCAACTTTAACCACTTCAATGCGGAGGACGCGCTGAGCGCATCCTCCGCATTACCGCTGCTGTGCGGAGGACGCGCTGAGCGCGTCCTCCCATTGGGGTCAGCGTTCGGCAAAGTTCCGGCCGATCGCTGGCCCCCCCGGTGCGGGCTGACATCCTCGATGTCAGCCCGGCATCCGGAACCGCAGCCGCTGGAGTTAGGTGTCATCGCGGCAGCGTGATGACACCTAATTCAGGCGCCCCCCCGCATGTGCGGAGGAGGCGCCTGAAAGGGAGGGGGGGAGGTCCTTCGGACCTCTCTCCCTCCCGATCGGCTGCATTGCGGGGGTTAACCCAGGCACCATTTGGAAGGGCACAGCCTGCCCTTCCAAATGGTGCCTGGCATTAACCCCTGGGGAGCTGGATCGCGAATCGGCGCTGAGAAGCGCCGGTTCGAAATCCTTTCCCGGAGCTGGCCGACATCTTGGATGTCGGCCAAGCCTCCGGGAACTCCCCCTGAGGACTGGTCCTAGAGTTAACCCCTAACTGCCACCAACGGTGGAGATAGGGAGTTCCAATGAACTCCCTATCTCCCGATCCGTGGCAGCTAGGGGTTAATGTTTGGTATGGTTGGATCGGCCAGAGCATGGCCGTTCCAACAATACCAAACACGAATGTGAAAAAGTTTTTTAAAAAATTTTTTAATTAAAATTAAAAATAAAAATATATTTAAAAAGCAAATTATAAAAAAAAACAAAAACATTTTTTTTCTTTTTTTTGGTTTGTTAGTGTAGCAATATTGTTCCCATTCAATTATAATGTGAACAATGATGCTGCACTAACGATTGTTGTATGCGGTGCGTTTGTTAAAAATCGCATAATTTTCCCCAAAAAAAAATGTAACGAGACCCCATCTCTAATTTTTTTAACAAGCGCACCCCATACAAAATATAACCGCAATTGCTCGCATGTTAAAATGTGAAAAAAACACTTTACACGTTGTAAATTATTAAAAATACATATTTTATTGCATTTTTTGTTATAATTTACAGACATGACATAACGTATACATATAATAATGACATATTATGAATCTACCGAGTCTGACGGAAAGAACGATATATAATATGTCTGGGTAATATACTAAAATAAGCCTTCAAAACACGTTTAAACATGATGAGCAAAACCGGTAAAAATTACCTCAGCACAGAGGCGGGAAAAGCCTCAGCAGCGAAAGGGTTAACCTGCTGAAAGCCCAAGAAAAGCAGAGAACCCAGAGGCGTTTGGATACTTTGCAGATTACCCAGATAAAGTCCGATGTTTTGTTGCACATCACACTTTATCCAGCAACACTAGGGTAATGTGCGAATTAAAACAGAGCGAAAAGCAGGGTACCCAGAGGCTTCTGGATACTTTGCAGATTACCCGGGTAAAGTCCGAAATTTCATTTCACTTCGGACTTTTGCTAATGACACCTGGGTAATGTCAGGATTACCCAGGTAATCCTAGGATTAACCGCACTCCTGGCTTTACCCGTAACATATATATATATACATACATGTGTGGAATTGTTGTTTTTTTTTTTCAGAATTGCCGGAGTGTAGGTGAACGTGGACCTGGTTCTAGCAAAGCTGTTGTTGGACAAAAAACGTAACTGACTTCTCATCTTGTAGGTAAATAATGCAAGAGGCTCTGGTAAGCCAGGAGATAATGGTTAAAATGAGGTGCCAACAAGCAGGTTTAGTCTCATGTAGTCCGTCTGCTTAAGAATGGATACGCAAGATTTAGTAGTAAGCATTGTGTAAATGAAACACTTTCTGTGCTGATAAACACTGCCCTGTACACACCCACGTAGAAGTTTGTATAACCTGGGTTTAGCTATGGTTCCTAAGCCTGCAAAGGGCAGGGAAGCTATAGCTTGATAGCTAAATGGAGATTTGACTCATGAAAGTTGCCCAAGTCATATTTGTCATATTGGCCCTTGTTAAAACTGTCCTGTAGGGATGCTGACCTCATGACTTGGCTTTGGCCAGAGGTACACCTGCAGCATAGGCTTAAAGGGATACCCTACTAAAAATACAGCCCCTTTTTTTGCCCTTAAATAATTGGGCAGATACTGCTGACAGCATCTGCCTATATTTTTATTTCATTTTAAGTGATTTTACTTTACCTTTTGTTCAATGGCACGCGCAGCTCCTCCGTTTCGGCTCGGGGAATCCCAAAATTCGGATGTGCCTGTAGCTTTGTTACACGATTTACATGGCTATGAAAATTGCGTAGCATAGGATCCGGAAACTGGGCATCGCTAAGGACACTTTACGTATGCAGGTTCCGTTGTACCCACGCTGAAGGGTGGATTGGAGAGTAAAAAATACTTTTTTGCTACAAATGAAAAGACTAAACGGTTGAACAGTGATCCTCACTGTTTTTTGCTCAGGAACCACAGGGGCAAGAGATCAGTCAAGAGGAGAGACACATTTCTGAAATACCTGTGGCCTATCAGTTTGCCCCCACCCCCGAATACTGTACATTTTAGGCTAGGGTCAGACGAAAGCAGTTTTAATGTGCGTTTAGACGCACGAAATCACGGCGTGCTAGCAGCAAATGACGTCCAGTGCCGGGGAACACAAGAAGTACGGCCGCACGAAAGTTCGTCCGCGCAACGCAAGTGGCAAACGAACGCATTTTTTCTAGAACGTCAAACCTCTAGTTCGGACGTACAGAGTGCGCTGCGTCCGCTAGAGGCGTGTGTGCGTGATTGGGAGACGTCAGACGCTGCTAATGTCCGGCCAACATAACGTCCAGACACAAAAAGTGTTTTATTGATGATCCGTACAAAATCACGGACGAAAAGGCGCATCGTATGACCGCTATCGCGTATTCCGTGAAAAAATGCATCCATTCGTTCGAACCCACTTTTTCACAGACAACGCGAAAAATGCGTTAGTCTGACCCTAGCCTTAAGCCTATACAGACAACTGTAACACTTCTATATCTTTTCAGATGGAACCAAGAAGAAAAAATCCTAGCTTTAATCAATACGGAGATGAGTGGGAAAATGCATTAATTACCTTAACTGTAATTTTGTATCAGCTTTTGACTTCCCAGGTTTCACTTTTTTTCCCCTCACTTTCTGACTGTATCAGCTTCTTTCTTTGCAAACTCTGCTCTCTGTCCCTTTCTTTCTTTCATTCTTTCTTCTGCTTTCTATGCCTCTTTCTTTCTTCTGCTTTCTGTGCCTCTTTCTTTCCTATATTTCTATGCATCTTTCTTTCCTCTGCTTTCTGTGCCTTTTTCTTTCCTCTGTTTTCTGTGCATCTTTCTTTCCTCTGTTTTCTGTGCATCTTTCTTTCCTCTGCTTTCTGTGCATCTTTCTTTGCTTTCTGTGCATCTTTCTTTCCTCTGCCTCATTCTTTCCTCTGTGCCTCTTTCCTCTGCCCACCTTCCGCGCCCTTAGCAGTGCTCCGTGATCCAACACTGTTGTTTACACGACCCTTGAGCCACAAAATCTAAAAATTTAATGAAAATGAGGAATTGTTTTTGCATTGAAGCCTGTGGGATTCCCTGTTTAAACCTATTGAACGAAACCAATGAAAATCTGTGCATTTTGTCATCTTTTCCGTGTTGTCTGCTATTCTCTGAATAGATTAATCATTACTTCTCTATGGGGAATTTCACTGCCGCAGAATTTTATCGTATTTCACTAGCAATTCGCCAATATACGGCAAATTGCCAGGTTTCTGAATGTCCGAATTGCCATGAAATTGCATTGTACGGGGAAATTCACCCTATGGTGCAATTCGGTGGCATGTTCGGCTCTCTTTGAGTAACCCCTTAAATGAGTCTTGGTGAATGGAGTGAAGTGTCTGTGTTTGTGTGGCAGTGTGTATGTATGACTATGTGTGCGGCAGTGTGTGTGTAAGTGTTCGTTATCCAAAAAACAATGCAGGGACCTGGCATTCTATTGTGTGGCAGCATATTTGTGTGCATGGCAGTGTTTGTGTGTGTTTGTCAGTCTCTGTCAGTGTCTGTGTTATTGTCCATGTATTGTTCAGCTTCTTTGTGGCTCTGGCCATGTCTGTGTCTTTCTGTGTCTGCATTTCTCTGTCAGCGTCTTTCAGTGTCTGTGTTTCTCTGTCAATGTCTTTCTGTGTCTTTCAGTGTCTGGTTTTCTCTGTGTCTTTTAGTGTCTGTGTTTTCTGTCAGTGTCTTTATTTGTCTTTTAGTGTCTGCGTTTCTCTGTGTCTGTGTCTTTCCGTGTTTCTCTGTCAGTGTCTTTCTGTGTCTTTCAGTGTCTGTGTTTCTCTGTCAGTGTCTTTCTGTGTCTTTCAGTGCCTTTGTTTCTCTGTGTCTTTCGGTGTCTGGTTTACTCTGTCTGTGTCTTTCTATGCCTGTGTTTTCTGTCAGTGTCATTCTGTGTCATTCTGTGTCTTTCAGTGTCTGTGTTTCTCTGTCAGTGTCTTTCTGTGTCTTTCAGTGTCTGTGTTTCTCTGTCAGTGTCTTTCTGTGTCTTTCAGTGTCTGTGTTTGTCTGTGTCTCTCTGTGTCTTTTAGTGTCTGTGTTTCTCTGTCTGTGTCTTTCTGTGTCTTTCCATGTCTGTGTTTCTCTGTTAATGTCTTTCTGTGTCTTTCAGTGTCTGTGTTTCTCTGTCAGTGTCTTTCTGTGTCTTTCAGTGTCTGTGTTTGTCTGTGTCTCTCTGTGTCTTTTAGTGTCTGTGTTTCTCTGTCAGTGTCTTTCTGTGTCTTTCAGTGTCTGGTTTCTTTGTCTGTGTCTTTCTGTGTCTTTCAGTGTCTGTGTTTTCTGTCAGTGTCTTTCAGTGTCTGTGTTTCTCTGTGTCTTTCTGAGTCTTTCAATGTCTCTGTGTTTTTTTGTCATTGTCACTGCCACTGTGCCTGTATGTTTTTCAATGTCTTTCATTGTCTTTGTGTGTCTTTGCTAGTGTCGCTGCATCTGTGTCTGTGACTTGTTTGTCTCTGGTAATGTCTGTGTGTGGTTTTCAACAGTCTTGATGGGAGTGTGTCAACATATCTGTGTGAATCTATCTCTGAGTATGTTTTGTCTGTCAATGGTTTTATAATGTTTATGTTTTGTTGTTATTGAGAATCAGAGGTTTTATATGGTGAGAGCGAGGTAATAGATGCTAGGTGTGGTTGGAGAAGAGATGTGGCCATGTATAGGGCACTGGTAAGATTTTCTGTACCATCCTAAGATCAGACCTGTTTATATCTGTACATGTGAGTCTGTGAACATGGTATGTGGCCGTGTACAGGACATGTATGTGGCTGTATACATGTATGTGTGTGCATGACTGTGTGGATGTAGGATTCCAAATCATTAGTCCTGCTTCTGTGATTACCATATAAAACAGACATTAATATGCAACATAGCAGAAAAGCACTGAAGCCACATGTAACAATTAGGGATGAGCTGTTCAGTTCAATCAGTTCGGAGTTCAATTCGAACTTTGGCCATTCGCAATTTCGCGAACTTCGAAATTTTTGGCGTGTTCGGTTCAAGTTCGCAAATTTTTTTTTTAAAAAAAGTATAAAAAATGCTTAAAAAATGCTAAAAAATCTAGAACTAAAGAGACTCTTTACTGCAGAATATTATAAGCAATGGTTTATTAGATATTGAATTAAAAACTAATGTGTACATGCAAAGATTCTCACCTCTAAATGACCTGTGTTCTCAAACTGTAAACAACAGGTGTTTTTAGTCTGGTCTAATGAATTTGATTTGATACATTGTATGTATGTAAACTATACTGAGGGTGTGGTGTCTGCTTCTGAGAAGTGTTAATTTCTCTACTTAATCTTCCTCTAATATGCTGCATTTCACTGGTGTGTGCTCAGCTCATTTTTACCGCTTTCGCTCATCATGTTTAAACGCGATTTGAAGCCACATTTTATTAAATAACCCAGACATATTAGATATCGTTCTTTCCGGCAGACTCCGCAGATTCATAAAATATCATTTTTATATGTATACGTCATGTCCTGCCTGTATATTATGACAAAAAAATGCAATAAAAATTGAATTTTTAATCATCTGCAGTGTGTAAAGTGTTTTTTTTCACATTTTAGCACATGAGCGTTTGCGGTTATGTTTTCTATGGGGTGCGCTTGTACAAAAATTAGAAATGGGGACTTGTTACATTTTGTGGGGGGAATTACGTGATTTATAGCAAACGCACCCCATAGAAAAAAATCATTAGTGCAGCAACATTGAATGTGATTATTATTGCAGCATTATAATTGAAATGTGAACAATATTGCTGCATTAATAAAAATAACACACAAAAGGCCATGCTCAGGCCTTTCGATTGACACCCTCCATGACCCCCTAGCTGCCTGGAGATATCTGGGTTCAAATGAACCCCCTATCTCCACCAGGGGATTCCGGGCAGCTAGGGGTTCCCTGGCTATCTGACATCATCACGCTATGCGTGTGGACGTCAGGCAGTGAGGGGGGACCTGGGGCAGGAGCCGCCATCCAAGATGGTGGCCCCCACTGGAGCTAGGCCGCACTTCGGCGCCGCAAGGCATCTCTATACACAGCCCCATCAGCATCTCTATACACAACCTCACAGCATCTCTATACACAAACAGCATCTCTATACACAACCCCATCAGCATCTCTATACACAGCATCTCTATACACAGCCACACAGCGTCTCTATACACAACCCCATCAGCATCTCTATACACAACCTCACAGCATCTCTATACGCAACCTCACAGCATCTCTATACACAACCTCACAGCATCTCTGTGAACCCTCAAATGAACCCCCTATCTCCACCAGGGGATTCCGGGCAGCTAGGGGTTCCCCGGCTATCTGACATCATCACGCTATGCGTGAGGACGTCAGACAGTGAGGGGGGACCCGGGGGTGGAGTCGCCATCCAAGATGGCAGCCCCCACCGGAGCTAGGCCGCAGTTCGGCGCCGCAAGGCTCCGAAGTGCGACCCAGTGCCTAAGGGGTTAAAGCCAGACACTGCTTAAAAGGGGAGACTCTCTCCTTTTAAGCGGTGCCTGGCTTTTTTTTGAGGGACCTCCCGATCGGGAGGGAGAGGGATCCGAACGGATCCACCCCCCTCCCTTCCAGGCGATCTCCCGGCATTGCCGGGGGGGTCGCCTGGAAATAACGTCATCGCGCATGGCGCGATGATGTCATTTACGTCGGGAGGAGCTTGACTTCAGCGTCTGAGGGCGCTGAAGTCAGAACGCCGCGGGACCCTGGCCAGAGAGGTGAGTATCTCCGCCGGGGGTCCCGCAAAGCTGATGACGTGTGGGACATGTCCTCCTCAGCATACAGCGGGAGTAACGGAGCCCACACGTCGTCAGCAGTGAAGAGGTTAAAAACTTATTTTTTTAAAACTTTTTGTCCTTGTTTCCTGTCCCCCAGGGCACTACCCGGACTCCCATGCACCTTTTATTGCAAATATCTAGCATATATGCCCTCTTGAGGGCACTCTAAAAATTGAGTTTTGAGTCCCATTGACTCGTATTGAGTTCGAGTTTGAATTCGAATTTCGGAAAAGTTTGAGTTCGAATGTGAACCGAACTCGGGGGTGTTCGGCTCATCCCTAGTAACAATCAGTTCATTCCATCACTGACTGCTTTGACACAAAAACGATAAGTTGGCAGCAAAGAGTCTTTGTATCACTTCAGTGATAAAATAAACTTTTAAAATATATATAATATATATATACTATAATTCAGCACCTGCCTTAATGAAAAAAACTGTACAAAATAGAAAAAAAACTAAAAAGCCTTGGTGCTTGGACGTAGGTGTGCGCAAAGGGTGTGCCTGGTGTGCCCAGGCACACCCTAATGTTGGGTGAAGGGCTCATCTTTGACCCCTACATAGAAATTTTGGATGTTCATTAGCTTTTTCATGATACAATACATGAATATTGACTGTAACGCTCCATGAACATTGGTTATCCCCAACTAAAAGTGACTGTTCTGTCCAAAATTATCCAAACATAGATATGTAATTAATAAATAATCCATGGGTGAACACCCTAATGAAATGGTCTGCGCATGCCATTGTGCTTCGCCCAATTATAGATGTATATACAAACAGAGTTATGGCCGCATTTGAATTAAACCTTGAAAATGACTCCAGGGGATCCGAAACGTCGATGTGTTCTTTAAAATGACACAATAAATATTGACTGTTTTTATGTAAACTTGAGTGGATATATATACCCAGTATGTTTATTGTTGCAGAAGCCATCTGCACATCACAGCAATTCAAAGAACTATCAGGGTTATTCGGAGAATGGCTGCTTTTCACCTCTCTCTGAATAACCCTGTATATATATATATATACAGTATATATATATATATATATATAACTAGCTCGCTAAGAAGGTGCACACTACAGGAGTCTTGTATAATTAAATATTTTACTATGGCTACATAAGAATTGATGATCCCTACATAGACATAATAAAATCCATAATAAAATAATGAATTATACAGGACTCCTGGAGTGCGAGTCTTCCTAGCGAACTAGTTATGGCGCCGGCAGCTAATCACCGGAGCACAACCTGTTTCATAGATCCTAGTTTCAGGTCCCCGGAGATAATATATATATATATATACATATGTATAAATTCGATAGGCTGTGTTAGTCCAGATCGAGATGCCAAAATCACGAGTATAGCAGTACGTAGTGATACCTTTTTTATTGGACTAACGTTACATTTAAAAGACAAGCTTTCGAGAGGATCCCGATCTTCCTCAGGTCTTGATGCTAACTGATCAGTTCCTAGAATTGAACATTAGGACATTAGGGGTCACATTGGATGTCGTAAAAGTGAGAGTCAAATGGTATGTTTGAAATGGGAAAATAAATGCATGAGGGATCTTGGATCCATAATAAAACAACAGAGATAAGATCATACCACCTAGAATGAAAAAAGAAGAAAATAGAAGAAGAAAAATAAACAGACAGCCCAGTGAAGGCTGAAAGAGACATGGGGAAAAAAAAAGGAAATCAAGAAGAAACAAAACAGCCGCCAGAATAAAGAATATTATGTGACATTATGATAATAGGTTAAAAACTCAGAATCGACATTGAGTGCCGGACATATATATGTGTCTGTGCTTTGAGTTATAAAATAGATTTTTAAAAATAAAAATAAAAAATTAACCATATAAGTGCCACAAATATCTAAGATGACTTGTAACTTTTTAACCACTGAAGTAAAATGTTTTGTAAGTTTGAATTTTTCATAGGGATGTGCGTTTCGGGTTTCGGAACTTCGGAATTTTCACGAAATTTCCCGATTCGTGTTTTCGGATGCGGCCGATTTTCCGAAAATTTTTAGATCCGAAAATGGCAGATCCGAAAAGTTTTCTGAGCCGAAACGAAATATTTTCGGAATTTTCGAATGGACTTGAAATGTGTCAAATCGAAATTTATTTTTGCTCTATTCATGATATCGGTTCCATTCGTGATTTCGGTTCCATTTCGGTAATTCTGGACATCGTATATTTAACTATTATCGGTTATATCGCTGATTCTGTAAATTTTGCATTTGTAAATGCGTATCACTTGTTTCTTGTGGCATTCGGGTCAGTTTAGCGTTTTTTAAATCGTTTTGTTCATTTTTTTTTGTTCCTTGGCTTTCATACCATTTTAATATGATTAAATAAAGTTGTGAAATGTATATTCAAAAAAACACGATAGAATCGCCAGAATTATCGTAGACACTTTGAAACGAGGAGAACAGAAGTTCCGAAAAAACGAAAATTTCCGAAATTTCCGAAAAGTCGATACAAAAAACGAGCAAAGTGACACGAAAATACGAAAAATGGTCGATATTCCAAAAAAAAAATGTACACGAAAAACGAACCGAACCGAACCGAATCGAAACAGAAAATCGGTCGAAACGAGCCGAATCGAAAAGTTTAAACATCCGAACAAATCGAACCGAATCGAACCGAAAAAAAAATCGGTGCACAAGCCTAATTTTTCAGTAGACATTTTTTGACGCGCATATCACGCAAACGTGAAAAACGCACGAATGCGCATTGCAACCCGTTCAGCTGCAGTCTATAGGCTGCGAACGAGCTGCAATATGTCCCAAAGAAGCTCCTGTACTTCTTTGGGCGTAGGACGTTTTACAGTGCGTTCCTACATGCTGTAAAACGCACAGGTGTGAACGGGACCCATAGGAAATCATGTGATTTCCGTGTTTAGGCGATTTACAGCGCACAGGAACGCGCTGTAAAACGCCCAGGTGTGAACGGGGCCTTACAGAAGTTTTTTTTAAACTTTCTTACATATTTATTTTCTGCGTTAATCTCATATATTTGCGTTTTGTTTTTATAAATATCTTGCATTTTATTACTTTGTATTTCTGTAACAATTCAATGTTCTGGAACCCAGGACATAGTTAAAAACGAGAGAAATCTCAATGTATCCTTCCTGGTAAAATACTTTATAAATAAATTAATAAATAACTATAGATTTATCATTATTTATTTTGTTTGTGTATTTATTTATTGTCTGTGTACTCCTGCAGGTTTTCCAGAGGGATTTTCATTATTGATATATATTTTATGTATTTATTATCTATATAATCCTGCTGGTTTTCTCAAGGATTTTTTAAAAATTATATTTATATATGTATTTATTTAGTTTGCCCATATTTATTTATTTATTGTCTGTGTAATTGTTCTGGTTTTGCAGAGGGGTTTTAATTTAAAATATTTTATTTTAATATATATATATATATATATTTATATATTTTAATTTTCTATATGTTGTATACAGTTATTTTTTTTAATATATGTGAAGTTGTCTGTGTTATCCTGCAGGTTTTGTAGGATGGGGCTTGAGCTGCAGGATACACTGTGGGTAGGATGGGGCTTGAGCTGCAGGATACACTGTGGGTAGGATGGGGCATGAGCTGCAGGATACACTGTGGGTAGGATGGGGCTTGAGCTGCAGGATACACTGTGGGTAGGATGGGGCATGAGCTGCAGGATACACTGTGGGTAGGATGGGGCTTGAGCTGCAGGATACACTGTGGGTAGGATGGGGCTTGAGCTGCAGGATACACTGTGGGTAGGATGGGGCATGAGCTGCAGGATACACTGTGGGTAGGATGGGGCTTGAGCTGCAGGATACACTGTGGGTAGGATGGGGCTTGAGCTGCAGGATACACTGTGGGTAGGATGGGGCATGAGCTGCAGGATACACTGTGGGTAGGATGGGGCTTGAGCTGCAGGATACACTGTGGGTAGGATGGGGCATGAGCTGCAGGATACACTGTGGGTAGGATGGGGCTTGAGCTGCAGGATACACTGTGGGTAGGATGGGGCTTGAGCTGCAGGATACACTGTGGGTAGGATGGGGCATGAGCTGCAGGATACACTGTGGGTAGGATGGGGCTTGAGCTGCAGGATACACTGTGGGTAGGATGGGGCATGAGCTGCAGGATACACTGTGGGTAGGATGGGGCTTGAGCTGCAGGATACACTGTGGGTAGGATGGGGCTTGAGCTGCAGGATACACTGTGGGTAGGATGGGGCTTGAGCTGCAGGATACACTGTGGGTAGGATGGGGCTTGAGCTGCAGGATACACTGTGGGTAGGATGGGGCATGAGCTGCAGGATACACTGTGGGTAGGATGGGGCTTGAGCTGCAGGATACACTGTGGGTAGGATGCTAAGTGATTTTTCTTTTTGATCCCTTGCCTCGCTCTACTTGCTGCTGGTGATTTTTCCCCTGGCAGGAGTAGTGGAGTGAGATGAGCTGTATCGCCCTTGCAGGACCTCAGTGTGCTGTGTCGTGCTGTGTGACTGCTCAGTCTGGAGGTGCAGCAGCCCGCCGGGCAGTGAGAGTGTGCGGAGCAGCGTGTGCTGGGCGGTGGGCGTGCCTGTGGGCGGGGCCTGTATATATGCAGGCAGCGGGCTGTGGGTGCAGGATCCGGCAGGCTGGCTGTCCCAGGCGTCACACGGACTGTCCGCACGGAGCTCTCATTCCACTCATCAGACCCGGACCGCGGAACCCAATGCACGGATTAGCTGAAATATGCTGGGGCTCCGCGACACATAGAGGGATTATATCACCCGAGCTGGCTGAGCTGGAGCGCTGCATCCTTTCCTTATGAAGAAGACAAAAGTAAGTGAATGGCCACTGCTCAGCCCCTGCAGGAAGGGTCCTATACACAGCAGTCCCTGCAGGAAGGGTCCTATACACAGCAGTCCCTGCAGGAAGGGTCCAATGCACAGCAGTCCCTGCAGGAAGGGTCCAATGCACAGCAGTCCCTGCAGGAAGGGTCCAATGCACAGCAGTCCCTGCAGGAAGGGTCCAATGCACAGCAGTCCCTGCAGGAAGGGTCCTATGCACAGCAACCCCTGCAGGAAGGATCCAATACACAGCAGCCCCTGCAGGAAAGATCTTATACACAGCAGCCCCTGCAGGAAGGGTCCTATGCACAGCAACCCCTGCAGGAAGGGTCCTATACACAGCAGCCCCTGCAGGAAGGGTCCAATGCACAGCAGCCCCTGCAGGAAAGATCTTATACACAGCAGCCCCTGCAGGAAGGGTCCTATGCGCAGCAACCCCTGCAGGAAGAGTCCTATGCGCAGCAACCCCTGCAGGAAGAGTCCTATGCGCAGCAACCCCTGCAGGAAGAGTCCTATGCGCAGCAACCCCTGCAGGAAGAGTCCTATGCGCAGCAACCCCTGCAGGAAGAGTCCTATGCGCAGCAACCCCTGCAGGAAGAGTCTTGTACTCAGCCCCTGCAGGAAGGGTCCTATGCAGAGCAGCCCCTGCAGGAAGGGTCTAATGCACAGTAGGTGTAATGCATCCTGTGCAGTTAGTGCATCACAAACCCCTATACCTCCTTCATTCAGGCTGCCACAGGACACATCCTGCATTACTGAGTGAAATCCTTTGTATTCTGTGTTTTTATGTTTTCTTGCTGTTTCTGTCTATTTCCCTGTGAAAGTGTCTTGTTAGATCGTCTGTCCCAGAGCTCAGGCTCTCACACAGATCCGCGTATAAGCCGCCTGTCATGCAGTGCATTGCAGCGAGACTGGCAGCGATCCCCGGCTAAACACCTCTTTGAGAGGGGCCCCGCGCTGTCACTGCTCCCCAGCCCCTGCGCTGTCACCACAGGTTAGGCAGGTGGCGGGCTTGGTGACACGTGAAAGCATGTCAGCCACGCAGTGCTAGTGTGCATGTTACACTGTTGCTGTAGTGTTTATAGTGTGTGATCTTTGTGTTTGCTTCTTGCACGCGCTGCTCCAATCTTACAATGTAACACCGGGATAGTGTAACACCGGGATAGTGTCAAACATCACAATGTGAGACCAGGATAGTGTCAAACATCACAATGTAACACCGGGATAGTGTCAAACATCACAGTGTAACACCGGGATAGTGTCAAACATCACAATGTAACACCAGGATAGTGTCAAACATCACAATGTGAGACCGGGATAGTGTCAAACATCACAATGTAACACCGGGATAGTGTCAAACATCACAATGTAACACCGGGATAGTGTCAAACATCACAGTGTAACACCGGGATAGTGTCAACATCACAATGTAACACCAGGATAGTGTCAAACATCACAATGTGAGACGGGATAGTGTCAAACATCACAATGTAACACCGGGATAGTGTCAAACATCACAATGTAACACCGGGATAGTGTCAAACATCACAATGTAACACCGGGATAGTGTCAAACATCACAATGTAACACCGGGATAGTGTCAAACATCACAATGTAACACCGGGATAGTGTCAAACATTACAATGTAACACCGGGATAGTGTCAAACATTACAATGTGACACCGGGATAGTGTCAAACCTCACAATGTGAGACCGGGATAGTGTCAAACATCACAATGTAACACCGGGATAGTGTCAAACATTACAATGTGAGACGGGATAGTGTCAAACATTACAATGTAACACCGGGATAGTGTCAAACATTACAATGTGACACCGGGATAGTGTCAAACCTCACAATGTGAGACCGGGATAGTGTCAAACATCACAATGTAACACCGGGATAGTGTCAAACATTACAATGTGAGACGGGATAGTGTCAAATATTACAATGTAACACCGGGATAGTGTCAAACCTCACAATGTGAGACCGGGATAGTGTCAAACATCACAATGTAACACCGGGATAGTGTCAAACATCACAATGTGACACCTGGATAGTGTCAGACCCATCAGAGCTGGATTTGGCGTGAGATAATAATGGATAACATGTTTGTGTTGTTGTGTGCTCACTGGATGTGTGTGTGTGTGTGCTGCAGCTCCCTGCTTTCTCTATGCACACATGTCTTGGTTTGCTCAGAAGATGCTGCTGCCTTAGGGCTGGAGTGGCTTTTATTTGCCCCCTGGCTCTCTTGCCTTTTCTTAATCATTATTTATGACAGTGGTTTTCAGGAATGTTCACACTGAAAGTTTGTTACCTCCAGAGTTCAACCAATTCTAACTTCCAGGCGTCCCTGTGTTTGTGGAAACTTGTAGGTTATATGATCTGAAGCATATATAGAAGTGATGAAATTATCTGGATGTTACACTGACTGTGTACTTTAACACTCAGATTCATAGAATATATATAAAGGCAAATCATTATATATATAAATAATCTCCAGGTAATAATATGTATTTATCTGTGTGTGTTTTGGTACTGTCAAGCCATAATATGTATTGTGTGTGTGTGTATGTATGTAATATATATATATATATATCTCAATCCATCTTTATATACATATAATTTGGACAAATATCTAAGGTAGGCCATGGTCTCCTAGAACTTTATCCCTGTTCTCGCAAATGGTTTTTGATTAATCTATAAAAATATTGTTTTGACCATCATTTAATCAGTGCCAACAGATCCCTCAATAATATTACAATAAAGAATGTGGAATGACATCAATAAATTTCAAATCATAAACTTACCAGAGACGAGAAGTGTATAGGGCCCTGTTCAAATGAGCTAACAATCTAGGCGATCTATAAATATACCTGAACCTGGTATCTAAAACTTGTAGTTAGGTCCTAGGTCACCTTACTGGCTCCTACGCCTCCGATCCGTGTGTCAAACCGTTATAAAGTTTCACAATGTGTTCGTTGTAGTGTGATGCTGTTAAACACAGACTGTGTGTCACAGTTTGTGAAGAAGTGATGTTTGCTACTTGTAGGCGCATAACATAGAATAATTAATTACTCGAGGACTGTATAGCTTTGCATAAAAGCAGTAACCTTTGTTTTTCACTTGTAAAATGTATCATACAGAAGAATTCGTTTGTCACATTTATGGTTTGGTGTTTGCACACTACACATTATAACTCTGAGGCTGTACTGGTAATGGTTTGCTGTAACTGCAGTCCATGCAGGTTATATATAACATTATGGGTTTAAACCGTGTAGCAGTTTGTTGTGGTTATTACTATCTGTAAACTATACAGCACAATGTTTGTAGTGCAGCGTTATGTTTGTAAACTTTAGATTTTTTTTATCACTGAGTTGGTGGTTTTGATGGTTTTCTATCATGTGGCAGCACATCCCAAGGAATTCTCATAATTGGAATGACTGGCACAAGCGCAAAATCTAATTGTTTTCCTCTCATGCTATTGCTATTGATTTATGGGCCTCCATACTGGAATCATGGATAGAATATCTGGTGTCAGTAAATAATTAACATTTTCATAGCCACAGTATACTCTGCTGCACCTATCTTGATACATGGTGTGTGAGTTGCGTGTTGTGTGCTCCTGCCTGGGCTGCCATAACATAATGGAGATATGATTCTAATGCTCCACATTGAAAAATCTAAACATGTTACTTAATCCACCTTGTGGGTGGCGCATACTGTTAAAGATCTTTTGTAAATTCCAGAATATAAATCTTTCCCTGAAGTGTTAATTAATTCAGGCATGTACAATAAAGCATACATAAGTGATGATTCTATCAGTGCATGCATACTGCAGTAATGACTACAAAGCATGCTGGTGTAGAATCGGAACATAGCTCCGTCAGAATGGAAAGTAATGAAAGGGTCTGGAATCCAGGCGCTTTTTTGCTGGTTTTTTTTTTCTGCTTTATGCATTTTTTTTCTTCCTGCATATGATGGCTACTGTAGTAGCATTGATTTAATACAGCTGCTCATCTAAATAATTCTTCTCGGTGTTGAATATGACAGACATTAATAAATGCATGTGGACTATAGAGACTGGACATTGCTATAGGAGTGTCAGTATAGAAAGTTCAAAGAGTGGCCGAGCAAAACACAGCAGGGCATACCACAGGTATTCCTTTAAATAAACTCAAGAAGCAGCTGCATGTGACTAACTGCATATTTGACCAGGAGATGAAGTAGAGTGTGTGTGTGGCATTGGGGGTATGCGTGTGTGTGGCGCTGGGGGTATGCATGTGTGTGGCATTGGAGGTATGCGTGTGTGTGGTGCTAGGGGTATATGTGGATGTATGAGGCAAGGTGATTTGTGTAATAAGGATGTGTGTGTGTATTTAAAGACCATTGTGAACGCAAACCATATGAATTGAAAATGATCACATATTTTAACACTATAAAAGAAGGACTCAATGTGGATTCTGGATTTTTAACCCATTTATCATAACGCTACATAACGTTCTATATTCTGGCAGATATTTTGTTTCTTGTTTTTTTTGTATGTCTCTTTCAGCCTTAACTGTTTTGTTATTTTGTTTTTCCCTTTTTTTTTTCTTCCAAGCTGTATGATCTTATGGGCCCAAGATCGCTCATGTGTAAATTTTCCCATTTTGAACATTACCATTTGACTCACACTTTTTACGACATCTAAACCCCTCACCCATGTGACCCTTAATGTCTTAATGTTCAATTCTAGGAACTGATCAGTAAGCATCCAGACCTGAGGAAGAGAGGTTATGCTCTCGAAAGCTTGTCTTTTAAATGTAACGTCATTCCAATAAAAAAAGGTATCACTACGTACTGCTATACTAGATATATATATATATATATATATAAAATTCCACACTTTTTTCTTTTTATTGCATTATATTTTGCTACCAGTAATCAGCTGATCGTATGTTTCACAGGGTCATAGAGTGATATCACTTTAAAGTGAAGTAGGATTAAGTGTATTTAAAATCCTCATAGGGTGTGAAGGTTACCATCAAAGTAGGAATGTAAGCGGTAAAAAGCTTACCTCCGGTCTATAATGATCACAAATATTCGCTATTCCACATCTGCTTGGTGACCTTGTGAGTGGCAATCGGTTAAAGTCCACAGTCCAGCATTGTACTTGCCAAAGACTGTTGTCGAAGCTCTTCAGTCCTTTTCACATCTTTCAAGAAGATAAACCAGGTGTATTGGAATTTTGCCAAACCTGTGGATCTTCCTTTGTCTCTTGTTTTTTTTTTTGTAAAATAAATGTAGAAAACCACCACTCAGTCTGCGTCCAAGAACCAAGGCTGATGTTATGTGGAAATGTAGACTTACTAAATGGGGCAGAAATGGAGCAGCGATGTATAGACGCAGATGGGTTCGAGTCAGGAGTATGTGAACCAAATCTATAAAGGTCTTCACTGATTTTGTAGGAAAAAAATCTACTTTTGAGAATCACTCCACTTAAAATGAATAAGTCATTGCACTTGAGAAAAGATGTTTACACGATTCAGCATACACATTGGATTGTGCTTCCATGTTTGAAGATGTTGCAACACCCTGGAGGTGTAATAACAAAAAATAATATCCATAGAATAATGGGGAAATGTTCAAACAGGAACATGGACACCAAAGGAATGTTTCTGTCGGTTCCACTAGGTTCCAATGCATTCCACTGGTTTCTACTGTTAGAAACCTGTCCTGGTTTTCTTTTAGTGACACAACACTCTACCAGAGTGACGTTTCTTCCGCGCCATCTCTATGGGGATTGGGCTAGGCTTCCGGATGGTTTGGGGATATCCAACAAACCCCAGGTCATAAACTGAACTTAAATCTGGCTGAGAATTGGGAGAGATAGGAAATACACTATTGTCTGCAACGTCTAAACTTAGAAGTTCTATAAATGTTCTCAGCGGAAATGACATTGTAAAACATGTGAATACCTTCTGAGCCATTGAACGCCTTGAAAGCTCAGACATTGTGTTTTATAAAAAGTGAATAAAATGTATATTTTTTTTTTAGACTTTTCTCCCCTTACCATTAAAATTCTACATGTGCTTTTTCAATAATTGTGTATGTTTCCTCTCACGTAGCTAGTTTGACATTGCACAGCTTGCTATCATTTGTCAGATTTAGTTACCAAAGTAAAGATAATTTATATACGCAAACCTTAAGCACTTCTTCGCACAGAGACCTAAGGAGCGTCTTTTTTTTTTTCCATCAGGGCAGTATTAACTTCCATAAAACACACAGATGTGATCACCACTATGTGCATATAGAAGTCGCGCATGCATTCTCCGTATAAAATGTTTAGTCTTACTGTCAGAGTTTTAAGTTGAGGTATCTCCTATGGCCTATCCAAGCCTAACCCCTTCACTACCACGTGGCTTTGCTGCAAAAAAAATTATAACATTTATTTGAAGCATAGAATAAGTTAACAATTAAATATAGGTTAAAATATACATTTTATTATTCCCAGATTGTTTAATTAATGAACATAATATTGCTCATATTTAAAGTTTCTTGTATTCATTAATCATTTAAAGATGTTTTGCTGGAATGAAATGTTCCAAACTGGTGTCCTTTACGTTGCACAATTTCAGATCGGGTCTGCATTATCGGCATACAGGCAGAAATGGCCTTTGTGTCAAGTAAATGTGATAAATATAAAGGGTCAGAATGAGATTTTTATTGATCATAATGAGATCCTTATTGATCATAATGAGATCCTTATCAATGCAGTTTCCACAAAATACCAGTAGATTGTAAAAATAATGTCTGTATGTGGAAATTACAGGAAGACCTTGTATCTGCACTGTACTGGGATTATAAACAAGTAACCCCCCTGAATCGTATCCCGGTACAGCAGTGATTGACCCCAGAGTCCTCCCTCTTATTCTGTCCTCTCCCAGGCTGTTGTAATAGAGCAGTAAAGTCTGTTGATAATTCTGTTACTGTGAGGATGGGGCTGCTACTTGGCTCCTTGCCGAATCTTTGTAGTAACACAGGATGACAGGTGTGACATCTCACTGGGAATTTAGCTGCTCTCCAGGGAGCACTCTAATCTTGCATTATATATATCTAGGTCTTCGCAATAAAATTTGTTAGGCCATATGTAATTGTAATAGAGCTGACGTTTCAGCTCGTCCTGAGCCTTTATCAAGATGATAAAGGCTTAGGACGAGCCGAAACGTTGGGCCGTATGTAATTAAATAGAGCTAACAAACGTTGTTTTATTGCAGACCTAGAGTGCGTCTCCTATGACATAACTATATTTAATTTAAAATGACATTTGCACTGGGCGCATCATTTAGGTAAAGAGTGCGGGAACTAGAGCAAGAATATACTGTATATATTTTTCCCTGGGGGTAAACCGTCAAACTGCAACTGGTCATGGTCTATCTCGTGCTGATGAGGGTACAATAAGCCCAACACAGCTGTACAGGAGTGGCTGTGATCTGTTGTATATATCATATTTTTGCTAAAAAAAAAAAAAATACAAAATATGTAGTGGCGTTGATTAGAGGCTTCTTTGTTAAAACAGACTCAGGATGCAAAAAATTAGAAATTACAAATGTCATTTGAATGTCTTAGGCTGGCGTCAGACGAGCGTATTTGAAGAGCGGAAGGAACGTCCGTGAGAGTGGACGTTCCTTCCACTCGACGCCCGTCTGGCCACCTCGCTTAGTGCACTTAGTGTGTTCAGCACTGCAGTGCTCTATCCGCCGATGGAGAATCACGCTTAGCAGCTCTGTCAACGTGCGTCCTAGCGCTTTGACGGAGAGAGCTGCTGCACGGACACAGCACGGCTGCTGCTGCGCGCGCAATTTGTGCGCACGCAACAGCGTGTGGCTAGCCCCGTCACAGCGTCTCAATGCTGCGACGGACGCCAGAAGGCACGTCAGTACGGGCACACATAGTGCGCTCGTCTGACGCCAATCTTACCCAGAGTTCCTTGCTGCATATGGGGAATGTAGCACATGAGCTCTATGAAGCAGTTCTCTGAATTGCTGAGTTGTGTAAATGACTTCTGCAATAAAAAAACTAATATATATATTTTAGTAATACGATTCAAAATTGAGTTTACGCATTTGTGATAGTGAAAGAGTTAGGCTGGGGTCAGACCAGCGCACTTTTAACGTGCGTTCTGGTGCACATAATTACGGCCGCACTAGCAGCAGATGACGGGCAATGACGGCCAATATACGATGTACGGCCGCACAAAAGTCCGGCCGTGCAACGCAAGTGGAATTTGAACGCATTTTTCTGAGAACGCAGAACCGCTAGTACTGACGTACTGAGTGCGCAGCTGCGGCATAGCGGCGTGTTTGCGTGATTAGGAGATGTCAGACACTGCTAATGTCCAGCCTACATAACGTCCAGACGCAAAAAGAGTTTTATTGACCATCCGTACAAAATCACGCCCGAAAATGCGCGTCGTCTGATCGTTTTTGTGCATTCCGTGAAAAAATACGTCAATGCGTTCGGACGCACTTTTTCACGTTCGCGGGGAAAAATGCTTTCGTCTGACCCTAGCCTTAATGGAAGATGCAGATTGCAAGCCATCGAAGTCTATATGGCAACAAATTCTATAATACTTTTTCAGTGGTTTTATATTTCTGGGCTGCGACTGTTTCGTTCGGCATACACTTGTTGGGAGCTATTTGGGAAACCACAGCTTAATGTACAGTTACATTTGTTGCAGTTTTGTGTGGATATTATTTATGAAATAGGTCTCCAATATTGTATTGAAACCCACAAACTCAAATTCTTTCTAAGTTACATGGTTATTACTTTACCTGCTTTTGCAAAGCTATCAGTTCTATACCATATAGGGTTTTTAGTAAATAAGCCATTTAATAGTTTTCTGGAATTGCAAGGATGATTCATTTGCTTATGCATATTTAAAGGTATTAGGAGACGTGATTGCGGGCCTTATAAAGTAAACTATGGGTTCTATGGACGGAGTCTCTGCACACTGGCTCTCCAGCTGATGTAAAGCAGAGTTTGGAATGTTATGTAACTCTCCTAGTTTCCTGGTAGCTGTAATCTAAGAACGAATTGATGGTCAATCTATACAGCACCCTCCCTTTAAAAAGGAATGATTTTGTTTATATTTATGTATGCCGTTCATCCATTATCCAATATAACAATAATAATAGAGGTAGTGTATGTATATTAACATACCTATTAATATACCTCGATACAGAATGCACCTGTAAACATGTAACATAATGACTATATTAATTACTACATATTTATTTTCTGTGTTAATCTATATATTTGTGTTTTTGATATCTTGCATTTTATTACTTTGAATTGTTACAGTAGGTACAGAAATAGTGTTCTTGAACCCAGGACATACTTGTAAACGAGAGAAATCTCAATGTATCCTTCCTGGTAAAAAACTTTATTTATAAATAAATACAGGAATACCTCGCTAAAACAGCCAGTTAGGGACTGCCGCTGTGCTGCAAAAACTGCCTTAAAGCAGAGTATGGCGGTTTTCGCTTTCTTTTCATTTGCCTGTGCGCTAAACATGAAGACAGGTCTGAATTTATATAATAGATGTGCAATAAAGTTTAATGTTAGCACAATATACATTTATGCAGGTACAATACCAACAGACAGGGATCGTATATGGGTACAGTGCGCCGTAGAAGTGCATTGATGGGGAATTTCAGCAAAGCCAGGTATTCCTGTACAAAACCAGAATAGCTGCAGTCAACCTGAACATATATTTTTCATACGCATGCTTGGTAGCATTTAAAACAACAAACCAGATTCAGTGCACTCCAATAGATAGTATTAAAGAATTTAAAGACACCTGACTTGATAATAAAAAAAACAAACAGTGGGAGTTTAGATATACAATGTAGGACCATATTTTCTAAGAAAAACACACTTAAAGATAAGGCGCAAATTATGTTTGTGGTTAGAATATCCCAATAAGCACGATCGCCTATTCACCCACATGAGTCGTCTCCAACTGCGACACTAAAAATATACAATAGTAAAGAGAAAGGGGTGTGGCGCTTCCCAGTGCAAAGAAAAGTTGTGAAGTATCGATCGGCTAATACTTAGCTTCAATCGGCTGTGCACTTTAACATGAGTAGATTACCTCAAGTAAAGGAGAAAATACAAGAACGTGGCATAATATCATTTTGACATAGTATTTTAGTATAAGTGGTAAATGGCCTACTCGCACTCTACAGAGCCTAGCCTGGCTCTGGCATGTTTGCTCGGGGGCGGATTTCATATAGGCTCCCCCACTAGTCCCTCAATACTGAAGAAGGCTAGTGGGGGAGCTAATATGAAATCCGCCCATGAGCAAACATTGCAGAGCCAGGCTAGGCTCCGTAGAGTGTGAGTAGGCCATTTACCACTTATACTAAAATACTATGTCAAAATGTTATTATGCCGTGTTCTTGTATTTTCTCTTTTACTTGAGGTAATCTACTCAGCTTCAATCGGCTGTGCACTTTAACATAAGTTGTGAAGTATCGATCGGCTAATACTTTTCTTTGCACTGGGAAGCACCACACCTCTTTCTCTTTACTATGGTCATACATTGCATTAACTTGTTACATCATCGATGTACCTCCTCTCTAGGGAGCTGTAATAAAGTGGAGTGCTCTGACCTCATATAATATGTGGGTCTCGATAAAAGCTCCGCTGACCTTAAATATTGATATATAGATGTACTGAATTATTTGGAAATAAAAGATAAAATGATGTAAATCTGGTATAAATATCTAAACCAAAAAATATATAAATTTTTATCTTGCATTCTTCGAGCATCCTGTCTGTGACCGTAGATGTGGGAGAGGTGGGGCCGCTGGGGGAATTGGACCTGCATGTCCTCCAGTCACTTTTTGGATATCCTTTATCTGAACCTTGATAAAGAGTTTGAACAGTGGACTGTATGTGATTTAGTCTGTAAGTAATAAATGTTCTTCGTGGGCACACCCTGATGATATGAGCCGCCTACGCCTATATCATGATCATATAACCTGTCCAATATATCAGAGAAGCATACGCAATGCAAATCATGCACATGCCTTGTTGTACCAACGGGGCATAGTTTAAGCCAAATAACAAATTGATCCATGAGCTGTACCTCAATGCGACTGTTTGACTAAGAAGATACAGATAAAGGTATAAGGTATGAGAGATCTGGTAATGCATGTTTAATTTGCCTACATATACACCTGTATACGAGTCCCCTGTTTGTGTTGCATTGTCAAAAGTATGCTTGCAATACAGTTATATAGTATTACATTTTTCTTTACCATCAAAGCAAAGGTCAAATGTTGCAGGAGCACATGGGAACATTGTTCTCCCACTAATTTAGCAGCAGGATCTTAATAGGTTATTCACTTTTCTCTGAATTTTCCACCGATCGGTGCATTTCTCCGTTTGGGGCAATTCGTCTATTCGAGTGGTTACCAAACCCCGGGTCCTCAAGTACCCCCAACAGGTCAGGTTTGCCAGATAGCTGAAGCACAGCACAGGTGATATGATTCGCTGCTCAGTGATTGCAGGATTCAGTCTGCATTTCCCCAAGGTGATCCTCAAAACCTGGCCTGTTAGAGGGACTTAAGGACCACTTTGGGAACCACTGCTCTATTCAGTAAGCTGACAGTTCACTAAATACTGGCGAAATGACCGCAAACTACTGTGCAGTTTGCCTCAATTTGGCGGCACTGAAGTTCCATAGAAGGCTATGTTGTCTTCTATTCGCAGAATGCCGAACTGCATCGAAATTCCAGTGAAAGGCTCCAATTTTCATTGTTCGTCAGGTTTAAACAGGCGAATCCCATAGGATTCATTGTAAAAATGTTATATTTTTCTAAAATATTTAGGAGACTGTTTATTCTTTTCATTTTCAGCAAAAAAAACCCTTTCTATTTTCTAGACAAAATTTTTGTTTCCTAATATTTAAAAAGTCAGGTTTTTTATTCTATAACAGACCTTTTTTTAAAAAAAATTTAAAGGACCTTTTTTATTTCGTCTCATTTTAATAAATTTTTATTGGTTTTAAACACCTATTAAAAGAATAGGAGAGTTAGTTTTTTTGTTTCTGCAGTTCGGTGAAATTCAATGTTTTTTGCCAAAGTCTATCTGCTCCGGCGACTCTAATTTTGTCAAAATACAGTGACCATTCGCTAAATAGTGAAATTCAACATATTTTCGGCGAAATGGAATTGCTGAAGTACGGCGAAAATAAAGCACTTGCAATTTCAGTGCTTTGTGAATAGACCCTTTGGTTTCCGCTTGGTTGATTTCATGGAAGCCTGAAATACTTTTCTATTCAGACACAATTTTACAAAAATGTCTGTACTTGAGGGTGTTTTTTTCCCAATGCTTAAGTATGGAAATGCCAATTTCTCATCACCATGGTGAGTTCCCATGTTTTTGGACTTGTCTCGAGGTAGTTGTGCAATTGGTAGTGGGGGTCAAGTCATGTTCCGCTATAGCAGTGTTTCCCAAGCCTGTCCTCAGGACCCTCTGCCTCACCAGGTTTTCCAGATATGTGAAGCACAGCACAGGTGATATGATTTGCTGCTCAGTGATTGCAGGATTCAATCTGCATTTTCCCAAGGTGATCCTTGAGGCTGTCAGACGTGCGCATTTTGTACAGACTGTGCGTTCGTGCAGTATGGACGTACTTTCAGACTGACAGCAAGGTAGTGGCCACACAGTGCGTTTTTGTGACTGACGTTATTTTTGACGGATGTAGGAGGGAAAATAAATTAAAATGCAAAACCATTTTGTCTGTCAAAAATGCTGGATGTAAAAATGCAGTCCGTCTGACCACGTTCCATCACTCACACACAAAGCTATGCGGACGTGGCGCACTCCAAGTCCGTTCTAGCAGTATTACGTTATTGCCTAAGGCTGGGGTCAGACCAGCGCACTTTTAACGTGTGTTTAGGTGCACTTAATCACAGCCGCACTAGCAGCAAATGACGGGCAATGACGGCCAATATACGAAGTACAGTCGCACGAAAGTCCGGCTGCGCAACGCAAGTGGAATTTGAACGCATTTTATCGAACGCAGAACCGCTAGTACTGACGTACAGAGTGCGCTGCGTCCGCTAGCGGTGTGTGTGTGTGTGATTTGGAGTCGTCAGACCCTGCTCGTGTCCGGCCAACATAACGTTCAGACACCCAAAGTTTCCTGGTTTGGATCCGTAAAAAATCACGCACAAAAATGCCCATCGTATGACCGTTTTTGCGTATTCCGTGAAAAAATACGTCAATGCGTTCGGACGCACTTTTTTACATTCGCGTGTAAAAATGCTTTCGTTTGACCCTAGCCTAACCTGCATCCGTTTGCCACATGCGTCCACACTTCTGTGCGGACGTACTTCGTGTGTGGGGCTCCATTTAACACAATTGTATGCTATCACAGACGTACTTATGTGCGGTAACACAGATGTGGACTGTCAGGTAACCTACCCTGGCGGGGGCCCCTTCCGCGGCCCGATCGCGCGGACCACAATGAGACTCGGCCGCCTTTGGTCACGGAGGGGGGTCCCTGCAGGCAGTCGGGGAACCGCTGCATTAGCCGCCCGCGACGGCTCCCACGCCCCCAGCAGCTTCCTGTATCCCACAGATGCGTCTGGCGTCCCACGTGGGATCCAAGATGGCACCCGGCCAAACCAACCACCCTACAGCCAATCGGAACACACTATAATGTCAAAGCCAACCTGATTGCCATAACTACTCAGCAGCATCCTCTCCTGATTGGTGGACTTCTTTCAGGCGGCCTATTTAAATCTTAAGTCACCCCTCATTCATTGCTGAGTTTTCCCTGTGCCAACTCCTACCCCTCCTGTACTCTTGTTTTCCCCTATCATCTTGCCTTCCTCCTGATAACGACCCCTTGCCTGGATTTATCGACTACTCTTGCCTGCCTCCTGATAACGACCTTCCTGCCTGAAATCACTGGTCGTCCTTCTCCAACGTACTCGCAGTAGTAAGGTACTGAACTTTCCCCTATGTAATTTATACTATATGCCTACTCCTTTTACGCTTTTTGCCATACTGCTCTTGTGTAAAAGTGTCTCCCACTGGTCTCCTCTGCATATTGACCTCCAGTGACGAACCCATAACATGAACATTGCGCTCGTCTGACACGAGCCTTAAATCTGGCTTGGTTGAGGGTCCTGAGGACAGGTTTGGGAAACACTGCGCTATAGCATAATGTCACCAAACACACTGCAACTCACACAACCAACACCCTGGATCAAGGATCTCAAACTCTGCCCCTCGAGAGTTTTCTGAACTACACCTCCCTTGATTCTCTGGCCATCTATTGCATTCAAAGAATTCTGGGAATTGTAGGCAATGAATAACTGGGCTGGAGTTTCAATCCCTGGACTCTTATGCATAGGAAATATGCAGAAACCTTGTAAAGCCAGATCGCCAGAGAGGTGCACTAGTTTCTTTGATGCTCACCTTATGTATTATACACAGCGCACTGGCAAAACACAGCGCCGTCGCAATGTTCTCTACGAGGTTTTGAATTGTTTCAATGCAAAACGCTTCCATGCTTTACCTTCATTTGAATCTACCTAAAACAATTCATCGTATTCAAACAAGCAATTTCCTACTTTCCATCCATTATTTATTCCCTTTCCCTGTGAAGCTTCTGCTGCTGTGGTTTGGAATTGAATTTCATGAAACGCCAGCTTTTTATCACCAGTGCAACACCGGCAGGATATTGAATAACCTACTAACCCATTGGCACACAAGTTTCCTCTTTAACCTCCCTGGGTGTCTATTTATTGTGAAAATACTTGTCTGAAAATGGTCAATTGTTTTGTCGTCGTCCCCCAGCGGCATCTCGAGTGTGGCTCTGGGTTATATTCCTATGTTGGAAGCGATAACCGCGAGCAACACTCGGGATGCCGCTGGATACATTACCTCTCCCTGCGCTCCGTCGATGTCCCCGCAGCCTCCTCCGGCGACTGCGACCTCATTACTTCCTGAGGCCTGTTCAATACCTCAGCCGCTGCAAGTGCTAAGTTAGCAACTTGCATTGAACGCCGTTCAACCGCTCAGCGCTCAGCAGTGCTAACCTAGCACTTGCAGCGACCCGAGGAGATACTGAGTGTGACGTTTTAAAGATGGCCGCCGCATGAAGCAAGTAACAATGCCCTACAGCAAGATGGCCGCCGCCTCGAAGCCAGTAATAATTCTGTACAGCAATGTTAATTTTGAGGTTTTTGTTCACCAAAGCACAAAATATTTATTTATTATTTCCCCCTGCACATAGACATATATTACAGTTCAATTTATATATTTTTTCAGAAGTAAACATAACATTTATTCATTAAAAACTATCATTTGTGGTGTGTGCAAACAAAACGGAATTGTGCTGACTGCTTCTCTTTATTATTTTTTGTCCGAGTGATCCGAAAAACAATCTGAATTTTTCATTAAGAAATCGTCGGCCATTTTGGATTCAAAATTCGCATCCAAAGGGTTCAACGACACTGCTGCAGCAAACTGAATTGCTGCGCTGCAGCAATTCAGCAGCTGCTGAGGTATTGAACAGGCCTCTGGTTTCCTCCTCACGAGAAGGAATCCAGGAAGTAAAATGCTGCGATCGCCGGAGGAGACTGCAGAGATCAGAGAGGGAGAGGTAATGTATACAGCCTGAGTGTGCCTCGGGGTTACCGCTCTCAGTGGTGAAATTTAACCCAGAGACACACTCTGGATCACCGCCAGGGAGGTTAATGATAAACCAAAACATTCTCAAAAAACAAACCCAGCAGTCGTGTGTATTTACATTGTGGTTCACTATCTTCTGTGTATGTAAAACATACGTATGGGGACAGGACCTGCCCCCGCTCAGGTTTACAATATATACTTTACCATTGCAACAGGTTTTCCAGGGTTGCAATTAAAACCAGGGATGAATGAAAGATGTACAGATAAGACTCCCAAAAGATAACAGAATTGTTCTAATCTAAAAGCAATTACCTGCCAGTGGATTCAGACCTGTGCTATTACATGCTTTGCATAAACCTACAAAATGCCACAAGGCACAATTTCCCAGACCTTTTTTCCCATGGATTAAGGGAGCGTAGTGCTGGGTGCATTGGCAAACTATACTGACAATTGGAATGGTCTGCTGTACTAGAAATCAAAACGCTCAACTTAATGATCAAATCGTTCATGCCTTGGCTCCCAGATTGTCAGGTCATTTGGGACGCAGCAAAATCTGTCCTGCAGGGGGCGCATCGGTTAACATTCCTTCAGCAGATATTAGGTTTTATGTAAAGAAAGAGTAATAAAATATGATTTTGGATTTCTGCTCATCAATGCTGGCAAGAAAAAAAAATAGAACTCTATCATTTCCTTCATACTTCCATCCACTGGGAGGCTGTTTGTGAAGGGGAAGGTGGGGGGCACAGATTCCTAACGTCGCACAACATATGTGTTGAGTTAATACATACTAAAAAAAGTCACCTGTTCTACATTTCGGATCCTAAATAATTTTGTGTTCTTTATTTTTTTTGTACCACATAGGTGTTATTAAATACTTCAGGATATGCAAGATAAAAAAGAAAGTATTATAACCATGCATAGAACATGACTATATATTATATTCCAACAAAAAAACAACATCTTTTTAATGCAGAAACTGCTGATAATTTGGAAATCAAATTACTAATTTTGGGCCAAAAATACTTAAAGGGCCTCTACCACCAAAATGTTTTTATTTTGTTTATTTTATGTTGCTCAAATCTTACATTTACTTTGTTTTTTCTCGTTTGTTTAGTTAAGAAAATAGTTCACTCTGTGTGTCACTGGTTGCATCCGTTGTGTAATCTTGTGTGTTGTAAACTCCCCCCCCCCCAGTATATTTATATTAATTGCTTCTCACTGTGTGGCAATGGCAAGAATGGAGTGAACAGGTCAGTTATCTACTCACAGCATTGTATTGTGTGGTATGTATTCCAAGGATATCACCGGGGATAGATTAGAAGTATTTTAAACTCTGTTTTATCTCATTCAGCTGCCATCTCTTATCTTGGTAGCCTGGAGCACAATACACCCCCTGCAGCCTTATCTTAACATTCACTCTTCAACTCCATTGACTGTTGAATACTGTAGAAGCAATGCAACATCTGTAAAGTAAATCTGTTGCACAGATTTTTCTAAATGTTGCACCATGGGAAAAATCCACAAAATGGAAACGAGATTAAAAAAACTCTTTATTTTTTGCTTTTTACATGCAATCACTTCAAAGAAAAAACCGCATCTGTTTTATAATGTGTTTTTGTTTGTAATGCACAAGTAATCCAATTACAGTTTATGTAAGCAGTGGTCCTCAACCCTGGATCTCAGGGCTTACTAACAGGTCAGGTTTTAAGGATTACCTTGGGGAAATGCTGACTGAATCCTGCAATCGCTGAGCAGCAAATCATATCATCTGTGCTGTGCTTCAGCTATCTGGCAAACCTGACCTGTTAGGGGGACCTGAGGACCATTTATTTATTTATTTATTTATTTATTAAGGATTTTACCAGGAAGGATACATTGAGATTTCTCTCGTTTTCAAGCATGTCCTAGGTTCAAGAACATTGAAGTGTTACAGTTACAGAAATACAAAGTAATACAATGCAAGATATTAAAAAACAAACAAAAAAAAAAAAAAACAACACAAATATACAGATTAACAGAAAAAATGTGTAGGAAATATAGTCACTGTGTTACATGTTTACAGGTGCATTCTGTATTGAGGTATGTTAGTAAGGAGCTTTTGAGTGACTTAAGACTGGGGGAAGATTTGATGATGTCTGGGAGGTTATTCCATAATTGTGGTGCTCTGTAGGAAAATGAGGACCGAGCCACTGTCTTTTTGTATTGTGGTATAGCAAGTAAGGTGCTGGTCCTGGATCGGAGGTTATAGGATGAGGGAGCTGCTGGGGGAAGCAGTCTATTCAGGTAGGGTGGCAGCTTCCCAGAGATGCTCTTAAACACCAGGCTGGAAAGGTGAAGGGTGCGTCTGGATTCCAGCGACGGCCAGTTTAGCTCTTTTAACATGTCACAATGGTGGGTCATGTAGTTACATTGTAGCGCAAAGCGGCAGAATGAGTTATACAATGTAGTAAGTTTATGAAGGTGTGTTTGCGGGGCGGCTGCATACACTACATCTCCGTAATCAATAGCCGGCATAAGCATTTGCTGTACAATCTGCTTTCTTACCGCGGGACTCAGGCAGGATTTGTTTCTGTACAGGGCACCTAGTTTGGGGTAAAGTTTAGTTGAGAGTTTTTCGATGTGGGGGCCAAAGGATAGATTAGGGTCCAACCACATACCTAGATATTTGAGAGATGTGACTGTGGTCAGCGTGCCATTTGATTTTGTCCCCACACATAGATGGGGATTTTGCAATTTGTGTAGTTTAGGTGCTGTTCCAAAGAGCATCGTTACAGTTTTGTCAGTATTTAAAAAAATGGTTGGGAAACACTGCTTTAAACTGATAACTTTATTACCAATTCTAATCGTAGGTTTTATTACCTCAGCTTTATTTAGCAAATCTGGATTTCCTAAGGTAAGGGCTAGTAACCTTGGCCCTACAGATGTTTTGTACTAGGAGTTTCTACCGACCTAAGCATCACGAGGAGGTCAAGGATGGATGCTGACCCCTTGCCCTTAGAGAACATCAGTGACCGAGAAGGAGGGAAGAATAGTTACATACCGAGAACCACAGGCAGATACATTGTTGCAAGGGTTAAACCAAACAAGAAATCTACAGAGCAGACCTTCTTTCCTGCTTAAGTAGGTCATATGCATTTCAATGACCTAGTAGCTACTTGTATATAAACAACACATGTATTTGCAATAGAAATGCATCAAACAGGAAACCTTCCCTATAATGTAGCTTGATTTTCAGGTTAAGGAAGGATTTTTTTTTAACATTCCACTTGCCAAAAGTACAGAGATCCATCCAGTACAGCATGGTGCGTATATAACCCTGATATACTGATGTGTTTTATGTTCTGAAAATGAAGAATTCCTCATGCAATTTATTTATTTATAAAGGATGCAATTTACCATAGCCGCACCTTTTAGGAGGAAGTGCGGAGGTGCTTGGCTGGAAACACACATTTCCCTGTGACCCCTGCACAGTGTTTTCTCATTGTAGGAAATTAAACCTGCACATGGTATGTCATTCAGTTGATGCCAGATCTCGCTGCAGATTACATTCCTTCCATAAGCATGTTTTTATTTGAACTAATGATCAGGCTTCCATACACATTTCCATTAACTGGTTTATTCACATTAGTTGCACTTTAATAAATCATGGTGGTCACACCTAATTGTAGCGTGTTTCATGTCCTATGCGCATGCGCCCCGTTGGGTTAGCGCATGCGCTGGGGTCCACTATGACGGGGAGAGTTCTGATGCCTTGTCTGGCGCAGATCTCTCAACGTCATCAACAGCGGCCACTGGCTTTAACGCTTCACATCTGCAGCATATCCGGAGGAGTGGGTGATACATTTGTGGGTAATTTGCTTAATATATTTTTTTCTATATAAGTTTCTTTCCCTTTAATGCACCCTTGATAAAGGCTTCATGGCCGAAACGTTGGGGCATGAGGTTCTGCCTGCTTTAGCACTGAAGAGGCTCCCTGGTATTTAGGTATTTTTACATTTGTCGTTCCTCCTTGATTTTTTTTTCCTTGATTATGCTGTGTTGTTGATCCAAACTTTTGGTAATGTTTCTTCTTACTGTCACCCAGGCTGCAGCTGCATATTCATTATGCTTGCAATATATTATTTGAGATGTTTTTTTTTCCTTTTTTTTAGGGATTGTGATATACTGGCTAGTTTCTGTACTTTTTCCAACCTGGGATATATTTAATATGATAATTGCTTGATTTACATTATTGGATTCATCACACTATTTTTTTTATGTATATTGTTTGTTTGACATTAATAAACTTGGATTCTTTTACTTGGTGTGCTTCCTAGTTCTATATATACCGTACTTCATATTTGGGACCTTTGGGGAATGGTCCACTAATTGGTTACGCACCCGTGTCTTGCATTCATATAATTTTGGTGTGCATTATAACCTCTTTTTTTGCTTTTGTATGGGTCACACCTAATGTAAAATGTACATTAGAAAGTTATCACTTGTAATCAAATCCCTGTTCATCCCACAAGCAAGAGCTACACTTTGGGCTCTATCACCTCCTTCAAGCTAACCCTAGCGTCAGCGCTAGCTTAAAGGAGGTCATAGCGCTGTGGCCAGATCGCCTTAGAATCGCTAAGGGTTAAAAACCCATTGGCGCTCGTTAATTAGCGATTTTTGTAGCGCGAGTTTACTGTACTTTGCGCTCCCCATGTTAGGTATAGGGAGCGCAAAGTGAAAGCACAAAGTAACGAGCGTTAGGATCACTTGGTCCTAGAAGCTGGCGCTAACGAAAAAAGTTACCACCAGCTCAGAAGTGTAGCTGACGGATTGCGCTGCCACAGAATGCATAACCTGCAGCTCAAAAAATCACATACTCACCTCTCATCCCACGGCAAGAACGGCAGACCGATCCGCTGCTCCTGGCCACTGGGTGCATTGGGAAACTGGTAGAAGAAAGTCCCGTGTCTCCCTCTGTGATCATTACGACGATCAGCAAAATCCTGTGAGAGACGAGATCCTGACGGTCATTTGACTTGGCAGCACGATCCCCCATGGAGTCCTATGGACGCCATGGAGGGGGGGGATGCTGGGGACGGTGCTGTAGCGCTGTCCCAGCATCCACGAGCCTAGTGACTGCCGGACTCGGCACCTGCCCCGTGATCTAGTGGGGAAACCGGGACACTAAGGGGAAATTAGCGGATGCTAATTTTTCCCCTTAGTGTACCGGTTTTAGCAAGGGCAAGGTGATAGTGCGCTCCATGTGTTGTAAAGTCACAGGGTTAAATATCTATAACTAGCCATAAATTACAGGTTTCAAAGGCAATGTCCTGGCCCAAATGGCCAACCTGTTCAAATTAAGAAGGGGGCCCATCCAGTGATTCAGTAAGGGGCCCCAAGATTTCTGATGGCAGCTTTGGGAAGAATGTCTGTATCTTGTCATAGTACAGGGATTGACAAACCCAGGGGCCATATGCTCCTAAAGTTTAACTTTCTCTCTTTGGACTATGTTACATAAATCCGTGTACAACAATAAACGTTTCCTGGCATGTAAGGCTCGGGTCAGACAAACGCAGTGTTCACATCCGTGTCGCCGCACATTTTAACGTCCGTAGTAGCATACAATTATGATCAATAGAGACCCACACACGAAGTTCTGTGCGGACGCGGCAAACGAACGCAAGTAAATCCGCTAGAAAAGACGCACAGAGTGTGCTGCGCCCGCAATGTCCACATAGCTTTGTGTGCGAGTGATGGAGCGTAGTCAGACTGACTGCATTTTTGACGTCCAGCATTTTTTTTTTTTTTATTAGATTTTTTTATTGTAGAAAAAGATAAGTTTACAAACCATCCAAGAAACGTGGCCGCACAGGGCCAAACAGCACAGTCGTATATAGACCATAGAATAAAAGGGAGAGGGAATGGACGACATAAAGGGGGTGATAAGATATTAAAAGTGGTACCAATAAAGGCAAAATTAAAATAAAGATAAGCGACCACGCAAGGCCACAACCTGTCAGCCGTCAGTTCGCTTAGTGAAGCAAAGAGCGTAGATATTCTCTGCTAAAAAGACCCCATGTGGAGCAGTCCTGCCTCATGGAAAACAAAAAATACCAAGGTGGGCAGTCTCAAAAAAAATAAATAAAAAAGGTGGGGAAATTCACATAAACAGTACATATTCAAGAACTATCACAGGAACAGATATCGCAAAAATTCTGAAAGCATAAATTCAAAAAAGAAGGGGGGGACCCAAAAATGTGGTGACAGTACCAAAAATCACAGAAAGAAGGAACTGAGAGTGGGGGGGGGTATATTAATAACATATAATCAAACATTTCAAAGGGAGAAATAAGAGCACGTCTCCAGATTCTAGCCTGGGTCCATCGAGACAGTAAATGTCCCACGGGAGTCAAGGCCAGAGGGTTTCGGAGCAGAAGAAAGACCCAAGGAGCTCAACAGGCGCCAGGCTTCGTCAGGGGAGGACACTACGTGTGACAGGTTATCTTGGCTGACATACAAGGTACCCGCCACTCCCCAGCGATAACGCACCCCAGTGCGTCTCAAAAAAGCTGTTATTTCACGATACTGCCGCCGGGCCAGTAGCGTCATGAAGGGCAGGTCATTGAATAGCCTCAAAGAAAGGCCCTCAAAAGGTATTGAAGCCCAGGCAGCCGGGGACGACATTAGGCAACGTTTATCTGCTTCTTCGGAGGCTACGGCGAGCACATCACGTGGTGAGTCCACAGGGGCCGTCGCCGCTTTCCTCAGACGGACGGCATGTCGGAAAATAAGAGTTCCGGTCGGTGATCCCAGAACATGTAACGCAATGTTATTGACAAATGGCAGCAGGGCGTCAGCGGCGACCGCCTCCGGGATCCCCCGAATCCGCACATTTTTCCTGCGGTGGCGGCTCTCCGCTGACTCCACCGCTCCAGTAAGCAGGGATACCTGGGCTTTAAGAGATTCCAGTTGTGGTTCCAGGTGTGCTTGCGATGCTTCGGCTTCTACCACTCGCTTTTCCACCGCTGTCAGCCGCCCTTTAATAGCCACCATTTTCCGGTGACAGAGATGCAAAGTCTGCTTGCCAAATCGTCCGCATCTCTTCCAGCGTCTCTCCCAACAGGCGTCAGATGGCACCTTCCGTGAGTGGCAAAAGGCTAGCGCCTTCCGGTATTCTGTGTGCAACCGGAGGCCCCGTCGTCGCGTCACCGGAGGGTCCGGGTGCCACCTTATGCTTGCGTGCCGTCGTCAGCCTTGGAGCACTGGGGGTATCTGCCGGCCGTTTCTCCATCTCCACTTTCCGGGGTGTCCACCTTGCAGCCACAGAAGCCTCTGACCAATAAGGGTCCTCCACATCTGAAGAGCACGTCGTTGGAGACAGGTACGTCTGCGGGGAATCCTGTCTCTTCCGTCGGGGGCCTCCCAAAGATTCCCGGATGTCTTGCTGCTGGGGGCCATCTGGGGATTGAGGTTTTTTGTCAGGTTTTCTACCCATGGGTATGGGGGATTCTGAAAACGCTGTCGACTGGGACGTAGCGTGGCACTGGGGAAGCGCTTCAAATATGGCCACCAGGTATAGGCTGTGAAAACAGGCCGCAGCTCCCAAAACCTCTCAGATGTCATTAAGAGGCCGCAAACTTCAGTCCGGGAAAGGGGTAAGGTCGGCAAGTGTCCCTGCGCCCGGGAAGTAAGTTACCCATGGGTCAGTCGCAGAGAAAAACAATCTAGAAAGATACAGTCTTTCTGCAAAATGCGACTGCACCTGCTGGAAGTCAGCTCCGCCCCCCCCCCCGACATCCAGCATTTTTGACGGACAAAATGTTTTTTCATATAAATTTTATTTCCCATCTACATCAGTCAAAAAAAACCGTCAGTCACAAAAACAAAAACGTACCGTGTGGCCACTACCTTGTCGTCAGTCAGAAAGTACGTCCGTTGTGCACGGACGCACAGTCCGCACAGAATACGTTCGTCTGACAGTAGCCTAAAAGTTGTGTAGCCGTCTCCTAGATTTACTTACTGGCTCCTACATTTGATATCGTTTTTGACACGCTTTGACACACTGTGCAGGGTATTTTGAATGTGTTTTTTTTTATTATTGTATGATTTAAATGGTGTTTGCATTATCTTAAGTTTTCCCGTGTACCCTGGGCCTTTAGATGCATGGCAGTTTTTATAATATTATTTTCGGTCACGTATCCCGCTTATGTTTCAATCTACACTATTAAAAGGCATCTAAACATACATACAGGGTTATTCAGAGAGCGGTGAAAAGTAGGAGAATGGCTGGAGAATGGAAAATTCTAGGTCAAAATAGCCAAACCAGAATTTGTTTCCCATTTATCTCACTTTCCAAATCGGCTATTTTGACCTAGAATTTTCACTTCTCCATCCATTCTCCTGCTTTTCACCTCTCTCTGAATAACCCTGATAGTATTTCCTGAAAAAATACAATTTCCTTGTTTGTTTGAGCTCTGCCAAAGCTCCTTCAGAAGCACCCTGGGCTGTGTGCTGAGGATCCGATTCTGGAAAAAATATATCTTTAGCGCTTCTTCAATTTTGTGATTTGTTTCACGTATTGTAACTAATGTATAAAGTCACACTGTCTCTGCTGCTTTAAAAATAACAGAATGGAGAAAATGCAGTTAACAAACTACTTGCAATGTGCTGGTACTTAGAAACATGACTTTGTTTGCTCAAGGACACATGCACATCTCCAGCTGGATTCTGGATTGAGAATAGTTCTGTCAGCACTTCATTTGCAACTGGGAATACAGAGACCCCTCACAACTGTGCCAGAACGTTGAGAGCTGCCCCTTGCTGTCCATGTCATTCAATGCGTAAGGATTGAGGACCAGTGATTGGGTTGTTAGAGGAGAGACTGAATAGCACTTCACTTGTCTTCATTAGTAAATGGTTTTCGCTTTCCTTTTATTCGCTTTTTTTTAGCTATGTAACATGTATCGGCTATTTCATATCTTTCTAGTGTGTGTATATGTTAAACTATTGTGGTGGAGAGCAAAAAAAATGTGATTAAAAGTCTCCATACAGCAAATAATAAAGTTTATAGCTGCAGAAAACATTCACACATCCCAGAAATTCAGAGAACCGCTTACAGAGCTCATGTGCTACATTCCCCATATGCAGCAAAGAACTCTGGGTAGAACATGCAAATGAAGTCCCCATCTTCTCACTTTTTTCACATAGAAACATAGAAAAATGTCAGCAGATAAGAACCTTTTCGGCCCATCTAGTCTGCCCAATTACATGGATACTTTACCTGGATTTATCTTTTGTTTAGGATAGCCTTATGGCTATCCCATGCCTGCTTAAATTCAATTACTGTTTTGGCCTCTACCACTTCTACTGGAAGACTGTTCCATGTATCCACCACCCTCTCAGTAAAATAATGCTTCCTGATGTTACTTTTAAACCTTTGCCCCTCTAATCTAAGACTATGTCCTCTTGTTTTGCTACTTTGTTTCCTTTTAAATATACTCCCTTCCTCTACCTTGGATTCCCTTTACGTATTTAAATGTTTCTATCATATCTCCTCTGTCTCGTCTTTTTTCCAAGCTGTACATGTTAAGATCATTAAGCCTTTCCTGGTAACTTTTCTCCTTCAAGCCGTACACCATTTTAGTAGCCCTTCTCTGAACTCTCTCTAAGATGTCTATATCCTTCTGGAGATACGGTCTCCAGTACTGCACACAGTACTCCAAGTGAGGTCTCACCAGTGCTCTGTACAGTGGCATGAGCACTTCCTTTTTCCTACTGCTAATACCTCTCCCTACACAACCAAGCATTCTTCCAGCATTTCCTGCTGCTCTATTACATTGACTACTTACCCTTAGATCCTCTGCAATAATAACCCCTAAATCCCAACCCTCAGATGTTGAGGTTAGGACTGTATAATGGAGAGAAAAACAGTATATAATGTGTGGTTCCATAAACGAGTAAGAGGAAAATTAAACCTAAACACAAACAGCGCAGAAATGTCAAAACAGCAACGGGTACTTTCGAACTGACAATGGTAAAACCGCCTGGTCACTATGGGTTAAATGTATCACGCCGTACTTCTATATTCTGGTGATTTTGGCATCTCGACCAACACGGCTTATCAAAACTACACTAATCGACTATGAATAATGTATATATCTTTCATTGAAGGACTATGGAATTGCTGGAAATCGTAGAAGATTAGTTATCTGGGTGTGGGTGCTTGTAAAATAGTCAGTACTGTACTGCTGATGAATGAGCAGGTTGCTTATTAACACGATATCAGCGAGGTTACTGTAGCTACATTGAAACAGAATAAACTAGATGCGATAAAGCCAGACAAAAAGGGCCTGGATAGGTATATCCCCACATCCCATTCTGTGAATTATCTCATGCTTCCTTCACCAAGCATGCAGTGGAGGTTCCCTCTCCATGAGTATAATGTTGCAACCAAGGCCTCATAGCTAGAACGCTTTCTCTTACACTGCGCCAGGTTAAGGGCCTCATGGGCCTGGAGCTAATGATTTTGATGTGCCTCTGCCATATAACCCTCACCTACATTGTGCCTCCGCTATATTTCGCTCATATTCCATTGTTCCTCTGTCCCATTCTTCTCACCTCCATCATAGTTGTACCCAGTTTTTCTCACCTTCTTTTGTTCCTGTGTCCCATTCTTCTCACCCCTGTTGAACGGAAGCTGTGTCCCATTCATCTCTCTCTTCCTAATGTTTCTTTTCCACATTCTGCTAACTGCCTGATGTGACACTGCCCTTTCATTCAGGGTATTCAGAGAAAGGTGAAAACCAGTAGAACTGGCAGGAGACGAGCGCAACCTAGACCAAATAGCCGATATGGAAAATTAGATAAATGGGAGGGTGTTTCTGGTTTGGCTATCTTGACCTAGAATTTTCACTTCTCCAGTCATTCTCCTGGTTTTCACTTTTCTCTGAATAACACTGAAAGTGTTGGTGGCAATTGGTGCTGACATGGTTAACTCTTCACTGGACTTGTTTTGGAGCATGGACCTGGAGATATAGCTCCAGTAACCCAGATGTTAGGCTAGAGTCAGCCGAATGCGGACTGTGCGTCCGTGCACAACGAACGTACTTTCTGACTGACGACAAGGTAGTGGCCACACGGTCCATTTTTGTGACTGACATTTTTTTTGACTGATGTAGATGGGAAATAAAATTCATATGAAAAAACATTTTGTCCGTCAAAAATGCTGGACGTCAAAAATGCAGTCCGTCTGACTACGTTCCATCACCCACACACAAAGCTATGCGGACGTTGCGGACGCAGCGCACTCTGTGCATCCGTTCTAGCGGACTTACGTTCTTGCCTAACTTGTGTCCATTTGCCGCGTCCGTTGTGCGTCCGCGCTTCTGTGCGGACGTATTTCGTGTGTGGGTCTCTACTGATCATAATTGTATGCTACCACAGACGTTAAAATGTGCAGCAACACGGACGTGATCAGTGCGCTTGTCTGACACGGGCCTTAATCAGGCCCTGCTCCTGCAAGATGAGGAAGAAAGGAGCTGCCAGTTGATCCTAATTTCCATTGTGTCTGAGTTTCCGTTTTTATTACCGAGCAGATGTCTTCGAGGAGGTGGGTGTGGAGATTAATATATTTACAATGTAAAACCCTTAGGGAGAAGGCCCTCTACATCCTTTCTATATGACTATGACCCTTAACTATTGAAACCCCTCTACTGTGTGGCAGAATATGTTGGCGCAGTACAAATAAACTTATAATAACATATATATGTGAAAAAATAATTTGTGCTCTTAGTGGCTCACGCTGAGCACAGGATATCCCTTTATTGGCTTGCTGTAGGTCATAGTTGCTACAGTGATGTTGCTGTGCACATTACCAGGAATTATGTTTTGCCATGCCTGACTTGAAGAGTTTATATAAACGTATCAGCTCGCAGTGATGCCAAGTAAGCGTAAGCACTAAGCATTCTTTTGTAACATGAATTGGCAGCTCATCCCGCTCTCACTCCCACACGCACATTTCAGATGCCAATAAAAATCAAAGGAAGCCTTTTCCCTTGAGTAGCTGGACGGCTTGCAGATTGTGTTTGAAAAGGAAATCTCTGAAACCTTCAGAAATTGATTTGTCATTTGAAAATGTAAGTTACTGGCCATTTTATCTCGACTTACTAAACTTTATTGCTCATGTCGGCCTTGTAAGAAAAGCGTCAAAATGAATTCTCCTACTGGTCCCCAACATCTAGAAAGGGGAAGGTGGATCTCCTGTCTAATATGTATCTCCCAAATTCTACTTACATGTTGTATTTGTTTTCCGCTATTGTTATGTTTTTGGTATTTATTGTTGTGTAAATACAGGGTTGATATTTAACCTTATGTGGCTTCTTAATGAAAGAACTCAAAGGCAATTGGAATGATAATTGGCTTGCGGTTCTTAAAGGAGCCCCATAAACAAGTGCTGCTTGCACAAATATGTAATAAAAATGCCAATTATCCATCTCCAATCACATTATTCTGCCAGATTTCTGCAGCTCCATATCCACTCACTCTTTTTAAGCCTTATCATTGGGATAATACAGGTTCCCCATGATCTGTTCAAGAACTTGTACAGTGGTTTTTACCACCGATATGTCACATACTGCATCTTTAATAGCATCATGCAAACGGGCCGGACCATAGACTTCCAAATTGTTACCATACTTATTTTCATGGAAAAATATGAGTGAAGCTACCCATTTCAATTGTTGTTACATATTATTCATTAAGTACCGGCTGGGTGGAGTAAAGGTAACATCACTGCTCTATAGCTGTGGAGACACAGGTTCGATACCGGCAAGAGCACCTCTCCAGTAAGTGTCCTTGGGCAAGAAACCTAACGGTACATACTCGCCACCCAGGACATACTTGAAAACGAGAGTAATCTCAATGTATCCTTCCTAGTAAAATACTTTCTAAATAAAGTCTCCCTGCCTGCTCCATAGGCCTTCGCAGAAGAACTAGTTGTGTAGACATATGAAAAATGAGGGTTAATCACGGGTGATTCTCATATCTATCTTTTTTTTATCAATAAAAAAAAAAGGCGGTAACTCTCAAAGCGTGACACTATCAGTTGTCATCAATAAATATAATATATATATATCAATATTTTCAGATAATTTAAAAAGTTAAATAGTCCTTACATTTACATTAAAGGATATTATAATTAATCATAATTTAATAATAATTAGTTAAATATCCTTTAATGTAAATGTAAGGACTATCACAATTATCATTTAATTTAATAATAATAATTAGTTAAATAGTCCTTACATTTACAGGAAAGGATATTAGAATTATTAGAATAATAATATAATAATTAAAAAACAAAATATAAAACTACAACACACAAGTAGATTTGTTTCAAGGAGTAATGTTGATAATCTTGTTCTATAATTACAGTACAGTGAATGGGTCGCAAAAAAAACCAAATTCAGTTTATGGGGTTCATTTGGATTTATTACAGTGGAGTTTGAATAAAATAAAACGTTGCTTCGCAAAGTCTAAACATTTGCTACTAGCTATTTACTTTGATAAAATCCTAGCAAGATGATAGATGATATTTTTCATTGTTTATAATAATCGTCAAACCGCTAAAATGTAATTTGGTAAATGTACAGTATATGATGACGGTTAATGCAGTATGACAGTTTACCATTACAAAACAAAAAAGTTAATGATATAAATCATTTTTCTTTTGTCTAATGACTATAGACATGTGCCCAGGCACCCCCGACTGTTGGGTGAATCCTCTTTCACCTAGAACATTGAAGTTTTAAATGTCCCTTGTCTGATTTATGATGAATTGCATAAAAAATGACTGTATCTGATTGTTACAGCTTGTTATTTCTAATGAAAAATGTGTATTTTGTGCAAAATCTGTGCATTTTATACTAGTTACTGGTGAAAATAATACAGTCAGGTCCAGAAATATTGGGACATCGGCACAATTCTAACATCTTTGGCTCTATATACCACCACAATGGAGTTGGAATGAAACAAACACAATGTGCTTTAACTGCAGACTGTCCGCTTTAATTTGAGGGTATGTACATCCAACTCAGGTGAAAGGTGTAGGACTTACAGCAGTTTGCAGATGTGCCTCCCACTTGTTAAGGGACCAAAAGTAATGGGACAATTGGCTTCTCTGCTTTTCCGTGGCCAGGTGTGTGATATTCCCTCATTACCCCAATTACAATGTGCAGATAAAAGACCCAGAGTTCATTTCAAGTGTGCTATTTGCATTTGGAATCTGTTGCTGTCAACTCTCAAGATGACATCCAAAGAGCTGTCACTATCAGTGAAGCAAGCCATCATTGGGCTGAAGAAACAAAACAAACCCATCAGAGAGATAGCAAGAACATTAGGCGTGGCCAAAACAACTGTTTGGAACATTCTCAAAAGAACACACCGGTGAGCTCAGCAACACCAAAAGACCCAGGAGACCACGGAAAATAACTGGTGGATGACCGAAGAATTCTTTCCCTGGTGAAGAAAACACCCTTCACAACAGTTGGCCAGATCAAGAACACTCTCCAGGAGGTAGGTGTATGTGTGTCAAAGTCAACAATCAAGAGAAGACTTCACCAGAGTGAATACAGAGGGTTCACAACAAGATGTAAACCATTGGTGAGCCTCAAAAACAGGAAGGCCAGATTAGAGTTTGCCAAACAACTAACAAAGCCTTCACAGTTCTGGAACAAGATCCTATGGACAGATGAGACCAAGATCAACTTGTACCAGAGTGATGGGAAGAGAAGAGTATGGAGAAGGAAAGGAACTGCTCGTGATCCTAAGCATACCACCTCATCAATGAAGCATGGTGGTGGTAGCGTCATGGCCTGGGCATGTATGGCTGCCAATGGAACTGGTTCTCTTGTATTTATTGATGATGTGACTGCTGACAAAAGCAGCAGGATGAATTCTGAAGTGTTTCGGCAATATTATCTGCTCACATTCAGCCAAATGCTGCAGAACTCATTGGACGGTGCTTCAGGGGGCAGATGGACAATGACCCAAAGCATACTGCAAAAGCAACCAAAGAGTTTTGAAGGGACAGAAGTGGAATGTTATGCAATGGCCAAGTCAATCACCTGACCTGAATCCCATTGAGCATGCATTTCACTTGCTGAAGACAAAACTGAAGGGAAAATCCCCAAGAACAAGCAGGAACTGAAGACAGTTGCAGTAGAGGCCTGGCAGAGCATCACTAGGGATGAAACCCAGCGTCTGGTGATGTCTATGCGTTCCAGACTTCAGGCTGTGATTACTGCAAAGGATTTGCAACCAAGTATTAAGAAGGGAAAGTTTGATTTATGATTATTATTCTGAGAAACAAGGGGGGTGTTTGTGAGGGTCCTGAGAACGAGCAACAGCACATGTCAGGAGGGTATAGCTGACACCCCTCACAAACACCCCCTTGTTTCTCACTGTAATTGTAAAGGGTCATCCAGACGTGGACCCCTTGCTTGATGTGCCTAAAGGGGTGTCAGCTATACCCTCCTGACGAGGCCCAATAAGGCCGAAACGATCGTCGGGGGTTGCTGCACCTCTCGTGCAGGGATGACGTCCTTGGCAATCAGCACTGGCCACCCTTTCTGGGTGAGAGCAGGCTGATTTGCATATGGAAAATTCATCCCTGTAATGGCACAATCAAGCTAAAACCTTGTTTGTGAGACCTGAGCGGGCACCCACCGTAGAGCAGGCCATTGTGCTGTTGCTCGTTCTCAGGACCCTCACAAACACCCCCTTGTTTCTCACATGATTATTATTCTGTCCCATTACTTTTGGTCCCTTAACAAGTGGGGGCACATCTGCAAATTGCTGTAAGTCCTACACCGTTCACCTGAGTTGGATGTACATACCCTCAAATTAAAGCTGACAGTCTGCAGTTAAAGCACATTGTGTTTGTTTCATTCCAACTCCATTGTGGTGGTGTATAGAGCCAAAGATGTTAGAATTGTGTCGATGTCCCAATATTTCTGGACCTGACTGTATATTAGTGTCTGACATGACATGTACAAAAACATGAAATGAAATTCAAGAAAACATTTTAAACCCTTAGACCACATTATAATCAGTAGAATTGTTACTTGTGTTTTTTTTTCAGTAATTTTCAGATTTTTTTTATACTTGTCAATGTTAAATATATATTTGAGGCTTCTTACTAGTCAAAAGTTATTTTTCAAAGTAACAGCCATTATTCACTTTTCAGAAACTCGGCATGTCATAATCTCATCCATAAAGAATTTTCTGAACTGTAATTGTATTTGCCACCTCTGCTGTTCTTAACAAAAGACCTGTACATCAGGGCTTGACATATCCAATAGCCAGGTTGCTGCTAGAAACATTTTCTCTGGCTCCTATGTGCGCCCGTATTGACATGCCTTCCGACGCCCGTTGCAGCATTGTGACGTTTCAGTGGCACCGGCCACACGCTGTAGCTCATGCACGAATTGTGCGCGCTACAGTGGATGTGCTGAAAGCCTCCCCGTCGAAACGCTACAACGCGTGTTTGACGGGGCTGCAGAGCGCGAGGTGGCCAGACGGGCATCCGAGTGGAAGGAACGTCCACTCTCACAGATGTTCCTTTCGCTCTGAAAAACGCTTGAGTGACACTGGCCTTAAGCGTTTGGATTATCCTACTCTTATCTATATGTCAAACCAAGGTTAGTCTCCTAAACTGTTGCAGCTGGAAACTAACTTTGATGTAATCTATTAAACACTTATAAATCTATTGATTGTGAATAGTGTGAATGGTAATATTGTTGCCTACAAGTGTTTTTTTTTTTTTTTTTTTTATCTATTACACCTTATGGTTGTCACTATCGGAAAAGTGTTGCCAAATCTTTGTTGTTGGTATCCAGCTTGTACAGCAAATTTTACCTCTCAGATGCCTTTCTAATACTATTATCTGTAGTAGAGCTCTCTCTCTCAAGTTTTAAAATGTATAACTTGGTGAGCTGGGCTTTTATTGTTAAAGTTGTGCAGATTTCATCATCACAAACTATTAGTTGGCGTTATATTGGTCAATCCCCCTTGGCTTCTTTATGGTATAAAATGGTCTTTGAACATTTCTCTTATTTGATTTGTATATATTTTATTTTTCAAACTCATTGAAATAAGAACTTCCATCGTCAGCTATTGAGCTGACATAGTTATAGGAGAGGAGTGGTAGACATCTGTCCATCTCGAAAGACCATGCTAATATACCAAGCCTAGTCAGTTAGCTTGAGAGCAGTATTTGGTGTGGCTCATAAGGTCCATTCTGGCATGGCAGGCCTTGACACGTTGGCAGCAAACGAAATCAGAACAATGGGATGAGGTTGGTTGTCTGTCTTTGCATCACCGTACCTTCTTGTCCTCCAGCTAGCGAGTTTGCTGTTCCTCACCACATTTCACACCATTTTTGATGGTACTTCTACAGAACTACAGTTGTCCGCAAGTGACTCCCAGTAGAACACACTGAGATATAATTTTATGCTTAAGTGAAAAAAGTATTGACATCCAGTTGGAAGCTCATTCAGAGATGCTAGACCCATTTAGTGACTAATGTTCCTGTGTTGAAAAAGGTAAAACTCTCAACTCTTAAGGCCAGGTTTACCAGTAAAACCCAATGCTTAGTTTTTTGTATGTACAAAAATATATATTTATGAAGACTTTCTTACAGCTACATCTGAAATCTCGTTGTACAAATGTATCGAGTGTCCTCTGAGATTGGTGTTTTCTACGCTGTTCTTTGTAGAACGCCGATTGTTATAAAATGTGTTTGTGTCTCTGAAAGACTGCCGAAGCCTACACCTGCTTTTTATGAGGTCTGCCCTTAAATGTGTGGCTTTTAAAGTATATGACCCACCTGATGATGGAAAAAAAATGAGGCAGCCCTGTTTTAGATTAGAGAGAAAGCTGCAGTCTTGGTTTACTTAAGGTAGAAGAATCAAGAGGTGTTTATTGACAAGAATGGACGCATACGTATGCACAAACACCAGTTTGGTCTTTGGCGTATCGACTTTCCCGTTGGTTTGAAAATGTCAAATAATGCAGAATTCAAACAAATTATTTTTAAACTTGATCCACGTTTTGTGTGTGTGGAGGCAAGTATAAGCAAACTATACAGTGTGTGTCTCTCTTTGTGTATGTGTGATGCTTTCACGTTTATTTCTCAGCTGTCCCAGCATCATGTAATGATGTAAAAGTCGTGCCTCTTAGGTTTTCACCATCTGACTAATGACATAATCAACATTCCTTGTTTATGTACGCCCAAACTGTCCTTGTCCCTTTCTCCCTTTCCCAAGAACGTGTTCTGTTTTTGATTTTTTTTCTTTATATTGTTGCGTGACTTGGCTTGTTTTACAGGTCATGTTGAATTCTGGTTTCCTGACCTGGCCTCCGCTACTGACAGCATTGTTTTCTGGTTTCCTGATTTGGCTAGTTGCGCTCGTATATGTGTTCCTTTGTCTTCTAGATATGACTATAAATTCCGTTTTTTTTGTTTCATTGAGGTGCAGAAGCATTGGGCTCGGCAACTCTACGACTGTGTACTTTTTATATGCTTATGTTCTGGTCTGTTCTCACCGCAACTAGCTTTCCGCCTACTAGTGCCGATCTTTGCTCTCGTGCTATGAGCATCATCATGTCAAACATTACTGTTAATTTTGGTTTTATCCAACTAATTTTCAACTTTGAAAGATGTGAATTCCTAAAAATTGTAATGGGTCTTTTTAGTGATTTCTCATAAGCCTTAATAAATCTAGCATAGTAAAAGAAGCTCTCTAGCAATTGAGTTTTTCATTTTGATCCGTATCCTCCTTGCGAAGCAGGGGGTGGGATTTTCTGTCAGTTTTTTTAGTGCTAAGAGGTAGTGATTGACGTGATTTTCAATGATTTTAAGAAAATCACGAAGCAGTTGGTAAGATACTCGAGTATACTGCTAGATTTCGGTGACAAAAATTTGCCTTAAAATTGGAGGGGTCGCGTTATATTAGACATCTGCATCGCGTGTAAAAATAAAAACTTGCCTTGCTCTGGATCCCAAGTCTCCCGGACGTTACGGTGGTCTCGCTGATGCTTGCAAACACTTCAGGAACTCCCGGATTCAGGAGAGGTGGGATCCGTCAGGGCACGCTCTCTTTAAGCCAATCTTTCACCTTGCTCGTCTCTGCCGGCCATTTAATCGCTAGTAAAGAAGACGGGTGGTTGGCGACTTCATACTTAGTAACAACTGCAATCATTCGAGAGCAGAGCACCCTGGCCTGAGTGGGAGCCTGACTGTGTTGAGAATCTGGAAAGATTTTAATTGTTTACCGGTACAGTAAAATTTTACTCCTCGCGTTATATTCGAGTCTTGAGTATTCTCTCATTTCCATAATAAATCTCTATCCATCGCGTTATATTCGGGTCACACTATACTCGACTATCTATGGTAGATAGAATATATTTGAGGTACTATTGAACAGTGAATTGAATAACCAAAAAATGTGTGTACTCAATTAATTTAATGTAAGCTCAACAACGATCCTCTTCTACTGAAATGGGCAACATGCGATGAACCATTGATTGGATGTATAAATTTAACCGTAGAATCGGCATTAAGAAGATCAGCAATGCTTTTTCAAAACTGTGGAAAATTGCACTGGACACAGCTAATATCAACATATTTATTGACAAATATGAGTTAAGATTGGCTGAACTGGCCCAAAGTAACATGTGTTCTACCTCCTGCAAAGTTTTATAAACCACACGGTGGCCCAGGCACTGCACGTAGGCTTTAAAGACCATTTGTTTGTAGGGCAGTGATGTTTTGGTCATCAACTAGCCTTTATCAAGCTTGAAAGGCCAGTTGATGGCCAAAACATTGCTGTTTTGTCCAATTAGTGGTATGTGCAGTGCTTGGATCTTCTTCACTTTATCTATGCTGAGAGCCTGGGCATGCTCTGGGTCTTCTGAGCACCTACCAGAGTGGCTTTTTAAATTTATGTCCTATCATGGGGTACATTCCTCCCCTTCATTACTATCCATTACTTGACCAAGCTGCATTAGTGGCTGCTCACTGCACATTGACAGCTACTATACGGTATAAAGGAGCCATTAATAATGGTTTAGCACAAGAACAGTGGGCTATTCCATAGTAGGAGACCCTGGTGTTAAGGGAGTTTGCTTCTGGAAAATCACTTAACGCTTAAGGGATTTTTTGTTTTACTTAAATTTATGTACATTACAGGATAAGAGTTAAATGGCAGCACTGTCCCCCTCTTACTCTGGCTGAACACAGCACAACACTGGGAACAAATAGTTCCTGGTTTTCCTCTGACTCCAGCTTGACCCCACATGCAGGAGCTGGCGCAGTTTGGTGTGCCACTACATTTAGTCCAATGGCAGTGCTGCTGCCGGTATCAGCGACCTGCTCCCAAATATTCCAGCTGGAGACATTAATACAGTGGCTCAGTCGGATTAGAGTCAGTAATAGGGAGCCGCTAAAGGTTATCACTTGTGCCAGTATTTCCAACTAGTGGTTCACTGTTACCGGCCAAGGTTGGAAAAGGGTCCCCTGTGTTCAAATGCATTTTTTAAACCCTTTGGGGTTAATAGTACTTACCTTTTTGTCATAATATCCATTTAAGTGTGATACATTAGTCACAGCTCATTTTATGGTCTCCATCAGTGGTGAATGGAACGAACACCATATCATTTCTGTGCTCGTGTCAACGGGGGGGGGGGACGACCCCCCCCTTAAGGCCGCGTTTCATTGATCTTCTGTCCTGTCAACTCACATCTACAAACAGGCTTTTTTTCTTATCCTGCACATAAAAATACTCATTATAATGAAAAAGAAAGGTATCATTAATTGCCCTGCGATTAAGTATAATCAAAAACCAATAAACTACCCGCATGGTTCCAACATCCATAAAACTGCTGGATCTTTTGATGTGTTCAAAAGTACACGTTAATTCAGACAAACATTTAATCACTTATCTCTGCTCTTAAAAGCCTGCCGCCTTGTGCGACACTATAAAACACCTTTAACCTTGGAGGCTTAAGCTTGTTGCAATTAGTCTGAAAATATTTACCACTTGGGTGTATTGAGGCATGTCACAAAGAAGCGGAGCGCAATCTGTAAATGTAATTGTGTCGGTTTTATAGTAGTAAATTAAGTGCTAGGCCACCCAAAGGAATTAGGACTCGGATTTGAGAAGTAAGTGTGGGTTTGCGGTTACCTTAATAAGTATGCTGGAAAATGTATGCCAACTGGAGAAGCAGTGACATTAATGGCAGTAATGGCTTGCTGCAGCTGATTTCAATTATATAGGCAGCTCTGTCTTGGATCAGTTCATGTAACAAATCCCATATCGTTCTTCATCAGCCACTCTGGGAATTGGTGCGTGGCTGGAAAGAACTATATTTGAAGTGTTTGTAAGTGAGATATTCTGTTTCATTATACACTGATGCAAGTTTCAAATGGTTATATTTTAATTTATTGCTTTATTGTTCTGTCCTTTAGTCCTGCTACACTCATATAATCTAATAATTACTTTTTAGATGTGTGTATGTATGTGAATATATATATCTTGATACATACATACATTGTGGGCCATATTACATAGTTGGTGCTAACTTAACCAGAGCTGTTATCTTCCCAGAGCCATTATAGCCTATGGAGGTTTTCAGTTTACAAGAGCTCTGGTTAAGTTAGCACCAACTATGTAATATGGCCCTGTATATGTTACGGTTAAAGCCCGAAGTACGGTTAATCTTAGGGTTACCCGGGTAATCCTGGCATTACCCAGGCGTCATTAGCAATGTCCAAAGTGAAATTAAATTTTTGACTTTGTCCGGGTAATCTGCAAAGTATCCAGAAGCATCTGGGTATTCCAGTTTTCTGCTGTGTTTTACCCGGTTGGATAAAGTGTGATGTGAAATGAAACATTGGCCTGTATCCAGGTAATCTGCAAAATATCCAAACGCCTCTGGTTACTCTGCTTTTCTTGGGTTTTCAGCAGGTTAGTTGACTGAATACCGAGGATTACCCGGGTAAAGCTACAAACTGTTAACTGACTGAACAAAATAGTTTTTTGTGTTATTTTTAACCAAATTGTATCCAGTCACAAACCACATTAAATGACTGTCATGTTAATGCACAGAGTAATTGTCTGAAAATTTATTTATGAAGATAAAGATATTATATAAAGAGTAACCTGATGGTTATGTTTTATAAATGATATACAAGCACATATGACACATAATAAAGATTATGTAACTCTTTAACATTCATATAAGAAACATATCCTATTACTCTGTATATTCATTGTATCCGCAATACATTTTAATGTTTGTCTTTCGCCATTTTATTTATTTATAAAGGATTTTACCAGGAAGGATACATTGAGATTTCTCTCATTTTCAAGTATGTCCTGGGTTCATTTACATTGATAATATCCATAGATAATAGCAAAATTCACTTTTACCCAAGTGGGATTGGATGCTCTGCAGATTACCCAGGTGAAGCTGTGGATAGTCCTCAGATTACCCGGGTGAAGCTTCAGCCTTGCACATTATCCGGGTAAAGCGTGGATTTTTCAGCTCTTCCAGACTGTTACCCAAGGGCAGTTGGTTAGTTTTAAGATTACCCGGGTAAAGTCCGAAATTTTCATTTTGTGCAGCTTTACCCAGCGGTTTTGGGTAATGTCAGGATTACCCGGGTAATCCTAGGATTAACCACACTTCGGGCTTTAACCATAACATATATATGATAATTAACGCACAGAGTAACATGACAGTTATTTAGTGCGGTTTGTGACTGGATACAATGTGGTTAAAAATAACAAAAAAAACAATTTTGTTAACAGTTTGCAGCTTTATCCGGGTAATCCTCAGAATTCAGTCAACTGTAACCTGCGGAAAACCCAGAGGCATTTGGATACTTTGCAGATTACCCGGATAAAGTACGATGTTTTGTTGCACATCTCACTTTATCCAGCAACACTAGGGTAATGTGCGAATTACCCGGTTAAAACAGAGCAGAAAAACGGAGTACCCAGAGGCCTTTGGATACTTTGCAGATTACCCGGGTAAAGTCTGAAACTTCATTTCACTTCAGACTTTGCTAATGACGCCTACCCGGGTAATCCTAGGATTAACTGCACTTCGGGCTTTAACAGTAACATACATATAATATCCACATAGAATCCAGCACTCACGATACAAATCACTGGCCGGTGCAACGCCAAGCCACAATAAATTTCACTTAGCAGCGGCACTCCAAGGACTTCTTCAATGTTGCTTTATTGCATGTAGGTAAAAATCAACGTTTCAATCTGCTCATCACAGATTTTCTTCAGGACATGTGCAAATCACAAAATACAGACCTATTTATACACAAAGTTACTCACCACCTTATATACTTATATATGTATGTACGTCTGTGAAGTCCTAAAAAAATGAAGTGAAGGAACTCCCCAAGATATTCTGTCCTCCAATTAGTAATTATCATCTCACGCTTAGCACAAACACACACTCAAATCTGATATATTTATGTGTATATATGAATCTTGGCAAAAAATATGATAAGTCACAATTAGGGTTGCACCGATACCGATACTAGTATCGGTATCGGGGCCGATACTGGGTACTGCAGGAGTACTTGGTACTCGTGCAGTACCCCCGATATTTTTTCCGATACCGGAAGCCGACATTGAGCCGGCTTCCGGTATCCGAGGGGCTGCGGCGGCTGTCCGAATGCTCTATCGGCATTCGGACAGCCGGCCCCGCACTCTCCGCAATACATACCTTCCTGGGCGCCGCCGGGGAATGTCTCCGCGCGCCCGCTCGTTGGAAGGACCCCAGCCGCGACCACGTGATCCCGGCTGGGGTCCTTCCAACGAGCGCGCGCGCGGAGACATTCCCGGCGGCGCCCAGGAAGGTAAGTATAAACACACTGAGCAGCTGCAGGGCCTGTCTGAATGCTGATAGAGCATTCAGACAGGCCCTGCAGCTGCTCTCCGCGACGATACTTACCTTCCTGGCGCCGCCGGGGAATGTCTCCGCGCGCGCGCTCGTTGGAAGGACCCCAGCCGGGATCACGTGGTCGCGGCTGGGGTCCTTCCAACGAGCGGGCGCGCGGAGACATTCTCGGCGGCGCCCAGGAAGGTAAGTATAGTCGGGGGGGGCGGTCCATGAGCTGGAGGCAATATCCATGATGGGGCATATCCATGTGGGGGCATATCCATGAGCTGGAGGCAATATCCATGAGGGGGCATATCCATGATGGGGCATATCCATGTGGGGGCATATCCATGAGCTGGAGGCAATAGCCATGATGGGGCATATCCATGAGCTGGAGGCAATATCCATGAGGGGGCATATCCATGACCTGGAGGCAATATCCATGATGGGGCATATCCATGTGGGGGCATATCCATGAGCTGGAGGCAATATCCATGATGGGGCATATCCATGAGCTGGAGGCAATATCCATGATGGGGCATATCCATGAGCTGGAGGCAATATCCATGAGGGGGCATATCCATGACCTGGAGGCAATATCCATGATGGGGCATATCCATGTGGGGGCATATCCATGAGCTGGAGGCAATATCCATGATGGGGCATATCCATGTGGGGGCATATCCATGAGCTGGAGGCAATATCCATGATGGGGCATATCCATGTGGGGGCATATCCATGAGCTGGAGGCAATATCCATGAGGGGGCATATCCATGTGGGGGCATATCCATGAGCTGGGGCATATCCATGGGGGGCATATCCATGAGCTGGAGGCAATATCCATGTGGGGGCATATCCATGAGCTGGGGGGGCATACTCATGTGTGAGCTGTGGGGCATAATAACCCATGTGTGTGCTGGGGCATTATCCATGTGCTGGGGCAAATCCATGAGTGAGCTGGGGCAAATCCATGAGCTGGGGCAGTATGAATATATATATATATCGGGGGGATATACATGTGAGCGGGGGGCATTTTTATATGGTCTGTTCTTATTGGAAAGCGGTCACATGACATTAAATAAAAGTATCGGTACTTGGTATCGGTGAGTACTTTTAAAAAGTATCGGTACTCGTACTCGGTCTTAAAAAAGTGGTATCGGTGCATCCCTAGTCACAATAACTAAATGCTTTAACAGGGAAACATATGATTGAACACCTGCATACAAGCTTTATAGTGTGTGGGACCAAAGGGAACTCAGTTCCCTCTGGAAAAATGGTGCAGAAACTGCGTTCCCACATGTTCCACCTGGACTTGACCCCTGTATATATATATCTATAAATCTATGTATATATAAAATATTTCTGGGATGTGAACTTTGCTACCAATTCTCAATCAGAATTTATATACAGGAGTGTGTGACTGGTTGCATAACCTGGCCTTGGCTAAAAATAAAAGTAATCTAGTGTGGCACGGCATTGGGCAAGGAGGGTTCTGTGTTTATTACTGAGACTATAGATGCAAACAACGTGAGGTTGTGGACTCATTTGCATATACCACCCAGAATTCTTAGCTGCATATGGGGAATGCAGCAAATTAGCTCTGTAAGCAGTTCTCTGAATTGCTGGGATATGTAAATGTCCTCTGCAACTAAAAACTTTATTATATTTAATATATATATACTCCAATCCAGGGCAGTCACCACTGTCTTCATAACAGCATGCAATATACCGCAGTGCTATAAATCCTCATGCTTTCAAGAAGAGTAAAGGTCCACATCTGGCTGAAACAGTGACCCTAATTTTAAACAAAGCTATATTTTATGTTTTGAAACCCCCTGGAATGCATCTTCTCTACCTTTTGAAATATAATCTGGCTGAGGAATGGTCCTCACATAATAAATATAATATATGTAAATAGTTTCTGACTTTTTGAATATATATATCTACAGTTGTGTTCAAAATTATTCAACCCCCACTGAAATTGAGTGTTTTGGCCAGTTTGACATTGATTTTGATCATTCAGTCATCTTGCTTACAATTAAATCAAAGAGGCACGTGTAGGTCAGACAAATATAACAACATTTATAATGAAATAACCACAAATGTCTTTTCTGTGCTCACATCGTTATCAGTTTTATTCAACCCCCAAGTGACATTCAATCTTAGTACTTAGTACAACATCCTTTTACAGTTATAACAGCTTTTAAACGTGAAGCATAGCCTGACACAAGTGTCTTGCAGCGATCTACGGGTATCTTCGCCCATTTGTCATGGGCAAAAGCCTCCAGTTCAGTCACATTCTTAGGCTTGCGCACTGCAACTGCTTTCTTTAAGTCCCACCAGAGGTTCTCAATCGGATTTAAGTCAGGTGACTGCGATGGCCACTCCAAAATGTTCCAGCCTTTAATCTGCAACCATGCTCTAGTGGACTTGGAGGTATGCTTGGGATCATTGTCCTGTTGAAAGGTCCAACGTCTCCCAAGCCTCAGGTTTGTGACGGACTGCATCACATTGTCATCCAATATCTCCTGGTACTGAAGAGAATTCATGGTACCTTGCACACGCTGAAGCTTCCCTGTACCTGCAGAAGCAAAACCGCCCCAAAGCATGATTGACCCCCCCCCGCCATGCTTCACAGTAGGCAAGGTGTTCTTTTCTTCATAGGTCTTGTTCTTCCTCCTCCAAACATAGCGTTGATCCATGGGCCCAAACAGTTCTAATTTTGTTTCATCAGTCCACAGAACACTATCCCAAAACTTCTGTGGTTTGTCCACATGACTTTTGGCATACTGCAGTTGACTCTTCTTATTCTTTGGAGACAGCAAGGGGGTGCGCCTGGGAGTTCTGGCATGGAGGCCTTCATTACGCAGTGTGCGCCATATTGTCTGAGCTGAAACTTCAGTACCCACATCTGACAAATCTTTTCTCAGTTCCTAAGCAGTCACACGGGGACTTTTCTCCACTCTACGCTTCAGGTAGCACACAGCAGTCGAAGTCAGCATCTTCTTTCTGCCACGACCAGGTAGCGTTTCAACAGTGCCCTTTGCCTTGAATTTTCGAATGATGCTTCCTATGGTCTCTCTTGGTATGTTTAACATCTTTGCAATCTTCTTATAGCCATTGCCCTTCCTGTGAAGAGTAATCACCTCTTCTCTTGTCTTCCTGGACCATTCTCTTGACTTCACCATGTTTGTAACCACACCAGTAAATGTCTAGAAGGAGCTGAGTATCACAGTCATTTTAAAGCTGCCTAAATGGTGCTTATTATGCTTTATTGTTGCTCCGTGACATCCACAGGTGTTTTCAATACCTGATTGAAAACACTTGAATGAACCTCTGTTCTTCAGAGTGGTAGTCTTTAAGGGGTTGAATAATTGTGTCAATGAAGAATTCACAAAATAAACATTTACTACTGTATTACAAAACAATTGCTGTCATTTTAGTTGCATATGGTTCTTTAAAATGTCCTTGTAGGATTTCATTCTGAATACAATTACAAATGTACACTAAATTCCCTAAAACCCTTTACAGCATTGGGGGTTGAATAATTTTGAACACCACTGTAAATATAAAATCTCACCTCTCTAAGGAATAGTAGTAATGTTCATAGTATTTTAAAAGGTAGTTTAAGATGTTCCTACTATCATTTTAAATCATATATCCGCTTTCTGTAAAATTCCTATATTGTGCACTGCACACCTTTTAACCTACAAACATATACCATTGTTATCATTATGTTCCATCCAAAGGTTGGATTCATTGTGCTACATCTGGAGTAGTCAGCACAAACCTTCCTCTGTACCGGCCGATTTAGCACTTTGCCCTTTAGCGCTCCTCTTTATTCTAATTGCAGAGCTACTGTGTCATTTTTACACATTTCTTACTCCATAATGTCACCAGTAACATGTGTTTTTTTTTTTTCATTATTATTTTTAAAGTTCTTACTTTGAGGAAGGCTTATTTTTCCTCTTTTAGAATGCAACTGGTAAAAATCAAACCCATAAGGAACTTACAGATGGTATAGTTTTAAGGTCATGTGAAAGAATACAGATTTCTGACATGAGGGTGTATTCGATGCTTTTCACTTTAGCGCACTTCGTTGATTCCACTTCGCCGAAATGTATGGTGAATTCACTATTCACCGAATGGTCACCGCAGTCTCTGCAGATAGTCACCAAAAAGCACCGAAGAGCGTTGAAGTGGCCTTGGTGGGAAAAAAATAAAACCATCTCTCCTATTCTTTTAATAAGTGTGTTTAAGCTGGGGTCCGACAAGCGTTTTGCACGTTCCTTCCACTCTTAAGCCCGTCTTGCCACCACGCTGAGGGAAGTTAGTGCGCTCAGTGCTGCAAGGCTTGATCCTCCTATGGAGAATCGCACTTTGCAGCCCCGTCGAACATGTGTCGTAGCGCTTTGACAGGGAACTTTTCAGAATGTTCGTAGCACGTCTGCTGTAGCGCGTGCAATTCATGCGCATGCTACAGTGTGTGGCCAGCCCCGTCGAAGCATCGCGACGGATGCCAGGAGGCACGTCATTACTGGTGCATATAGTGCGCTCATCTGACCCTGTCCTAAACCAAATGAAAATTGATTAAAATGTGTCTAAATAATAAAGGTCCTTTAAAAATAAGTAAAAGGTCTGTTACAAAATAAAAAAACACTGTTTTAAAAAATTGGGAAACAAAAATTTGGACAAAAACGTGTTCTATAAAATGGCTGGGTTTTTTTTTTCTGCTGAAAAGGAAGAAACAAAACACAATCAGAGATTTTGATTTACTTGAATGGCCATTAAAGTGTAAGCCCACCTGACATGTTCCGCGTGGTGCTACATTGGTAAGCGCAAATGACAACCTTTTTTCTTATGTTTTATACATGAAGGTCCATATTACAATCCTAGCGTTAAAACACAGGCACAAGGGAGGAAAAACTGCGCCCGCAGTTTTCCCCCTTGCACCCACGTTTTAACGCTGGATCACAATGCAGGCGAAAAAATGCATTTTTTCCGGGTGCAACCCCCCCGATCATCCAGACGGTCGGCGTAGTGATACGTAGGGAGAGACTGGGGGGACTTTTTCCCCCAGTCTTTCCCTGCTCCCGCCAGACGGAGGAGGCGGTTGGAGCCGCGGTCCGCACCGTGGGACAGGAGGTGAGTTTAGCATTCTGTTTTTTGTGTTTTTTTTTTTTTTAGGCTGGTGTTAACGGATTCTGCAGAAGCAGAATCCGTTAACCACAGCCAGGACTTGGTGTTAACGTTTTGCTAACCAGAGCCGGATGTTATTCAGCGCTAGTAGATTGTAATACTAACGCTGATTAACACTTTGTGCTCCCCATTTTAAGTATAGGGGGCACAAAGTACAGTAACCTCGTGCTGAAAAGCGCAAGGTACCAAATGCAAACGAGTTACTTAACCCGTTTGCGTTTGGATCGCAATATGCCATGCCGTAGACACCGCAGCAAACATTAATGCTCACGCATGTGAGCATTAACATCAAGATTGTAATGTGGCCCGAAGTGGGCTGGATACGACTGGACTACGCAGCCGCCCTGGTAGGGAATAAGCGCAAAACCATTTTTTTCTGCATATACGTAGTGACGATAAACTGGATCCACAATGCTAAACAAAATCTTGGTGCTCCAACTGTCCGGATAGACAACCCGACAATAACTTCAAAAATAAGGAAAGGGCAGTCAGGCACAACAAAAATGAATAGGAAGGGGGATTATTTAGAAATCAAAGTTATATAGTTACATAATCAGAAAAAAAGACGTACGTTCATCAAGTTCAGCCTTTCACAAAACATCTACTGCTGTCGATCCAAAAACCGCCAAAATGTAACATACTGGGGAAAAATTCTTTCTTTACCCCAGATGGCGGTCAGATTTATCACACATTAAATATTTGTTATTTGCATCATTTCAGTTGCAATTGCAAGCTTTATCAAACCTTTTTCTTCCTATTAATGGTTGGTGTTCCTGATTGCCTTTTTTCATATTTCCTGCTCAATGTTCACCCTGATATATATATTTTTCAGAGCATCTTTTCAGCTTTAAAAAGGCAAGTTCTTATAGTCAAGTATTTGCCTTGTGATTTATTTAGTAAATGAACGTGGTTATGTTTTGTCACTGGATATGTTTTGCATCATATTTTACTAAACCAGTTCATTGGAAACCATTACCCAAATAGGAGGCAAATAGGACCTTATTTTGCAATGTAGCCACATATTGCAATGTAGCCCTGGCAGGAAACACTGTTTTTTTTCTAATAACAAATACATTTTGTAAGCAGTGTTATGGCAACAGATTCTATATAACAGTCATTAATTAACATTTGTTACGGAGCGGAAATGTTACGTCTGGGAATCGCTGGCAGTGAGTATTTAATGATCACTATTGCTTAAGTTTGATTTCTTTTGTAAATTGAAAGATAAAGCCCTCATGTTAAGCAAAAGATAAGAAATCGTAACGTACAATGAATTAAATATAAAAATACATGAACTTGTATAAATGAAGACACTTTTAAAGCTTTAGATAGTTCTTTTTTAAAATTAATAAGTACGGAGCTCTTAAAACTATGGGTGGGGGGGTTTGATTGAAATTTAAAAACCAAGTAAAAAAAAAAAACAATGAATTCCAAGCTTGAAAAAAACAGATTTAGGGCAGGTTAATGCAATTACTAGACAACATACACTTGCTGCTCACTTATGAGTAATTATGGCAGGATTGGTGGATTTCTATCAAATCTAAGAAACATCTACAATTTCAGGAACAGACATTATTTTCTACATAGATTTGTGTAGCATAACCCAAAAATGTAGGAGTTTTTAAAATAAAATTATCAGAGTCTGCCTATCTGGCCCCGGCATAAATATTCGCTTTTCCTCAGAATGGGAAGTATGAAGAAAGGGGATAATTATGGTATCATGGAGGTTGACTGGCGGGAGGGGGATTGATTTACACCATTCATAAATTAATTTGGCCTTTCTTAGTATGTCATGTGTCAAAACGAGGTTAAACAATCTTGAATAGCCTTATAGGGATATTATAGGGTTAACAAAAGACTGGGGAGGAAATGGAAGGCTTAGACATTACCCTCTTCCTGAGGACCTGTCATGCCTCAGGCCTGGGAACTTGCTGTGGCCAGTCTGGCTTTTCATTACTCCCTGTCTGTATCCACCTAAGGATTAACTCCTGTTCTAGAAGACTGTGTGTTTTGCATAAATACCTGATTACACCCTCCCATCCTCGCTCTTCCATTTTGTGTTTTCCCTTCCTGTTGTCAGAGGTCCTGACAGTTCCCTCTTGCTATTGTATGTCTCCTTATTTATCTGCTTTGCCATGTATACCAATTATTCCATCCTTGCTGTGTCTGCATTACCTGGTTCCTGCTTGCTGGACGATCCACTGCGTGGTCCACTATCCAGTGGGTCCAGAGACTCTCAAGTGGCTTCCAGCCCTCAAGCTCTCTACTAGAAGTAGACTGTCTATCAAGGTATTGTTACCAAAGGCTCCTGCTTCTAATCAAGAGGATCTAGAGCGAGACTACGTGGCCCACCATCCACTTGACTGTGTTTTCTGTGTTACTATCTGTTCTGTGCTGGACTTTTTGCTGTGAACCATTCCATAATACAAGCCTTATTGTGCATATACTGCCTCCAGTGTCTGTCTGCCTGCTTAACCCCATTGCTTGGGATTATATATTACCACACAGAGGCTGTGCCATGGCTCCTTCATGGCCCAAACCTGACATAATGGAAGAGCCAAAAAACAGGCCTGTGGGGGTCCAAGCTGCACTGGATGACATTGTGTATCAGTTGCTCATTGTAGTAGAGGATGTGTGGAATCTAATGGACTCATTTCCCACCACACCTGGCCTAGTCAGGCCTTCACCAGTGAGCAGAGCATCGCAGCAACCTGCTGAGTTTAATCTCTCTCCAACACTATGCAGAGCACAGGCACTTTATGTGGAGACACGGAAGGAAAGGTGTAGGAGGCTCAATCTATGCTGCTTCTGTGGATCGGAACAGCACAGAATCGACTTCTGTCCCATCAGACCTGCCATTCCACGCCAGACTCCAGCCACTGCCAGTTCACTCAAACCTCCAGCCGCTGCCAGTTCGCTCAAGCCTTCAGCCGCTGCCAGTTCGCTCAAGCCTTCAGCCGCTGCCAGTTCGCTCAAGCCTTCAGCCTCTGTCAGTTCGCTCAAATCTCCAGCTGCTGCCAGTTCTCGCAAGCCTCCAGCCGCTGCCAGTTCTCGCAAGCCTCCAGCCGCTGCCAGTTCTCGCAAGCCTCCAGCCGCTGCCAGTTCTCGCAAGCCTCCAGCCGCTGCCAGTTCTCGCAAGCCTCCAGCCGCTGCCAGTTCTCGCAAGCCTCCAGCCGCTGCCAGTTCTCGCAAGCCTCCAGCCGCTGCCAAGCCTCCAGCCACTGCCAAACCTCCAGCCGCTGCCAAGCCTCATCAGGTCACTGCCAACTCTCACCAGGTCACTGCCAAACCTCGCCAGACTCCAGCCGCTACTAATGGTGGCAAGCCTCGCCGAGCTCTTGTACTAAGGAGGCCTGCATTTTGTGATGTTTCCTCGGAGGAGGGTACAGAGGAGGACTCCAATGCCGAGGACATAGAGGTAATGCCCCCTGCACCCCCTGTGCCCTTGGAGATCCTGCCTACTGAAGCAGTACCCATGGACATGGCGCCTGCCTTACCCACAGATCAAGAACCTCTGGAACCCCTGGAGGTTGCTCCCATCCTGGTAACCCCTACTAGGATCCTCCAGACTGCCAAACATCCCCATGGTGGTCCTGGGCGACAAATTGGGGCCCTGCTCAAGAGACCTCTAGTCGATTCAAGGTTCTATGGCTGTGACAACCTACCTTCTGAGACTCAACCAACCCCAACAGACCAAATCCAGACTCTGTCCATAGCCTCTGATGGCTTCATTGTGCCAGACTCTGACCTTGCTGCATACGAACAGTGCCTGACAGCCAAGGAGCCAGTTTCGACACCCATCATCGTGGGAGTCGCCACCTGCAGTCCCCTCACACTCGTGCCACCCCTTGACCGTCCCACGCCTGAGGGCTGTGTCTGGGCATCCAACGGGACATTAGTCCACAAAGAGGACTTGGAGGTCTTTGAGAGGGCACTGCTTGTCAATGGAGACATCTACAGTGATCCTGACTCTGACTCTGATGGGTGGTGATGACCTCCTTGATACTCATCTGATATGGTCATGCCCTAGGTGCCCAGAGTGCACCTTGTAAGGAGGGAGGTACTGTCATGTCTCAGGCCTGGGAACTTGCGTGGCCAGTCTGACTTTCCATTACTCCCTGTCTGTATCCACCTACGGGTTAACTCCTGTTCTAGAAGCCTGTGTGTTTTGCATAAATACCTGATTACGCCCTCCCATCCAATGCTCTTCCATTTTGTGTTTTCCCTTCCTGTTGTCAGAGGTCCTGAGAGCTCCCTCTTGTTAGAAGTAGACCTTCTATCAAGGTGCTGTTACCAAAGGCTCCTGCTTCTCCTCAAGAGGATCTAGAGAGACTACGTGGCCCACCATCCACTTGCCTGTGTTTTCTGTGTTACTTTCTGTTCTGTGCTGGACTGTTTGCTGTGAACCATTCCACAATACAAGCCTTATTGTGCATATACTGCCTCCAGTGTCTGCCTGCTTAACCCCAGCGCTTGGGATTTAAGCCCTTTGAGAACGATTGGCAAAAGATGTGTCCTGAAAAGAGTCTTACTTCCAGGACCTCTTCATGAAGCTGAGATCTGCAGTCACTGATCTAAGTTTCTGGGTTGACTAATCTCCTCATACTCAGCGCTCAACCTGCCCTACAAGACTTACCACCCTGGTAGGAAATTACATTGAGTGGTTGCATTGTCTAGATTGTCCCTTTAATAACAGAGCTTGACAACTTTATCTATCCTGGGACCCAGACAAATATTTAGGAGCCAGGAAAGTTTTGTATATAGGTTTGTGTAGGATAATCCAGAAATCTAGGAGCCCGATGTAAAATTTTACTAGCCATTGGCTACCCATCCCCTGGATTTGTGAAGCCATGTCTCTGTAGCTACTTTGAGTGTGTCAGCTAATATATAATGTACCTTGATTGACAACTTGAAACATTAAGTTAAAGTGATTTGTCACAAAACCGTTCTGTCAGGAAAATATATTTACAGAAAGACAGGCTTGAACTGCCAGAGGCCAGAAATTAAATTCTAAAAATCTCTCTCTCCCGCGTCTCCCCCCTACAAACCATTCTAAATGCCACTGCCAGGCTCATCCACCTCATCCGCTGCTCTGTCTCTGCTGCTCCTCTCTGCGAATCCCTTCAATGGCTCCCCATCCAGTGCCCGATTAAATTTAAAATCCTTACCCTGACCTACAAAGCTCTCACTAACTCAGCTCCTCACTACCTGTCCTCACTAATCACCAAATACACCCCAGCCCGCTCCCTAAGATCAGTGACCTGCGCCTAGCTTCACCCCGCATCACCTCTTCCCATGATAGGCTACAGGTTTTCTCACGCACAGCTCCCATTCTCTGGAACACTCTACTTCATACTGACAGACTTTCCCCTAGTTTCCCTTCCTTCAAATGCTCCCTTAAGACATTCCTATTTAAGGAAGCCTACCACCCAACTCACTGACGCAACCAGCCCATCACTCTCACCTTGCAGTCCATCAATCTCATTTTACAGTCCATCACTCTCACCTTGCAGGCCATCACTCTCACCTTGCAGGCCATCACTCTCACCTTGCAGGCCATCACACTCACCCTGCAGTCCATCACTCTCACCTTGCAGTCCTCTCCTCCTGTTTCCACCCCCAACCCTTCTAGAATGTAAGTTCCACGGGAATAGGACCTTAGTTTCCTCCTGTACTGGTTTGTCAAAATGTTGTTCAATGTATTGTAACCCCGTCTATATTGTGCCCATTGTACAGCGCTGTGGAGTATGCTGGCACTTTATAAAATAATAATAATAAATTATAATGAAGTGGTAGGGTTCCGCGATGCCAATAGCCCGTCTCCCTTTCCATATCAAGTACTGTTGATGGTCAATTGGCTTTCCCACGTACGAAATTAAATAATTCATTCTTTGCTCCTCGATATTTATAAATATATGTGGCTATTGGGATTCCTTGGTTGACTGCTGTAAGATCTTAAAAATACTAATAATTAACTTTAAATGTTCACCATTGTTGTTCTGTTTTATGCATTTAATCTTTGGACTATCACTTGCCTTAATTTTTAATGAAAACAGCTGCAAAATATATTTACAGCAATTTAGGAGCATTTGCAATATAGCCGTATGCTAAAAATTTCTTTAGATTTGATGTAGGCGTTGCAACCTTATATTGTTGCATGAGCAGAGGGTATTTTTCCGACCAATCACAACACTCGATTTCCTGTTGAGTCGATTTGGCCAGTATTTTGACTGTTACCCAGCTAAAACCTTGCAAGACCTGAGTGGGGACCCACTGTAGAGCAGGCCACTAGTGCTGATGCTCATTCTCACCACCCTCAAAAACCTTGTTTTTGACTGGTACCCACCATCCCTTATTTTGATGGATGTAGTGCGTCTATTATTCACCAACAGCATTTTTCTTTGCTTTAGAAAAACCAATGGTATTTGCCTGAAGTACAGTCATACGTGAGGTCAAGCACGTTTACAACTGCATAATAGGTGGACACACGACTGTCTCCTGCCAGAGTGAAACCGACTAATATTTCCGCCAGAAAAACTAGTTCCATCAAACTAAAATGCTCCGAGCTGTGTTCACTTCAGTGCTGCATTCCATCAGAAGATAAGGAAATTGACTTTCATGTCAGTAATTTGAGAACATTCTAGAATATTTCTCCCATTTTAGCTGTTTGATGCAGATTTAAAAGGATTAAAAATTTTAGACACTTTAACGTTTTTTCACAAAAATTTGTGGATTACAACAAAAAAAGCAAGGACTTTAAGTAACTCTCCCTAACTGTCTCTCACATAGCAAAGTAGTCACACCTATCCATGCACAATTATGATAAAATAATAAATGAAAAATAACATCTTATTTTGTGTAAATTACCTTTTTGCGGTATGGGTTGCTCTGCTATCAGGCCTAAATATTCATGATTTTGGAGCCGTCCAATTATTTATTTCTAAAGTATTTTACCAGGAAAGATACATTGAGTTTTCTCTCGTTTTCAAGTACAGTTGTATTCAAAATTATTCAACCCCCACTGAAATTGAGTGTTTTGGCCAGTTTGACATAGATTTTGATCATTCAGTCATCTTGCTTAGAATTAAATCAAAGCGGCACGTGTAGTTCAGACAAATATAACATAACATTTACAATGAAATAACCACAAATGTCTTTTCTGTGCTCACATCATTATCCGTTTTATTCAACCCCCAAGTGACTTTCAATCTTAGTACTTAGTACAACATCCTTTTACAGTTATAACAGCTGTTAAATGTGAAGCATAGCTTGACAAAAGTGTCTTGCAGCGATCTACTGGTATCTTCGCCCATTCGTCATGGGCAAAAGCCTCCAGTTCAGTCACATTCTTAGGCTTGCGCACTGCAACTGCTTTCTTTAAGTCCCACCAGAGGTTCTCAATCGGATTTAAGTCAGGTGACTGCGATGGCCACTCCAAAATGTTCCAGCCTTTAATCTGCAACCATGCTCTAGTGGACTTGGAGGTATGCTTGGGATACTGCAGTTGACTCTTCTTATTCTTTGGAGACAGCAAGGGGGTGCGCCTGGGAGTTCTGGCATGGAGGCCTTCATTACGCAGTGTGCGCCGTATTGTCTGAGCTGAAACTTCAGTACCCACATCTGACAAATCTTTTCTCAGTTCCTAAGCAGTCACACGGGGACTTTTCTCCACTCTACGCTTCAGGTAGCACACAGCAGTCGAAGTCAGCATCTTCTTTCTGCCACGACCAGGTAGCGTTTCAACAGTGCCCTTTGCCTTGAATTTGCGAATGATGCTTCCTATGGTCTCTCTTGGTATGTTTAACATCTTTGCAATCTTCTTATAGCCATTGCCCTTCCTGTGAAGAGTAATCACCTCTTCTCTTGTCTTCCTGGACCATTCTCTTGACTTCACCATGTTTGTAACCACACCAGTAAATGTCTAGAAGGAGCTGAGTATCACAGTCATTTTAAAGCTGCCTAATTGGTGCTTATTATGCTTTATTGCTGCTCCGTGACATCCACAGGTGTTTTCAATACCTGATTGAAAACACTTGAATGAACCTCTGTTCTTCAGAGTGGTAATCTTTAAGGGGTTGAATAATTGTGTCAATGAAGAATTCACAAAAGAAACATTTACTACTGTATTACAAAACCAATTGATGTCATTTTAGTTGCATATGGTTCTTTAAAATGTCCTTGTAGGATTTCATTTTGAATACAATTACAAATGTACACTAAATTCCCTAAAACCCTTTACAGCATTGGGGGTTGAATAATTTTGAACACAACTGTATGTCCTGGGTATGTATTAGTATGTATTCATTCGACTAATAATTTTCATCAAAGACATAGTTAAATGTATTTTTTCAGTGACCAAAACTAGACTATTATTAATTTCTGACTAAAAATGAATTAAAATTACCCCCTCCTTATTATTTCCCTCTAGTTTTTATTGGTTGGTGAAAATGTCAATAAATCTGCCTAATAGATTTATTGACATTTTCACCAACTAATAAAAACTAGAGGAAAATGATATGGAGGGGGTAATTCTAATTCAGTTTTAGTTTTAGTCCTTTATGACTAAAACTAAATGGCATTTTAGTTGATGACTAAAACTTTGAAAATATGTTGACATCTGCCTAAAGCTTTAACAAAAATTTACCGACATTTTCGTCAACAAGTAAAAACTGGTCAAAAATGTTAGAGATGGACTAATTTTAAATAATTTTAGTCACAGTCCTTTAACTAAAATGCAATTTAGCTTTAGTTATATTTTAGTCAAACAAATTGACAGTAAGCCTGATATACACCAGTCTGAGGAGACTCGGTAATTTATTTTTTTTTTGCTCACTTTTTCCAGAGATATACATACTTGCAAACGTGGGAAATATCAATGTATCCTTCCTGGTAAAATCCTTTCTAAAACAAAAAAGCCTGAAATCAGAATGTATAACTTTATATTTTTAACCTTTAAAACAATTTAACATTTGCAACTTAAACCAATAAAAAAACTAAATGTATACCATTGCATTTATGGATGGTTATAATGCAGCTATAGCATACGAAGTGTTTAATGTTAAATCGACCCATTCAACAAGTGATTTTATTTTTCTATAAAACCACTGTCCAGAACCAGTGTTTTTGTTTTCTTAGGGGAAAGTCACTTTTCATTAGTTATAAAGTAAAAAATATTTGCAAATATTCACAGTATTTTTTTTGCTGTAGTAGCTGTATTTGACAGACAGCACCAACTGCTGCCCAAAAAGGTCTACATCTGCAATTAAGTATACTCAATATCAGGGCATCAGAAGGTGACTTTGAAGATTGAATATACTCTCCTGGTGAAGGATTAAAGTATGAATTATGGGACATTGCAGAGGGTATGCATTTATCTGGCCAAAGTATATGAATTAAAACAAAATCAGCGATTTCTCCCTCTAGGCCCTAAAGGTCAATATTTTTCAGTTTCTAGCAGGGTTATTCAGAGAGAGGTGAAAAGCAGGAGAATGACTGGAGAATGGAAAATTCTAGGTCAAAGTAGCCGATTTGGAATGTGAGATGATTGGGAGAATTTTTGTGGTTTGGCTATTTTGACCTCGAATTTTCCATTCTCCAGCCATTCTCCTGCTTTTCACGTTCTCTGAATAACCCTGTATATCAGTGCTTTTAATGCCTTTCCTTCCTAATCCCCATGTGCCACATTATCCTAATATTCAAATTCTATTGATATGGTTGAGTTTGTCACTTGTGTAATCTGACCTGATTCTATGCAACTATCCTTGTGAAATGTTAATTTGAATTCTTGTATTGTATATAGAAAGTGTTTTGCTGCGTATTTATGTTCTTTTATGCATTTTTCCACAGACTTGGATTGTCACATTTATTTTACTTCAACTACAATTCCTTTGTTTTGGGAGTCCTTGTGGAAATCCAGTCACTGATGCTGTGAATGACATTGGGAAACTGGTAGGGATTATATTTTATTTATTGCATTTTACAATTACAAGTTATTGTTACCATATGCTCATCCATCAAGGTACAGAGTCAGAGTATGTGCACTGTTTCTTTTTACCGGTTACACATTGTTTTATTTCTTTTTCTAGCTAGAATTCTTGTGGTGAGCGTGATGTCATTATAATAATGTTGGTGCTGTGCCTGAGATTTATAATAAATACCTGGTGGACTTATAACAGCCATTCCCTGAACAGGATCACTCTGTGAGGGTAACTTCTCATTCTGTTATTCTTTCCTGAAATGATTTTTGGAATAATCATGGCAGCGCATCTGATGCTAATTATATCTCATCCCATAAACTTTCTCATATGTGCTCATTTTCACAAATTGGTGCACATTACTGAAATGCACTTTCCTGTAAGTGGACAGGGACCAGGAGGCACCCACTATCCTTTTCAAGCCGCGTGCGTTTAGTATTTCCATTTCTTCAGCTATGTCTTCCATTCCCCCCCGCGTAAATGGTTCAGCAGGACTAGGCAAATAATTATATTCTAGAAAAGTACGCTTTCTTTCTGAAAGTATAAAGCAAAGAGCGCCCATACCAATCAATCTAGGATGAGTCGGGCAGTAGATATGTTTCCCATTAATATCGTATATTGTCTTCTCTTGTCTCCCTCACTCGTCTCATCTCATTATTCTTTTCTCTGTGGACCACATTACACTCTTAACGCTAACGGTAATACTCAAATGTGTGAGCATTAACGTTAGCCGCGGTGTCTACCGCATATTACAATACAAATGCAAACAGGTTAAGTAACCCGTTTGCGTTTGGTATCTTGCGCTTTTCAGCACGAGGTTACTGTACTTTGCGCTCCCTATGCTTAACATGGGGAGCGCAAAGTGTTAATCGGTGTTAGGATTACAAAGTCCCAACGCTGATTAACGTCCGGCTCTGGTTAGCGGAAAGTTAACCAGAGCCAGGACTTGGTGTTAACGGATTCCGCTTCTGCAGAATCCGTTAACACCAGCTAGAAAAATAAAAAAAAGCATTGTAAACTCACCTCCTGTCCCACGACGAGGACTTGCGGCTGCGCTCAGTGCTGCCGCAAGCATTGCAGGGCCGTAGCGCGCAGTAACAATGCAGGCAGCTTTTTAAGCGCCTACATTGTAATACCACGCTAAAACAGTGTTTTTTCTCCCTGCCGCCCCCGTTTTAGCATGGATATCGTAATGTGGCCTTGTGTCTTTTATTCTGTCTTCTCTTCCTCTATTCTTTCTTCCTACTCTGTCACTTTTCTTTTTCTCCCTTCTTTCGCTTTTCTTTGTTTCTTTTCTTTCCATTTTTTTCCTTTCTGTCTCTTTTAGTTCTCTCCCTACTTTCTTTCTCTTTCTTTTTTCTCATTTCCTTCCTTCCTCTCTCTTTTCTCATCTTTCTTTCTATCTCTCTTGTCTACCTCACTCTTATCTCATTACTCTTCTGTCTTTTATTCTGTCTTTTCTCTTAGAGAGAGAGAGAACTAAACATTAGGTCAGTTTTACATGGCACTAAAATTTATGTCCCTTAACAGGGGCAATCCATGTGGTATAACTAATAAACCTTGACATGTGGTGTAAACCACTCCCTCCTTTCCATTCTTCCCGTTTGTCCCACAATGAGGTTATTAACTAAACATTGGATTTGAAAACACATTTTAAGCACATCATTTATGACGTTTGTCTTTCATTGGCGTGATGTGACCGGGCAGGTGTTTGGGTTTTCTAAACTATTATCTTGTAGGTGCTAAAAATTTTTTAAAACATCTAGAGTAAACAAATTCCCCAAATACAGTTGTCAAGTTAGAATTCAGTGGAATTTGCGGAACAAAAGGGCATGCTGGTGGATCCTTAAGGCCCAGCAGGTTATGCTGGCTGAAACCAACTGTAACTGCTGATGATAGGAATGCACCGTAAATACGTGTCAATTATTTCACGTCCAAACCTAGGAAAAGAACATGGTGATCTGTACCAACATGACATTTTGTCTGTGCCATAGCATCTCCTTTTCTGTGTGTACAGAAAGACAGACTGAATGACAAAATTTTACTCCTTCCTGTACGCCCAACAAACTCCAAATTATCAAGATGAGTTTCATTGAGACTGTTTAGTTCAATAAGTATAGTATATACCGTATATACTCGGGTATAAGCCGAGTTTTTTGACTCAGATTTTGAGTCAAAAAACCGCGATTCGGCTTATACCCGAGTCAAGGTCCTGTACAGCGTGAGTCCATCCTGTTGAAGGGGATGCGGCTGCGTGCAGGCGCAGCCGGTCACGTGGTCCGGCTAATCAGGTGGTACTGAGTCTCTGTACCACCTGACTGGCCGGACCGTGTGGCCTGCGCATGCAAGTAGCCGCATCCCTGACGGACTCACGCTGTACAGGACCTTGTGAGAGCTGGCTGCCGCTGGGGCAATATCCAGGTGAGAGCTGGGGCTTATCCATGAGCTGGGGCTTATCCATGAGCTGGGGCTTATCCATGAGTGGGGGCATATCCATGAGCTGGGGCATATCCATGAGCTGGGGCATATCCATGAGCTGGGGCATATCCATGAGCTGGGGCAGTGAGCTGGGGCAAATCCATGTGTGAGCTGGGGCAATATCCATGTGTGAGCTGGGGCAATATCCATGTGTGAGCTGGGGCAATATCCCACTTAGGCTTATACGCGAGTCAATAAGTTTTCACAGGTTTTTTGGGAAAAATTAGGGGGGTCAGCTTATACACGGGTCAGCTTATACCCGAGTATATACGGTAGTATTGGATTTAGTTAATGTTTTGATTGTGTGTGTGTGTGTGTGATTGGGATGTCATACTTTGCCAGTTATTTTACTTTAAGATTAACAAAAATAGGTTAAAAATGAATATTCTTGCATATGTGAAGAGATTAGCAGCATGCTGGTTTAGATCCAACCCATATATCCAATCTTTATAGTTGTATTATAAAGGTATTTTTACTTTTTAGCACATTTATCTAGATATTTTTATGCTTTTAAGAAAATGTTTCAGGAGAAAATGCCTTAAAATACCTTTACAATTCCACACAATCACATTACTTTTCTATTTATTATTAGAGTTGGCCTTCCCTTTAGGGCAGGGGTCAGCAACTTTCGCCCTCTAGATATTTAGGAGTTACATTTCCATTAAGACTCAGCCAATCATTAGGTTGGCAGAAACTCATGGTAAATGTAGTTTCAAAACATCTGTAGGGCCAAGGTTGCTGACCTCAACTGTAGAGAATGATGTTATGCCATTGGGTCCCATGGGGGTCCATATGCAGTAAATTCGATGTCTCCTCTTTTATTCCTGCTTCTTTGAAGACCAGGATATCTGTGTTTATAGAACATACAGCATTGTCTTCTCCTGCTTTTGGGAGGTCTTATCAGAAAAGGAAAAAATCCTTATGGGGATATAATATTAGTATGTGGGGACTCCGAAAATCCTTGTTACACCATTGTAATATTTACCCGAGAAATGTAGAAATCAAAGGCCCTGCACTCTTACATTAAATCAATCGGATGCTAATTCATTTATAATGTATTCGTTAAAATGATGTCTCTGCAAATTAAAAATTTATTGTGCAACTTAATGAGCAAATTGCTTGTTTGAATGAAAATGTAAATGGACCACAATGAAGAAACAGAATGCTGAATTCCTGTGTACTTTTTCCTTAGAATTCGTCTTTACACCTGGGGAGTGTAATCCTAACGGTGAATGACTTGCATAGTATTGGTCAATAGACATGTGCACAGCACAAAATTTCGTTTTGAACTAATGCATTAGTCCTAAAATGCAATTTATTTAGTTGCTAAAGAAATTCGTTTTCAGTTCTTTAGTATGAAAACTAATTTCATTCATCCGAAAACCAGTGGATACAATTACTATTGTAGTGGCTCCTCAGAGGGCTGAGATCGCTGCTTGTTACAGTATCTCTCACTCTCAGCACAATGTGTCAGGCAAAGCTGTTACAGTAACTGACTGCTGCTCATCACAGTGCTCAGAGTTTCAGTAAAACTAGTAAATAATATTTTTATATATAAGAGGTTATAACAATATTATTTCCTTGTTTTACTGAAACTCTGAGCGCTGTTACAGTCAGTTACTGTAACAGCTGAGCCTGATACATTGTACTGAAAGATAATATAACAAGCAGCGCTCACAGCCACTGGATTTAAAGGGTTTTAAAAAAAAATGCTCCTCTCTGTATAATGTATAGAACATCCTCCTGCATTAATTAATGCCCCTCTCTGTATAGAACATCCTGATGCATTGGCATGTGGAGGATGCAGAACTTCGGAATGCAATGCTTATCCAGCACAGGAGAGGGAACTTTTACTTAAACTTTGTATCTCTGTGGGGGAGACAGACAGGACTATAAAAGCAGGGGAGAGGGAAAATATTAACGTAAATCGGTCTGAAAGCTCAGAGAAGAGATGACTGGTACGAAATAATTTTTATAAAATAAAGCACTTTAAATCCAGGGAAAACATTCAAATAAATCACACTGAAGGCTCATAATGACAGAGTAACTGTGAGAGCTGGATACTAAATGTATCAGACGTAAAAACCCCTTTATAACAAGCAGCACTGGGAGAGAAGAGGGACTTTATATAAAATGTGTATTATAGATGAGGAAAGGGGGATAGTGCTCCTGGATAATATAAAATGCATCAGACCTAAGCCCCTATTATGCAGAGCGGGAGGGGAGATAACACACGTTTTATAAAGTCCCTCTCTTCTCCCAGCGCTGCTTGTTATAAAGGGGTTTTTACTATCCAGCCCTCCTCTGTCATTAGCTTTCAGTGTGATTTATTTGAATGTTTTTCTTCTCCAGCTGCTTTTATCATCTTGTCTGCCTCATAGAAATGCAAGGGTTAAGTAATGGTTTCATCTCCTGTGCTGGCTGTCTGTGCTGCAGGTGAGTATTGTGGAGCTCTATCACTGTCAGATTTTCAGGTAGGGGTCGGGAAGGATTACACATACAAACTTTTTCTGTAGCTTTGAGATGTTGCGCTCTTCATTGCTGGTCTCCTTCACTCATCAGTGTAATATCACAAAAAGGACTGAAACTAAAATGTAGTGCATTTTATTTTAGTTTCTTTCGTTTTTTGTACTGAGCAGTTTCGTATCTCTTGAGACATACGAAAACTAAATTATCCCAAAATTCGGACTAAATCGTTTTAGTACTAAAACTAATGCACATGTCTATTGGTCAACATTTTTCGACTGCTCAGATTGTGGCTATATTAACCCTTTCGCTGCTGAGGCTTTTCCCGCCCCTGTGCTGAGGTCATTTTTACCGGTTTTGCTCATCATGTTTAAACGTGTTTTTAAGGCTTATTTTAGTATATGACCCAGACATATTATATATCGTTCTTTCCGTCAGACTCGGTAGATTCATAATATGTCATTATTATATGTATACGTTATGTCATGTCTGTATATTATAACAAAAAATGCAATAAAATATGTATTTTCAATAATTTACAATGTGTAAAGTGTTTTTTTTCACATTTTAACATGCGAGCAATTGCGGTTATATTTTGTATGGGGTGCGCTTGTTAAAAAAATTAGAGATGGGGTCTCGTTACATTTTTTTTTGGGGAAAATTACACTATTTTTAACAAACGCACCGCATACAAAAATCGTTAGTGCAGCATCATTGTTCACATTATAATTGAAATGGGAACAATATTGCTGCATTAACAAACCAAAAAAAAAAAAAAGAAAGTGTTTATTTTTTTTTATAATTTTTTTTTGTTTTTATTTTTCATTTTTTTGTTTACAACATTTTTCACAGTAGTGTTTGGTATCGTTGGAACGGCCATGCTCTGGCCGATCCAACCATACCAAACTTTAACCCCTAACTGCCACGGATCGGGAGATAGGGAGTTCATTGGAACTCCCTATCTCCACCGTTGGTGGCAGTTAGGGGTTAAGTCCAGGACTGGCGTCATCGTGCTATGCACGATGACGCCAGTCCTCAGGGGGAGTTCCCGGAGGCTTGGCCGACATCCAAGATGTCGGCCAGCTCCGGAAAGGATCGTGAACCGGCGCTTTTCAGCGCCGATTCGCGATCCAGCTCCCCAGGGGTTAATGCCAGGCACCATTTGGAAGGGCAGGCTGTGCCCTTCCAAATGATGCCTGGGTTAACCCCGCAGAGCCGCCGATCGGGAGGGAGAGAGGTCCCAAGGACCTCCCCCCCCTCCCTTTCAGGCGCCTCCTCCGCACATGCGGGGGGGTGCCTGAATTAGGTGTCATCGCGCAGCCGCGATGACACCTAATTCCGGCGGCTGTGGTCTCGGATGCCGGGCTGACATCGAGGATGTCAGCCCGCACCGGGGGGGCCAGCGCGTCCTCCGCACACCAGCGGGAATGCTGAGGATGCGCTGAGCGCGTCCTCAGCATTGAAGTGGTTAAAGTCCTCCCAGATCCTCTCAATTTCCAGGGCCATGTTGGAAAAAACACAAATTTCAATGAAATCTAACTAAACCTAGAGATTCACCTAAAATGTTGCCATACGGTGTATAGCTAATGGGGGTTATTCAGAGAGGGCTCCCCGAAATGTCACCAAACAGGGAATTTCCCCAAATGGTGACGTTTTGGGGCCATTCGGCTATTCAGTGAGCAGGCAGTTTGGCAAATTTTGGCGAACTGCATCAAAGTACGGTGCCTGTTCGGCAGTGAAACCCCCCATAGAGAAGTAATGGTTAATATATTCAGAACACCAAACAGCTGTGAAAAGTTGCTGAAGTACCCTGCTGTTCGTTGGTTTCATTCGGCAGATTTATTCAGGCGAATCCCATAGGCTTCAATGTTAAAAAATTTACGTTTTTATTCAATATCTAATAAACTGTTTATTATTTTAATCTGCAGTAAAAAGTCTCTTTATTTTTTTAGGATCGTTTTTTGGGATTTTTTTCAGCAATTTTTATTTTTTATTTTTATAAAGCTTTTTTTTTTTCTGTAACAGACCTTTTTATTATCATTTCATAGGACCTTATATGTAAATTCCAGGCATTTTCATTCAGTAGGTTTCTTGCAAACAGCACTTTCAATTGTTACCGATTCCCTGCACTTCGGGGATCCTGCTGTGTGTGAATGGTGAATTCACTGCAGGATGGGGAAATTTGATTCCCCGAAGTGCAGGGAACGAGAGAGCACTGAAATGTTGCTCTCTGAATAACCCCCAGTATTTCTTATTTAGAATCAGAGTCGACATATTCTTTTAAGGCGGGTTCCATTTTGATCTTTATTTTGATATAACAATACATTTTGGAAGTAGCCTTAAATGATGTCATCGCAAAAGGATCCTAGACGTCACCATTTTGACATAAAAAATCTATGAAATTTTAGGTTTCCGAACAGTGGGGAAAATTTACATGTAGTATATATATTATATTTATTAAATAGAATTATTTTTTCATTTCCTCAGAAAGGTACGGCTCTGTTTGCTCGCTCTTCTAGCAGTTTGGCTGGTTACCTCACAATTATAGCCCAGACATGTCTCACTCCATACACATCTTTATATCAAAGATATTCTGGCCAAGATCATAATCCTGAAATTTGGCTCTGCTTTATAGCTGTTGTGAATGAAATGTGTTGAATAACTTTTGCTCAACCTGTGCCATTTCACGCTTGGTTGATAATGAGTGCTACAATCAACTCTGCTTAATCCATTACAAAATCTTATCAACTGAATGTGCCAATGGTGTGTACTTAAAATGTCATACATTGACCCATGGGGCTTGTTCCCAGACACAGGAGTTGAAAATAAAGAAGGCACACTTATACGTTATTACCTTTTAAACTTTTTTTAGGTACCTGATATCACAATACACCATGGGAAAATAAATTTGGCTCACATTAAGTAGAGATGTGGAGAGTTTAGCTCAATGAATGTAGTTTTAGAGAAAAATGTCAACGGCCGTCACTAATGAACCCCTAAAGTTGGTCTAGGTTGGCAATGGCAGTCAAATTGTATATTATTAATGGAGTAGGGTCATCGTCTTAAATTTTACTGATGGGTCGAGCATAAAATACAGCACATTTTTTAGAAAATTGCTAATGAAAGCTGTCGTAAACTAGCATTATGTTCTGGTGGCCAATTTAAAAGTCGTCTTATATTACAGATCCCAAGGTGCTATAAACATTTAATTGCATTAAAAAATTCTAATGGATACAAATATGCAAGAGATTTTTTTAGTATAAATTCTTTTTTTTGCATTTGCGTGCCACACGACTATCCTGCATAATTACACCTTGACGTAACATGCTTAAGTGAACTGGCTTGAATCCAGATCCACCTTTCACCTTGTTTTTAACCCGTAATTGGGAACATTTCCAGTTCTACAAGAGACATGTACTTGCGTCACATCCCCACCACCCCTATAATCTCTATTCCACCTCCTCCTCCAGAACTTTCCTCACTCTCCAACATTACAACCGGATGGTCAAACAAACCGGTCCTACAGAGCTCTGTAACCGTTGGAATACACTGCTTCAAATTTTCCATGAGTCTATACTACCTTAAAAGATCCGCCTCCTTTAATGGTCAATAAAGAGCGATATGCAATCATTACTAGGATTTAACTATTCGTTTTGTACATTCTCTTGCAAACCATCCCAAAAACCTAATGATTGTGCTGTTTTGTGAATACAAAGACATACTTGCAAAAGAACCGAAAGTTCTCTCTTGGCTCTTACCTAGAAAATATATATATAAACCTTTAACCGCTTGTATAGCAACGGAAGATCACTTCCATGGAAAGCCTGATTCATTCGTGTGGTGTGTTCCACTGACCCTTTCAATTTCACACAATTTTCCCAGAATACTAACAGGGTTATTCAAAGAGATCCGAATTGTGGCCAAAAGGTAACCGAACAGTGAAATTCAGCGTACGGTTACCTTTCCTGGCCATTCGGCTATTCAGAGAGCAGGCCGTTCGCTAAATGTTGGTGAATTGCCTGCACATACGGTGCTTGTTCGGTGCCTGTTCGAGGGCAGTGAAATCCCCATAGAGAAGCAATGCTTCGTCTACTCAGAACAAAAACCAGCAGTGAAAAGTTGCTGAAATTCCCTGCTGTTCGGTGTTTTCATTCGACAGGTTTATTCAGGCGAATCCCGTAGGCTTTAATGGTAAAAATATTCCCGTTTTAATGCAATATCTAATAAACCGTTGATTATAATATTCTGCAGTAAAAAGTCTCTTTATCTATAGATTTTTTTTCGGATCTTTAATGCATTTTTCTGAATTTTATAGCATTTTTTTTTTCTTTTTCTTCTGTAACAGCCCTTTTTATTATCATTCATTGGATCTTATGTAAATTTCAGGCATTTTCGTTCAGTAGTTCCTTTGCAAACGGCGTTTCACTTTTCAAACAATCAAGCAAACTGGGTTTTTTTTCACTCCATTCGTCTGCGGTATCGGGTTTTTCCAGCGGCTGCTCTGCACTGTGATCGGCGGCTGCTAAGGTATATCCGGCGTGTTCGGCGGGGTTAATCCAGCTGTTTTGCGGGTTTTAGAGAGTGTTCGGCAGGTTTTGCAGTGAGTGTTCTGCGTGTTGGCGGTGAGTGTTCTGCGTGTTGGCGTTGAGTGTTTGGCGGGTTGGCAGTGAGTGTTCGGCGGGTTGGCAGTGAGTGTTCGGCGGGTTGGCGGTGAGTGTTCGGCGGTTTGGCGGTGAGCATTCGTCCGGTTTGCGGCGGGTTTTCCTTGCACTTTGGGGACCCTGTGGTGCTTGCTGAATACACCATAGGGTCGCCGAATCGCACCGAATTGAAGAGAACGAAAAGTCACCGAACGTGTGGTGACTTTTCGATTCTCTTTGAATAACCCTGTAAGTAATAGCAAGTAGAAATTGGAAATTGAAATTCAAAACGTGATCTTGGGTCACACAACAATTTAAAGTGTGAAAACATCCTCTTGTGAGTTAATTTATTGGAAAGAAACATTTATATACTGTATACTACTCAATTTCCAATTTAGTGTAGGATGCCAAAACTCTTCAATCCTTTCTGATATGAACTGAGGTATCTTGAGCTGTTGTCGTGGTTACTGTAGATTTTCAATCACTGAGACAAACGATACAGTTGCTGCAATACGGCGAAGATGCAGAATATCATTGATAAAAATTGGTGGTTATTGAGTCGATTCATGTGACAAGGAGCAGACACAAAAGCTCCTTTTAGGTAATGGCAAATTTTGCATTACAATAATAGAGGTGGCGGGCGAAGTGTTTTTTTTTTTTAGAATTGCAAAGAAATTTTTTGGCAAGTGTTTTTGGAGCCAATGGCTACCTAGCTCCTGGATGTAAGAAAGTACAGCATTAAGGCCATTAACTGTGTCCTTTCACTTTTTCATAGGTTTCAAGTTGGTATATGGTATTAAATTAAGAAAATGTGCAGCCCTAAACCTAATTTTAGGAGCTACCTAACAGCAGTATATTAGGTGCCAGTGGCTACCTGGTTCTGGGATTTTTCAAGCCCTGTGCTATATTATACTGTAGAAGTAGAAAATTTTGGTTTTTCATGATCGCATGGCAGGTTTCCACAAAAAGAGTTGAAAAAATAAATAGGCTGCACTGTTTTTCATTCTAAGCTGTTCAGACAAAAAAAATGTCAAATCAGTTGTGACATCATTGTGCTTCCTGTCTAAACTTTGACGTCCGTAGGTGATTCTAGAGATATTCTTTATGGAAACACAAAAAGTATTAATGTAAATAGAGTGAAATTAATTTAAATTTCTTTTACAGGTTGGAAATCTCCCAAAAGATTACAATATGACGCTGAAATACGTTCCAGTACATGAAAATCTGGTAAGTGCTGAACCAAGACTTTTAAATGTATCAGTGGAAATATAAACAAAGCTCATCGAATACACACAATGACTGCATGAATTGGATGGGAAAATGTTATTTTTAGCCAGTTTTTCTACTTCCTCACCCTATATGCATTGACATGTAAAGGCAGTTCCGAGCCTTCGCTCTGATGAAACAATAGAGTTGGCTGTGGAATATAGTAATGATCGGAAAGAAACTAACAGGGATAATGTACAAACGGGATGGGAGGGAGAAGAGGGAAGGGTGGGAAAAAAAATACTTGAAAGGATGTAACAAATGTGCAGGTGTGATGAGTGTATGAACCCTTCATATAGAACAAAGAGGTAAAACTGAATCTTGTACAGTTCATCCTATTGCATAATAGTAATTGTGGATATTTGGCATATAATACCAAGCTACGAAATGGTTTACTGGCATTCCACTTGAAAATAATTGATTTTAATTTTTTTTATCTCTCCCATCTGTTTTATAATCTCTTATTTTATGAGGACTACAGTAGTCGCCTGTTATCGACAATCTTACATGATGGAGGAGATTCTTCTAGCTGTTTTCTCTGTAGTCAAAAAGTTTGTGAATTCATTTCAGCACAGGGTTTCCCAAAGCGGCACTATCAGAGTTATTCAAAGAGATCCGAATTGTGCCGAAAGGTAACCGAACAGTGAAATTCAGCGTTCGGTTACCTTTCCTGGCCATTCAGCTATTCAGAGAGCAGGCAGGTCGCCAAATCCTGGCGAATTGCCTGCACATACGGTGCCTGTTCAGTGCCTGTTCGAGGGCAGTGAGTTTTCTCCACAGAGAAGCAATGCTTCGGCTATTCAAAGAGCAAAATGCAGCAGTGAAAGGTTGCCGAATTGCCCTGCCATTCGGTGGTTTAATTCGGCAGGTTTATTCAGGCGAATCCCATAGGCTTCAATGTTAAAAATATTCCCGTTTTAATCCAATATCTAATAAACCGTTCATTATAATATTCTGCAGTAAAGAGTCTCTTTATTTATAGATTTTTTTAAGGATCTTTTAAGCATTTTTCGGAATTTTCTTTCAAAACTTTTTTCTTACATTTTTTTTAAACGTTTTTTCTTTTTTCTGTAACTGCCCTTTTTGTTATCACTCATTGGATCTTATATGTCAATTTCAGCCATTTTTGCTCAGTAGTTTCTTTGCAAACAGCGTTTCAGTTTTCAAACATTCAAGCGAACTGTTTTTTTTCTCACTCCATTCGTCTGCAGTGTCGGCTTTTTCCGGCGGCTGCTCTGCGCTCTGATTGGCTCCTATTCGGGTTTCTCCGGCGTGTTCGGCGGTGATAATCCAGATGTTTTTGCGGGTTTTCGGTGTGCCTTCGCCTGGTTTTGCGGTGAGTTTTCATCGGGTTTGCAGCGACTTTTCCCTGCAATTCGGGAACTCTGTGGTACTTGCTGAATACACCACAGGGTCACCGAAATGGGATCGCCAAATTGAACCGAATTGAGGAGATCGAAAAGTCACCGAATGTGCAGTGACTTTTCGATTCTCTTTGAATAACCCTGTTAGATGTTGGTGTTCTTGCTTCAGGACAGGATAAGAGTGGATTCATAGTGAAAGGACGCTAAAATTCATATATTTAAAAGAAAGCATTCATGTACTTGTATGTATTTGTGTTTTGTCCTCATACTTACATGAAACCGTATCTTCATAGATTGGTTCACTGACAGTTACCCAGTTTGATCTGTGGCTGTTGCAGAAACTAAGCTTGATTCATAGAGGTTCATATTGGATAAAGAGCTGCTTTATTGTTGCTGTTTTGTTTCCATTTCGCCTGAGATTCCTTTTGTAAAAACCACAGACTGGTAATTAGTCTTATTGGACATTGAAAAGGACAATTCATGACGGAGTCGATTCCCCCTACTGAAACGTTATGCACAATATACTGCAAATAAAAGTAATACAATTTAAACAAGCGTCATGACGTTACATATCGTGATGTTATGAAGCTCTCAAACAACTTTTTCTTATGTTCTGTGGGGCCTTTTTACATTTTCCACATGTCTAGAAGAGAATGTCTGGCATTTTGGTAGAACTCAATCTAACCACAGATCTTTTGATCTTGGCCTTTTTGACCACAATCAAACTGATCTCCAACAGGGTTACAGGGCATGGTGGTCAGGAGGAAACCATCATCGGGGATAGTGGTTCTTCCTCAACTATAGATCTTAACATTCATATTTTGCAGCTTTATCTTCAATAGCTTGTTGTGTTTTATTGTGTATCGACTTTGTTCTTTGTGGTAGATTTTTGTGAATCATCCACACAATAAGTATGGCAAAATGTGACAACTTGAATATTTCATTATATTATCACACTAATATGTGTGTGTGTGCAACTAGTTGTACATTTGTGGTTTTTTTTTGAAGACTTTTGTAGATCCTTTTTTTATTCACTTCGAACATTATCTCTACTGGAGTGACGCTTTATGTTTCAATTCAAGAACAGAATTTGTGTTATTCTCCTTTAATTTAGCTACAATTTCTTTCATCTTAACTATCAGGGTTAGTCAAAGAGATCCGAATTGCTGCCAAAAGGTAACCGAACGCTGAAATTCAGCGTACGGTTACCTTTCCTGGCCATTCGGCTATCCAGAGAGCAGGCAATTCGCCAAATCCTGGCGAATTGCCTGCACATACGGTGCCTGTTCGGTGCCTGTTCGAGGGCAGTGACATCCCCATAGAAAAGCAATGCTTCGTCTATTCAGAGAGCAAAAACCAGTAGTGAAAAGTTGCCGAAATGCCCTGCCATTCGGTTGCTTCATTCGACAGGTTTATTCAGGTGAATCCCATAGTCTTCAATGTTAAAAATATTCCCGTTTTAATTCAATATCTAATAAACCGTTTATTATAATATTCTGCAGTAAAAAGTCTCTTTATTGATAGATTCTTTAAGATCTTTTAAGCATTTTCCAGTAGTTTTTTGCAACAGCCCTTTTTATTATCATTCATTGGACCTCATATGTAAATTTCAGACATTTTCGCTCAGTTTGTTTGCAAACAGCGTTTCACTTTTCAAACCTTCAAAGCATTCTGGGTTTTTTTTCCACTCCATTCGTCTGCGGTGTCAGGTTTTTCCGGCGGCTGCTCTGCGCTATGATCAACTCTTGCTTGGGTTTCTTCGGCGGGGTTAATCCAGATGTTTTTGCAGGTTTCGGTGTGCATTCGTCTGGGTTTTGCGGTGAGTGTTCGGCGGCTTTTCCCTGCACTACGATGGCCCTGTGGTGCTTGCTGAATACACCGCAGGGTCGCCAAAATGGGATCGGCAAATCACACCGAATTGAAGAGAACGAAAAGTCACCGAACGTGCGGTGACTTTTCGATTCGCTTTGAATAGCCCCGATAATTTTTTTCATTTTTGCTGTGCCGAGAAAAAATAATCATGCCAAATGTGAATATTCTTCATTATTTATTCATTTGGTGCCTGACCTTTACCAGTAGTATGACAGTAAATTGGATTAATATTGTTAAGGAACACATAGAGCCCAGTAACTATGCACCTTAATTCCTAGCCATTCACAATATGTTAAATAAGGTTTAAGTAGCATATTGTCAATATATTATGCTCCTGTACTATGGCCAAGATATTAAAAGATCAATTCTGTTATGATGTTTTAACACTTGCCAAAGGATTTGCGGATTAGCATTCCATACAGGACAAATAAGGCAACACGTAGTCTATTTCACCATACAGGGTTGTGTTCTGATCTCTTCATTTAATAGTGAATAGGGGTTTGGCATTAGATATTAAGGCTTTCTGTTTAAGTTTATAAGAAAACAATGGAAATTTAGGCCAGGACTCAATGCCAGAACCAATAAATTGCATCTAAGTATATGTGAGTGGTTATTTAGAAAAGTTGACTCATGTCTATGCAGGAGGTCCATAGTGACATCACTGACTGCACGAACAAAAACTCACGCTATAGTTCAGTAATTCAGCAACATTTAGTCCCAAAAATAGAGAATAGGATCAAATGTGCATTTTTTAGCTAATCTGAAGGGTTTTCTGTCTAATATCATGCACTCAATTTATTTAGTACATGGAGAATGTACCTTTCCAACTCTCATGGCACCTAGTTAGACTAGGGTCAAACGAAAGCATTTTTACACGCGAACGTAAAAAAGTGCGTCCGAACGCATTGATGTATTTTTTCACGGAATATGCGAAAACGGTCATACGATGCGCATTTTCGTGCGTGATGTTTTACGAATCCAAACCAGGAAACTTTTTGCGTCTGGACGTTATGTTGGTCGGACATGAGCAGGGTCTGACGTCTCCAAATCACACACACACACACACCGCTAGCGGGCGCAGCGCACTCTGTGCATCCGTACTAGCGGTTCTGCGTTCTCGAAAAAATTAGTTCATTTTCCACTTGCGTTGCGCGGCCGTACTTTCGTGCGACCGTACTTCGTATATTGGCTGTCATTGCCCGTCATTTGCTGCTAGTGCGGCCGTGATTAAGTGCGCCAGAACGCACGTTAAAAATGCGCTGGTCTGACCCCAGCCTTAAAGTATGCATTCTAATTGGAGAAAAAAAAACGGCCTAAACTTGAAGGGCTCTATTACATTATTTGCGCAAACGTTAACGCTTGCGCAAAAACGCATTAGCGCGAGAGGCAAAACCCTTTGCGCTGAACGTCGTATTACAATATCGGCGCAAACAAATGCGCCTTAACGTCTACCGCGGGGGAACCTGTGCAAACGCTGCGCGAGCGTACTGTACTGCGCGCGTCCTATTCTTAACATTGTGAGCGCAAATGCGTTTATACGCTGGTATGCGGATGGTATTACAATCTATGCGCAAAATGTAACGGACAGCGTTTGCGCGCATAATTTTAACATCTTTGAAAAGCTGGTGTTAACGGCAAATCTGAACGTCCTGGCCGAACCCAAATACACCAGCCCGAAAAATAATACAGCACAGTATAGTTACACATTCTAAACATACCCAAACAATAAAATGGAGAAGTTTTGCGTGTTTTTTTTTATTGATGCAGCATATATGCGCAGATTGACTTTGACAGGTGCAAAAACTTAACGTGAGACAATTGTGGTTCTTCATTTCGATTGGCTGAATCGCGTGAAAAAGCAGTCCGCACACTGATTTCTGCGCGCAACATTGCTGCGCGCGCATTTTTGCGCGTACGTTTTACGCATGTTATTTTTTGACTGATGAAAAAATGCACGAGGATTGTAATACCAGCGTTGTTTTACGCGCGTTAACGTTTAACGCTGCGTGCAAAAATTCACGTGTTCCGCGTGCATTTTTGCGTGTAGAATGTAATAGAGCCCGAAATGTGAATGATAAAAAAAATTTTTTTTTTTGGATGAGCCTGTTTACTCATTGTGATGGTATAAGTCCCTTTTTTCGGAATTTCAAGAAGCGCTGCTGGAAAGTTTCAGGAATTTTTGTGGATTCCGCCTAAATTGCCCCATTAAAAAAGTCGATTAACTAGTATTCTAGGCCAATCACTGAAGCAGATATAGTCACTAATCGACACAAACGTTCTTTTGAGGTATGAACAAGAGATCCCAGGAGTGATAACGTTTAAAAGGATCCTCTAAGCGTACGTAGAAGGGCGTGATTGCTTTGTGTATTGCTCCTGCTTTTGACCTTTAAGGCCCCCATCTACACTTTGCGGGTTTTTCTTATTTGCTTTATGACAAAGAACATGAACGTTAACATTTTGTGATTATTTGCGGTTTGATAGAGTATGCACATATGTTGCATAACTAACTTAAAGGCCTTTGATGGACACTTAAATATAATGCGAGTGTTACTATTAGAAAATGAAACGGGTTATTCAGAGAGCCGAAATGGTGCCGAACAGGGAATTTCCCCGTACAGTGACATTTTGTGGCCATTCGGCTATTCAGAGAGCAAGCAGTTCGCCAAATTTTGGCGATCTGCCAGCAAGTATGGTGCTTGTTTGAACGCAGTGAAATTCCCCATAGAGAAGCAATAGTTAATCTATAACAGCAGTGAAATGTCAGAAAAATGCTCTGCTGTTCGGTGGTTTCATTCGGCAGGTTTATTCAGGCGAATCCCATAGGTTTCAATGTTAAAAATATTCCTGTTTTAATCCAATATCTAATAAACTGTTTATTCTTTTAATCTGCAGCCAAAAGTCTCTATAATTTTTTAGAATCTTTTAAGCATTTTTGGGGATTTTTTTTTAATAGCAGATTTTCTTTTTTCTGTAACAGACCATTTTATCATTCATAGGACCATATATATTAATTTCAGACATTTTCATTTATTAGTTTTTTTTGCAAACAGCGTTTCAATTTTGACACTTTCAATTTATATATATATATATATATTATATATTTTTATTTATTTTTTAACCATCCAGCGACTTGTCAGCTTTCTTCTGCGGCTGGTTGGCGCTATGCTCGTCGGCTACGTCTGGTGGCCCTCTGGCTGGTTGGCGGCTGAATTCGGGGACCCTGCGGTGAATGGTGAATTCACCACAGGGTGGGGAAATTTGATTCCACGAAGTGCGGGGAACGACAGAGCCGATATTTTGGTGCTCCTGTGAAATAGTCCCTTAAATGAATTGGAAAAAATACATCACAACATAAGATAAGTGATAAATAAGATAAGGGACAAAAAAAACTAACTATCAGGGTTATTCAAAGAGAATCGAAAAGTCACCGCTCGTTCGTGACTTATCGTTCTCTTCAATTTGGTGTGATTTGGTGATCCCATTTCGGCGACCCTGCGGTGTATTCAGCAAGTACCACAGGGCCGTCGTAATGCAGAGAAAAGTCGCCGCAAACTCACCACACAACCTGGCGAAGGCACACTGAAACCCGCAAAAACATCTGGATTAACCCTGCCGATGGCGCCGGAAAAACCTGAGCAGGAGCCGATCACACGCAGTGCAGCCGTCGGAAAAACCCGACACCGCAGACGAATGGAGTGAAAAAAAAAACAGTACGCTTGAATGTTTGAAAAGTGAAACGCTGTTTGCAAAGAAACTACTGAACGAAAATGGCTGAAATTTACATATAAGATCCAATGAATGATAATAAAAAGGGCTGTTACAGTAAAAAGAAAAAACGATTTAAAAAAAAAACTGGAAAAAAATGTTTGCAAAAAAATTCCAAAATGTGCCTAAAAGATCCTAAAAAACCTAAAAATGAGACTTTTTACTGCAGAATATTATAATCAACGGTTTATTACAGTAGATATCGAATTAAAATGGGAATATTTTTAACATTGAAGCCTATGGGATTCTCCTGAATAAGCCTGTAGAATTAAACCACCGAACAGCAGGGCAATTCGGCAACCTTTTCACTGCTGGTTTTTGTTCTCTGAATAGATTAACCATTGCTTCTCTAGGGGGATTTCACTGCCCTCGAACAGGCACCGAAAAGGCACCGTATGTGCAGGCAATTCGGCAACATTTGGCGAACTGCCTGTTCTCTGAATAGCCGAATGGCCAGGAAAGGTAATTGAATGCTGAATTTCACTGTTCGGATACTTTTCGCCAGTAATTCGGATATCTTTGAATAACCCTGTATAATACTGTTTGAAATTAAGGATTCACTGATTGGGTTTAAACCCAAACATATGTCACTGTAATATGGGTGCAGTTTGGGTAAATGTTTCAAAATACAAATACATTGTAGAGTGAAAGGAATGCAAGGCAGCAACCTCTTAACACACAAAAACAAAGTGAGCAACACATGAAATGCGGCAAATGAACACCATTTTTCTCATAGCACAAATGTGTCTAATTTACACCACTCTTCATATACTCCTGTCAAAACTGCTTTTTTCTAAACATTCATTTTCTACATACATTCAGTGACAATTATGCTGAAGGCGTCTTAAAACAGTTACCAGTCCATCACTATTTTGCTACGTGCAGATTTTTTAAGTATACAAGTTAAAATGAAACCTTCCACTTTAACGAAAACATATTTGTCTGTAGTGAAAGGACAATTGTGTTTGTGTTTTAAGCTGACGAACTGTTTTCTACCTTGTGATTTTATAACGTAGACTTTTTTAAAAGTAACAACATAAATTAACACAATAGTAGCAGTATATATAATGGGTGTAGATTGTAGCAGTCTCCACCGTCTTGGTACACATCGATGCAGCCGAACATCGGCCTCTTCACATAATGCTCTGGAGACCAACGTAAATAATCATCCGTTTTCCACAATCCATGTCTCACATCCTGTGAGAAGATTCATAAAAAATTGTGAGAATCCCACTGTTCTTCTTTTAACCTTCTGGGAGCTGCAGAATGAGGTAATATTTTAAGAAGAAAGGATATTGCTAGTTTAGGCCCGTGTCAGACGAACGCAGTGATCACGTCCGTGTCGGCGCACAGTTTAACGTCCGTCGTAGCATAGAATCATGAGCAATAGAGACCCACACACGAAGTGCATCCGCACCGAACTGCGCACGCACAACGCACGTGGCAAATGGACGCAAGTTAGGCAAGAATGTAAAATCGCTAACATGGATGTGCAGAGTCCGCCACGTCCACCACGTCTGCGTAGCGTTCTGGGTCCGTGATGAGGATACGTCAGACGCAGCGCATTTGCGACGTCCAGCACCTTGACGCACAAAACGCCTTTTCATATCCTTTTTCATATTAATTTTGTTTCCCATATTTTCCTTGTTTTTTACGTCCGTCATAAAAAATGGACTGTGTGGCGTCTACAGTATCTTCCGTCAGAACGTCCGTCCGTTGTGCACGCACGCACTGTGCGCTCATGATGCGTTCGTCTGACTCTAGCCTTAGTTGCATATCAAAATTGGGCTTCAAATTAATTCCTTTCGACAAGCCTTTTCAAATAATTACAAACAGTAGAAAAATTAAATGGTGTATCTACAGAAGAAACCAAAAAAGTCTATGGGAGTTTTTGTAGATAATCATTTTGACATTTTTCTAACAGATTGTAATCATTTCATAATGCTTATCCAAAGGAATTAAACTATAACCTTAGCGTTGTATACAAAAACCTAGAAACTTTTATTTCAGTGGATACATGATCCTGAATACGTCAAAATCGGCTCTGGTTACACAATATGTGTCCTTTCTGCTATTCTCTTGTCCTGAATTTACTGGTAGATATGTCTACTCACCATGAAATGGGGTTTGGTATATCATGCCAAAGTATTGTGGTACTACCAACACCACTCCCATTATACAGAGAAGACATACATTTATTAAGAGAAAGTGAATGCATACAGGGTTATTCAAAGAGATCCGAATTGCTTGAGAAAGGTAACGCTGAAAATCAGTGTTCGGTTACCTTTCTTGGCCATTCGGCTATCCAGAGAGCAGGCAATTCGCCAAATCCTGGAGAATTGCCTGAACATACGGTGCCTGTTTGGTGCCTGTTCGAGGGCAGTGAAACCCCATAGAGAAGCAACGCTTCGTCTATTCAGAGAACAAAAACCAGCAGCGAAAAGTTGCCGAAATGCCCTGCCATTCGGTGGTTTCATGCGGCAGATTCATTCAGGCGAATCCCATAGGCTTCAATGTTAAAAATATTCCCGTTTTAATTCAATATCTAATAAACCGTTCATTATAAAATTCTGCAGTAAAGAGTCTCTTTATTTATAGATTTTTTAGGATTATTTCAAGCATTTTTCTGGATTTTGTTTTTTAAAATTTACTTCTTTTTTCTGTAACAGCCCTCTTTATTATCATTCCCTGGACCTCATGTGTAAATTTCAGACATTTTCGCTCAGTAGTTTCTTTGCAAACAGCGTTTCACTTTTCAAACATTCAAGCAAGCAGTTTTCCTAATTTATTCACTTCACTCGTCGACGGTGACGTCTTTTTCCGGCGGCTTCGCTGCGGGTGATCGGCTCCTGCTTGGGTTTTTCCGTGGTTTTCGGCAGGTTAATCCAGATGTTTTTGCGGGTTTTCAGCATGCATTCGTTTTGCGGTTAGTTTTCATCGGGTTTGCGGCAGCCTTTCCCTGCAATTCGGGGACCCTGTGGTGCTTGCTGAATACACCGCAGGGTCACCGAAATGGGATCGGCAAAAATTGAAGAGAACGAAAAGTCACCGAACGTGCGGTGACTTTTCGATTCTCTTTGAATTACCCTGATAGTGTTTCCTAAATGCCCCAACGACATAAAACTTTGAAATTACATTAAACCTTTGTTAAAACTCACGTAGAAATACTAAACATTGGAGCTAAGAAGCAGATACTAGGGATTATTCAGAGAGCCGATCTGGCCTGACATGTCACCTGTGAATTTCCCCGTATGGTGCCATTTCGTGGCCATTTGGTTGTTCAGAGAGCAGGCAGTTCACCAAATTCTGGCAAATTGCCAGCACGTACGGTGCCTGTTCGGAGGCAGTGAAATCTCCCATAGAGAAGCAATGATTAATCTATTCAGAGAACACCGAACAGCAGAGAAGTTGTCGCAATGCCCTGCCATACGGTGGTTTCATTCGGCAGGTTTATTCAGGAAAACCCCATAGACTTCTATGTTAAAAATATTCCCGTTTTAATTCAATATCTAATAAACCATTTGTTTTTAATCTACAGTAAAAAGTCTATTTTTTTTTTTTGGGGTTTCTAGGATCTTTTAGGCATTTTTCTGTATCTTTTGGGCAATTTTTTTTCCAAGTGCTTTTTCTTTTTTTCTGTAACAGACCATTTTTACTATCATTCATAGGACCTTATAAGTAAATTTCAGGGATTTTCGTTCGGTAGTTTCTTTGCAAACAGTGTTTCAATTTTGTTTTTGTACCCCGTTCGTCAGCTTTCGGCCTTTCGTGGCAGCTGCTCTTTGCTGTGGTCGTCGGCTCGTTGGCTTTTTCCGACGGGTGTTCGACATGTTTTCAGGTTTTCTCTGCACTTTGGAGACCCTGCGGTGAATGCTGAATTCACCACAGGGTGGGGAACTTTGATTCCCCGAGTGCAGGGAAGTGCGGGGAGAATGTCGACGACATTTCAGTGCTCTCTGAATAACCCCTACTATTTTAAGAGAGATACGATGTTAAATTTAAAAAAACACAAGACATACACATAAACTACACTACAAAGACAACAGTCAAAGCCACCTTCCACACATCTCACCATTTTTTAAAAATTTGTATGGTCTTAATACTGCAATATGCTAAGCACTAACATACTCTGAGGTTGGTGTGGAATAAATGGCGTAACTGCACATCTGTATGTTGTATGTGGTCCTGTTTTTACTTAAATTTAAAATATGTCATGCACATGGATGGGTAGCTTTCGTGCTACAGCCAAGTTAAACGTGTCTTACGCCAGCTGTGGTATGGGAACGGTATGCCCCACAGAGATCCTATATTTCATAGCACGATATACACTTGTATAACTAAGAGGAGCAACTTTTTATTTCATGTTTAACGTTGCGTCTGTTTCTCTATCTCTGGGTTTGACAGATGCAAGTGTCAAGCTCTATCTACTATGTATTTTGCTAATTGATCCCCACCTGCATATTCTCAACCAGATTTCAGTAAGAGTCGATGAAATATTGTTTCTACAGCAATCCTAGAATGCCAGAAAAGAGTCATTAGTTTATAAAATGTTCTTCCACATTACTAATGGCAGAGAACTTTTAAATATCCACTGCGTAAATTATCCTAACATGCCAGTATTCCTGAATTTGTTTAATGTGCTGCACATGTGTTCTGTATATCGTGCACCATCCAAGGTTTCAACATTCTAGAGCAGTGTTTCCCTAACCTGTCCTCAGGACCCACTGACAGGTCAGGTTTTCCAGATATGTGAAGCACAGCACAGGTGATATGATTTGCTGCTCAGTGATTGCAGGATTCAGTCTGCTTTTCCCCAAGGTGATCTGCAAAATCTGGCTTGGCTGAGGGTCTCGAGGACAGGTTTGGGAAACACTGGTATAGAGTCACCAGGTCTAAAGTGGTCAACAGGTGGAGAATAACCATTCACACAAGACTCGGTTTTAGCTGGAGTTTTCTATGGTCGGATCACCAGCGTTTCGATCCTGCACCCAGGACCTTTCTTAAGACTTGGCTTGAACGATCCTGAGTGCATGACTGAAGCAATGTTTCTTCTACAATAAAACTCCTGTTCAGTGGCGTAGCGTGGGTTGTCAGCGCCCGGGGCCAGCCAAGAATTGTGCGCCCCCCCCCAACCTGTGGACACGTTATCGATATTGCCCCCAGCTCTCACATGGATATTGCCCCAGCTCTCACATGGATATTGCCCCAGCTCACACATGGATATTGCCCCAGCTCTCACATGGATATTGCCCCAGCTCTCACATGGATTTGCCCCAGCTCACACATGGATATTGCCCCAGCTCTCACATGGATTTGCACCAGCTCACACATGGATATTGCCCCAGCTCTCCCATGGATATTGCCCCAGCTCACACATGAATATTGCCCCAGCTCACACATGGATTTGCCCCAGCTCATGGGATTTGCCCCAGCTCTCACATGGATTTGCCCCCCCAGCTCTCACATGGATTTGCCCCCCCAGCTCTCACATGGATTTGCCCCCCCAGCTCTCACATGGATTTGCCCCCCAGCTCTCACATGGATTTGCCCCCCAGCTTACACATGGATTTGCCCCCCAGCTCTCACATGGATTTGCCCCCCCAGCTCTCACATGTATTTGCCCCCCAGCTCTCACATGTATTTGCCCCCCAGCTTACACATGTATTTGCCCCCCAGCTCTCACATGGATTTGCCCCCCAGCTCATGGATTTGCCCCCCAGCTCATGTATTTGCCCCCCAGCTCTCACATGTATTTGCCCCCCAGCTCTCACATGTATTTGCCCCCCAGCTCTCACATGTATTTGCCCCCCAGCTTACACATGGATTTGCCCCCAGCTCATGGATTTGCCCCCCAGCTCTCACATGTATTTGCCCCCCAGCTCTCACATGTATTTGCCCCCCAGCTTACACATGTATTTGCCCCCCAGCTCTCACATGGATTTGCCCCCCAGCTCTCACATGGATTTGCCCCCCAGCTCTCACATGTATTTGCCCCCCAGCTTACACATGGATTTGCCCCCCAGCTCATGTATTTGCCCCCCAGCTCTCACATGTATTTGCCCCCCAGCTCTCACATGTATTTGCCCCCCAGCTTACACATGGATTTGCCCCCAGCTCATGTATTTGCCCCCCAGCTCTCACATGTATTTGCCCCCCAGCTCTCACATGTATTTGCCCCCCAGCTCTCACATGTATTTGCCCCCCAGCTTACACATGTATTTGCCCCCCAGCTCTCACATGGATTTGCCCCCCAGCTCTCACATGGATTTGCCCCCCAGCTCTCACATATATTTGCCCCCAGCTCTCACATGTATTTGCCCCCCAGCTTACACATGGATTTGCCCCCAGCTCATGGATTTGCCCCCCAGCTCTCACATGTATTTGCCCCCCAGCTCTCACATGTATTTGCCCCCCAGCTCTCACATGTATTTGCCCCCCAGCTTACACATGTATTTGCCCCCCAGCTCTCACATGTATTTGCCCCCCAGCTCTCACATGGATTTGCCCCCCAGCTCTCACATGGATTTGCCCCCCAGCTCATGGATTTGCCCCCCAGTTTACACATGTATTTGCCCCCAGCTCTCACCTGGATATTGCTCCGGCAGGGGTTGAGGGGACCCAGAAGATGCCGGGCAGCGGGAGTGCCTGCCCGCCGCCCGGTCCTGAACAGTCCGTCCTGTTGAAGTGGAGGCGGCTGCGTGCGTGCGCAGGTCACGCGGTCCGGCCAGTCAGGTGGTACAGAGACTCAGTACCACCTGATTAGCCGGACCACGTGACCGGCTGCGCCTGCACGCAGCCGCATCCCCTTCAAGAACAGGACGGACTGTTCAGGACCGGGCGGCGGGCAGGCACTCCCGCTGCCCGGCATCTTCTGGGTCCCCTCAACCCGCGGGCCAGTTTTAGGGGCGCAAATGCGCCCCTAACAAAACTGCGCCCGGGGCCACGGCCCCCCCAGCCCCCCCCCCCACGCTACGCCACTGCTCCTGTTCATGCCAAGCCTTGTGTCTCCTTCTACAATATTCCTTGATTTGGCAATCCCAGTTTGGCCTGCAGGGCTACCTGTCATTCTAGCATTCACATGTGCCCCCTTCTGACCTAGTGCATGACAAAACTGATGTCACACCTGTCAACACTTGATCCTTCCCTTCCATTTTTGCCTTTTCTTTTTACGAAAAAGAGATCTGAGGAAAGCTTAAATATACCCTTCTTTTGGGCGCATCCAATGAAAGCGTTGTAACATGTGCAGGGGTATTTTCTATATCTGTCACTTAAAAATAAAGTACAATCAGATATATTGCTAAAACAAGATGAAATTACAAGTAATGTAACTTACGGTCAACAAAATATTTGCTAATATTCACCGAATAAATGACATTTGATTGTTTACTGTTTTCTATGTTTGTCTGTTTTGTAATGTTAAATATTAGCTCCGATAGCGCTTTTTATTTGGCAGATGTCAGAAAAAAGTCTGAGATTTTGTTGGTTTTTTCCTTTTCCCCCTTAAGATTCTCCAAAGACTTCTTTTCACTTGTGTTTAACTGTACAAAGTATTTTTACTCATGCAAAAATATCCACTTTCCGGTCAAAATTCAATAATGTTCTATGAGAAAACAATGAACATCTGTGTTAAATTAAGAAAAAAATGCCAGATGGCAATCGTGTTGACTTTTAATTTAGTTTTGTTTTTTTGATTAAGGCATTAAGTCATTTTGGTATATAAAATATATCTTCATTATCTGCCTTTTGTAAATGTTTTGTCCGTCGTTTACACTGTCACATGACAGCAAGTCACAAAGAAAAAACTCACCAGGCACGAATGTTAATTGTGTGTCTGTTTCTTTCGTTTTTCAGCCCAAACACTGTTGGTTGTATGTGATGCTGAACGAAGTGTCTTTGCGGCTCCTTGATCTTTCGACCAAATTTAACAAAACGTCAGAAAATTATTTGTATATAGATAAACTTTTATTGATAATGCAAGGCATTCGGGAATGCGTCCAACTCAGTGAACAAATGGTAATGTATTCATTCTATGTACATGTATTTAAAAAGCATATTTTGGTTTGATTGCAACTTTAAATGCCATTAACCTTTTGGCTCTTTATACTGTCAATTAATAATATGCCCTGGGAATCATTGAAATTCTGTAAACCACACAATATAATATGGTGATGGCAAGCTCCGTTTCAGATAGCTATACATCTCAATGTACATATTGTGCCTGGAAAATTGCTAGTAAAGTCAAAACCATTTTTAAAATATTAATTATAATAATCATTATACCTTCAAGTCTTAGGCTTTTGATGTATCTCGGTTTCTCATGATGCATCTTACAAGTTTTGTAATTCTTTTACAGCTGTTTGAAAACCAGTACAAAAGACTTGGCTAGATTTCCTTTTGTTTAGCTCTTCCACTGTTAGTTCTAAGTGATGTTTAAAGGGGTCTTTCATCAATATCTTGATTGTTCAGCTAACTTTTAATGAATCAATTGGATAAGACATTGAGTCTGCCTTAAAAGAATAGTTGGGAAAATGTTTCCTGTTCAAAATGGCCGCTCGATGCCAGACTACACTTGTTTTTCCTGCATATGGGAAAATAGAGGATCTGTCTCGCACAGGACCCTCAAATCTTTGTTTACATAGCCAGTTATAACTTGCCAAATGCAAAAGATTTGATTTTCATTCTTTCAGATAATGGATGCTTTAAAGTTATCGTTGATCTGAGATTTTCCTTTTTATTTTCTTCAAATTTATTTATTTACAGAATAAAGTAATACAGCACTAATACAAAGACTAAGGCAGGGAAGTCAAAATGCTGTAAATTAGGGATGCACCAAAACTGATACTAGCATCGGTATCGGTGCTGTTACTGGGATTTGCACAAGTACTTCTACTCGTGCAAATGCCCCCCGATACTTCTAACGATAACAGAAGCCAGCACTTGGCTAGCTTGCAGGGCGGTATCCGAGGAGCCGTGGCAGCTGGCAGAATGCTCTAACATTCTGCCAGTCTCCTCTGGCTGGCCGCGTTCCAGCAAGCAGCCACCAGCATGTGAAGGTTGCAGCGCGGCTGCTGGGGCTTCCAACTGCGCTCTTGCGAGATCACGTGAGAGCGTGGCACCAGCAAAGCCTCGTTAAACCTTCACATGCCCACGGCCAGTCTCTGGAAAGTGGCCAGCTAGAGGGCTGTTAGTGAATGCTGTTAGAGTATTCTGCCAGCTACCCCAGTGTATGTGTCTGAGGTCTGGGATGTGTATATACTATATATACATATATATATATGTATACATACATGGTCTGGTGTGGGTATACGTGTATGTATATATGTATATATATATGTATATGTATCTGAGGTCTGGTGTGTATGTGGACAGGGAGTGTGCAGGCCTGTGCAGTGGGTAAATGGGGTGTCTGGCTATACATTTCAATATCAACATAAATTGGACAGACTTTCAGCAGAATCCTAAATTATTTATTGGAAAGCGGTCACATGACATCAAATAAAAGTATTGGTGCTCCACAAAATTTAAAAACGTAAAAAATGGTATTGGTGCCTCCCTACTGTACATCAGAATTGTAGATTTAGCCTCTATTAATTATTTTTTAATTATAAAAGTTGTGGTATTTGTGGATGGATACACCTATGATTCATTACACATTTAAAGTCACATGTTTCACTAATGGAAAAAAGGAAGTTATGAAACTAGCAGATAAAGGCAAGATCTATTGCCAATATGATTTTGTAGCTCATCTCTGTATCACAACAAATTCTTTCTATTCCTGTACTGCTCAGCTGCACTGAGATTCAATGTTACTTATAGCTGTCTTGGGCCCTCTACAAATTCAGTTTATCCGGTTTCACTGACTTTTAAACCATTTGCAAATAGAATCATTTTGAACCTTACAAACTAATAAAGATCAGTTGTTGGAGTTAAATATTGGTTTCTATATTTTAAAAAATTCTCATCTCAGATGTTCATGATAATTCAATTTCAACACAACATAGTTAACTTATACATTAAAGAAGTAAATTGCGCATATGTTGCTGCTAACTTTTCCTATTGCATGTAGCACTTTAGAAGGTCTTAACTGGCAAACGTTAAAAATTTACCAAAAAATAAAAAAATATTGAGACATCATTGTGCCAAACCGTTGTAGGCGTTGCTCATAAAGAGAGGCTTCAAACGCCTGTGCAAAATAAGATTTGAACAATGAGCTCCAGTTCTTTCCATGTTATAAAAAATTTATTTCAGATCGTAACCGAAAATTGCCCTTAATCTGATTTTAAGATTTAATCTCTGGCAACTCTCTTTAAATTTATGAACTGTAAAGGTTACTGTAATAAACAATGACCTAGGGGTGAAAATTTTCACCATATGAATAAACGTAATATTTAGGCTAAGCTTCACCATTGCCTTGGAATGCAGTGCTTGGCAGAAATCTTCCTTTCTTTACAGCAAGGCCCCCCACTGAGTACAAAAAGCTGCTGCAAGCTAGAATTTAGCTGTTGAAATAAGCATTCTTTGTTGCGTGAGGAGTTAAGTGGAAAAATAAATTAAACCAGTAGCAACAACTTAGCCTCCGGTGACCTTTATACATGCATGAATTTATTTTCCTGTAAATTATAGTAACATTCTATTAATCTAAAATTACATTCTCTTTTATTTTTCAAAGTTATTAACATTAAAATTGTCTTTCCCCATCAATAGTCTTAATGACCTATCATAAAGTGCAGATCTGTGTCCCGTCTCTGGAGAACTATGTCTAACGGGGTAACACCAGTAATTGTGATAGTGTTAATGCTGGTTCACAGCTCCCGTTGCACCTAGGCATGTGTTTATCTGAAACCTTTTGAAAGGTTTATCTCTCCAAGAGATAGAAATTAGAAATGAAACGTTGGCCTCCAAGTAGATGTCATAATTGAACATTTGCAATGTTGTAAAAAATCTGGTTATCAATAACATATATTTATCAAATTGTGAAACCTTAACCTAAACAAGAGTGTAGTTTAAGTAAACAGCCCTTCCTGTAAATGATCTTGGCCAGGAACCAGAGCTTTCCCTTCTTGCGATGGGTGTTTGGCATAGATGGCTGGACTCGTAAGTGGTGAAGTTCAGCAGCAAAGGGAGCGGTCCTGAAAAGTATGCAGAGAGGGTGGAGAGTGAGTGCAGTGAATTCCACTTTCCCAATCAGATCGGTTTATGACAGGAGTGGCCAGACGTTTGTCAGACCTTGAGCGTCTGACCTAAACCTGGCAAAGTTTATAAGACAAATCAATTATATTATCAAATCACCAGGATCTAGGGGGGAATAAATATCCACAGGGTTTAGACGAGTAATGAATTATTTCTTAACATTAAAAAAATCCTTTTTTTATGATTTTCAGATAAACCTTATTTTTTTATTTCTTTTTACCAACTTCCTTCAGGATCGGAAAAGATGCCAAGATTGACTTGTGTTGCCAGTTTATGAGGCAATAAAAATAAGCTCGTAGAATCACATTGTGACGCACTAGAGTCTCCATATCACACACTCTAAGGAGTGATTAACTAATATTTTATAAAACGCACCAAACACTGATACATGGTGCACTAGGTCTGCAGTTGTGGGGCTTTCAGAGATTTTCACAAAAAATAGATATCCGGTACAGTTGAAAAGCCCACATAGCTGTGACGGTGAGCCCCCTATAGGGAGATGGAGAGTCTTTAATCTGCAGAGGTTGAAGCCTTTAGGGCAGGTATATGGGATAGCTGCCAGTAACAGGATCAAGCACAAATTTTCAGATTTATACTCCAAATCCAGGGAGTATTACAGGACAACTGAACTGCTACTAAGCTCCAAAGGTTTCGAGACCAACGGACAATTTAGAGCACCCAACAATACAGAGGATAGCAAGACTTAAGCTTCAGAACTAAGGTACTTGGTAAGACAGACAATGAATTGTGCAAGCTGCAGGGCAGCATTAAATACAGACTGATGATCCAGACGCTCCTACCCAGGGAGTACAGATAAAGTCCTGAGAAGAGAACCACTCAACAGCAAATTGGCTTCATGGCCAAATGCCTGCTGAATGAAACAGCTAAATAATACAAACACAATAATACCTGAAACAGACAAGGTTAATACTAGAGAGGTCCAAAAATCCAAGCCTGAAGGTCATACACAGAATATCAGAAATACGTCAGGGAACAGACGAAAGAGAGATCCAAACACAAGAGCCAGAGGTCATACACGGAATATCAGAATAACTTCAGGGGTCAGACAAGAGGGTAATCCAAAGACTAGAGCTGGGGGTCATACACAGAGATATTAGAACAATAATACAGCGCGCAGGAACTAGGTAGAATATGGTCTATCCTGATCCAAGGATCAAGGGAAATCCTGGCCCTACATATAGGGCTCAACAGGTCATGTGACCGCAGACCAATTAGCCCAACAGATGGTCTCCAGCCTGAAAACAAAAATAAACAGGAATCCCTGCTACCACCAGCAGGGGGCAGGGCCGAGATGTGACAATAGCCAACCAGATACTGTGGTTTCTGTTGTCTCGGTCAAGATGCGTTTCTGCCTGAGGGATCTCATCTGCTGAATTTACTTTTCAATTCACCCAGTCAAACATTCCACGTCCAGGAACGTCTTTTATGATACTGGTTAACTCATGGGAGACTACCATGTTTTCAAAACCTTTGGTCAAGGACACTATTGTTACAGCGGCTAAAGACTCGGTTATGCTAACTAGGTTTAATTTTCATTCCACATCCCACACAATCGCACGTAAAGAATAAATCTATGACCTGTAATGGATATCCCTGATCCCTTCACGCAGACAGTGCACCACCTATACTGACGGTCTTTAGAGCGGCCAAACATCTAGCACAGGACAGACACACAAGAAAGACAGGGTTAAGAAAGAACAGAGTCAGAAGCCAGAGAGGGTAGTCAGACAGGGTAGGGTTCGGTACACAAGGTTAAACAAATGTATAACTCTGCCAGGAGAATGGTTGAAAAAGGCGCCAAGGTCAATACACAGTGAACGTGAATAGCATGGATTAAAGACAATAGAATGGTCAGCACAGAGCCAGGGTCAATACACAGTAAACGGCATAATGGAGAACAAGAACACACTATCTAGTAGGAACCACGACAGGGCAATGAGGCAGTTGAACCTCCCAGCTTTTTAATCTGGCGGGTGTCGTATCATCAAGCCACACCAGCCTTCGTGTGATCAGTTGGCACCCGTGAGAGGTGGCATTAATAATCGGCGACTGGGCAGCGAGGACGTCGCTGCAGGGGACCAAACGTTACAACACGATAAAAATATTGTAGAGTATATTCGATAATAACACATTTTATTACTGCTTCCTGTGACATCATATCCTATGATAAAAATAACTATGCAAATTGATGCACAAGAAAATATTTTCAAAGTCGTCATGTCTGAAGGACGTTATGTTTAATTACTGCCCGTATCCCTTTACCTTGATAAAGTGCAATTTTTCACAGCATGAGGCCAGAAAATAACAAATCTCCGATTATGTGCTACTGACTGTATGACTGCCAATTTATTGCTGAAATAATAGTATTATATTTGTGTTTTACTTTTACAGGAAGATATGGGAGAATATTATCTACCCGAGGAAAGTTTCTTCCCAGATAAATTCTTCAGTTTTGTAACCAAAACAATTGAGGTTTTCAAAGAAATCAACAACACAGATTATGACAGTTCATGCGTAATGCCCACAATGAGTGATTATAACAATGGTAAGTACAGAAATTTGTGAAACCTAAGGCAGCAATTCTCATCTTGCTCTTTACGGATCACTTATGTGTCAGTCCTTATTGCTCTAGATCAAGACTTGACAAATCCAGGATCTAGGAAACAACAGGTTCCCAGAAGTTAACCATGCTCCTACATTTTGGATTATTTAACAAAAGTCTGCTAACCATTGCCTACTTTACTTTTTTGTGGACTCAAAGTCAACATGAGTAGTCCAAATTTGGGACAAGAGCTGCTATAGATATCTAGTTTGTTCTATTAGGCTATAAATTCGAGAAACCCCTTTTTAAATTGCTTTGGTTTGTGTTGATGGGCTGCAAAGCAAGTTGTAGCATATTAAATATTAGCAATGCCTAGTACAGCTTTTCATGATCCCTACAGCTGAGATCAATGTTTGTGAACTGTAATATTACAATGCTACTGGAAGAAATATTTATGTGTATATATATATTTCATTATATTCAGGTTATTCAAGCCATAGCACGAATCAAAACTTGCCTTATGTCCCAAGTACTCTGAAAAATACCAGCAGAATTAGTAAGTACATTTCAGTTTATTGAGTAACTTATTAAAATGCATGTAAACATTTAACCTTTCAATATTCTAGACCTTGCCTTTTCAGAATTCTGCTATGATCTGTGTGAGAGGGAGACTCGGACTATGTATAAACCTATTCTAAAAGCACGTTTTACATCAATCTGTTAAATAATCAGTTACACGTTTGTGGCACTGTTCTTTGGCAGATGTAATGACTGTGCACAACCATGTTTATAATTTTTATATTTAATTTTTTTTTGTTTTGAATTGATGGGTAAGTAAAATGTATGTGTGGTGATGAGACATAATTTGATTCTGCAACAAAGGGAGGTTCAATATTTATTAACGTTTGTAATGTTTTAAATGCGAGACCTGTAATAAAGATTTACTCTGTGCCACTGCAAGGTTGTGAGATCACTTAAAATATCAAGCGCTTTGAAGCCTAGAACTCAAATTCTCCTTAACCTCCCTGGTGCTCCGATTCTGATATATTTTACTTGTCAGAATCGGAGCATTTTTTTTATCCCCCCTAGCGGTTTTCCCGAGTGTGGCTCGGGATAAATTTCTATACTGAAAGCGGCAACTCCGAGCCACACTCAGGCTGGATACATACCTGTCCCTGCGCTCCCTCACTGTCCCCTGCAGTCACCTCCATGCGATCGCGGCGTCCTGGTTCCCTTCTCTCGAGAAGGGAACCAGGAAGCAGGACGCAGCGATCACACGGAGGAGAATGCGATTGTGGGAGGTAAGCGAGGGAGCGCAGGTAAAGGTATGTATCCAGCCCAAGTGTGGCTCGGAGTTACCGCTTTCAGCAGTGAAATCTAACCCCAAGCCACACTTGGGAAAACTGCCAGGGAGGTTAAATTACCTTACATCCTGTTTAGATGTCATCAACGAACCTTCCATATTCTGCAGGATTGGATTTTAAAAACAAGTAGAGATTGGAAACAACAGGATTGGATTTAAGTATAACAATTATCCAATTATTAAAATTTATAGAAGTTATACGTAACGGCCAGACACTATTATTTCACACTCCTTTTGCTTTTACATCAATTGTTTTTCACCGTTGTTAAGGAATTATTCATACACTAAGGAATAAAATTGGTTTGGTATTGTGTATTTATGTTCCCCCTAACAAAAACTGAGTCTGAGATCCTCATGTTATTCTTACTTACTTGAATCTATAAATTCCAGGCCATTGTTTTGTACATTGCTTGACATACTACCTGCAGTCCGTACAAAAAAGAATCTAAGTGTTCCTCCAAAACACTTGAATTTAATGATATTTATACTAAGAATATTAATGTTAAACAATTCAATATTCTGTGTTCCATATCTATCTTACATCCTTTAAATATTTACATTCTTTAGCATATTCTGTATTACACATCGACCTTCTTCGCTCAGAATAGACACATTTGTACATCAATGTCTGCTACCTATCTTAGTATTTTATCTTGTTTTTTAAATGTTTACTCGAACACTAAACCTTTAAGGTGGGGATTGTGATTTCCAAATTTTAGTTTGCATCAGTGTATTATTCTTTTAAAACCTCACGTATGACTCTTAAAGTATTTTTACACTTAACAATAGTAGAAAACAGATGTATTGATGTTTTCCCTGGTTACTCAATGCCGAGCTGTGATGAATATTAGAAATTCAACATGTCCAAGGGTTTTTATGTTTTCCAAACTTTCTACTGTAGTTGGAAATCTTTCAAGTTGGATGTCACTACTATAACACTTTTGTGTATTAAAAGAATGAATTTTGCCGAACACGATTACGCTTGATGTGATCGATGAATAACACTAAAATAAAAAATATGGAAAAATAAAATATACTTAAATCTTCCTGTTTCTGATAGAACAGAGTTCAAATAGACATTTGGTATCTTTCTGACAGAAGTTCTTTTAGTGTCTAGATTTTCATTTGGGATTTCATGTACAATTTTCTATAAATAACAGGTTATAACTAGTGATATTTCTGCAAGCTTTTGCTTGGGAAGTATAGTGTCTGGAAAATGCCAGTGGGGTTTTTGTAGAGCATTCTATCTTTATCTGTTTTTTAATCTACATAAATTAACAATTCAGAATAATTATGATGTTACTACATAACCTGAAAGAGTTGATTCAATACGTCAAGCTTTTATATTAATGGACTTTTTATATTCCACATTAAATGTGGAGCATGAAAAACACTAGAGGGTTATTCAGAGAAGCTTCTCCTGCCACTGTTTGGATTTTTGTTTTGTGATTTGATTAAGAGATACCGTGGTTTAAATGGTTGTTAAAAAAAAAAAAAAAAATTTTTTTTTTTTAAAGAGCACGGCACCCTTTTGTGGCAGATGCCTGTAGGCACATGCCTACTCTGGCTAGTTATATATCCAGCCCTGGCCATTGCTTCTACACTTGCTGGCGACATGGGAAATGAGATGGTGATTTAAGTGCAGCATCATTGTTCACTTTATAACTGAACAGTGACCAATAGCACTGTATAAGGATTTTTTAAAAAAAAATATTATATGAAACCCGGCCATGTTTGGTATTATTGCAAAGACCATGCTCCAAAGGACCCCTGTATCTCCTCAGTAGCGACTTCCCTGCCCGGCCGGAGGGGAGGCGCCCATGTGGGATGATGCCAGTGGACAGGAGGAAGTCCCACAGGCAGGGCTCACATCAAAGATGTCAACCTCCTGCTGGAGAAGTCTGTGATCAGCGCCATACCGTTGCTGAGCTGCATAGAATGCCATGGATTTTTTAGGCTCATGGGTCAGCTGCCTTGGGCCCTACAAGAATGACTGCCCCCTTTGCTCTGCATTAAAGACAGTTACTTAAAAAGCGCTAACAAATTCTGTAGTGCTGTACAATGGGTGGGTGAGACAGAATAACAAATATACATACCTAACAGTAGGAGTGAGGACACTGCTCGAGATCTTACAGTCTAAGAGGAGAGGGGTGTCACACTAGGCGAGGGTAAATAGAGGACCTGAAGTAGCAGGGTGTATGTGGGGTGGGTGAGAAGATGGTGCAAGAAATGTACAGTGAGGGATCATGGAGTGAGCTGATAGGCTTTTCTAAAGTATTGTGTTTTCAGATACTTCTTGAAGGATTAGAGAGACGGGGAGAGTCTAATGTTACAAGGGGAGGGAGTTCCATAGAAAGGGGGCAGCTCGGGAGACATCTTAAAGGCAGGAGTTGGGGTTGCGGGTACATGGAGCTGATAGTATCAGATCATTGGCAGAGCAAAAGTGGCAAAGACAGGATGTACCTGTTAATGAGAGAGATGTAGGCATGGGCATGTTTAAGGAGAGCTTTGTAAGTGAACAGTACACCAGTATATTGAGTTGGATTGTAAAGGAAACAGGAAGCCACCGTAGAGATTGACAAAGGGGCAAGGTGTGAGAGATGCGTGAGGTGAGGTGGATGAGCCTGGCACAGGCATTCATAAGAGACAGTAGAGGGAGAATCTGGCTCCTCTTAAGGCCAGAGAGAAGGCGGTTACAGTAGTCAAGTCGGAAGCGATAATAAGACCACCCAGGAGGTTCCCTATTACCAGCTCAGATGAAGTCAGGCCCATGTCGTTTAGCAAATAGAATAGGTCGAAATTGCACTCGCTAGTCTAATGTAAAGGTTGACTCTACTCTCACATGCCACGTTCTAGATTTCAATTCTATTTCCAAAATGCTCTTATGCAATACACACTATTACAACCCTAGTTCTCTGCATAATTAAAGACCAAACTCATTACCTCTGTTTTTTTAAAAGCTATAAATCAAGACTACTAGTTTCACATGTTTATTTCTTCAGAAAGAGAGGAATGCTCGGTGTTGGTAAGGCAGGAGTACTCCTAACATCATTTTTGTAAAATAGCGTGACAAATTATTCTGCCTGATCAGCGAAGAGTCAATTTTATGAGAGAATAAAATGAGTCATTAAATATATAAATCAGAATTATTTGGCAGTATTTAAGCAATTCATGAATAAATGTCATCTGCACTGCTATTTCTTTCACACTATGCTGCATCTCCAAACTCATTATCAGAACATCTGCCAAAGGTTGGGATTTATGCTTCATTTACCTGTTTTTTTATTTCCATTTAGTTATTGTGAGTAGCAAGTTTAGTTTACCCTGCACATATGACCTTTGAGTTTTTATTCACTGTGAATTGAGGCCGACTGACTATTGACAACAAATTCAGAAAAGGTTCACTGAGTTTGTCTCCTTAAAACTCAATGGGCCCTATTCCATTCTTCGCGTAAACGTTTGCGCCGGCACAAAATGCATTAACGCGAGGGGTAAAACCCTTTGCACTGAACGTCGTATTACAATGTCAGCGCAACAAACGCGCGTATACATCTACCGCGGGTGAACCTGCGCAAACCCTGCGCGAGCGTACTTTAACATTGTGAGCGCAAATGTGTTTGTACGTTGGTACGCAGATGGTATTACAATCTATGCGCGGGAATTACCGCATAGCCTTTGCGCGCATAATTTTAGCAACTCCTAAAAGCTGCAGGGTTATTCAGAGAGGTGAAAAGCAGGAGAATGACTGGAGAAGTGAAAATTCTAGGTCAAAATAGCCAAACCAGAAAAATTCTCCCATTTATCTCACTTTCCAAATTGGCTATTTTGACCTAGAATTTTCACTTCTCCAGTCATTCTTCTGCTTTTCACCTCTCTCTGAATAACCCTGCTGGTGTTAACGACAAATCTGAACGACCTGGCCGAACCCAAATACACCAGCCCAAAAAAAAATACAGCAAAGTATAGTAACACATTCTACTCCAATAAATTCATACCAAACCAATAAAATGGAGAAGTTGTGTGTGCATTTATTATTGCTGCAGCATATATACTCAGATTGACTTCGACAGGTGCGATTTCTTAACGTGAGATAATTGTGGTTCTTAATTCTAATTGGCTGAATCGCGTGAAATAACAGTCCGCACACTGATTTCTGCACGCAATGTTTAACGCGCGTTATTGCTCGACGAATGAAAAATGTGAGGATTGTAATTCCAGCATTGATTTACACACGTTAATGTTTAATGCTTGGCACACAAATTCACGCGTTTCGCGTGCGTTTATACGTGAAGAATGTAATAGGGCCCAATGTGTTCTGTCTAAACTACATTTATTATAAATTCAATCTTAAGAGAACTGACCATTTAATGTAGTTAATCATGATGAGGGGTATCTCTCTGCTAGACCCTAACAGCAATCAAACCAGCTCATCCATGGTAGAACAAAAAACTGAATCTAAACTGAAGTCATGACTTGTTCAGGGGTGACACATTAGATAATATCATTATATATTGTATATTGCTACCCTATTTGATGAACCATAACATTGTATTTCTGGTATCCATTTATAAAGTCATTGACTAATTTCACAGACACGAGTCTCCTTGAGCCTTATTTTATTTTACAAACTTTTTAACCTATTGTATATATTGTTTTTCAGTTTCATCAAACACAAACGAGCCTAGCAGTAATATATCATTACATTGGACAAGTATAGCATCGACAGGGTTGGGCTGCCTGTTCATTGGCTTTCTATTTGGAGCTTTATGCTGGTCGAAGGTAAATCCAAATGATTTACACATTCCATGAGTAACTATTCCCACAGAACATCTTTAAATTTAGCTATTAAGTACCTTCCATGTTTGTCATTTGGGTCACATTATGAATAATGTTCGACACGGAGCAATGCTTGAACTGGTGAGTGTACTTGAAGATAGAACCTGGAGTAGATTCAGTAAAACTCTATGCTAAATCTGGAATAGATTTGTGAGACGTCTCAATCAAGTATATTCCTTATGATCCAATAGTCCAGTGGTTCCCATCCCTGGTCCTCATGTACCCTTAACAGGCGATAAGGATTACCTTGGTGAAATCCAGACTGAATCCTGCAAGTACTGAGCAGCAAATCATATCACATGTGATGTGCTACAGAGCTACAGATATCTGGCAAACCTGACTTGTTAGGGAAACTTGAGGACCAGGGTTGGGATTGGGAACAAATGCATTGACCTATAAGAATACTGCGAGAAACAGCCATAAGTAAAACCATACTATCCAGTAGAGAATAAATTGCAGTTTATCGGGTGATTTGATTCCCCGATAATTTTCATCTCCGTTATATTTAATGCTTCCCAGGTACAAGTGGGAAGAATCCATGAACTAATAGTCGTCATACAGCTCTATGAACAAAGAGTCCATTGGCTAATTGCATGACCTATGTACACCAGAAAAGAGTAGGACCTGAGCCTTAGCACATGGTTCATGTTTGACATAAAACATATTTCGAGAGGTTTCGGGTGAAAGAGGAGTAAAATCCAATCCAGAAAAGCAAACACACTTTTATTAAGGATCACTACTGAACAGTCCAGTTCCACCTGACACGATGGTGGTCAACATTGGCTATACCAGTATGAAATAGAGTTATAATGAAATGGCATTTTTTTTTTCAGTATAAAGACTTCATTATGTTATATCCAAGCATGAAATGTAGTTGAAGATATTTTATATAAGGTGTTTTTTTTTTTCTGGTAATTGTTCTGTCAACAGTGTTTGTATGGACTATTGTGGGCTGGTCAAATTGTAGAGCCCCAGATATTCGAATGACCCTTCACATGGTATTTTCACAACTGAATATCAGGAGCATCAGTTCAGCAATGACTGAACTATTATTTAATGGCTCCAAAACAAGTTAGTAATAATTGTATATCAATGAAGGCTGACCTTGTTGTCTTCTCTGCAGGTTAAGCACAGGGCGATACCAATAGATCCCGTGGGAACGTCAAACTTTTGTGAATCTAGAGATTCTAATGAATCAAACAAGTAAGTGCTTAAGATATGGCAATTGATACAAATTTAAATTGGCACAACCTTTAGTCTTTGATTTTCATACCACTTGCTATTGCTGCATCCACCCTGTTACTGACCTTGCATCTATTGTTTTTGGTTTACCTTTGTGTCTTTCTCCTATGCCCCTCATCTGAATCTTCCTATTTATTAGAGATGTGCATTCGTTTCGGAAAAATTCGGAATTTGGATCGAAATTTGATAATTCGTATTCGGAAGTACTTCCGAATAACGAATCGATACGATACGAATTCGAAACGGTATATAAATAATTTATTTCATTTTACACTGTGTCATCATCATAAAAGAAAGATTTGAATAATTGATATCAACTATCGCATTTGAAATGAACTATCGAATTGATCTTAACTTACAATACAAGTAATAATCAGTAAAGGACTTTATGAAACAAATTAATTTTGTTTCACTGTTTAATTTGACTCAAATACTAAATCTGTTACACAGCTTAAAATTTAACACTAGCTTTTCTTTTAGGCTAGGGTCAGACTAACGCATTTTTTGCGTTGTCCGTGAAAAAGTCCGTTCGAACGAATGGACGCATTTTTTCACAGAATACGCACTAGCGGTCATACGATGCGCATTTTCGTCCGTGATTTTGTACGGTTCATCAATAAAACCCTTTTTGTGTCTGGACGTTATGTTGGCCGGACATTAGCAGCGTCTGACGTCTCCTAATCACGCACACATGCCGCTAGCGGACGCAGCGCACTCTGTACGTCAGTACTAGCGGTTTCACGTTCTCGAAAAAATGCGTTCGTTTGCCACTTGCGTTGTGCAGCCGCACTTTTGTGCGGCCGTTCTTCGTATGCTGCCCGGCATTGGACATCATTTGCTGCTAGCACGGCCGTGATTTAGTGCTGCTAAACGCACGTTAATACTGCGTTAGTCTGACCCTAGCCTTAACAGCAAAATTTGATTAAGTGGTTTTATTTAGTGATCCCAAATTTGTATTGATATCAACTATCGAATTGATATATAAAATTCGAATCAATATTTCAAATCGATTCTAAATTTCAAAACAAAATGGAAAAAAAAATTATTTGCGAAATTCTGAAAACTAAATGATTTAAATAAGCAATGAAGCTAAACTAAACAAATTTTTCAGTCATGCACATCCCTACTATTTATCTTTTACTTCTCCTTGCTTTTACCCTTGAACTAGCATTGCATAACCTCTTCATTCCTGTTCGTGCCTTATCTGTGCCTATATTTATGTATTCCTTTCAGCATCACCTGTCAAGCGTTTCATTTTGTTTCTGTATAAGTATATTGGTCGATTGGTAACTCAGCAGCAGAAAACTTATTTTTGGCCAATCATGCTATAGAATAACAAAATGACTGTGGTTATCCACCAAATATATTTTTACTTTATAAATTGGGAGTTAATATTTTTTTGCAATTAAAGTCTAGTAAACTAAACATGACATTATTAATCTTGCCTATGATTATTAAACAGGAATGTATTTCTTATTTTTGATTTGAGCGGCTGCTTAATCATCATAGTTCAGCAAAGGATGGGAAAAATTTGTAAAGGAATGTTATTGAACCAATACTTTATTGTTACACTTATTTTATGAACAATTGTTTGCTCATTTATCATTTTGTGTTTTTTTCATTATTTTCCTAGCATGTTACAGCCTGATGCTCTGATATAACAATAGTAAATGGTTTCCAGAGTTGCTGTTTCATAATGCGGTAAGCAGAGCTTTGTTTTTTTGTTTGGGTTTTCTTTAACCACTTGTCGCTGGGGGTCCGCAGGGAGTCTGGCAGGCTTAAACACCGAAAAGCATGCCACGCGGCTTTCAGGCAACTCCTGCGGTCTGCTTCCCTTTTCTGCACCCAAATGACGTTATTGACTGCAGGGAGACTACTTCAACTCAGGGAGCCCCCCCTGCAGCCAATGACGTCTACTGGCCGCAGGGAAAAGAAGCTGGGACATAGGAGTTACCCAAGAGCTGCAGGGTTTGCTTTGCCCCCCCGAGGCATTCAGGCCCAATAGGACAGCATAGCACACCCGTGACGTGAAGGGGTTAAGAATGTAAACTGGATGCACATTTTAGATTGTTAATTTTTAGAACTATAGCATGAGCTCTTTAAGGCCAAAATGGATAAACAGGCTATCCCTCCCAAAAATTAACTATTTCTGAATAAACTGTTCAGAAAACCATTAGAAACCTCACTACTGAATTTTAATCACGTTTTGTCGTAGGGAAAATCTACAAACCCTAAAATGTATTGGATACCCTGAGGTTTTGCAGCAGGTAGTGAAGCTCGGTCTCAAGCAGAATGGTTCTTCTTATTTAATTTTTTTGTAATTGTATACTTAATCCATTGGCATCATAATATTTAAAGGGACACTTTGAATAACATAAAATGCAACTAGATTACTTGTGCATTACAAACAAAACCACCTTATAAAACACATGCTGATGTTTGTTTGTTTTTCTTTGGCTGAAATCATTGCATGTAACAAGGAAAAATAAAGTTAGGAATTTTATCTACGGGTTCCAGTTTCTGGATTTTTCCAGTGATACAACATTTACCATAAACTTTGCTTTTGTGGCTCTTGTTTGTTTAATCTACAATATCTTTCAGTTAATGAGGTGGTGGAAGGAATGTTCAGATAAGGCAGCAGGGGTTGTATTGTGTGGTGTAGGCTACCTGAGATAAAATGGCAGCTGAATTAGATATGGTAGGGATCTTAAAAGGCTTCTAATCTACCCCCTGGTGATGTCTTCTGAATACATCCCACACAATACAATGATGTGAGTCAGCTGCCTGACCCACATACTCCATTATATGGCCAAGGGGGTGTATTGTGTTATCAGGGCTACTTAAGATAAGAGATGGCAGCTGAATGAGATAAAGCAGGGAGCGTAAAAGACTTCTACTCTATCCCCTGGTGATATCCTTTGAATACATCCCACACAATACAAAGGTTTGATTCTGTGATCGACCCATTGACTCCATTATATGGCCAAAAACACTCAGTAAAGAAGCAAGTGATGGAAAGCTACAGGGGGGGGCAGTTTACAACACAAAAGATCCCACAATGGATGCCCCCAGGGACATATATAGAGTGAAAATATTTTCTTACCTAAACTTACAAGAGAAAAGCAAAGCACCTGTAAGATATCAGCAACATAAAATAAAGACAGTTAGGACATTTCATTGTTTGGTAGTAGTGGCCATTTAAAAAAGGGAAAGTGTCCCTTTAAGCCTTTGTTACCCTTCTTTTTTTGTACATAGAGGGATTTCCGTTTTTGCTTAAGTTGCTGAAGTAAATTAAACCCTGCAATATTTTCTTTTCTGCCAACATTTATTAAACTGATGTTCCTCACTTTGCTCTTGATTTTCTGAAGCGACGCCAGCATATCGCAGTACAATATAATGCAAAAGATTTTTTGCCAATTTGGGCAGCTCTTCTAATGGCAATTAATGTGCTAAATTAGTATCTAGCTTTATTAAAGTTATACCACCTCATCCTCAAAGTTCTACAGAACAGTTTCACATCTACTATACTTTTATCTGTATTTTAAATACATGTTTTCTTTTTCCATCTCTAACAGGCAACACTGCTATGTTCTCTACTCGACCAGAGGAACTTTCTTTTCTACTGCAACTACAGACTTTAGGACTCTCGCCAATATAGAGATTGGTTGGACTGTTGCACCGACCAAGACAACCACGTAGTAGAGAGTTTTTGTACATTGCCGAATTATGGAATTCCTCTCTCTGCCTTGCCGCCTTTGGTACATCCTTAACGGAGTTAAATTAAATGCCATTAAGATTACCCCCGTGCTACAGATCGAAAACCTGGCTGCTGTCTCTGGAAGAGTCTCCAAATCTTGGCAGAACAGAAAGAAAGCATAGGTTCACTGGATAAAGAGATGTTTTGCATTTGGTTACAGCGCATATTGAAGGTTTCCGACTGACCCGGCTAGCTGTCACCCTCGTCTTTGCCTTCGGATTTTGACCCTCAGCAGACACAGACTAATGGAAAACATGTACTGTGAGCTTGATATACTCCCAACTCCTACCCTGAGGAATGTTGTCTGTGGATATAAATGATGGCACGGTTGAAGAATGAAGTCCATTGACAATAACACAAAGATTCTTTTGACAGCAGATCTGCCTTCTCCAATCCTTCCTGGGTCACCCATTAACAAAAAGCAATGTTCCAACAGAGCTAGCACAACAGAGTCAGGATATACATATATACTTTTTTTTTTAGTTCACATATAAATATATATATTTTTATAATGGACACACATTTCTGTATATAAAGTATTACAATACGTACCACTTAAAATGAGTTGTGGCTTGCTGGTGGATAAATTATGGGATGGGGGGGATGAAAATAAATTATTCCAAATGTTATGAATATATATATATATATATATATTCTCAAAATATAAATAGCAGGATCTATTTACCAGCGGTGACATTGAACTTTTCAGTTGCATAACTCTACATGCAGTGATAGGCTGATAAATGTACACTTTGTCAGGGAACAGATAGAGGGCATGTCAAATGTCACTGTTTTATAACAAAAAAGAAAACACAAAGCATTCTTTTATACCCTGTGAGATGTCATAAAGTGGTCTGTATGTATATACAAATTTAAATTATTTATTACAACCATTTATTATATATTAGAAATTATGATCTTAAATATTTTATTGCAAACATGATGTCATAATATGAATATGTAATCATTCTGCGTATGACAGTAACAAGATTTGCTAGCATGGGATTTATCAGAATGTATTAACTCATTCTAAGATCTGGTCATTTAGACGATGACATGATGAGAACCTGTATGGATTATGAAGTGTCGCCAATTTATTCACTTTTCAATTTTAAACTATCTAATTTTATTTTCCCGTGAAGTCATATCTACAAAAGGAAAGCAGTTTTCTTTAAATACACCCAAATGCAAATGTTTCACGTCCACCAAGACATACTGTAGGAATCACTTGTCTGGTCAAACATTCAAGCCCAAGAGTGGTAAGCATTAAAGAGATGCTGAGGGATATCCCATGCTGTCACATCAGTGGTGTGTTGGGTTGTGAACGCTGCAAAATAAGACCTTTATTTAGATATTATGTCCCAGTTGAAGACTCCCCTGATTTAATTAGAACAGCTATGACTGGGTGCATGCGAGAGTAACATAATTCAGTGACCCTTTTTTTTAAGCATTTCTCTGGTATCCGCAGCATTAGGACGCAATAAGTAAAACTCGGATTTGGTGCAAAGGACTTGAAAATCATGACTGTCCTGTCCAATGTGAAACATTTGGATGATATGGATTAAGATCCTTTCCATATACAGTTTCTTGTGTTGGATACTGCAATGTATCACAGGTATCCCACGTGACGCACAGAATGTGGATACCCAATTGGCAGATGTAGTTCCCTTTGCTAGTTACTCGTCCTGCTTGGATGATAACGATATATGTGTTGTAGCTGCTTTGGTTGCTTATTTGGATTGTAAAATATCAAATTTCCTAAATCTTTTTAAATATCCAGAAATGGACACTTTTTTATAGTCTTTTCTACTGATATTGCATGACAGTATGAGGACACATAAGGAGTGAGTCAAGCTAGGGGTCATGATTGATGTATGTGAAAAGGGTTGATAAAGTTCAATGCAATATCTCATCTTTTGAAAGTCCACAAACCACTGCTTATCCAGTTCCAGCACCAGGCACCATCACCATGTGAAGGGAGAAGGGAGTCATCCTGCAGAACTGAGTTTGATCCTCGGTGTTGACATCAACACCCATATTCATCAGTCAGAAAATCGTCAGTCAATCAATTGAGACAAGTGGGTGGAGGGTTGTCCTGTAGGACATCTTTTCTGCTTGAATCTGCCACTCAGTTGGCATGCCAATAGCAAATCTGATTGGGAATTAATCAGTTTCCTATATGTGTTAGCAAATTTTTTTTAAAAAAAAAATATATATAGCAAATTTAGGGAGTGATTTCCTATCAAATGAACCCAAAATGTGTTGGACATGACAGGTGCACTTTAATATAAAAATATCTCCTTTGTGCTTGACTTTACCTTTAAAAACTAAAAGGGATTTTGAAAATTTGCATGTGATAAATTACATGAGTACATGTAACAAAATCTGAATTGCCAAGCAGCTACAATGCCATCAAGCCAGACACTATTCCCCAGGTAATTAAAGTGAAAGTTAATACATAAATGCATTGTTGTATATAAATTCTTACTCTGAATGTGAACCTGTTTTTTTTCTGGATACCTATCTAGTAAAATGTATGCAAATTACAGTCTCCACATTTGCCATTAACAAGATTTCAGTACATTAGCTTTTAGTAATTCACCTTTGTAATATCTATGCATCTACATCGAAATGATGAATTATGCACCACAACATATTACATACCAGAAAATAAAGTTTCAAAGAGATGAAATCTTAATATGTCTGATCTGCCATGATTATATATATATATATATATATATATTATTCTTGGCTCATTGGCACTTGAAAATTTTATTAATGTTTACAGAAACTGTGCAGGTGACCTTAGTATGACCAATTTTTAACACTTTAAATGTTGTGACTGAAAAGCCAAAATAAATGATTGACAAAAAAACTTTACAAAAAACTTTTATATATTATGATGTGTATATATTTGTTTCAAAAATATGTATGTCCTGATTTATTTTTTACTGGTTTGAATTTGGAATTGCTTTGTAAACATACTTTATTGTTATAAATAAAGAATTCTATGCACTGCCATACACTTTTGTTTTTGGTTTGCTTTTTTTCCCCCTTGTTTGGGATGATGTTCTTTCTTAGAGGGACTTTCTAGTGCTTTATGTAAATCTTAATAAATCCAGTCTGGTAAAATAGATATTTCTGCAGTTCAAACTATTTACTTATTATCAGACATTAATATTTTTTTTTCAAATGATTTTACAGAAGTCAGCATTAAAATTTGTGGGATTTTTTTTGTATTTAGATCACTCAATATTTTTTTTTATATATATATATATAAACAAAACAGGAGGAGAGCACACCAAACATATTATTCAAACACAAAAGAAACCACAACAGCAGCTAAATTCATTTAAACATAGAGATTATCCAGATTTAACCCTTTAAATGCTTACAAACATTTCTTAACCCCTTCAAAAACACTGTAGTGCTTAACCCTTGCAATAATTCAATACTGAGCTTTGTTGAACAATGGTGGAAATTTAGTTTGCAATGGATGGCCATGAATTGCGTAAGCCTGCCAACAGCGACAATGTATTCCACCCCTGGCAGGTCCTATACATGTTGTACAGTTGTGTTCAAAATTATTCAACCCCCACTGAAATTGAGTGTTTTGGCCAGTTTGACATTGATTTTGATCATTCAGTCATCTTGCTTACAATTAAATCAAAGAGGCACGTGTAGGTCAGACAAATATAACATAACATTTATAATGAAATAACCACAAATGTCTTTTCTGTGCTCACATCATTATCAGTTTTATTCAACCCCCAAGTGACATTCAATCTTAGTACTTAGTACAACATCCTTTTACAGTTATAACAGCTTTTAAACGTGAAGCATAGCTTGGCACAAGTGTCTTGCAGCGATCTACGGGTATCTTCGCCCATTCGTCATGGGCAAAAGCCTCCAGTTCAGTCACATTCTTAGGCTTGCGCACTGCAACTGCTTTCTTTAAGTCCCACCAGAGGTTCTCAATCGGATTTAAGTCAGGTGACTGCGATGGCCACTCCAAAATGTTCCAGCCTTTAATCTGCAACCATGCTCTAGTGGACTTGGAGGTATACTTGGGATCATTGTCCTGCTGAAAGGTCCAACCGTCTCCCAAGCCTCAGGTTAGTGACGGACTGCATTACATTGTCATCCAATATCTCCTGGTACTGAAGAGAATTCATGGTACCTTGCACACGCTGAAGCTTCCCTGTGCCTGCAGAAGCAAAACAGCCCCAAAGCATGATTGACCCCCCGCCATGCTTCACAGTAGGCAAGGTGTTCTTTTCTAAATAGGCCTTGTTCTTCCTCCTCCAAACATAGCGTTGATCCATGGGCCCAAACAGTTCTAATTTTGTTTCATCAGTCCACAGAACACTATCCCAAAACTTCTGTGGTTTGTCCACATGACTTTTGGCATACTGCAGTCGACTCTTCTTATTCTTTGGAGACAGCAAGGGGGTGCGCCTGGGAGTTCTGGCATGGAGGCTTCATTACGCAGTGTGCGCTATATTGTCTGAGCTGAAACTTCAGTACCCACATCTGACAAATCTTTTCTCAGTTCCTCAGCAGTCACACGGGACCTTTCTCCACTCTACACTTCAGGTAGCGCCCAGCAGTCGAAGTCAGCATCTTCTTTCTGCCACGACCAGGTAGCGTTTCAACAGTGCCCTTTGCCTTGAATTTGCGAATGATGCTTCCTATGGTCTCTCTTGGTATGTTTAACTTTTTTGCAATCTTCTTATAGCCATTGCCCTTCCTGTGAAGAGTAATCACCTCTTCTCTTGTCTTCCTGGACCATTCTCTTGACTTCACCATGTTTGTAACCACACCAGTAAATGTCTAGAAGGAGCTGAGTATCAGTCATTTTAAAGCTGCCTAATTGGTGCTTATTATGCTTTATTGCTGCTCCGTGACATCCACAGGTGTTTTCAATACCTGATTGAAAACACTTGAATGAACCTCTGTTCTTCAGAGTGGTAGTCTTTAAGGGGTTGAATAATTGTGTCAATGAAGAATTCACAAAAGAAACATTTACTACTGTATTACAAAAACAATTGATGTCATTTTAGTTGCATATGGTTCTTTAAAAAGTCCTTGTAGGATTTCATTCTGAATACAATTACAAATGTACACTAAATTCCCTAAAACCCTTTACAGCATTGGGGGTTGAATAATTTTGAACACAACTGTATATCATGTTGTCTTGAGATGCACCCGCACTGAAAGCGTAGTTAAGGTTGAGTGCTGCCCCAGCTCTGGTTAAGTTTACACCGAAGTTGGAATACGGCCCGCGGTAATGTAATGTGCGAGTTCAAGAGTTAAAAAAAGGAAACAAAGGTATTTAAAAATGGTTTAAAATGGTTTTTTTTAGTGCTTAGGAATGCTAAAGAAATTCACTGCTGGACTTCGATATCTGACTGCTGTAACATAGTTCCTCAGAGAGTGTGATGCTGCTGATTGCAGCAATGACTGTGTCTCAGCGTAACAATGCATTTCGCACAGCGCTGCCTGCGATGCAGATGATCTTTTCACTGCAACACCCTGGCACACAAACTGTTCCTCTTACAGTCCACTGGAGTTTCTGCAGTTACTGCACGAGATGTTATTTTAGGATAGATTGTCAACCAGTAAAACATTTCTGCCGAACAATATTTATTTTTTTTGAGAAAGGATTTTACCAGGAAGGATACCTTGAGATTTCTCTCGTTTTCAAGTATGTCCTGGGTGGCGAGTATGTACCGTTAGGTGTCTCGCCCAAGGACACTTACTGGAAGGGTGCTCTTGCTGGGATCGAACCCATGACTCCACAGGCTCTCTCCATGCAGAGCAGTGATGTTACCTCTACTCCACCCAGCCGGTACCAAAATAATTCCTTTATAAAAACACAAATAAAAAAAAAGCCTATGCCTATTTTTCCCACAAGATATTTCGCAAGGATAAAGCATTATAAATATATTTTTAGCAGATTGTGAACAAAATCCCTGAGAAACAAGATTTGAGGAAACATCAAGGGACACCACACAGGTTAAGCAGATGTTGTAGTTTAAATCCTTCAATGTGTTCAAATGATATGGACTTCCACATGTTGGAAAGCTCTGCAGAATGAATTGCGCCACTTTTTTCTTTTTCAAGTACTGGCGAATTTATGGCAGTGCACATGTGCTATACACATGTGATGTCACAATTCAGTTTTGCCAAGAGGAAAAAAAAAAATCTCTTTCTAAAACAGAAAATACCTACAGTATTGATTATCCATGTATATGTTCTAAGAGATTTGCTACTGAATAATAGTGCTACAAAAGAATGTGAAAGATAAAATTCACTAATAAATTCTTACAAGTATTTGACACATGGATCTGCTTTTACTGAATGTTATACTGTACAGGCATGTACTGGCCATAGGGACTACAGGGAGATTCCCGGTGGGCCGATGGCTCAGTGGGCCGGTGTGCATGCTGGTTCATCGCGCAGCTTGCACTGTTCTTAATGGATGGGGTAAGAACTTCCTCACCGTCTGTAAAACAGGCGCAGTCTGCCGCAGTCTCCTATTGGGGCCACCGTGCCGGTGAGACCTGCTTGCCATCCACCTCACCTTAAGAAATAGTGCACACTCAACCTCGGTGCCTCTGTGTTGTTTTACCCAATCGTTCTGCAGCAGCTCCGGTAACTGTAGAGCAGAGATCTCAAACTCTGGCCCCCCCCATATGTTTCTTGTCAAACAAGCAAAGCAAAAAGGGGAAGTGGACGTTCTAGTCCATCTAGGGACAAATGACTTGGCTAGCAATGAGGTTTCTGAGATTAAGGAAGATTTTTGTGTTCTTGGAGGTGAAATACAGCAGATTGCGTCCACTGTGTCATTCTCTGAAGTTTTGCCTGTGCATAACATTCAGGATAGGCAGATGCGCAATAGGGAATTTAATTTGTGGCTTCGGGAATGGAGTCGGGAGCAAGGATTTGGATTTGTGTCCCATGATAGCTCTAATTGGAGCAGAAAGGAACTGTATAAAAAAGATGGTTTGCATCTTACTCATAGGGGAACATATGTTCTCAGTGAGAAGTTCAAAGGTTTCACAAAGAAATATTTAAACTAGGAGGGGGGACAAAAGGGTAAAAAACAATCTGCCCGATTGTCCCCCAAAACTAAATCGGAGGCTGCAAGCAACATGCGAGGTAAAAAATGACAGGCTCAGAGTCGTGTCTACAAATGCTCGCAGTTTTGTCAATAAAATCAATGAACTAGAGGCAATGATGCCAGCTGAAAAAGTAGATTTAGTGGCGGTTACTGAGACATGGTTCAGTGAGAAAAATAACTGGGACATAACAATACCGGGGTACTCTTTATATAGAAAAGACAGAGAAGGTAGGAAAGGAGGAGGAGTGGCCCTGTATGTGAAAAACAACATAAAAACAAACCAAATAAAAGTGAGCGAGGTGAACATAGAGTCAGTTTGGGTTACGCTAACATTTGGCAATCATACAGTAGCTCGTGTAGGTGTGATCTATAGACCCCCTGGACAAGTAGAAGAGCTAGATAATCTGCTGGTTGAGGAAATAGCCAAAATGGCAATGAAGGGGGAAGTTATTATCATGGGGGACTTTAATCCTCCTGATGTGAACTGGAAAACCAAAATAGCTGGGTGCACCAGGAGTACAAATATTCTAAACTCCTTACTGGGATTATCTCTAACACAAGTAGTTGAGGAGCCGACCCGTAAAGAGGCCATATTGGATTTAATACTCACAAATGGAGGTTTGGTATCAGACGTTGTTGTAGGTGAAAATTTGGGACCTAGTGATCACCAGTCAGTGTGGTTTAATATAAGAACAGGGATGGAGCCGCACCACACAAAAACAAAAGTTTTAGACTTTAAAAAAAACGATTTTTCTAAAATGAGATTTTGTGTGAAGGAGTCATTATCAGACTGGAGGAATTTAAAGGGAGTCCAGGAGAAATGGGATTATTTAAAGGAAGCATTATTGAAGGCCACAGGAAATTGCATTCGGCTTGTTAGCAAAAACAAAAAAGGGAAGAAACCACTGTGGTACTCTGCAGAAGTGGCCAAAATAGTGAAGAACAAAAAGATAGCATTCAATAATTATAAAAAAACTCAGAGTGAAGAAGATAGGCAAACCTATAAAATTAGGCAGAAAGAGGCAAAGCAATTTATAAGAGCTTCCAAAGCACACGCAGAAGAGAAAATAGCTCAGTCAGTAAAAAAGGGGGACAAAACATTTTTTAGATACATAAACGAGAAAAGAAAAGTAATACAAGGATTAGTTAGATTAAAAACAAAGGAAGGAAGGTATGTAGAAGAGGATAAAAGTCTCGCTGACGGCCTCAATGAATATTTTTGTTCAGTCTTTGCAGAAGAAAAGGAAGGAAAGGGACCTCAGTTAGGAGAGAACACTAAAGAGACATTTACATATCAGTTTACAGAGGAGGAGGTTCTACAGCAGCTGTCTAAAGTAAAGACAAATAAGTCAATGGGGCCTAATGGGATCCACCCTAAATTATTAAAAGAGCTCAGTGATGTAATAGCAAAACCGTTAACAGATTTATTTAACCAATCCTTGTTAACAGGAGTCGTCCCAGAAGACTGGAAATTAGCAAATGTTGTGCCCATTTACAAGAAGGGTAGTAGGGAGGAATCGGGGAACTATAGGCCAGTTAGTCTTACGTCAGTAGTGGGGAATTTAATGGAAACCATGTTAAAGGAAAGGATTGTTGAACATCTAAAAACACATAGATTACAGGATCAGAAACAACATGGGTTTACCTCAGGGAGATCATGCCAAACTAATCTTATTGATTTTTTTGATTGGGTAACAAAAATAATAGACACAGGTGGTGCAGTAGACATTGCTTATTTAGATTTCAGTAAGGCTTTTGATACTGTTCTGCATAGAAGGCTTATCAATAAATTGCAATCTTTGAGCTTGGATTCCAATATTGTTGACTGGATTAGGCAGTGGCTGAGTGACAGGCAACAGAGGGTTGTGGTAAATGGAGTTTATTCGGCGCAAGGTCTTGTTACCAGTGGGGTACCTCAGGGGTCAGTACTTGGACTCATTCTCTTTAATATTTTTATTAGTGATATTGCAGAAGGTATTAATGGAAAAGTATGTATTTTTGCTGATGACACAAAGATTTGCAACAGGGTTGACGTTCCTGGAGGGATCAGCCAAATGACAAATGATTTAGGTAAACTAAAAAAATGGTCGGAGTTGTGGCAATTGAGTTTTAATGTGGATAAGTGCAAGATAATGCACCTGGGACGTAAAAACCCAAGGGCTGAATATAGAATATTTGATACAGTCCTAACCTCAACATCTGAGGAAAGGGATTTAGGGGTCATTATTTCAGAGGATCTAAGGGTAAGTAGTCAATGTAATAGAGCAGCAGGAAATGCTAGCAGAATGCTTGGTTGTGTAGGGAGAGGTATTAGCAGTAGGAAAAGGGAAGTGCTCATGCCACTGTACAGAGCACTGGTGAGACCTCACTTGGAGTACTGTGTGCAGTACTGGAGACCGTATCTCCAGAAGGATATAGACATCTTAGAGAGAGTTCAGATAAGGGCTACTAAAATGGTGTACGGCTTGAAGGAGAAAAGTTACCAGGAAAGGCTTAATGATCTTAACATGTACAGCTTGGAAAAAAGACGAGACAGAGGAGATATGATAGAAACATTTAAATACGTAAAGGGAATCCACAAGGTAGAGGAAGGGAGTATATTTAAAAGGAAACAAAATAGCAAAACAAGAGGACATAGTCTTAGATTAGAGGGGCAAAGGTTTAAAAGTAACATCAGGAAGCATTAATTTACTGAGAGGGTGGTGGATACATGGAACAGTCTTCCAGTAGAAGTGGTAGAGGCCAAAACAGTAATTGAATTTAAGCAAGCATGGGATAGGCATAAGGCTATCCTAAACAAAAGATAAATCCAGGTAAAGTATCCATGTAATTGGGCAGACTAGATGGGCCAAAAGGTTCTTATCTGCCGACATTTTTCTATGTTTCTATGTTTCTATGTTTCTTCAACAACCCCACTGTCCTCCATCAGAGTATTCCAGAATTCTGTTAAGGAGCAATACGGAGTCCAATGATACCATATTTTTCAATCCACGTTGAGCCGTCTTATCAGGGGCAACCGCCAGTACCTCCACCGATCTCAGCGTTTCCAGCCTTTTGACCAAGATCTTTAAAGAAGGGCTTCTATACTTTTTTTTTTTTTCTTTTAATTCTTTATTGAAAGATTTTAAACAGGGTCACAGTGCGACCAGACATAATGCGGCCACGCAGGGCCACCACTTCTACTGTCATGGAAAAAACCAAAGCAAACAATATAGACATGAACACATAGAAAACGTTCATGTAAGTCAACAAGCAAAAAGTAGATAAAATATGACAATAGAAAACCTAAGATAAGACACCATAGGGAAGATTAAAGAAAGCTCTGCTCAAACGTCCTCGGGTAGAGAAAACAAAAAAGAAAGAGGAGAAAAAAAAAAAAAACACGCCTATGTCCTCAGAAACCATCTCTTGCAGAAAGAGTAAAAAAAAAAAAAAAAAAGGGGGGAGAAAAAGGAGAGGTGGGTTGGGATCCTCTATTGTGACCTATGGGTCAGAAAATCAGGAGCTGAGGCGGGAAAAAAGCTCAATGCGGCGGGGGCAGTGGAGGGGTACATGCAGGAACTGGCTAAGGAAAAAAAAAAAAGGCACGTAGGCAAAAGTACTCAGTCCGGGGGTGTGGGCTCGCGGTCGGGGATAAGTCCCATGCCCAAAAGAATCGGCCATGCCTCGGCTGGCTCCGAGATGGTGGTGGGGACATTCTCATGTGTTACCACAAGTGACCCAGCCACACCCCAGCGGTAACGGGTCCCTTTACGCCGAAGAAAAGTAGTCACCTCTCGGAAGCGCCGTCTCGCCATCAGGGTTACAAAGGGAAGGTCTCGGTACAGCTGCAACTGTGCTCCCTCAAACCGGATAGGTGCGCGGGCCCCTGGAGCTGCCAAAAGTTGCGACTTGGCGGCTGCATCACCCGCCACCGCAATGACATCACGTGAGGCATCCGCAGGGGCTGCCGCAGCCTTACGGATTCGATACACTGCCCCAAAGATCTCGGGCGACTCCGGTGGAGAATCCAAGGCCTGACGCGCCACGCGGTTCGTGTAGTTGAGCAGATCCACTGTGGGGACCGACTCCGGGATCCCCCGTATACGGACATTACGGCGGCGGTGGCGGGATTCCAGAGCCTCCACTGTGCGGGTAAGCAAATCCACCTGCGACCGAAGGGCGCACACCTGAGAAGACAGGACTGCTTGTTCCCCAGCTAGGTCCGCGTTTTGGGCCTGCATCGTCACGACCTGGAAGCGGACCCCCTCCACTTCAGAGCGGAGTCCGGAAACTTCTGTAGACCAAAGGGTTTTAATTTCAGCGATAAAGCGTCGATAGTCTCCCATCGTGGTGAGGCGTCCATCATCGGATGCAGCAACATGGTCCAGGGCAAGGTGTGCAGAAGGTGTCCCAGCAGCTGTCGGTGGAGTCCCCGAACTTCCAGAGATGCCTGGTGATGGTTGGTTAGAGTCCCCAGTAGCGAAAGGGGGGTGGGCCGCATGGGCAGGTCACCTGCGTCAGAGTGGGAAATGTCCTCCTCCGAGCCCCCAGAAGAGGGATCAGAGGTAGGCGCTGTCGCCCTAAGAGAGGCCGTCACCAGGGCTTTCTTCCGTTTCTTCTGGGCCCGTTTGTGTGCCGCGGAGCTTAGCACCGCTCCATCTCGTAGTTGCGAGGTCGGGCCAGCCAATCAAAAACAGGGCCTCGTGCCGTAGGCCATGAGGTATCGTCCTCCTCTGAAGTGCCACAACCCTGGGACATGACAGGAGAAGGAGCTACTGTTCCAGAAAGGCTACCTCCACGCAGGGAATCACGTATATCCCTCTGTCTGGGGCCCTCTGACCTGCTCAATAGCTGCTTCTGGGTTTTCTTTCCCATGTCCGGGAGTGATCAGCAAGCGGCAGCCGGAAATCAGTTCCACGTGAAAACTAATAAACTCCCCAGGCTCTGGAAGATGGCTGCCGCACCAGGCCCAAGATGCACCAGGCCAAAACAGCAGCGGAATATGTCCAGGAAGCCCTCGTGCGGATGACCCACAGGTGCTCCGTGGTTGGCAGGTCCGTGGGAAAAACAGGTAGGGTAGAAAAGTCGCTGTAAAATGGCCAAAATGCTAAAAAATCAGCAGAGCTCTCCCAGCTTGCGACCTCTCACATCCACTGCTATCCACACCCCTTCTATACTTTTTTTATATATTTTTATACACTATTAAGTTAGGGGTTTGCCCTTGTATGCTTATTTCTTTATCTTAAGGTGAATGGATAAGGAGACTTTATCGTGATCTAAGGTGGATGGGTACCTGAGAAAGAGGAGAGAAACCCCACATGTGTTCTTCACCTGGAGTCAGTTTATGGCTCATAAAATTGTCAGGGTTATTCAAAGAGATCCGAATGGCTGCCGAAAGGAAAACGAATGCTGAAAATCAGCGTTCGGTTATCGTTTTTGGCCATTCGGCTATCCAGAGAGCAGACAATTCGCCAAATCCTGGCGAATTGCCTGCACATACGGTGGCTGTTCGTTGCCTGTTCGAGGGCAGTGAATCCCCATAGAGAAGCAACACTTCGGCTATTCAGAGAGCAAAACCCAGCAGTGAAAAGTTATTGCCCTGCCATTCGGTGGTTTAATTCGGCAGGTTTATTCAGGCGACTCCCATAGGCTGCAATGTTAAAAATATTCCCATTTTAATTCAATATCTAATAAACCGTTCATTATAATATTCTGCAGTAAAAGTCTCTTTATTTATAGATTTTTTTTGGGATATTTTAAGCATTTTTGGGATTTTTTTGCCAAATTTTTTTCTTAAAACATTTGTTCTTTTTTCTGTAACAGACCTTTTTATTATCATTCCCTGGACCTCATATGTAAATTTCAGATATTTTCGCTCAGTAGTTTCTTTGCAAACAGTGTTTCACTTTTCAAACATTCAAACAAACAGTTTTTTTTTTCACTCCATTCGTCTGCGGTGTCGACTTTTTCCGGTGGCTGCGCTGCGTGTGATCGGCTCCTGCTCGGGTTTTTCTGGCATTTTCGGCAGGGTTAATCCAGATGTTTTTGCGGGTTTTCGGTGTGCATTCGACTGGTTTTGCGGTGAGTTTTCGGCAGGTTTGCGGTGACTTTTGCAAAAAATGCAGAGAAAGATAAAAATCTCCCCCGCAGCAATTTGAGAACTTTCAACCGGGATTTGGTGACTAAACACCTTTATTAGTAGACACAAACTTCCGCAAATCGAGGAAAAAAGATCCCTATTGTATTAATAATAAAATCAATCCTTTATTGGTATATATTAAAATAAATCAAACTTTTATTAATAGATATTAGAATAATTGCACCATATTTTTTGTGTTTTGATCCAATGACAGATGGTGATCTGCCTATAGCAGTTCAGTTGCTTAATTCCGATACACGGCTAGTTCACACACCAAATTGTATCAACAATTTATTAAACATTTGGGGTGATTGACCAATCCATATAGGGCATATGGTGGAAGTGAGTCATAAAGCTTGTAAGTAATGAATCCTTTGGGATGAATTAAACACTTCGTGTGTGGTATGTGATAAATCCAGCATTGAATCCTTCTAAATAAAAATATTGCTAAAGCTCTTGTGTATACATTCAATCAGATCAGACTCAATTTCGACGTACTTTGGATGCTTATCCTTGGTAATGATTGACTGAAAAAAGCTTAATGCTTCCTATAGTCAAGGGGGTACGTACTCATTTGATGGAGTTATGAACTTTAGACAGGCTGTATTCAATATTCCCAACTCACATCATACACATCACTTGCCTCTTCATATTAAGATTCTAGCTAATTTCAGACATGAGTCGTGAGTTGATAATTTAATGATCAATATGTGAGCCAGCATTAATTAGTCACGGCACTCCTTGAGTACATACCAATCAGTCCTCAAGATTTATGTAAAAGACAACCGCTAGTATACAAGGCAATTTGGGCACAGCAATAGTTTATAAATTAATATCTTTAAATCAAGAAAATGCCGGTTCCATCATATGATACCAACGGCTAGTAATCCTTTATAGGGTACATAAAAATATGTTCCAAACTTCCCTAAATAAATACGGTGGACATTAGGTACAAACGTGTTTCATTTGTTCAATACAAGCAGCACTGTTATCAGTCCACATTTGCCAGTCAAAGTTGATTAAATATCCAAAATTTGTTTGAAATGAATCACAATATAACCACACTTGTATCTTTGAGCCATCCAAACACCACAAATGGTAAGATGAATTACCGGGACCGACAAATAAAGCTTGGGCCGTCACAACCATAAATCGATATTGGAAGCCTCATAGGCAAAACATTTTGTAACTAAAAAACCTCATTAACATCCCATTGATAATTTTGGTTATAATACTGCTATATTAGCATGATCTTGCTCAACGCGCGTTTCTTTGCCGCACTATCGGCAATTTCATCAGGAGCTCTAGTGATCCTCGTTTCGGGATCCATTTAAATAGTTTTTGAGGCAGATTCTTAATTAGCAATGATTGGGTTCAGATCTCCAAACGGCATAGTACGGATCGCCATGAGGGTCAAAAATGTTTTGACAAAAATAGTCAGTTATAATTCATTCCCCCACCATTCGGTGTTTGGACCCGTTTCAAAAACCTCCCATTAGTTCCGATCACATGACTGCAAATACCAATCAGATTACTCATGCAGCTTATCCATTCCACAATTAAGTGGACCCTTCGCTATTTATGTCGTGCACCTATATCATAGTGTTACTAGAGGGATCAATTCTCTCGTCTTCATTAGTAGTGGAAATGATTATTAGCATACCATGTTGTGATTATATATGGTGATCTTTGTGGCAATTCTCCATCTGGTAATTCACTAGGTATATTACCTCTTAGTTACGCAACCCCCCCAGTGAGATTAATCAGTCAAGTTGGCTAAGAACTCTCTGTTCCCAATAATTATATTTCAGAACTCTATTAGATAATATTTATGCCTCATTAAATCATTAAAAGTTTTAATTAACATAAAAAATTAGTCAATAGTGCTCCTTTGTATTTATAAACGTTAATTACTATGAGCCATGGTTCTATTGTCATGGATAAATTAGTTTTTTAGTAAAGTCGATCATTAAGTTCCTATATATGGGGTAAAACTAAATCCTTCATTCAGTCCATTTGGGCTAAGGGTGTTGAGTTGGTAAATCCAAACACATTCCCTCCTCCTTAAATGGAGATCATAATCTCCTTGCCGTTGTAATCTTGCCACTTTTTCCACTCCACAGAATTTTAAAGCATTTCTAGCAACTGGAATATCCAACTGATTGCGGATTGACCAAATATGTTCAAGAATACGTTGTTTAAAGGGTCTGAATGTTTTACCAACATAGAGTTTTCCACATTTGCATATAATTGCATACACCAAGCCTTTAGTGTTGCAATTGAAAAATGATTTAATTTTAAATTCATTTTTTCCCATGGAGTCCTTGAGTTTTCCAGAGTTCTGTTGAATATATTTGCATGCACTGCAATGCCCACATTTGTAGGTACCATGCAGTTTATTATGTAACCAAGTTTTGCAGGAGTTATGTTTATCTTGATAATGGCTTCTAACCACTGTATCTTTGATATTTTGGCACCTCTGTGCTGTTATAGTAGCATGCGGGATAAAACCTCCTTAAGCTGAGGATCCCAAGTGATTAGCGGCCAATATCTTTCCATAATATTCATAACCTTCTGCCAACCTCCATCAAAGTTGCCAACACATCTAATAAGGGAAGTGTCATCTCGTTTTTTATCCCGCAATAAAGTTTCTCTCGGGATATGTAACACCCGATTATATGCATTTTTCAAAATCTTATTTGGGAAACCCTTGTCCCTGAAATTTTGTTTTAACTCTTTCGCTCTTTCAACAAATTCTGATTCCTCCGAACATATTCTTTTTAACCTTAAATATTGGCTATAAGGTATACCGCGTTTCAGTGGAAGTGGATGATGACTTTTCCAATTTTTTTTTTTAATTGAAAAGTTTTTATTGATTTTTCAACAGTACATTTGTAAATGGTAAAGCAGTACTTCAATGAACAAATAATACCTTTAAGAAAACAAAAAGAAACAAACAACATACATTTGTCGCTGCTGCGATTGTCGACAATAAAATGTAACCTAACAGTTATTCTAGGTGTGCGCAATATTCCACATTCCACTTCTCAAGGACTTCACCACAAAACCCCATTAAGATTGGTATCATACGGCTGTCCCTCGTGTAAGCCTCCCTGTGTATGCTCCCCTCAATCTAGTTGGTAGATATAAAATACGTGTCCCAAATATACCAGAAGTTCCTCTTGGATGGTAAAGTTCCGGTAACTGTCCGGGACATTGCATCTAATAAGCGAAATTCTTTTAGGCGGTCAGTAATTAAAGTGAGAGACGGGAGGTCGGTAGACTTCCACCTAGCTGCCACCATTAAGGACGATATGGTCAATATGTGTGCTAATATTTGTTTCTGGAACCTGGAATATGAATTTGGGAAGAGTTGAAGGAGCACTATCTCTGGGGTAGGATCCACTGTGACACCTAGAATCTTGGAACTCAATGTCACAACCTCCCTCCACCATCCCTCCAAAGGGGGGCACGTCCACCAAGTATGGTAATACGTTCCTCTTAATAACCCGTATCTCCAGCATGTGGAGGAAGCCCCACTTGACATGTGGCTCTCTCTATCAGGCGTTAAGTACCACCTATATAGTAACTTTTTACGTGCTTCCCACAATGATGCACATTTAAACTTGCTTCTGTCATCCGAGAAACTATTTCTCCACTGTTCCCTTGGGAGTTCCCTTCCCAGGTCTTTCTCCCAATTTTTCTGATATTCCCAATGTTTATTAGCTGTGGATGTAAGTAGGAGATCGTAACAGATGGATATCATTTTCCTCCGTTCTAGGGGGTGGGAACACATATTTTCAAATGGAGAAAGCAGGGGGCGCGTAGAAGATAGTTTCCCTCCAAGTCCCCACACCGCTAGTTGAGATCGGATCTGACCGTATGATAGCCACAGTGAACGGGGAATGGCATATTTATCAATTAGTCGGGGAAAGGAGAGAAATCCCTCCTGATCAAAAAATTGGAAGAGCCTCGTCACGGCGTGTAGTGTCCATACCCGTGGGTCAAAGTTAGGAATGAGGTGGCCTAACACCGTAAGTGGGGCTGCCAGGGCAATGGGGTGATAATTTATGAGTTTAGCTGTGTTATTGTCCCATTCTCTACGAAGCAGGCTGGCAAAAGGAGGAAGAGGTGGCAACTTAGGGTGTAGGGATCTGGGCAGCCAGAGGATTATTGAAGGGGAATATGGGAGAAAATAAACCGAGAGAAATCTAGTCCACTGGGGACCTGGAGGAGTCATAAGAAGGGCTTGGGATGCTGTTAACATGGATGCTTTATAATACATTAATACATTAGGGACCCTCATCCCTCCACTTTCTATATATTTATTCAGTAGGGCTGCTCTCACTCTAGGACGTTCACCTCGCCAGACAAATTTGGAGAGTACAGATTGCAGATTCGAAAGATAGCTTCGCGGCAAAGCTATTGGGAGGGCACGGAAAAGATAAAGCAGTTTTGGCAGTAGAGACATTTTAAGCGCTGCAATTCGACCCGCCCAGGACACCTCTACCTTAGACCAATTCATACATAGATTTCTGAGTTGTGTAAGCATAGGTTGATAGTTATTAATAAATAGTTCTGCGCTAGAAAATGCAATTTTGACCCCCAAATATGTAATGTGTGATTTCTTCCAGTCATAGGGGTAGGCAATTTGTAAGGGGAGAAGAGTCTCTTGGGGAATCGCAAACGACAACGCTTGTGACTTCTTCAGATTAATTTTATGAAAAGAGGCTTTACCATAACTATCTAGAATCTCGTGAAGGGTGGGTAGAGATGATGATGGTTCTGTCAGCGTCAATAGTATATTGTCCGCAAAGAGGCTCACTTTGCTCTGTGTGGGGCCTATGTGTATGCCTTGGACTTCTGAGGCTTGCCTAATGGCTTGGGCGATTGGTTCAAGCACCAACGCATAAAGTAGGGGTGATAACAGGCATCCCTGCCTTGTAGCGTTAGAGATATTAATGGGATCGGATGTGAAGCCAGCATTCAAGACCTGTGCAGTGGGGAATGTATAAAGACCCCCCACCGCTTTAATCAAAGCAACTGGGAAATTAAATTTTAACAATACATGATGCAAGTAGGACCAATTAATCCGGTCAAAAGCTTTTCCGCGTCTAATGATAGTAGTAAGGTAGGTTGGGACGTTTGGACTACATGGTCAACGAGGGTAAGTACTTTCAGGGTGTTATCTGGGCATTGTCTATTTTTTATGAAGCCTTCTTGGTCATCCGCCACCAAGAATGGCAGTACCTCAGCTATTCTAATAGCCATTATCTTCGCGTATAACTTGGTGTCGACATTAAGGAGCGATATAGGTCGATATTGCGAGCAGTAAGGGTAAGGAAGTGGCGTTTTAGGGATTGTTACAATATGCGCTGCTAACCACTCCCGAGGTGGTTGGCCCGATTCAAAGAGTGATTGATAAAATTTTAGCAGATGGGGTTGGAGATCTGGAAAACATTTATAATATTTCGCTGTGAACCCGTCTGGACCAGGGGCCTTGCCATTAGGTAAACTTTTTAGTGCCGCTGCTAACTCAATAGAGGTTATGGGTCTGGTTAGCTCGTCTTGAAGGTTATCTGACAGCTATGGAAGGTGAAGGGAGTTTAAGAAGAGAAATATGTCCTGCAGGGAAGGTTGGTGTACTTCGGGTTCTGTAGAAAGGTTATACAGGGAGGCGTAATACCGTGCAAAGCATTCAGCTATTTGTCTTGGTTGGTGTTTGAGCTGCCCCTCCCGATCTAATATCTGTGGTATTCGTGATTTACCCAATTTGGCTTTCAGTTTGTTAGCTAGCATTCTGCTTGCCTTGTTACTGTAAATATAGCATCTCACCTTAAGTCTACGCGACACCCATGTGTAATCTAGTTTGTCCAACTCGATCAATTGTCTACGAAGGTCTGTAATATGGGACAGGGAGGCCTCCGTGCGAAGTCGTTTGTGGGATTCGTCGGCTATTGTGATTTGGTGTAGCAGGGATAGTCTATGATCCGTACGTTGTTTTTTAAGACGCGCACCCCACTTAATTAGAATACCCCTCACTACCGCTTTGTGAGCTTGCCACAATACTCCCTCTGATATCTCTTCAGACGAATTCTCTCTAAAATAATTAGATAAGGCAGCTTGTATTTCTTCTCTGATCTCAGGACGAGATAATAACGATTCAGTCAATCGCCGGGGGCTCTACCACACGAATCATAGGCATCTGCAATACACAATATAGTTGGAGCCTGATCTGACCACGTTATAGGTCCAATATAGCAGTCTCGGGCTTGGGTTAGGGCATCACCTTTCATAAACATATAGTCTATTCGAGAATATACATTATGGGCTGTGGAAAAAAAGGAGTGACCCATTTCTCCAATCGCCAGACATCAAAAAGTTGGTGCGCTGCCAATAAGTTTGCATATCTGGTGCGAGCCGCCCTCACTCGCTTTGAGGCTCGGGATGGTAAATCAAGGGACATGTTGAAATCTCCACAAACAATCAATCTGCCAGTTAGGGACTTTTGCATTCGGGAAAAAACCTTGTTCAAAAAGGGAAGTTGGGAGTCATTCGGGCTATACACATTAACGATGGTGTAAATGATATGGTTCAAGGAGCACGTTAATATAATAAATCTTCCATTGGGATCAACCACTCTATGAATCAGGCTAAAGGCGAGACGGTTCTGAATTAAAATGGATACTCTTCTAGTTTTCGTTGGGGAAGTCGCATGAAACTGCGTAGTGTATTGTGGTAAATATAGTCGGGGATACGCCGAGTGTTTAAAATGCGTCTCTTGGAGGCAGATTATATCCGGTTTCTCAGAGTTAATATCCGTGTATAGGGAGTGTCTCTTGTGAGGGATATTTAGCCCCTTCACATTCAACGAGAATATTTTCATGGTATGAGACTTACTATGTGGAAAAAGAACAGGCATTACAGGGGAGCCGTTGGTTCAGTGAAACCCATGGAACCTCTTCAGGACAGACAGGAAGGTGGCGTGCTCCAGCACTGTCGGTGGAGACCTCCGTAAGGATAAATCCGGACCCCAGAAACGACGATCCAGGTATTCGTAATTCTGTCAAGGCAAGCAGCGACAAACAAAACATAAAAATAAGAAAAGAAAAAAAACACGAACAAAAGGGGAACCCTTCAGTGTCCCAAATATGTACAATAACCATCTCCTCCTGGAGCTGGTAAAAACCTCCAGCTCGCCCGTTCCAACAGGGGGAGGTACGGGGGAAAAAATTGTGCCCAGATCCAGGACAGAGGGGGTGCCGAGCACACGTTGTCCCCGCGCGGCCAGTCGGAACCCGGTTCAAGACCCCTCGTGGCTCCTTTTATAGGAAGAGTAGACGGAGCTCATAAGGAAGACCTCCACTTCGACTTCATGCTATCATTTCCCAGTGTTCACTCGATGCCATTCTGGCAAAACTTTTGCTGGGGTTGGTTGGGCCTCTTGAGTTGGCGTGCAATCACCAGTGAGATTCCATTCTCGCAGAAGATGAAAACCCGTAGTAATATCAGTCATGACATGAAGAGTGTTTTGTCTCCATACGAGTAGTTTGGTCGGATATCCCCATCTATACAGCATTTTGTGTTCTCTCAAGATTGTTGTGACAAGTGTAAATTCCCGTCTTTTAGCCATGGTTGCTGCAGAAAGGTCTGGAAAGAACGAGATCTTCCTATCTTCCTGTCCTCAGACATCAGCTCTTCCTTGACACGAAAGAAATGGACTCTGACTAATGCATCTCGAGGTATCGTGGAGGCCATATTTTTTGGTTTGGGAAGTCTGTGCGCTCTATCCAGCTGCAGATCCTGGGCAGGTGTTGATGGGAGAAGTGACTGAAAAAGACTTGTGACGTATGCATTTAGATCCTCAGCTTTAACTGATTCCGGAATACCTCTGAGTCTTATGTTGTTTCTTCTAGAACGATCTTCCAGGTGAGCCATCTTCTGTTGCATTGATTCCTGTGTTGTTTTAAGTGATTTGTAGGCCTCCACCAGTTCGTTATGAGCGAGGCATAAATCATCTGTTTTCGCCTCCAGTTGGTCAGTGCGGTCACCAAGATCACGTATATCTTTGTGAAGTTCTGTCACTATAGATTTAAAATCTTCCTGTAACGAGTCTCTTAACTCCCCCAACATGGCTCTGAGTTGTTGTTCAGAAGCCGGATGAGAGGTCGGTGGGATCGAGGGAGAGGTCTCTCCAGCCGCGTCGCGCTGCCGAGGGGAGCATGCACCCTGGGCGCCGCCATCTTGTGAGGCCTTCCCTTTCCGCGCTGATTCCGGGAGCTCCAAGCAGGGTTGTGCCTTCGAGGGAGCCTTTGGTGGGGCCATCGCTAGTGTCCCTGAATGTTAAGGGGCTTACCCCGTGAATTTGTCGGGATGCCGCCGGGTATGAGAGCCGCAGGGTTGAAATTATGCCGGCGGGTAGACGGAGCTCAGCTCACTCACGTCCTCCTCGCATGGCTTCCGGACACGCCCCCCCGACTTTTCCAAATTAAGAGACTATTTGTAGCTGTCTCCTTTTTAAAAATCGTTGTGGATAAACTCGTTTCACCCTCCTTTTTGTTCATTTTTGAAATAGCAATGACCAAAAAAAATTCAATTTCTGTGATTGAATATCACTTGTAAATTTAAGATTATAAGGATTCTGATTAAGAACATTTTTGAAGTCAATGAATTCATTTTCTGTGCCTCCCCATATAACCATTATATCGTCTATGTAGCGTTTCCATAGAATTATGTTAGATAGGAAGGGGTTATATTTTGAATTATATACAAATTCTTCCTCCCATACTCCTAGATATAAATTCGCATATGTCGGAGCACAGGGGCTTCCCATCGCTGTTCCCTGTGATTGTATATACCACCTATTTTTAAACAAAAAATAGTTGTGGGTTAACACAAATCTCAACAATTTAGTTATAAAGTCAATTTGTTTCGAAGGCATCCTGCTATGTTTCATCAAGTATGTTCTAACACTTTGCAAGCCTTCATTATGAGGGATACAGCTGTAAAACCCTTCAACATCTAAACTACATAGAAGTGATGATGTTGGTACCTGTAGATCTTTAACAATGGTTAGCGTTTGTTTGGTATCGCGTAAATAGGAAGGCAATTCTTGCACATGTTTTTTAAGTATTGTATCGAGATATTGACTGCAATTCTGCGTCAGATTATTGATCCCAGACACTATAGGCCTGCCTGGTGGAACTTCTTTATTTTTATGTATTTTGGGTAGAGTATAGAACGTTGCTATTGTTGGATTTTTATTATTAAGAAATTTAAATTCTTTTTCAGTAAGAATGCGCTCTATTACCCCTTCTTCCAATAATTGCTGTAACTCTATTAGAAATTTTTGAGTGGGATCAGATGTTAGACGTTTGTATGTAATCTCATCATTCAATACTTTAAAAGTCATTTCTTCGTAGCCTTCTTTTGACATGACCACAATATTGCCCCCCTTATCCGCCGCTTTGGTGATAATCTCTTCGTTAGATCGAAGTTCATTTAAATCAATTCTTTGATGTTTAGTAAGGTTATGACCCGGTTTATCATCCATATATTTCAATTCTATCTCTTCTATTCCCTGGCACACTAATTTACAAAAAAGATCGATATTCTCATATTGTTTGATATATGGAGTAAAAGTACTTTGTGTTTGTAAAGAAGTGTGCCTTAGAGATTCTGAATCAAATTGTTCATTCTCCTCAAGTAATGAGATCATATCCCTGACACATTGATCTTCTTGTTTAGAGAGACCCAGTTGTTTCAGTCTATTTTCCCCTTTATTTGTATGGTATTTATGTAGAGCTAATTTCCTTGAGTAAAGGTTAACATCTTTAATCCATGTAAATTTATCAAATTGCGGAGTGGGCACAAAAGAGAGGCCTTTTTGTAAAACCTCTATATGCTGTTCATTTAACGGGAATTGAGATAAATTAATAACCTCAGTTTGATTTTTTATCAACGGTTGCTTCTGGTGAATCTTGGTTTGCGGAATTCTTTGTTCCTTTGGTCCTGTGGTTCCTCTAAAAAAGACACATTTTTCTTTAGAATCCCTTTCGTAGCTGACATATATGGTGTTTTTTCTGTGTCTGATTCCGAAGAGTCTGCCTCGCTAGCCGAATTATTCCAACGTCTACCTCGAGCTTCAGTTTATGGCTCATAAAATTGTCAGGGTTATTCAAAGAGATCCGAATGGCTGCCGAAAGGAAACCGAACGCTGAAAATCAGCATTCGGTTATCTTTTTTGGCCATTCGGCTATCCAGAGAGCAGACAATTCGCCAAATCCTGGCGAATTGCCTGCACATACGGTGGCTGTTCGTTGCCTGTTCGAGGGCAGTGAAATCCCCATAGAGAAGCAACGCTTCGGCTATTCAGAGAGCAAAACCCAGCAGTGAAAAGTTATTGCCCTGCCATTCGGTTTAATTCGGCAGGTTTATTCAGGCGACTCCCATAGGCTGCAATGTTAAAAATATTCCCGTTTTAATTCAATATCTAATAAACCGTTCATTATAATATTCTGCAGTAAAAGTCTCTTTATTTATAGATTTTTTTGGGATATTTTAAGCATTTTCGGGATTGTTTTGCCAAATTTTTTTCTTAAAACATTTGTTCTTTTTTCTGTAACAGACCTTTTTATTATCATTCCCTGGACCTCATATGTAAATTTCAGATATTTTCGCTCAGTAGTTTCTTTGCAAACAGTGTTTCACTTTTCAAACATTCAAACAAACAGGTTTTTTTTTCACTCCATTCGTCTGCGGTGTCGGCTTTTTCCGGTGGCTGCGCTGCGTGTGATCGGCTCCTGCTCGGGTTTTTCTGGAATTTTCGGTGGGGTTAATCCAGATGTTTTTGCGGGTTTTCGGTGTGCATTCGCCTGGTTTTGCGGTGAGTTTTCAGCAGGTTTGCGGTGACTTTTCCCTGCAATTCGGGGACCATGTGGTGCTTGCTGAATACACCGCAGGGTCGCCGAAATGGGATCTCCAAATCGAACCGAATTGAGGAGAACGAAAAGTCACCGAACGTGCGGTGACTTTTCGATCCTCTTTGAATTACCCTGTGTGAGTGGAACAGTTTAAACTTTCCTCTCATCCAAATTGAGATACATATACTACACTATATTGGACTTGTATTTTCTTTTATATATATATATATATTGAAAAGGGGAATTGCTTTAAGATTGCACCATGGATATGTCAGTATAATTTGTATATTTAACCTTCACTTACAATCATTTGGTGATTGCCACTTTTTCATAGTTACACATATTATTTACAACAGTAGTATTTTATGGGATACTGAGTGTCAAAATTGTGACCTATATGCACCATGACTGATTAAGAACATGACTTAACACTGTCTAAACTTAATGGAATAGCAATATACCTCAGTTATTAGAGGATATCTAGCATTATTACCATGTATAAGATCTTTCTTCATTTATTTATTTTAAGTTACGCAATTAAAGCTTATATTAGGATGATTACAGTTTAATCAAACTTTAAATGTTAATGAGACAAGTACACACTCAGTGAAACTCATAATTTTTTTTCGTAATAATTGTTTGAGTTTATATGATTGTTCAATGCTGATCTCTCTCCTACTGTATATTAGTATATTTAGCAAAAAGTAACAATAAAAAGAAAGTCTTTGAGAGGTTGCGAAAAATGCCAGTGCAACCACAAGGACAACCAAATGGTCTTCAAAGGGGACAGCATGAAGGGAGTGCTCAGTAGTAATGAGCCAAACACCCCCATGTTCGGATCTCATTCGAACTCGAACAATTTCAAAAGTTCGAGTTTGAACTCGAACACGAACCGAACTCAATGCAACTCAATGGGACTCGAAAGTTCGATTTTTAGAGTGCCCTGCAAGAGGGCATATATGCAAGATATTTGCCATAAAAGGTGTATGGGGATCCGGGTAGTGCCCTGGAGGACAGGAAACAAGGACAAAAAGTAAAAAAAAAAAGTTTTTAAAGGAACAGTGAGTTTTCCATGAAATAAAGGTTAAGAAAAAACTCGAAAAAATCCTTCAAATATCGTGCCTAGGAGGTCCCCATAACCTGCCCGTGAAGTGGCGGATTTGTAGGACGTATAGAAACATTTAAAAACAAAAAAATGACATTTCAAATGACGGTAAATGGTTTTACTTTACTCTATTCATAAACAACTGCTTGGGGCGGCAGCCTGTTTGAAAAGAGGAGACGTTTTAGGACACGCAGAACAAGTTTAGTGATTTTTGGCAAAATTATGGTGAAACTTATGCAGGCTTTGGATGAAAGTAACAATAGGTGCTTTAAAATTGGGCCTTTAGTGTCGGCAACAGTGCCATCACACCGTAACCCCTCTGTGGTATTGTGGAAGAGTGCAGGGTTGGACCCTGCAGTCCAATAATAAAATGATATGAATCTGGTATAGGTGTCAGTGGCAGTGCATCCAAATATTGTGCCTTTGGTGGCAGCAAGTTCCTTCACACCGTAACCCCTCTGTGGTATTGTGGAAGAGTGCAGGGTTGGACCCTGCGGTCAAATATTAAAATGATATGAATCTGGTATAGGCGTCAGTGGCAGTGCACCCAAATATTTTACCTTTGGTGGCAGCAAGTGCCTTCACACCGTAACCCCCCTGATGTATTGTGGAAGAGTGCAATGGTGGAGGTTTTGGTAATGCAGAAGAGATCCCCGATCTATTCAGTTACATCAGCAGCTATAACAAAACCGGGTCAGCAATGTTTAGGCACTTGTACTGCGCTACTGTATATGGTGAGAATCGGCAAACACCAGTAGCAACAGGAAGCAAACAGAACAGGCAGGGAATACACAGAGAGAATAGTCAAATGGCAGGCAAAGTCGGCAACAGATCGGGTCCTCAGAACAAGCAGGGTCAGTAACAAGTATACAAACTGATTCAGTAAGCTAGCGATGCGGGAATAAAGGCTGAGACACACTGAGCGTGTAGCGACGCACAGCATAGCGAAGCGAAGAGAAGCAAACATTTTGCAGGCTTGACTTCACTCCGCTCCACCTCGCAGCATGTCTACACTGCATTACGTTTGCTTCTCACCGCACTGGACAGGAATCCACTAACTAAATTAAAATGTACACACAAAACCGTTTTATTTTCACAAAGCACATGTTATATAGGCAAAAAAAGTTTCTACTGAATAAAATACATCAAAAATGACTGTTAATTTAATAGGAATAGTATAAAATTTTTAAAAAAAGGTAACCCCCGATCATATATATTATAGGGACACGGAGCGCTGTGTATAGAGTACGGATGCATTGATATCACACACAGACATACATATATATCAACACGCAGACCTATATATACGTATATATATCAACACAGAAGATATATATATATACACCGACTCACAGACCTCAGACCATATATACACATACGCACATGGGGGGGTGGCATGTGGACAATCTCAACTAAATGCGCCCCCCCCCATTTGGCTGATCCCTCCAGAAGAAACGTTGAAGGCTAGGGTCAGACTAACGCATTTTTCACGTTGTCCGTGAAAATGTGCGTTCGAAGAATGGACGTATTTTTTCACGGAATACGCAATAGCGGTCATACTATGCGCAGTTTCATCCGTGATTTTGTACGGATCTTCAATAAAACACTTCTTGCATCTGGACGTTATGTTGGCCGGACATTAGCAGCGTCTGATGTCTCCAATTCACGCACACACGCTCTAGCGGACGCAGCGCACTCTGTACGTCAGTACTAGTGGTTTAACGTTCTCGAAAAAATGCGTTCATTTTCCACTTGCGTTGCGCAGCCGGACTTTTGTGCGACCGTACTTCGTATATTGGCCGTCATTGCCCGGCATCTGCTGCTAGCACGGCCGTGATTAAGTGCGCCAGAACGCGCGTTCGCACTGCCTCAGTCTGACCCTAGCCGAACCCGACAGAGCAGAGAATATATATATTATTCTCTGCTCTATCGGGTTCAACATTTTTTCTGGAGGGATCAGCCAAATGGGGGGGGGGGCAATTAGGTGCCAAAATGTGTGTGATACAAGTCTGGATATATATATTTATAAGATTATAGATATATATCTTATCTATCTATATATATATATATATATATATATATCATACCTGCCCTTACCTTCCCCTATAAATTTGCTAAAAAATATACACACAAAAAAAACAAACCACTGCCTGAGACCCCGTGCAGCCCACATGCCACCTCCCTCTACCTGGCTGAATGTATCTAATATATATAATTAAATACATTCAGCCAGGTAGAGAAAGCTACGTGGATCCTGGTTGTGGGGGGGTCTGCCGTGGTCGCAGATGCAGTGGCTCCCTCCCTGAGCTGCCTGTCTCTGCCACATGCACCTGGGCAGCTAGCCCGCACAGTCGCAGCTCTGTCATCCGGCGGTTGCATGCTCCCCAAGGGGATCCTTGGGAGGCCCCGGCAGGCTGCCCTCTAAAGTGCCTGATTAGAGGGCCGTGTCTGCCTGATGTTTTAGTAACAAGAATGTTTTATCCCATAGACTTTAATGTTAAAAATATTCCCGTTTTAATTCAATATCTAATAAACCGCTGCTTATAATATTCTGCAGTAAAGAGTCTCTTTACTTCTAGATTTTTTAGTATTTTTTAAGCATTTTTATACTTTTTTCAAAATTTTATTTTTTTTGAACTTTTGGCAAACGTCCCAAAAAGTTCGAAGTTCTCGAACTGTCGAATGGCCGATGTTCGATGCGAACTCCGAACAGATCGAACCGAACAGCTCATCCCTAGTGCTCAGCCTTTGACCAGGGGGTTGGTATGAGAGCAGATTACCATGCTTAAATGTTTTGGACTTGGAGCCTGCAATGCTAAAAAATGCCATTTTGTGGCAAGTGTATTCAGCTACATAATGAGTAGGGAGAGCAGCAGCCCCAACCAGCTTCCACACATTAGTGTATTCCGTCTGACCAATGCAGACTTAGCCCTTCTTGCTGACAGGACATCTGCAGTTTCCGTAGAATGGACACCACCCCCAAAAACGTTAGGTCAGCACGGAAAAAGATAATACAACAGAACACAACTGGCCCATTAATGGTGAGCTGCAAAAGGTAAAAGTTTGAATGAGCCGTTTTCACATTTGCGGTTCATCCTTAAAGACCCTATTCCGGCTAAGTCGCTGTATCGGTAACTTGAGACAGAATAATATTTAGATATTCAGTGATACCAGCAACGGTGCTGTACTCCGCAGTGGTTATCTGCTGCTGGCTCCGCCCCCTTACCGTCACCTCACAAATCCCCTCTCCCTCCTGCAGGCAGGTGGGAGCAATTCAAAGCCCCTCCGCCTTACTGCTGCAGGGCTCTATAGGCTAGGGTGCCGAAAATCCTTGCACGGTCCTTGGTTGCATAAGTATTCCTTTCCATAAACAAATAAACAAATATCATGTTTTGACTTTTTTAATTATTTTGTCATGACTGTAATAGCAGATTTTATCTCTTCACTCACAGTCAATCTGAGCATTTTACCATGGTCCATTTATTAAAGAGGCAAGCTCCTCGGCTCCTCGGCTCCTCGGCTCCTCAGCGCAGAAAAACCATCACACTTGCAGGGTAATTCAAAGAGAATCAGAAAGTCACTGCACGTTCGGTGACTTTTCGTTCTCTTCAATTCGGTTCATTTTGCCGATCCCATTTCAGCGACCCTGAGGTGTATTCAGCAAGCACCACAGGGCCGTCGTAGTGCAGGGAAAAGCCACCGCAAACCCGACGAAAACTCACCGCAAAAACCCGGCGACTGCACAACGAAACCCACAAAAACATCTGGATTAACCCCGTCGAACACGCTGGAGAAACCCGAGTAGGAGCCGATCACACGCAGCGAAGCCGCCGGAAAAAGCCGACACCGCAGACGAATGACGTGAATAAATTAGAAAAACAGTTTGCTTGAATGTTTGAAAAGTGAAACGCTGTTTGCAAAGAAACTACTGAGCGAAAATGTCTGAAATTTACATATAAAATCCAATGAATGATAATAAAGAGGGCTGTTACAGAAAAAATAAGTAAAGCTAAAAAATAAATTAAAAAAATCAAAAAAGTTTTTTAAAAAAATAATCCAGAAAAATGTTTAAAATATCCTAAAAAATCTATAAATAAAGAGACTCTTTGCTGCAGAATATTATAATGAACGGTTTATTAGATATTGGGTTAAAACGGGAATATTTTTAACATTGCAGCCTATGGGATTCGCCTGAATAAACCTGCCGAATTAAACCACCGAATGGCAGGCCATTTCGGGAACCTTTCAATGCTGGTTTTTGTTCTCTGAAGAGTCGAAAGCAGTGCTTTTTTATGGGGTTTTCACTGCCCTCGAACAGGCACCGAACAGGCACCGTATGTGCAGGCAATTCGCCTGGATTTGGCGAATTGCCTGCTCTCTGGATAGCCGAATGGTCAGGAAAAGTAACCAAACGCTGAATTTCAGCGTTCGGTTACCTTTCGGCAGCCATTCGGATCTCTTTGGATATCCCTGTTGGTGTGACATAAAGAATGCGTTACAATGCTTCACTTGCGAGTAGGTGATATCTTACAGATAAACCTGTAAAGGAGACAAGGAGAAATTGGAGAAGCATGAGTGGTTGAAATGGACATATGAGGGTAGGGGGTAGAGAAATTGATTAAGATGAGAAGTAGAGGTAAAAGAGTGGATAAGGAAAAATATGTGACCAAGAACATTCATGTCATGACAGGAGGGCAAGGATTTGGATATGCAATGAGGGTCACCCACCCTAATTCCTGTAAAGGAATCATGGAGACAATGAACAGTTCCCAGAAGAAAGGGGGAACAATTTCTCCCAGGAGGACAGCATTACTATGTTTACTGCTATTCTGGCCAAAAATTAAATGTTGTAGTGCTCTAAGAAATGTGCATCAGGAAGAATTAGGTGGCAGGCATCCAGGCCAGAAGAGTATGCTGGAAGGATTGTCAGAAAAGTCATATAAAATCATTAATATGCGATGAGGGAATAGCAACTGAGATACAGAAAATTTGGAAAATATCACTTAATTTGAACACGTGCTGCATAAGGTGTGTACTATTGTATTATTTTGTACGTTTTTGGTGATAGATTTATTTTGTTTCCCTTGCTCTTATGTCATGTGTTTTTTGTATCTTATGTTCCATATAGATAATCAATATGTGTGTCTCCTTCATATACAGTCAGGTCTAGAAATATTGGGACATCGACACAATTCCAACATCTTTTGCTCTATACACCACCACAATGGAGTTGGAATGAAACAAACACAATGTGCTTTAACTGCAGACTGTCAGCTTTAATTTGAGGGTATGTACATCCAACTCAGGTGAACGGTGTAGGACTTACAGCAGTTTGCAGAAGTAGTCAATCTAATAGAGCAGCAGGAAATGCTGGCAGAATGCTTGGTTGTGTAGGGAGAGGTATTAGCAGTAGGAAAATGGAAGTGCTCATTAGGCTTGTGCACCGATTTTTTTTTCGGTTCGATTCGGTTCGATTTTTCGGATTTTTAAACTTTTCGATTCGGCTCGTTTCGACCGATTTCGGTTTCGATTCGATTCGGTTCGGCCCGTTTTTCGGGTTCTTTTTTTTTTCGGAATTTCGACCATTTTTCGTATTTTCGTGTCACTGTGCTCGGTTTTTGTATCGACTTTTCGTAATTTCGGAAATTTTCGTTTTTCGGAATTGCACATTTTTCGGAATATCGACCATTTTTCGTATTTTTCGTGTCATTTTGCCCGTTTTTTGTATCGGCTTTTCGTTTTTTCAAAAAATTTTCGTTTTTCAGAAAATTTTCGTTTTTACAAAATTTTCGTTTTTTCGGAAAATTTTCGTTTTTCGGAAAATTTTCGTTTTTCGGAACATCTGTTCTCCTCGTTTGACACATTTCAAGTCCATTCGAAAAATCCGAAAATATTTCGTTTCGGCTCGGAAAACATTTCGGATCTGAAATTTTCGGATCTAAAATTTTTCGGAAATTCGGCCGCATCCGAAAACACAAATCGGGAAATTTCGTGAAAATTCCGAAATTCCGAAACCCGAAATGCACATCCCTAGTGCTCATGCCACTGTACAGAGCACTGGTGAGACCTCACTTGGAGTACTGTGTGCAGTACTGGAGACCGTATCTCCAGAAGGATATAGACATCTTAGAGAGAGTTCAGAGAAGGGCTACTAAAATGGTGTACGGCTTGAAGGAGAAAAGTTACCAGGAAAGGCTTAATGATCTTAACATGTACAGCTTGGAAAAAAGACGAGACAGACACTACCATCACCATGCTTCACTGATGAGGTGGTATGCTTAGGAACATGAGCAGTTCCTTTCCTTCTCAATACTCTTCTCTTCCCATCACTCTGGTACAAGTTGATCTTGGTCTCATCTGTCCATAGGATCTTGTTCCAGAACTGTGAAGGCTTTGTTAGGTGTTGTTTGGCAAACTCTAATCTGGCCTTCCTGTTTTTGAGACTCACCAATGGTTTACATCTTGTGGTGAACCCTCTGTATTCACTCTGGTGAAGTCTTCTCTTGATTGCTGACTTTGACACACATACACCTACCTCCTACAGAGTGTTCTTGATCTGGCCAACTGTTGTGAAGGGTGTTTTCTTCACCAGGGAAAAAATTCTTCGGTCATCCACCACAGTTGTTTTCCGTGGTCTCCCGGGTCTTTTGGTGTTGCTGAGCTCACCGGTGCATTCCTTCTTTTTGAGAATGTTCCAAACAGTTGTTTTGGCCACGCCTAATGTTCTTGCTATCTCTCTGATGGGTTTGTTTTGTTTCTTCAGCCTAATGATGGCTTGCTTCACTGATAGTGACAGCTCTTTGGATCTCATCTTGAGAGTTGACAGCAACAGATTCCAAATGCAAATAGCACACTTGAAATGAACTCTGGGCCTTTTATCTGCACATTGTAATTGGGGTAATAAGGGAATATCACACACCTGGCCATGGAACAGCTGTGAAGTCAATTGTCCCATTACTTTTGGTCCCTTAACATGTGGGAGGCACATCTGCAAACTGCTGTAAGTCCTACACCGTTCACCTGAGTTGGATGTACATACCCTCAAATTAAAGCTGACAGTCTGCAGTTAAAGCACATTGTGTTTGTTTCATTCCAACTCCATTGTGGTGGTGTATAGAGCCAAAGATGTTAGAATTGTGTCGATGTCCCAATATTTCTGGACCTGACTGTATGTAAGGAATAGTTGACATTTCCAGTAATCTGGGCTTGGTTTATTGCCTTTTTTCAAGCATTGTCCAACTGTAATAACAGAATAACCCCTGGTCATATGCTCATGCTCTGAGTCAAACTAATAAAAAAAAAACAATGTAAGTTCCTAATTAAACTTAACAATTTGGTTACCTTTTCCCATTATTAGATAACACTCAGGAAAAGTAGCCCGCAGTTTCTCATTCTTTGCCTAAGCAATCACTCAACATCAAGTAATTAATATTTAAACAACTACACTTAGGTAATTATTATGTTGAAGTATACATATTACTTTTGTGAACACATTATCAGGTCAATAAAGCATCAACTTAATTAGGTTTTATATAGAAATGTAGGCAAATGGAGCCTTTTTATAAGAGCATATGGAAATAATTTTCTAGGTTTAGCATTGTACAGCACTGTGTAATTTCATTCTAATTCTAGTTAGCAGCTTTTGAACATGTAACAAAAAGTACAGTAGCTAGCTGTCTCCATGCTTAAATAAATTTTTCTTTCCTTTTATCAACTTCCTACAGGATGGCAATAGAAAACAGTTTTAAAAAGAATGTTCTGTACTCAACATCATTTAAGTCTTGGCAATATAGTTTTTACAGTCTTTATTACACACTGTGACTAGACATAGACACAAGCTACGAGTCTAGATCAGGAGAATACTGCTTGCAAGTCATGTCTCTAGGGTTTAGAACTCTGTAGGCTTTGTTGTGTTTATGCCCTGCTTCAGAGAATATGTATTAAGTTGGCTTGTCAATAGGGAACAAAAACTGGTTGTAATTTAGACTCAAAACATGATGTCCTTTTCTTTGGTTCTTTTAGGCTGTGTGGCTACTCTGTTGCTACGAAGAAATCTGAACAAATGAGTTCAGAAGAAAAAAGTACTGTAAATACAGCCGTATAAGGTACAATAAGGACCTTAATTGAGAACCTTTATTAGGAAGCCTTAATTTCAAAAAGACAAAAAACATTTACCACAGTTTATTTTGGGAAGGTTTCCCATGGTGGTATATGGTGGTCTTAATTTATGACTAATATGGGTCCACACTGTGGCATGTCTTTAGATGATCGAAGTGTATGATCAGTATTATCTTATTGTGGAGGCTAAGTAGCATCAAGCCTTGGGCTGACCAACTTTAATAGCAACGGAGAAGAATTTTTTCCACCTATATTGATCGGTTGTGGATTTATCTTGTGCTCTCTGTCTATATATGTGAGGCACAACTTTCATCTATTATATTATCCGATGGGATCATTGTTAACACGCCAAGGTGACACACAGAATGAATTGGCTAGTTGGTGGATTATTTAATTAATGTCGGAGCCTGTCAAGACAATATATATCAACACTCTGTATCTTGTGACTTAATCCAGACTGTGTCAAAGCTCTTTATAGACAACCAATGCCAATACTCTGTGTTGTGTGATGCAATTCTGATTGGGCCTGAATTATTTGTCCTTTAATTATTATTGAAGGTGAGTCCTTCAAAACCCTTTGAATATAGTATCAAACGCCTCAAGGTACTGATTACGAGTTACTATGCTGTGAATTGATTCACCACTTCAAGCAAATGATCTCTGCAATAGACAAAATAATTGGTCATTCGGTGGTTCACCTAATCATTAATGAAGCCTATAGAGATATTCAACATTAGTATCTATACTTTCCTATTATATGCTATAAGCTTTTACAATTATGAGCTATTACACCGCAAATTGATCCACCACCCTGAAGAAGGAATTTCTGTATAAAACAGAGCTTAATCACCTATCTGATGTTCCATTAAATTTTTGAATGTTTCAAAACTTCTAATATCAGTATCCCCTATCTTGCGATTTAATCAAGATTGGACTAGAACCCATCACATCTTCTGTATTCAAGGCGTAATCACTAATTCTGAAATGTAATCTGCAGGCAGTTGATGTCACCATTTAATATTGTATAATTTAACTCTGACTGGGTCGGCATTAACTGTTTTACCATCATCACTGCAGGTGTATCTCCTTAGAATTGCAACAAGGTTTTGGAGCCACTATTAAGCAAGAGCTAATATAGAGGACGGACCACTGTATGGAGATCTGAATTATCATCCTTGGTCAGGTGATTCCATCGACTTATCAGCCTTAACTAGTTCAACAACATTTTTACGGCCAGTCAAGGGATACCCTTTGTGGATGAATATTGTGACTAACAAATCTAATAAATGCTCTGGGACCTCAAATGAGCCCTAAGGCTACTGACCATTGCTTGACTGATCATCAAGAGTATAAATTACGACCAATTAGACCCAATACCACCCATTTAATTGACATCTACATTTGTTTTTATGATGTTTGACTGTGGTAAATGTTTTTTGTTTTTTGAAATTAAGGTTTCCTAATAAAGGTTCTCAATTAAGGTCCTTATTGTACCTTATACGGCTGTAGTTATGGTACTTTTTTCTTCTGAACTCATTTGTTCAGATTTCTTCGTGCAAATAAAATTGAGGGTTTAATCCCTACTCAAAGTACATATTGGCCTCAATTTTTATTTTTTTATTTTCTCCTTGTCTACTCTGTTGCTATACTGAATTGATGGTGGGATATCACAGTGTAATTTTATGATGTAATACGGAACAGGGAAACAGATCTAGGAAAGGGAATTTTTACCAAATGGATTTGGTTACATTTTTTGATGAAGTCAAAGTTGTATGCTTCCCCAGGTTTTTACTGTTGGTCTACATGCCAATCTGGAGGCCATTCTTTAATGGTGATGCCATGATGGATCATTGATATTTAGATATCCCAAGTATCGATTCATCAGCCAAGACTTACAGGGTTATTCAGAGAGCGTGAAAAGCAGGAGAATGACTGGAGAATGAAACATTCTAGGTCAAAATAGCCAAACCAGAAAAATTCTCCATTTCATCTCACTTTCCAAATCGGCTATTTTGACCTAGAATTTTTCATTCTCCAGTCATTCTCCAGTAATTCTCCAGTCATTCTCCTGCTTTTCACGCTCTCTGAATAACCCTGTTAGTCTGTTTTAGACTTGCAGGGTTAGTCAGAAAGCAATGAAATGTCACCGACACTTCGGTGATTTCGATTCGCTGACCTTGTGGTGAATTCCGCATTCACTGCAGGGTCCCTAAAGTGCAGCAAACGAGCCACCGAATGCATCCAAAAAATCACTGCAAAACCTCCAAATCGATCTGAAAAGCCACCGAAAAAACACTGAATTGATCTGAAAACTGCTGAAAGCCAGCCGAATGCATCTGACGATCTGCAGCAAAACCGCCGAATCAATCCAAAAAAAGCTGCTGACCTGCCGAACAGAGCACCGTTCAGCTGCCGTAATTAGCCTGCCAAGCCTCTAAGGCTGGGGTCAGACGAACGCAGTGTTAACGTCCGTGTAGCCGCACTTTAGTACGTCCGTGGTAGCAGATAATCATGACCAATGAAGGCCCACACACGAAGTACATCTGCATGGAAGTGCAGACGCACTAAGGACACGGTTAGCAAGAACGTTGAACCGCTAGGACGGGCGTGCGGAGTGCGCCACGTCTGCAACGTCCGCATAGCTTTGTGTGTGAGTGACGGACTGCATTTATACGTCCAGCATTTTGACGGACAAAATGTTTTTTCATTTTAATTTATTTTCCCTCCTACATCCATCAAAAATAAAGTCAGTCACTAAAACGGACTGTGTGGCCACTACTGCGTCTTCCGTCAAAAAGTGCGTCCATACTGCACGGGCACACGGTCCTTAGAAAACACGCTCGTCTGACCCTAGCCTAAACAGGGGTAAAAGAAAAAAAAAACTTTTAGAACACGTTTGCAAAAAACTGCTGCATGAAAATGTCTGGAAATAATATATAATAAAAAGGTCTGTTACAGAAGAAAAAAGAAAAAAAATCTGAAGAAAAAGTTTGCCGAAAAAATCCCAAAAAATGTCTATAAACGAAATAATTAAATATTTAATAAAAACAGGGATTTTTTTTACATTGAAAACTATGGGATTCGCCTGATTAAACCTGTTGAATGAAACCACTGAAAATCAGGGTATTTCCCTGACATTTCGGCGCTGTTCGGTGTTGTCTGAATAGATTAACCATTACTTCTCTATGGGGATTTCACTGCTGCCGAAGATAACCCGTATTTCACTGGCAATTCGCCAATATTTGGCAAACTGACAGCATTTAAAATTTCCGAATGGGCACGAATACGGCATCATACTGTGAAATTCACTGTTCGGTGCAATTTCGGAGCCAATTCTGCTCTCTTTGAATAACCCTGCCTAGTTACACTTGCAGAATTAAGAGCCAAGAACAAATTATATCATCATGTTGACTTTGTTCATAAGTAGGAGCTGGTCAGATCTAGACCTCAGAGGCTTACCCGCCATTATCGAGCTCAGCACACCATCTTCAAGCTCAGTCAAGCCCACTCCACAAAAATAGGATAGACTTTAATGGGTTCTGTTATTTAATGATCAAACAATACATTCATACTTTTCATCTGCTATTTACTTATTTTGTTGAAAAATTATTGTGATTTACATCATTGTAATTATATTGTTCATTGAAAATTCTATCATTTCTTTGGAGACGTTTACGGAAGAATCTTTCATTGTTAGTCAGTGTCTGGCAGAGATGATTGGCTTAATGTGAATTTTAAGTCATTGACTTGGCCTCCTATCCAAATTTTCACTGGCTTGCCTTTTTATTTATTTATTTTAATGTATATTGGCTGTGTGATGTGTAAACAATCTTAATTGAATATTTTCACACGGTTTTGCAATTTTTATAGGATGTTTCAGTCTATTCTCACTCATAACTATTATTCTGGATTCCCCTGAGTATAAACAACAAATTTGCTGAGCGCAGTGAAAGGATAAAGGTTAGAGTGGTACATGAGGACATCTACACCAAATTTACAGAAAGTTGTCTTTTTTAACTCATTTGTTTGGAAAAAGTTTATTTAGTTAAATAATACAAATAATTTGAAGTTATATATCCATTTATAATCATGATTTACTAGAAAAGCCTCCAATCCTTTTTACAACCATTATTTGAATTAGATAAAAGAATATCTTCTTGCCGTAGAGAACCCTTTCTCTTTCCAGTGGATGACCTAATGTTTAGAGCTGCTTATAATAATTTTGTATGTATTTGAACAATGTAACTGTATCTCCTCTTCAGTCCTTTTTTTTCATTGATAAACAAATGCATTCTCTTCATGATTAACCCCTTTACTAACATATACTTGATCTTCTAAAGCTCCTGCAGGTGCCCCTGGATCGAGTATACTCGATCTGGTCTTATTCTGGAGCAATGGAAAGGATTTTTTTTATTGCAAAAGAATTTAATTTGCAAATTGGGATCCAGAATGTGTCACATCAACAGTCGGTCATGAGAGCTGATGTGTTGAAATTCTATGAAAAGCTTTGAGATCTGTGTTTTCCTTCAAGAACCACAGAGCCCAAGTTGGAATGTACATGTAGTAGCACTTAATCGCCAGCAGAGGGGCCCATGGCCAGTCAAATAGGGCTTACCTAGAAAGGAAAATATGCAATAGAGACTTTGCTGTATATTTTTACTGTGTGGGTAATGGAACGAGATTTTACTTAAAACCACTAGGTGCTGCAAGTGATTTTATGGAACATCGCTTGGTAGTGCAGGGGTTAAAATCCTTCATTTAATTTCTTAGGTTTATAAACTACCTAAACCCAATCTCCAACTCCATAAAATATATCTTATTACCAGTGTCCAAAACTGCACTGCATATTCAAGATTGGATCATCTTAGTGCTTTTAACCCCTTAATGCCAGGAAGGTGGTGCCTGGCGGGAGGGGGTTAACGCTGTCGGCTTGTACTAGGAGCCCCACCGCCAGGTGCTGCAGCGGGTCTCTCCTTCAGCTCACGCACGCAGCTGACGTATGCGGCTGGCCATTGGCTGCGAGGGGATGGCTTGATTTCAAACAGTCCCGCAGCAGCCAATGACGTTGTAAGGGCAGGGGCTGTGACCCCTGTATAATGTTCTGCATATGGAACCCAATGGCAAGCCATCGAACAAGGAGACCAGGAGGTGTATATATAAGCAATTGAATATTTACTGAGATGAAAGAAAATTTAAGTCCAGAACAAAAGACTATTAGTCAAAAGGTATTCTTGGTTAGTACACAGTCCAGAACGGAGGATTGCGAGTAAGTGATACAAACAAAGTCCAGTAGGAGAAGGGAACGTGGGCTGTGGCCTTTGAAACAAGTCTGGGTTGTGGATCTGGAGCAGGTACCGTGGTCGTGGGAACAAGCCTGGATATAGGATTTGGAGTTCGTACCGTGGTCGTGGAGTAAGCCTGGATGCAGGATCTGGAGCTGGTACCGTGGCAGAGGAAGCAAGCCTGGATGCAGGATCTGGAGCTGGTACCATGGTAGAGGAAGCAAGCCTGGATGCAGGATCTGGAGCTGGTACCGTGGTAATGGAAGCAAGCCTGGATGTAGGATCTGGAACTGGTACCGTGGAAGCAGAAGCAAGCCTGGATATAGGATCTGGAACTGGTACGGTGGTCGTGGAGTAAGCCTGGATGCAGAATCTGGAACTGGTACCGTGGAAGCAGAAGCAAGCCTGGATATAGGATCTGGAACTGGTACCGTGGTCGTGGGAACAAGCCTGGATGCAGGATCTGGAGCTGGTACCGTGGTAGAGGAAGCAAGCCTGGATGCAGGATCTGGAGCTGGTACCGTGGTAGAGGAAGCAAGCCTGGATGCAGGATCTGGAACTGGTACCGTGGTCATGGAGTAAGCTTGGATGCAGGATCTGGAGCTGGTGCCCTGGAAGCAGAAGCAAGCCTGGATATAGGATCTGGAACTGGTACTGTGGTCGTGGGAACAAGCCTGGATGCAGGATCTGGAGCTGGTACTGTGGTAGAGGAAGCAAGCCTGGATGCAGGATCTGGAGCTGGTACCGTGGTAGAGGAAGCAAGCCTGGATGCAGGATCTGGAGCTGGTACCGTGGAAGCAGAAGCAAGCCTGGATATAGGATCTGGAACTGGTACCGTGGTCATGGAGTAAGCCTGGATGCAGGGTCTGGAGCTCAGGATTCACTTGAAACGGGAACAAAGAGGGAACACTGGATAACTGAAGCGGTGAAACCACAGTATAACCTGGTTAATGAACTGAGAAAGGCGGCAGGTTTAAATAGGGTTCAGAGGATCATAGGAACACCGTTCACCTGGCATTCGTAGGTGGAGTTGGGATACCTGAGTACTTGATAGGTTAATGGGAGGCAAACGAGGATCTCCAGTGCAGGTGTCATGCAGTACCCATAATCTGCCAGCAGAGGGCGCCAGAGTACCAAGGTCCTCAGGCCTTAAGGAGATAGACGATCGCACGTGCGCGCTTTGTTTCTCCTTATTCAGATCCTGTCGGCGGCGTGGGACGTGCCTCGAGGTCTTTCCTCCATCTTGTGGACCGGGAGTGCGGAGCAGCGCGCCACGAAGGACCTCAGGTGAGTTTGGTGCAAGTCCCAACATGGCAGTCCGGGTCGGGCGCGGGCCGCGGTGCGGGACATGACAGACGTGCCACACACCAGCTGGTGGGTGGGGTGGTCGCGGCTCATCGAAGTCAGTGGGTTCAAGGTCCACCCACCGCGGGGACAACATTGTACGCCCGCGTTGTTAAGAGGTTAAAGAGAGAAAATAATATTTTAATTTTTTACAACTTTTAAATGTTTAAGTCCGTGATAGACCCATGGACTCCATTCTATGCCAAAGCCACCTAATGAGGAGCAAGTGATGTAAAGATACTGTGGGGGGACAGTCTATGACACAAAATATCACAGAATGGATGCACCCAGTTACACATATAGAGTAAAAATATTTTCTTAACTAAAGAAGAGAAATACAAAGCACCTGTAAGATATCAGCAACATAAAATAAAACTAAAATAAAACTAAAATAAGAACATTTCATTTCTTGGTGGTAGTGGCCCTTTAAAAATTAACCTTACAGCCAATTATTTATTAATAATGCAATGCACCTTGTATGGGGTACATACAAATTACATAAAAATGGGGGGGAATGGGAGAAACAAAAGCATATGATTTTATGAAGAACAGGGGACATTAGACCTGCTGAGTGCACATATAAATGTTATGGCACATATATTATCTACTTTGCTATCCTGCTTCTATTAAATCTTAATAATCTATCAAGGGAAATCCTGAAGATCACCAATTAGCATGTAATTCAGTAAACAATTTTCCTTTGTTATAGAAAATAATTATCAAACATGCCAGAGATTAGATGTAAAGACTAGAAGAACAATTACACGAGGAAGATACATGATTTACGAGGTTCATTGTTGATAACATAATCCTTCGTTTAGACAAGACGTTAGCTTCTCCTTCTCGTTTTCCTCAAAGACATTCATGTGACAGACAGTAGGAAAAATCTGTTACAATCCCTCAAGTATGTGTTGCAGATGATAATATTTAATATTTAAGAAAACATTTTCAGTTTTCTGTATTTTTTCTGCGATATTCACGGAACCACTTTGTGTACTGTTAGATTTTATTTTAGTATACAGTATATATAGTAATAGTATATAGTAATGCAAAAAATCGGAAAAAAATTTTTTCGCACAAAAATGACGAAAAATGCCTAAAAGATCCTAAAAAATCTATGAATTAAGAGACTTTTTACTGCAGAATAATATAATCAACAGTTTATTAGTTTTGAATTAAAATATGAATACTTTTAACATTGAAGCCTATGGGATTCGCCTGAATAAACCTGTCGAATGAAACCACCAAACAGCAGGGCAATTCGGCAACTTTTCACTGCTGGTTTTTGTAGATGAAGCATTGCTTCTCTATGGGGATTTCAATGCCCTCGAACAGGCAACAAACAGGCACCGTATGTGCAGGCAATTCGCCAACATCCGGCGAACTGCCTGCTCTCTAGATAGCCGAATGGCCAGGAATGGTAACCGTAAGCTGAATTTCACTGTTCGGTTACCTTTCGGCCACAATTTGGATCTCTTTGAATAACCCTGCTAGAATTTTCACTTCTCCCGACATTTTCCTGAGATTCACCTTTCTTTGAATAGACCTCATTGTGAATGAATGAATTAATTAGATTTTTGGTTTTGTGGATGCTTATACTGCTCATTTGTGCTCCTGAGGAAGTCTAATTAACTAAATGGAACGCGTGGAGCTTGGGCATTTGTTTTCTATGTTTTTAAAAATCGGAATAAAAAAATAAGTTTTTATTTCAATCTTGAACGATTCCTTATTGAGATTTGGCAACAAGATTATTCACTTACTCCATGTGGCCCAGTGTGGATTGAGGAAATAAAGATCCAGGAGGTAAAGAATGAAACATCAAGGCCTCTACTACCGAGTCTTCTGGGACACTGAGCTACTGTGGTGACCGGTGCAACTGGGACCTTGGAGGGGTGATGGTATTGGTGATGCTTGGCATAATATATCTTGGGCCAAATTACTGTACAATCTTCACGCAAAAACGCACGCGCAACGCATGAATTTGTGTGCCAGGCATTAAACCTTGACGCGCGTAAATGCATATATACCCATAGAGATCTTAAACCGGCCCTGCGTGTTTACATAATTGGAGTGGGCCGGTCTGGATGAAGTCCAGGGCAAAAGTTTTTTTGTCCCAGTTCAGCCCTGGGCAGAGGCAATATATGCTTTTACATATAAAACAAACACTGCCACTGCACTAACTCAAATTTTAAGGCAAGAGATTCTGCCCCTTCTATTGATTTGAGCGCAGAGACACACTGTTTTTCAATTTTTAGTTAGCTCCAAAATGAAAATTTAAAAAGGGATTTTGGCATGTTTCTCTTTTTTTGTTGGGAGGGGGCACTCCACATTTCTGTGCCTACAGACTCCTGAGTTGCAAACCCATCCCTGCTGACCACTTTAGCTTTTTAAAGGTGATGCAACAGGCAAAAGGTCAGTACACAGCAAGTCAGTGGATACAGTATATGTATCTCGGAACACTAGCACTAATGTATAAATCAATAATTGACCAGTGACTCACTCATCCTGGCATGCGTTTCCAGGGAATTGCTGTATAATGTCCGAGCGCCATCATGAAGTCATGCTTCATCTTTAACGTGTGCCGAGCAGCTCCACCCGTGTCATGACAGTAAATAGCTTTCATAGACCATGATCATCATGCATTGTTCATTGCTCTGGAGATTCTGGATGAGACAACATTGGAGATCTCCAGTGTACAACATGGCATTTTCGTATCAGTGGATGGCTGCAGCAGTTCTTCTGTGGCAGGGGTTAGGCTTGACACCAGGCCTGCACCCAATTATACAAAATGTTAGAGATACAGTGGCAAGAAAAAGTATGTGAACCCTTTGGGATTACGTGGAGATTTGCATGAGTTGGTCATAAAATGTGCTCTGATCTTCATCTAAGTCACAACAATTTGAAAAACACAGTCTGCTTAAAATAATACAACACAAACATTATATGTTTTCATGTTTTTATTGAATATAACATGTAAACATTCACAGTGCAGGGTGGAAAAATTATGTGAACCCCTAGCCTAATGACTTCTCCAAGAGCTAATTGGAGCCAGGAGTAAGCCAACCTTGAGTCCAATCAGTGTGATATTATTGTATGTGTTGCTGAAAGCTGTCCTGCCCTTTAAAAACACACACCAGTTTTGGGTTTACTGGTTTCAAGAAGCACTGCCTGATGTGAACCATGCCTCGCAGAAAAGAGCTCACAGAAGACCTACGATCAAGAATTGTTGACTTGCATGAAGCTGGTTACAAAAGTATCTCCAAAAGCCTTGATGTTCATGTGTCCATGGTAAGACAGACTGTCTACAAATGGAGAAAGTGCAGCACTGTTGCTACTCTCCCTAGGCGTGGTCGTCCTGTAAAGATGACTGCAAGAGCACAGCGCAGAATGCTTAATGAGGTAAAGAAGAATCCTAGAGTGTCAGCTAAAGACTTACAGAAATCTCTGGCACATGCTAACATTTTTGTTGACACATCTACAATAAGGAAAAACATTAAACAAGAATGGAGTACATGGGACGACACCACGGAGGAAGCCATTGCTGTCCAAAAAGAATATTTCAGCATGTTTGAAGTTTGCAAACGAGCACGTGGATGTTCCACAGCACTACTGGCAAAATATTCTGTGGACAGATGAAACCAAAATTGAGTTGTTTGGAAAAAACACACAACACTATGTGTGGAGAAAAAAAGGCACTGCACACCAACATCAAAACCTCATCCCCACTGTAAAACATGGCGGAGGGAGCATCATGGTTTGGGGCTGCTTTGCTGCCTCAGGGCATGGACGGATTGTTGTCATTGATGGAAAAATGAATTCCAGAGTTTATCAAGACATTTCGCAGGAAAACGTAAGACCATCTGTCTGCCAACTGAAGCTCCGCAGAGGATGGGTGATGCAACAGGACAATGATCTAAAGCAGGGTTCTCAAACTCTGGCCCCCCTGATGTTTCTGAACTACAACTCCCATGATTCCAAGGCCATCTATTGCATTCAAAGCATTCTGGGACTTGTAGGCAAAAACATCTGGGGGGCCGTGAGTTTGAGATCCCTGATCTAAAGCATACAAGTAATTCAACAAAAGAATGGCTTCAACAAAACAAAATACGTCTTCTGGAGTGGCCCAGTCAGAGTCCTGACCTCAACCCGATTGAAATGCTGTGGCATGACCTTAAGAGAGCAATTCACACCAGACATCCCAAGAATATTGCTACACTGAAACAGTTTTGTGAAGAGGAGTGGTCCAAAATTACTCCAGATCGTTGTGCAGGTCTGATCTGCAACTACAGGAAACGTTTGGTTGAGGTTATTGCTTCCAAAGGAGGGTCAACCAGTTAAGTCCAAAGGTTCACATACTTTTTCCACCCTGCACTATGAATGTTTACATGTTCTGTTCAATAAAAACATGAAAACATATAATGTTTGTGTTGTATTATTTTAAGCAGACTGTGTTTTTCAAATTGTTGTGACATAGATGAAGATCAGAGCACATTTTATGACCAATTCATGCAAAACTCCACGTAATCCCAAAGGGTTCACATACTTTTTCTTGCCACTGTACATACTATGTAGCACACCTGTAGAGAGAAGAAACAGTACTACAACAAAGCCAGTGGAACCACACATTCTGAGGAAAGCTGGAAACCATATGATGTGATGCAAAGAAATTGTGCAGTATGATGATAAACATTTTTAATGCTGTGAGGTATAGAGAAAATGAATGGAGACTTGGGAAAGTGTGACTGAATAAAGTATAGCATTACAAAGCAAACGTGCTGGAATAGAATAACTCTGGCAGCACCTCTTTTCAACATGGCCAGAGTGCTAGCGTGAGGAGAGCATCAAAAGCTTTTGGCTGACTGGATAAAAATGAAGCCTGAGCCTTTTGTTGAAGTCTAATGTTGAGGATGAATGTAGAGCCCTTGATGCAGGTTGTCCCATGACAATTTGAAATTTGATATCTCTGCAGACCGTAGATTGCCATGTACATACTTATTTTTTCTACTAAATCCGAAACGTAAAGATGTATCACAATATCTTGTTTGTTTAATTTGCAAAAGTTAAAAGTAGCAGGACAGAGTTGAATAGTATCTTTGGGTCACCAAAGGCCCATTAATTTCTTCTCATTCACAGGCCTAAACCAAGCCGCTCTCCAGTTTCATTATTCCGTCACACCACAAGTGCAATGCCTGGTGGAGGAGTGGTTGCCACTAGTGGTGGCCGGACTCAGACTTGGTATCCATCCAATTCCAGCTTATTGAGGCGTGCATCAGAGGTTTGTAACAAACTACCATTGGCTCGTTTCGTAGGAGTTTCAGTTTGTTCTGAGGCCCTGAAACACACGCGGATAGGCAACCAATCACAGCCACTCTCGACATTTAAATCCCACAGGCTAGACACACCCAGTGCCCTGTCGTGGTTTTGCTTTTGGACCCCTCAGCGTGTGTTACACCTCATCCTGCTTAGTTGTGTTGCGACTCCTGGCTAAATATCTTGACCCTGATGTTTGCTCACCGCCTAGTTTACCTGTTTGGCTGTAACTGTATACCAACTCTTGGCTATAAATGAATCAGCTTTGGTGTTAACCCTTGATATACCTGTTTGATCACTACTGTGTACCAACTCTTGGCTATGATTAATTCTGCTTTGGTGTTAACCCTTGATATACCTGATTTGGCTATTGCTGTGTACAGACTCTAGATCCAGCCATTCAAAGGACCCGCCTGTCAGTTTAGAGACTTTCTTGTTACTGTCGAGTGTCTGTGTGCTGGGCCTTCTGCATTTCCTGGCATTAAAGAGGAAGGGAGTATATTTAAAAGGAAACAAAATAGCAAAACAAGAGGACATAGTCTTAGATTAGAGGGGCAAAGGTTTAAAAGTAACATCAGGAAGCATTATTTTACTGAGAGGGTGGTGGATACATGGAACAGTCTTCCAGTAGAAGTGGTAGAGGCCAAAACAGTAATTGAATTTAAGCAAGCATGGGATAGGCATAAGGCTATCCTAAACAAAAGATAAATCCAGGTAAAGTATCCATGTAATTGGGCAGACTAGATGGGCCGAAAGGTTCTTATCTGCCGACATTTTTCTATGTTTCTATGTTTCTAAATACCTGAGATACAGTTGCTAACAGGGTTCTCTTCAGCCATGGACTCTTACATATGAATAGAAAATACAAATGTTTGCTTTAGATATAATTAGTTGCATTAGAATGCGTCATTGAGAATGCTTTCTGCAATATTTCCGGTGATAAAAGGTAATACAGAGTAGAATACTGCAAATACATCCCCTCTCCTTTTATTAGTAATTAATTGTTTGATATACGCTCTAACGATGTACGTTAAAACCTAGCCATGACGCCTCGACATCCATTTGTTGCTGTACTTCTTTTCTCGGAGCTACTATAAAAAAACAAATCTTATCCTATTTATTCTTTTAATGTTATAAAATATTTAAAAGAAATGCCAGTTCGACAGCAAACAAGATATTATTTGAGTGAAGACAATTATACTGTATGAGATGGCAAATCTCGTGCAAGCTTAATTATCTTTTTTTTAAAATTACAAGAGACATTATATTGAGTTATATAAACCTTAATTGGAAAACCAATGTAACGATTTCCAATTAAAATGATGACGCTCACATATGTGTCTGTGCATCGAGCTAATATACTTATCTTTGTTATTAATATGAGTCTTAAGATAGCATTCCACACTTCACTTCCACTTCATGTGACTAGGACTTTTGTCTTTGTAGTTGCTTCGTGTATTGAACATTTTCTAGATGAATCCGCTATTGATGACTGATCAAAGAGCCTGCAACTTGCCGTTCTGATAGAATCTAATGGTTATCTGAAATATGTGTTGTGTAAAGGAGACACTTCATACTAGTTTGTGTAAGCATGTCTGGACAAAAGACGGAAGACATGATAAAAGCTTGCGCTCATACATATACTCCCTGCATTTACTAAAGAGCATACTTACTGGTGCAAAGAGCAAAGGAGCCAGATGACGTGACCCTAGGAGGACACCATGGTGCCAGATGGTTTCAATGCCTGCAATGCTCTTCCCTCTTGCGTGGTTATGAACTTGTCAGTGACAGCTCATTGCAAGAGTAAGGAACAGGAATTTATATCACATATACATAGTGGCATCATTCAATACAAGAAGAGTAAGTAATACATGCTCAAAGTGTGCACAACCTAATGATATAGGCTTAACCAGAAGCATCATTAACTGAAGGTATTGCTAAGATGTATTGCAGAAGTATGTATAGTATGTGTTGTACAAACCAGCTCATCCCCAAATCACTCTATCCCTTTTGATTTGCTTAATATAATTTAGAGACCATTACTTCCAAGAAAGTGACAGTCTCAATTTTTACCAATTAAATAGATAAAGTATTGACATCCATGCAACAAATGAAATACAGACATGACAGTACTATCCGTACAATAAAACATACATTTTCATCAATGCAAATGCGAGAGCTGATGTAAATAAGAGAAGTAATTTAGAAATATAATAAACCAATATAGTTTAAAGAAGTAAGCTTCAAAGAAAGCATGTAGGGAATTGGTACAGTTCATCAGGGTGCAGATCTCTAACCTTAATGAACGCCATGAACTGCCCCTCTTTAGAAAGGTCACGGTCACATGAACGCACACGAGCACAAAGGGATTGTCCATGAGAACAGGTGTTCTTTTCCCTCGGACGCCAGTGTGGCCACCTTGCTGAGCACAAGTTAGTGCGCTCAGCCATATGGAGGCTCACGCTTTGTACAGGGAGGGTTTCAGCATGTCCGGTGTAACGTGTGATACTATTAAACACGTTACACCATATTGCCCTCCCCGACGACCCATCAGAAAGCTGTGACGGATGAGGAGAGGAGGGGTCAAATGGATGAGCTCGTGTGACCGTGGCCTTAGGGTTCCAGTCCCTGAATGAGGGGCATGACGTTTGCGTTCAATCGTTTTATCGTGACGGTTGAGTCAGTTGGTACTATGAAAGGTTGGAAGCGAATTCCCCAATATATTCTCAAACGGACCACCTGGACATAAAGTACTCATGAATACCAACACCCAGTGCCAGGTTAAGAACCTTGGTGGGACTCATCTCTCTCACCATCCGATGTTCTCTAGATGCAAGCAGACACAACATTATGTCCGCACCAGTCTACAGATCAAAGACTCATATTGAAAAGGCAGCCCATGTGCCTATTTTATGGGTTCTGAAAAAAAATCTACTTTCCTGTGGGCCTAGTTTTGGGCATAGGCGCCAAGCTGTGCCACCAATAGCCCCAATGTTATTCCAGGCCTAACTATACAATCTTCAGTAAATTTTGCATTTTTTACCCCAAAAACCATCATACTATCACTCATTACCAATTATTTCATAAAATAATCACATTATAGCCTACTTCATGCTTTCCTTCTTAATACAATTTACTCTATCAGGGTTATTCAGAGAAAGGTGAAAACCAGGAGAACTGCCAGGAGAAGAGAACAATCTAGACCAAATAGCTGATTTGGAAAGTGAGATAAATCGGAGAATTTTTCTGGTTTGGCTATTGTGACCTCAAATTTTCACTTCTCCAGTCATTCCCCTGAGTTTCACCTTTCTTTGAATAGACTTGTTAGTGTGAGGTAGTTCAGTGATGTGCTTGTGATCTGGCATTTCCATTGAAATTTCAGTCTCACTTTCTGTCAGGATCATAACCCTTTGATGTACTTGAAAACTCTAAAAAAGCTAAATATACACTTCCTGGTCAAATAATTTGATCTCCCAACCATGATTAAATTATTAATCTGCGAAGGTCTTACTCTTCAATGATTTGCCTCTCTGGTTGTCTGGAAATGTATTGCTAATGTGATCACATTTTCATTTCCTGAGAGACATCATTAAATAAATGCATTATTGGCTGATGCGGAATCTAAGAGAAAGGTAGAGCGTAGAGCCTGGTCTCAGGTCATCTTAGTGCGAGTTATTCTCTTCTAGATTCTTATGTAGCTATTGGGTTGCACTTGTCTATGTGCAAATGTGCATGTGATGTGTTTATACGGAGAGCATTTTCCAGTTTAACAGTGCACAACGTTTGGCCTCAGCTGAAAGCACAAAATCAAGCAACGAAACCACCCTGCCAAAAAGATTATTGATTCCATTGAAAACTCTACACACAAAATACCAACACTTATTGTACAAGGTAAATGTTCATCACGCTCCTTGTCAGGGAACTCAGCGACACCTCAAGAAGCCTGTGGTTGCACTGGTTCCACTGTGACATGAACCTGGTAGTGTCTTCCATATATGCCTGGGATGGGAGATCCAATCCAGACCATCTATGTCTTCTGTTTACAGCTTTCTGACCTTGTGTTCCAACCCAGGCTTTCAAGCATCACTCCTGCTTCATCCTTCTAGTGCCACAGGTTTAGCCATCCATTCTGCTGATGCACTTCTTTTATATGCAGTTACACCCCTTCCTCAGGGCTTCAACATTCAGAGCGGATTACTCAGTCCTCCTGTATGTCAAGCTTGCATTCCAAGTACCTGCTGTTCAAGCCTCCAGTGCCCTCAAGATTTAGTGCCCTCAAGATCCAGTGTCCTCAAGGCTCCATGTGTTCCTGTGTTTTCCAAGTTCCCATGTTCTCCAAGTTCCCATGTACTCCATGTTCTTGTGTACTCCGAGTTCTTGTGTGCACCAAATTCTCAGTGTCTCCAGAGTGGTGCTGTTGAGATACTGGATGGGAACGAGAAAAGTTTAAGCAATTTCCCTGTTTAAAGAGAAGAGTTGAAAGTTGGGAGGAGTTACAATGGTTCTCCTTTTGTTTCAGGGTATCGCTGGGATTGGGTCTCGGGGGCAGATAACAGAAAGGGGAGGGGCAGGGGTAATAGAAAAGGGCAAGCAGAGGACAGAAGGAATCAGTCTAACCTTTGTCTTTTTTGTTACAGGATCCCAAACCCTGCTGCCACATCGAGATGCCTGGAAGGAGGATAACCGTGCCCAAGAGATTCCTGGACTTGGAGCTTCAGGGGACAGCCCGGCCGGAGCACGTTGCTGGAGCCAAGAGGAACCAAGCAGGACAGCAGAGGAGACGAGCCGATCCGAAGAGGAGCCGAGCAGGACAGCAGAGGAGCAGAGATGTTTCGAAGAGGAGCCGAGCAGGACAGCAGAGGAGCCGAGCAGAACCTGGAAGAGAAAAAATACAGGGAGTATCAGTGCCTGCAGAGCGCGTCCTCTCCCCTTCTCTCTCTCCTATCTCTACCTCCGCTATCTCTCCTTCGGCGCCAGCGGCTTCTCTCTCTGTCCCTGCTTTTTAGAATTTCCTTCCACCACCCCCCTCCGGTGCCGAGTGTGGACCCGATCAGGCGGCTGATCGGGTGTCCATGCAGAGAGCTGGGCAGGCGGACAGCCCAGCTACCATGCGGCAGGGGGGTGTCCAGGACATCAGAGGGTCCTCGTCTGGCCATTTTCCCGGGCATTTAAGCAGCCCCTATGGCCATTCCGGAGCTTTGTCCTCCCCTCCTCGTGGCCGGCCGCCATTTTCTCAGCCTGCGATGGCTGATCTGCGGCCGGCCATCCCTTTGCCCCGCCCCTCTGATGTCACATGGCCTGAACAACACGGCGCTCACGGGTGGGCGGGGCCTCCTCGTGGGTGGGCGGGGCCTCCTCGCGGGTGGGCGGGGCCTCCACCATTTCAAAAGGCACCAAATTTAAAAATGCCCAGGAACCTTCCCATGCTTCCCAGACATACCGATCGCGGTATGGGGGAGTACGCAAGCCGGGACATCGCCAGCAGGGGTGAGGGGCAAGCCAGCTACCAGGTAGGGCAAGGGTGGCCAGTTAGGGGCAGCATGGGGGGGGTGCAGGCATCTGAAATTACGCAGGGGGGGTGAATGGCAGCTGGGAGGTTTGAAAAAGGGGGGGGTGAGGCCCGGGGGCACCAGAGGGACTCTCCCAGTGGCAGTTTTTGGCAGGGGGGGTCGCATAGGCGCAGGAGCGGCGCGCACTCTTTTTTGTCTTTTGGGTCTGGACCCACCATTGTGCCCACAGGGGACGGGCAGGGTTATGGCAGGGACAGGCTGGGGAACTGGTACAGGCGCATTGAGGAGCCGTCGCAGCGCGGGGGGGAGAGCAGCAGTGAATCTCTTTGTAATGATATGCCATTGCAGGAGACGGACCGTGATTCGGCAGCATGGACTCACAGCGACGCAAGAGAGAAGGACAAGAGAGCGGAGCAGACGGAGCGAGCGGAGGACATGGAGCGGCCAAGCACCAGCAGGGAAGGAGCCGTTCAGTCGGAGATCGGAGGCGCGAGAGGACCGGCGAAAAAAGGTAAGAGAAAAAGGGGTTTTTCATCTGACAGTTCGGGGGGGATTCTAGTTCGGGCTCTGCAGGGAAGGGGAGGGGGGTGAGTAAAAAACTGTTTAAAATGGCTAAGAAACTGTATGGTAAACATAGAAAGGGGGGCAGCGATTCAGAGCAGGATAGCAATGATAGTGTGTCGGTCAGCGGGGAGGAGAACGAGTTTCAGGGTACAAAGTTGATCCCCTTGTCGTCGCATTTGCGCTCTAAGGTGATCAAGAAGGCGCAGGAGGGAAAATACATAGACTTTTTTGAGATAACTAGGGAGGCAGTTGTCAGCAAGGGAAGAGGGGGGGAACACTTTAGGAAAAAGGGCACTTTTATGGAATGGGTAAAAGGTTTTGCAGTTTACGCAGAATGTTTTTTAAGTAAGCACCCAGATCAGGTAAAGAGCATGTTGCGCTATTTGCACCTAATTACGGACTGCGCCACGGCGTATGGAGGTTTTTCTTGGCGCGACTATGATGACGAGTTCAGGAGAGGTAACGTGGGGGCAGGGAGACATGGTAGAAAGGATTTCGGGGTTAAGGTGCTGGACTCGTGGTCTAGATTAGTTAAGGTTGCAGATGGGCAGGTGTCAGGAGGTCAGGGGGCGCAGAGGTCGTTTCGGGGGGAGGTTAGGGAATGCTGGGCATTCAATGACAAGCGTTGCGAAAAAGGAATGTCGTGCAGGTTTAAGCATGTGTGTAAATTCTGCGGGGGGGCTCATCCCGGGGTGGATTGCAGGAGAAAAGAGGGAGGTAGATTTAATTCCTTTCGGGGAAATGCAAAGTGGACAGGGGGAAATGTTGGGCCTGGCCAGAACGCCATTGCAGGTAAATGAGCTGGTTGCGGAGTTGGTAAGTTATCCAAATGTTGAGGATAGGATATGGTTACGTGATGCCCTTAAGAATGGTTTTAAGATTCCGGTTTGTGGGAAAGTGATGGGGGGAAGTAGGGTAAGGAATTTAAAATCAGCATACGACTTGCCAGAGGTTTTGGGGGAGAAGTTGGGTAAGGAGGTGCTATTGGGTAGAATGGCCAGTCCATTTCGGAAATCCCCAATCCCTGATTTGGTTGTTTCCCCCTTGGGGGTTGTCCCCAAGAAAGAAGCGGGGAGGTATAGAATGATCCAGCATTTATCGTATCCAAGAGGTCAGTCCGTGAACGATGCTATTAGCAGGGAGGTCGCTTCGGTTACGTACCAGTCATTTGACCAGGCGGTGGATTTGGTGAAGGAAGCCGGGATGGGGGCAGAGTTAGCGAAGGTGGATATCGAATCAGCGTTTAGGTTGTTGCCGTTGCATCCGGAGAGTTTTAGGTTGACAGGGTGCAAATTTGAGGGGCGTTTTTATGTTGATAAGTGTCTGCCCATGGGTTGCGCAATATCCTGCGCTCACTTTGAACGATTTAGCACTTTCTTGCATTGGGTGGTAGAGAAGGAATCCGGCAGTGAGGGTATTGTGCATTACTTGGATGATTTCTTGATAGTGGGTTCAGAGGGGTCTGGTGAATGCAGGAGGGTCATGGAGGTGCTGTTGGGAACATTTAGGCGCTTGGGGGTGCCAGTGGCAGAGGATAAGTCAGAGGGGCCCTGTGCGAAGCTGACATTTTTGGGAATTGAAATCGACTCTGTGAGACAGCGTTGCAGGTTGCCCGAGGACAAAGTGGCTAAGATGAGGCTGGCTATTAGACAGGCTATGGAAGGGAAGAAAATCAAATTGAAGGATTTGCAGAGGTTGTTAGGTTTGCTGAATTTCGCATGCCGAGTGATTACGGTTGGTAGAATTTTTAAAAGACGTCTAGAGATGTGTACCAGGGGAGTGACGGGGCCAAATTTTCAGATTAAGTTAGGGCAGCAGGTCAAGGCAGATTTAAGAGTTTGGGATGTTTTTCTGCAAGGTTTTAACGGAGTGAGATTTTGGGAGCAGAGAGTGACTGCGGAGGAGATGCAGCTGTTTACAGATGCGGCAGGAGGCGCAGGTTTTGGGGCATATTTGAAGGGTAGATGGTGCGCAGAAGAATGGCCTCTGGAGTGGATTCAAAGAGGTTGGGTGAAGAATCTGGTTTTGCTGGAACTCTTCCCATTGTAGCGGCAGTCGAGCTGTGGGGGGAAGAACTAGAGAATAAGAGCATCCTGTTCTGGTCGGATAATCAGGGAGTGGTGCAGGTACTGAATAACATGTCGGCATCATCCCCAGGTTATAGCCTATGTCAGGTATCTGGTGTTGATCTGTCTGAAGCGGAATATAAATTTCAGGGCAAAGCATATTCCGGGGGTAAAAAATACGGTTGCAGATGCATTATCTAGATTTAAGTGGGATCTGTTTCGGCGTTTGGCACCCGAGGCAGAGTTACAAGGCGAAGCGTGCCCTTCATTTCTCTGGCAGATCGGGAGCAGTTAAGATTAAACAGCGGTGGGGGAAGGGAATTTGTTGTAAAGGGTACCGGTCTAGATGGTACTAAATAATTGACTAAGTTAAAGAGGAGAGGGTTGTGAATATGCAGGGGTATGTATATAACCCTGATTCAAGTTACAGTCGCGATAAAAGTCGGTATGTGTTCGAGCGTTAATATTCTGTTTTTGGGTTTTTTCTTTCAGAGCGGGCAAAGAGAGTATGGATCCTGGGACACTCCTACGTGCACTGGGCGGCTGTTCACGCTGCGGGCACAACGACGGGAGTGAACCTAGGGTTCAGCCTCACTAAAGCAGGCATTAGGTGGATAGGAAGGAGGGGTATGGGGTGGGCGCAGCTTTTAGGGGTAGCACAGGAATCTAGGAGAAGGTGGGGGAAGCCAGATATAATGATAGTGCATTTAGGGGGTAACGACATAGGGGCTATGACGACGATAGATTTGCAGAATAGGGTCCGGGAAACACTTAGGTGGTTCAGGAAGGAATGGCCGGACGTTCAGATAGTGTGGTCTAACGTAATTGCTAGATTAGTGTGGAGGAACTGCAGGGTGCAGGGTGCAGGATATATCGTGAGAAAGAAGATAAACCAGGCAGCGAAAAAGATTATGCTGGAGATGGGAGGGAAGGTTCTGGAGCATCAGAACATAGTGACAAGGCAGGAGGAATTGTTTAGGGATGACGGCGTCCATTTGTCCGAAGCGGGGAACAACCTTTTCGTTGGCAACATCAAAGGGCTGATAAAGACCCTTGTGTAAGGTAAGTGAAAAGGTCACGGTCTTTTATTGGTGGCGGAAAAAGAGGGTCCTCATTTTTGGTGGCGGTGAAATATGCGGCCCTGGCACGTGGAGAGGCGATAGAGGGGGAGGATCTGGGGGTCTGTGTGGTGGTTTGTGCGGCAAAACACAGGTAGCCTCCTGGTTTGAAGATCCTCCCGGGCCTGCTATCTGCTATAAAGAGAGCAGCGTGTGGTCGCGCTAGCTTAGCCACGTGGGGCCGGCCGCTATTTCTGGGCAATGCTGGTGGTTCATTGCGGTTGCCAGTGTTATCTGGCTGGATCTATGGTACCAGTGTTATCTGGTGTTACCTAGTCCAAGAAAGCGAGGATCGCTGATAATTCTGCCACAAAGGCAATGGTTTTTTTGGCCTTGATTATAAATAAAAGACGTGACCTTTTCAAACCGCCAATACTTTTGTCATTTGTTTTATTTTTGGGGGAGAGCGGGGGGGGGGGGGGGGGATGGTTTGGGGGGGCTTTGAAGGGAAGTAAAGGTAACTTAAGAGAAAGGTAATGGTGGAGGAGAAATAATAATGCTTATCCCTGCTGTTCCAAGTCACCAGAGTGCGCTGCTTGTCCACCCTCTTCCTTTGTCTTCCCTCCTTTGAGTCTCTTGTGTATTTTCCTCCATGTTTCCTAGGGTTCAGTCTACCCTTTGCCTTCTTGCACCCTCATTCCTGTCTCGTATCTGTTTCGTCCATGTCCTTGTGTCTTATTCTGATTCCTACCTGCCTTCTTGTATTTTGCCCTGTGTCCTGTATAACCTCGGTCTCACTGTGTTATTAACAGTAGAAAGGGGGAAGTCCTCATGCCATTGTACAGAGCACTGGTGAGACCTCACTTGGAGTACTGTGTGCAGTACTGGAGACCGTATCTCCAGAAGGATATAGACATCTTAGAGAGAGTTCAGAGAAGGGTTACTAAAATGGTGTACGGCTTGAAGGAGAAAAGTTACCAGGAAAGGCTTAATGATCTTAACATGTATAGCTTGGAAGAAAGACGACACACCTTGCAGTCCATCATTCCCACCCTGCAGTCCTCTCCTCCTGTTCCCACCCCCAACCCTTCTAGATTGTAAATTCCCACAGGAATAAGGCCCTCGTTTCCACCTGTACTGGTTTGTCAAATGTTGTTCAATGTATTGTAAACCTGTCTATATTGTGCCCATTGTACAGCGCTGCAGAATATGCTGGCGCTTTATAAAGAATAATAATAATAATAATAATAATAATAGATATGATAGAAACATTTAAATACGTAAAGGGAATCAAAAAGGTAGAGGAAGGGAGTATATTTAAAAGGAAACAAAGTAGCAAAACAAGAGAATATACAGGGTTATTCAGAGAGTGTGAAAAGCAGGAGAATGACTGGAGAAAGAAAAATTCTAGGTCAAAATAGCCAAACCAGAAAAATTCTCCCTTTCATCTCACTTTCCAAATCGGCTATTTTGACCTACAATTTTTCATTCTCCAGTCATTCTCCTGCTTTTCACACTCTCTGAATAACCATGATAGTCTTAGATTAAAGGGGCAAAGGTTTAGAAGCGACATCAGGGAGGGGGTGGTGGATACATGGAACAGCCTTCCAGTAGAAGTGGTAGAGTCTAAAACAGTGATTGAATTTAAGCAGGCATGGGATAGGCATAAGGCTATTCTAAACAAAAGATAAAACCAGGGAAAGTATCCATGTAATTGAGCAGACTTGATGGGCTGAAAGGGTTTTATATGCCACATATATGCCACATATATGCCACATATTCTATGTGTTGCCCCCATATATTTAATCCAAGTCATGCCGAATAATTCTCCAATTGCTCAATTGCCTGCCTATTGCCCTGTATCAATATTGTCTCCAATAAGCCCTGGTTTCACTATTATTTCAGTCCCTGTTTCACAGCACCTTAAGCTCATGCCTGATACTATACATGTGCATTCGTTTTAGTACTAAAACGATTTAGTCCGAATTTTGGGATAATTTAGTTTTTGTATGACTCAAGAGATATGAAACTGCTCAGTACAAAAAACGAAAGAAACTAAAATAAAATACATTTTAGTTTGTCCTTTTTGTCATATTACATGGATTGAAGGAGACCAGCAATGAAGAGTGCAACATCGCAAAGCTACAGAAAAGGTTTGTATGCGTAATCCTTCCCAACCCCTACCCGAAAATCTGACAGTGATAGAGCTCCAGAATACTCACTCGCAGCACAGACAGCCAGCACAGGAGAGGAAACCTTTACTTAACCCTTGCATGTCTATGAGGCAGACAAGATGATAAAAGCAGCTGGAGAAGGAAAACATTCAAATAAATCACACTGAAAGCTAATGACAGAAGAGGGCTGGATAGTAAAAAACCCTCTATAAAAAGCAGCGATGGGAGAAGAGAGGGACTTTATAAAACGTGTGTTATCTCCCCTACCGCTCTGCATAATAGGGGCTTAGGTCTGATACATTTTATATTATCCAGGAGCACTATCCCCTTTCCTCATCTATAATACACATTTTATATAAAGTCCCTCTCCTCTCCCAGTGCTGCTTGTTATAAAGGGTTTTTTATGTCTGATACATTTAGTATCCAACTCACAGTTACTCTGTTATTATGAGCCTTCAGTGTGATTTATCTGAACGTTTTCCCTGGATTTAAAGTGCTTAATTTTATTATAAAAATAAATTTGCACCAAACATCTCTTCTCTGAGCTTTCAGACCAATGTTAATATTTGCCCTCTCCCCTGCTTTTATATTCCTGTCTCTCTCCCCCACAGAGATTCTAAGTTTAAGTAAAAGTTTCCTCTCCTGTGCTGGATAAGCATTGCATTCCGAAGTTCTGCACCCTCCACATGCCAATGTAGTAGGTCCTACTGAGTAGGATGTTCTATACAGAGAGGGGCATTAATTAACGCAGGAGGATGTTCTATACATTGTACAGAGAGGGGTATTAATGCAGGAGGATGTTATATACATTATACAGAGAAATGTATAAATTGGGGATGATTGTTCTATACATAGAGGGACATTAATTCAGGAGGATGTTCTATACATTATACAGAGAGGGGTATTTATTAATGCAGGTGGATGTTGTATACATTATACAGAGAGGGGTATTAATGCAGGAGGATGTTATCTACATTATACAGTGGGGTATTAATTAATGCAGGAGGATGTTCTATACATTATACAGAGAGGAGCCTTTTTTTAGCCCTTTAAATCCAGTGGCTGTGAGCGCTGAGATCAGCTGCTTGTTATATTATCTCTCAGTACAATGTATCAGCCTCAGTTGTTACAGTAACTGACTGTAACAGCTCTCAGTTTCAGTAAAACAAGGAAATAATATTGTTATAACCTCATATATAAATAATATTGTTATAACTTCTTATACAGTTGTGTTCAAAATTATTCAACCCCCAATGCTGTAAAGGGTTTTAGGGAATTTAGTGTACATTTGTAATTGTATTCAGAATGAAATCCTACAAGGACTTTTTAAAGAACCATATGCAACTAAAATGACATCAATTGGTTTTGTAATACAGTAGTAAATGTTTCTTTTGTGAATTCTTCATTGACACAATTATTCAACCTCTTAAAGACTACCACTCTGAAGAACAGAGGTTCATTCAAGTGTTTCCAATCAGGTATTGAAAACACCTGTGGATGTCACGGAGCAGCAATAAAGCATAATAAGCACTAATTAGGCAGCTTTAAAATGACTGTGATACTCAGCTCCTTCTAGACATTTACTGGTGTGGTTACAAACATGGTGAAGTCAAGAGAATGGTCCAGGAAGACAAGAGAAGAGGTGATTACTCTTCACAGGAAGGGCAATGGCTATAAGAAGATTGCAAAGATGTTAAACATACCAAGAGAGACCATAGGAAGCATCATTCGCAAATTCAAGGCAAAGGGCACTGTTGAAACGCTACCTGGTCGTGGCAGAAAGAAGATGCTGACTTCGACTGCTGTGCGCTACCTGAAGCGTAGAGTGGAAAAAAGTCCCCGTGTGACTGCTGAGGAACTGAGAAAAGATTTGTCAGATGTGGGTACTGAAGTTTCAGCTCAGACAATACGGCGCACACTGCGTAATGAAGGCCTCCATGCCAGAACTCCCAGGTGCACCCCCTTGATGTCTCCAAAGAATAAGAAGAGTCGACTGCAGTATGCCAAATGTCATGTGGACAAACCACAGAAGTTTTTGGATAGTGTTCTGTGGACTGATGAAACAAAATTAGAACTGTTTGGACCCATGGATCAACGCTATGTTTGGAGAAGGAAGAACAAGGCCTATGAAGAAAAGAACACCTTGCCTACTGTGAAGCATGGCGGGGGGTCAACCATGCTTTGGGGCTGTTTTGCTTCTGCAGGTACAGGGAAGCTTCAGCGTGTGCAAGGTACCATGAATTCTCTTCAGTACCAGGAGATATTGGATGACAATGTGATGCAGTCCGTCACAAACCTGAAGCTTGGGAGACGCTGGACCTTTCAACTGGACAATGATCCCAAGCATACCTCCAAGTCCACTAGAGCATGGTTGCAGATTAAAGGCTGGAACATTTTGGAGTGGCCATCGCAGTCACCTGACTTAAATCCGATTGGGAACCTCTGGTGGGACTTAAAGAAAGCAGTTGCAGTGCGCAAGCCTAAGAATGTGACTGAACTGGAGGCTTTTGCCCATGACGAATGGGCGAAGATACCCGTAGATCGCTGCAAGACACTTGTGTCAAGCTATGCTTCACGTTTAAAAGCTGTTATAACTGTAAAAGGATGTTGTACTAAGTACTAAGATTGAATGTCACTTGGGGGTTGAATAAAACTGATAATGATGTGAGCACAGAAAAGACATTTGTGGTTATTTCATTATAAATGTTATGTTATATTTGTCTGACCTACACGTGCCTCTTTGATTTAATTGTAAGCAAGATGACTGAATGATCAAAATCAATGTCAAACTGGCCAAAACACTCAATTTCAGTGGGGGTTGAATAATTTTGAACACAACTGTATATAAAAATATTATTTAGTAGTTTTACTGAAACTCTGAGCGCTGTGATGAGCAGCAGTCAGTTACTGTAACAGCTTTGCCTGACACATTGTGCTGAGAGTGAGAGATACTGTAACAAGCAGCGATCTCAGCCCTCTGAGGAGCCACTACAATAGTAATTGTATCCACTGGTTTTCGGATGAATGAAATTAGTTTTCATACTAAAGAACTGAAAACAAATTTCTTTAGCAACTAAATAAATTGCATTTTAGTACTAATCCATTAGTTCAAAACGAAATTTTGTGCTGTGCACATGTCTACCTGATACAACCTAGACAGACACCACTTGCCATGTTAAGCACCAGTTAAAGAACTCAAGTCAGATAAGGGATAGTAGGAATTTTGAGGCCTATTAGTCTTTCAAGAAACCCGAAATGAAATAGCCACAGACTCTATATCAAATAACTCCCTCAATTCCTTTGAAAATAATACTCTGATACTATCAAGGCATTTAAGACAATTATGATTTTTAGAACCACTTACAGGGTTATTCAAAGAGATCCGAATTGCTGGCGAAAGGTAACCGAACAGTGAAATTCAGCGTACGGTTACCTTTCCTGGCCATTCGACTATTCAGAGAGCAGCCAATTCGCCAAATCCTGGCGAATTGTCTGCACATATGGTGGTGGTTCGTTACCTGTTCGAGGGCAGTGAAATCCCCATAGAGAAGCAATGCTTCGTCAAAACAGCAGTGAAAAGTTGCCGAAATGCCCTGCTGTTCAGTGGTTTCATTCAACAGGTTTATTCAGGCGAATCCCATAGGCTTCAATGTTAAAAATATTCCCGTTTAATCCAATATCTAATAAACCGTTTATTATAATGTTCTGCAGTAAAAGGTCTCTCTATTTATAGATTTTTATTAGGATCTTGTAGGCATTTTTAGGGATTTTTTTGCGAAAACAAAATCTCCGTTTCTTTTAAAATCGTTTTTTCTTTTTTCTGTAACAGCCCTTTTTATTATCATTCATTGGATCTTATGTGTAAATTTCAGACATTTTCGTTCTGTAGTTTCTTTGCAAACAGCGTTTCAATTTTTAAACATTCAAACGTACTGATTTTTTCTTTTTCATTCCATTCGTCTGCACTGTCGGCTTTTTCCAGTGGCTGCGCTGCGCTGTGATCGGTGGCTGCTCGGGTTTCTCCGGCAGGGTTAATCCAGAGTTTTTGTGGGACTCGGTGTGCTTTCGCCGGATTTTGCGGTGAGTGTTCGTCGGGTTTGCGGCGGCTTTTCCCTGCACTTCGACGGCCCTGTGGTGCTTGCTGAATACACCGCAGGGTCGCCGAAATGGAATCACCAAATCGCACCGAATTGAAGAGAACGAAAAGTGACCGAACGTGCGGTGACTTTTTTCGATTCTCTTTGAATAACCCTGATAGAAACCAAAAACATGAGATTGTTCCAAGGGATCGTTGTAATGTGCAAATGTACAGATGTTAAGTTTGTCCCTGGAGAATGAATTCTACGTAGTTTGTCTCATGCATTGAAAATAGTCAAAAATAAAGGAAGAACAAACAAAATACCTGAAAGCTGAGCTCTTAAGATATTCTTTTTCAATGACTTTCTCACCTTTGTGCATGGGAGTTTGCGGGATGGTGATGTCAAACGGACTTAAAAACACATTTATACTCAGGAAGTTAGCCTTTAGCCCGTTCTACATGATTTTATTGTCAGGTCGGATGGTGTGTTAGAACGTTACTGGATATTATCTTTCTGCAGACATCTATTTATTAGTTCAGGATTCTTACATCTTTTCAGGGTTAATGGTCCATGACATTTAAAGTGGAGAAGCTTTGGATATCACCACACTTATTATGAGCACATGTTAGGCACGGTTTCTTTGGTATTATTTAAGGAAAAAGGAAGAAAAAAAAATCTTGTATTGCAGGGAATCTAATCTCCCGCATAAAAGGGCATAACCCGACACTTTGGTGTTATCCTACCTTTGGGACTCCGAGGTCATTTGTTTTAATTATTGCTCCTTAAGTGTTTCATCTTATAGTTTCTTGTTTCCCAAATGACCTTTCAAATGCAGAAAGAGGAATGAGTCACATCCAAGTCTTTTAATCACATGATTTTGTTTCTTTTTATGTGTTTTATTCCAACATAATCTCTAGCGTGTTAAGGTGTATGCTAGAGGGCAATCTCCCCATCCAAAAAAACTCCTAAAACATACAATGCTTGAACATTGCTTTTTACAATTAAAATATTTATTTATTTTATTTATTTATTTATAAAGTATTTTACCAGGAAGGATAGATTGAGATTTCTCTCATTTTCAAGTATGTCCTGGGTTCAAGAAAATTTAGTTGTTACAGAAATACAAAATAGTAAAATGCAAGATATTAACACAAAACAAATATACAGATTAACAGAAAATAAATATGTCGGAAATATAGTCACTATGTTACATGTTTACAGTTGCATTCCGTATTGAGGTATGTTAATAGAGAGCTCTTAAGAGACTTAGACTGGGGGAAGATTTGATGGTGTCTGGGAGGTTATTCCATATTTGCAGTGCTCTGTAGGAAAATGAGGATCGAGCCACTTTCTTTTTGTATTGTAGTATTGCAAGTAAGGTGCTGGTCCTGGATCGGAGGTTATAGGATGAGGGAACTGCTGAGGGAAGCAGCCTATTCAGCTAGGGTGGTAGCTTCCCAGAATAGCTCTTAAACACCAATTTGGAAAGGTGTGTCTAGATTTCAGCGATGGCCAGTTTAGTTCTTTTAACATGTCACAATGTGGGTCATGTAGTTACATTGTAGCACAAAGTGCCAGAATGAGTTATACAATGTAGTAAGTTTGTAAAGGTGTGTTTGCAGGGCAGCTGCATACAGGCAGGATTTGTTTCTGTACAGGGCACCTAGTTTGGGGTAGAGTTTAGATGAAAGTTTTTCGATGTGGGGGCCAAAGGACAGATTTGGTTCTAACCACATACCTAGATATTTGAGAGAAGTGACTGTAGTCAGCGTGTCATTTGATTTTGTCCTGACACATAGATGGGGTGTTTGAAATTTGTGTAGCTTAGGTGCTGTTCCCAAGAGCATTGTAACAGTTTTGTCAGTATTTAGAAAAAGTTTGTTATCTTTTATCCACTTTTCTACCTCTGTGAATTGTTCTTGCAGCACGGCCTCCAGCTGCGGGAGATTTGGTTTGCTGGTATAGAGTACAGTGTCGTCTGCGTACCTGTGTACAGTTGAGGCTTTGCAGACATTGGTCAGATCATTTATGAATATTTTGAATAGCAGGGGGCCGAGTATCGAGCCTTGGGGTACACCACACGTGACTGGGAGGGAGAGAGAAGTGCTGCCAGAAATGGACACATATTGCGACCGATCAGACACATATGATGGAAACCAGTTTAGTGTGTGATCACCAATACCAGAGTTTTTAAGTTTTTGTAATAAGATGCCATGGTCTACTTTGTCAAAGGCCTTGGCAAAATCAAGGAAGATGGCTCCAGTTAGGTTTCCTTGTTCCATGCCAGCCTGGATATCATTGCAAACTTTTAAAAGGGCAGTTGTGGTTGAATGATTTGGAAGGAAGCCGAATATACAGAAAGGGTTTATAGTTTGACGCCATCCCAAATGTTATATAATAATGCTCTTAATAAAATGTATAATTTTTAAATATGCATTTGACTGACTAATTATTTATGTATATTTGTTTCATTTTGTGGTTTTGGCAGATACTTTCTTACTCTTTTACTTGTGTATCATATGGGACTTTAATCTTCCTGATGTGAACTGGAAAACCAAAATAGCTGGGTGCACCAGGAGTACAAATATTCTAAACTCCCTACTGGGATTATCTCTAACACAAGTAGTTGAGGAGCCGACCAGTAAAGAGGCCATATTGGATTTAATACTCACAAATAGAGGTTTGGTATCAGATTTTGTTGTAGGTGAAAATTTGGGATCTAGTGATCACCAGTCAGTGTAGTTTAATATAAGAACAGGGATGGAGCCGCACCACACAAAAACAAAAGTTTTAGACTTTAAAAAAACAGATTTTTCTAAAATGAGATTTTGTGTGAATGAGTCATTATCAGACTGGAGGAGTTTAAAGGGAGTCCAGGAGAGATGGGATTATTTAAAGGAAGCATTATTGAAGGCCACAGGCAATTGCATTCGGCTTGTTAGCAAAAACAAAAAAGGGAAGAAACCACTGTGGTACTCTGCAGAAATGGCCAAAATAGAGAAGAACAAAAAGATAGCATTCAATAATTATAAAAAAACTCAGAGTGAAGAAAATAGGCAAACCTATAAGATTAGGCAGAAAGAGGCAAAGCAATTTATAAGAACTTCCAAAGCACACGCAGAAGAGAAAATAGCTCAGTCAGTAAAAAAGGGGGACAAAACATTTTTTAGATACATAAAGGAGAAAAGAAAATTAAAACAAGGATTAGTTAGATTAAAAACAAAGGAAGGAAGGTATGTAGAAGAGGATAAAAGTCTCGCTGACTGCCTCAATGAATATTTTTGTTCAGTCTTTGCAGAAGAAAAGGAAGGAAAGGGACCTCAGTTAGGAGGAAACACTAACGAGACATTTACATATCAGTTTACAGAGGAGGAGGTTCTACAGCAGCTGTCTAAAGTTAAGACAAATAAGTCAATGGGGCCTGATGGGATCCACCCTAAATTATTAAAACAGCTCAGTGGCGTAATAGCAAAACCGTTAACAGATTTATTTAACCAATCCTTGTTAACGGGAGTCGTCCCAGAAGACTGGAAATTAGCAAATGTTGTGCCCATTTACAAGAAGGGTAGTGGGGAGGAGTCGGGGAACTATAGGCCAGTTAGTCTTACGTCAGTAGTGGGGAAATTAATGGAAACCATGTTAAAGGAAAGGATTGTTGAACATCTAAAAACACATAGATTACAGGACCGGAAACAACATGGGTTTACCTCAGGGAGATCATGCCAAACTAATCTTATTGATTTTTTTGATTGGGTAACAAAAATAATAGACATAGGTGGTGCAGTAGACATTGCTTATTTAGATTTCAGTAAGGCTTTTGATACTGTTCCGCATAGAAGGCTTATCAATAAATTGCAATCTTTGAGCTTGGATTCCAATATTGTTGAATGGATTAGGCAGTGGCTGAGTGACAGGCAACAGAGGGTTGTGGTAAATGGAGTTTATTCGGCACAAGGTCTTGTTACCAGTGGGGTACCTCAGGGGTCAGTACTTGGACCCATTCTCTTTAATATTTTTATTAGTGATATTGCAGAAGGTATTAATGGAAAAGTATGTCTTTTTGCTGATGACACAAAGATTTGCAACAGGGTTGACGTTCCTGGAGGGATCAGCCAAATGACAAATGATTTAGGTAAACTAAAAAAATGGTCGGAGCTGTGGCAATTGAGTTTTAATGTGGATAAGTGCAAGATAATGCACCTGGGACGTAAAAACCCAAGGGCTGAATAAAGAATATTTGATACAGTCCTAACCTCAAAATCTGAGGAAAGGGATTTAGGGGTTATTATTTCAGAGGATCTAAGGGCAAGTAATCAATGTAATAGAGCAGCAGGAAATGCTAGCAGAATGCTTGGTTGTGTAGGGAGAGGTATTAGCAGTAGGAAAAGGGAAGTGCTCATGCCACTGTACAGAGCACTGGTGAGACCTCACTTGGAGTACTGTGTGCAGTACTGGAGACCGTATCTCCAGAAGGATATAGACATCTTAGAGAGAGTTCAGAGAAGGGCTACTAAAATGGTGTACGGCGTGAAGGAGAAAAGTTTCCAGGAAAGGCTTAATGATCTTAACATGTACAGCTTGGAAAAAAGATGAGACAGAGGAGATATGATAGAAACATTTAAATACGTAAAGGGAATACACCAGGTAGAGGAAGGGAGTATATTTAAAAGGAAACAAAGTAGCAAAACAAGAGGACATAGTCTTAGAGGGGCAAAGGTTTAAAAGTAACATCAGGAAGCATTATTTTACTGAGAGGATGGTGGATACATGGAACGGCTTTCCAGTTGAAGTGGTAGAGGCCAAAACAGTAATTGAATTTAAGCAGGCATGGGATAGGCATAAGGCTATACTAAACAAAAGATAAATCCAGGTAAAGTATCCATGTAATTGGGCAGACTAGATGGGCCGAAAGGTTCTTATCTGCCGACATTTTTATATGTTTCTATGTTTCTATGTATCATTACAGATAATTTTGTAAAAGCTTATTATTAACTAAAATTACTAAATAGTAATGACTTTAATAATACATCTTTAAATTATAACGTTTGAATGGATGTAGTTTGCACTTCTGTTTATTAACCCAAAAAAAATGCATTTTACAAGGGACAGGGAACCAAACTACAAAACATGCTATTAGCTATTAAAAACAAAACAAAAGAGCTGCCAGTGTTGCTTGAGCGCTATCGTTAGCATTATCAATGTAATATGGCCCTTTGACTTTTATGAAATACTTGTATTTATATTTCAGTATACCATAGTAACATCTGACAAAGTGATCTAAAAACACCTGAAGCAGCAGACTTTGTGAAAATTAATATTTGTGTCATTCTCAAATCTTTTGGCCATGGCTGTACATTAAGCACTGGATATCGAATGCATACCCTTTCGCAATCTACAGGTATATAATGCAACCTAACATAGTAAGTTCCTTTAATGGACCATTGGTAATAAAACAATAGAAGTAGACTCAACAAATTGACCCAAAAGAATAGATTTTGTGCTAAATTATTATTATTAAGCCCTAAAACGTAATTTATTTAGTTGCTAAAGAAATTAGTTTTCAGTTCTTTAGTATGAAAACTAAATTCATTCATCCGAAAACCAGCGGATACAGTTAATAGTGTAATGGTGGCTCCTCAGAGGGCTGAGATTAGCTGCTTGTTACAGTATCTCTCACTCTTAGCACAATGTGTCAGGCAAAGCTGTTACAGTAACTGCCGCTCATCACAGTGCTCAGAGTTCCAGTAAAACTAGTAAATAATATTTTTATATATAAGAGGTTATAACAATATTATTTCCTTGTTTTACTGAAACTCTGAGCGCTGTGATGAGCAGCAGTTAGTTACTGTAACAGCTGACCCTGATACATTGTACTGAGAGATAATGTAATAAGCAGCCGATCGCAGCACTCACAGACGCTGGATTTAAAGGGCTAAAAAAAATGCTCCTCTCTGTATAATGTATAGAACATCCTCCTGCATTAATTAATATCCCTCTCTGTATAATGTATAGAACATCCTCCTGCATTAATACCCCTCTCTGTATAATGTATATAATATCCACCTGCATTAATACCCCTCTCTGTATAATGTATATAAAATCCTCCTGCATTAATACACCTCTCTGTATAATCATCATATTGTATATCTGAATATCATTGCTGGTCTCCTTCAAATCAATGTAATATTACAAAAAAGGACTGAAACTAAAATGTAATGCATTTTCCTTTCGTTTATTTTGTTTTTTGGAACGAGCAGTTTTGTTCCTCTTGAGTCATATGAAAACTAAATTATCCCAAAATTCGGACGAAATCGTTTTAGTAGTAAAACGAATGTACATGTCTATTATATATCATTCTTTCCGGCAGACTTTGCAGATTCATAATATATCATTATTATATTATACATCATGTCCTGCCTGAATATTATAACAAAAATGCAATTGAAATTTGAATTTTCAATCATCTACAGTGTGTAAAGTGTTTTTTTCCACATTTTATCATGCGAGCCTTTGCGGCTATAGTTTCTATGGGGTGTGCCTGTTGAAAAATTAGAAATGAGGGCTCGTTACAGTTTTTTTTGGGGAAAATTACGGGATTTTTAGCAAACGTCCCCATAGAAAAAACTGTTGGTACAGCATCATTGTTCACATTATAATTGAAATGGGAACAATTTTGCTGCATTAATAAAACAAAAAAACTTTTTTTTTTTTAAATTTAATTTTTTTTTAATATTATTTTTTTTTTTACATTTTACATGGTCATGTTTGATATCATTGGAAAGGCCATGCTCTGGTACAAACATTATCCCATAGCTGTCACAGATCGGGAGATAGGGGGTTCATTGGAACACCCTATCTCCACCATAGTGGCAGCTAGGGGTTAACTTCAGAACTGACGTCATCGCGCTATGCTATGCTATGCGCAATGATGCCAGTCGACAGGGGGAGATCTCGGAAGCTGATTTTACTTACCTCTCCTCTCTGGCTGTGCACAGCTGCTCCTGTTCGGCTCTGGGACTCCCGTACCAGAGGTCCCTGAAGTTTTTCTGTGCAACTTGCGCAGGGTAGGAACGACAAATTGTGCACTACTACAGGTCTTGTGCACTTAACGAATGCCACTTGCGTAGCACCTCCAGAGAATGATGGATCAGAGCTACGCGCTTGCACAATTCTGATCCTTCGACTTCTCTGAGGCAGTTTGTTACTCCAGGTGGTTTCAGAGAGGGAGATGTCGGCACGCTCTCTGCATGCTGATGTCATTAGTGACCGATCTAGGGACCGGCAGCTGGGAAACTCAGAAATCCTAGCTGCTGGTGACACTGAGTGGGGTGGAAGAAACTCCTCCACTTTATCCAGCACTTTCTCCAGATTGGGGGGGAGGCAAGAGGGAAGAGAGTATCCCTTTATCATACTAATTTCAGAGCACAAGAAAGTCTAGCAAGCGAAAGGACCGTTTCCTAAAGTTGATTCAGACGTGGGAACGGGGCACCACCAGTGCAGAGCTTGCTCAGGAATGGCAGCAGGCAGGTGTGAGTGCATCTGCACCCCGAGTGAAATGACTTTTTCAAAGACTTTTGGAGGATGGCCTGGTGTCAAGAAGGGCAACAAACAAACCACTTATCTCCAGGAAAAACATTAGGAACAGACTGATATTCTGCAAATGGTAGATACAGGGATTGAATATGAATATGGGGTGGAGGACTGTGTGTGACATCAGTTAATTGGGAAACATCATTCTTGGAGAGTTCCCACACTTAATTCTTTAGGACGAGACCCCTGGTTCACACCAATATAACAGTATAAAATCCCACTGGATGATTTTTATTTATTTATAAAGTATTTTACCAGGAAGGATACATTGAGATTTCTCTCATGTTCAAGTTTTTCCTCGGTTCAAGAACATTGAAATGTTACAGTCGTTACAGAAATACAATGCTAAGAACATGCAAGATATTAAAAAACAAAACACAAATACAGATTTACACAGAAAATAAATATGTAGGAAACAGTCATTATGTTACATGTTTACAGGTGTATTCTGTATTGAGGTATGTTAATAGGGAGCTCTTGCGTTACTTAAGACTGGGGGAAGATTTGATGGCGTCTGGAAGGTTATTCTATATTTGCGGTGCTCTGCAGTAAAATGAGGATCGAGACACTTTCTTTTTGTATTGTGGTATTGTAAGTAAGGTGGAGGTCCTGGATCGGAGGTTATAGGATGAGGGAACTGCTGGGGGAAGCAGTCTATTTAGGTAGGGAGGTAGGTTCCCAGAAAAGCTCTTAAACACCAGGTTGGAAAGGTGAAGGGTGCGTCTAGGTTCCAGCAACGGCCAGTTTAGCCCTTTTAACATGTCACAGTGGTGGGACATGGTAGCACAAAGCGGCAGAATGAGTTATACAATGTAGTAAGTTTCTGGAGGTGTGTTTGCGGGGCCGCTGCATACACTACATCTCCATATTCAATAGCCGGCTTAAGCATTTGTTGTACAATCTGCTTTCTTACCGCGGGGCTCAGGCAGGATTTGTTTCTGTACAGGGCACCTAGTTTGGGATAATGGAAGGAATAAAAGTACATAAAGCCACCAGCATGCTCACTGTATTTACCATAACAGCTCAGTCATGATAGTGCCAGTAATAGAGAGCTGCTGATACATAATGACTGGATTTTTCATATTTTTCAACTCCTTGTTACTGGCTCGGCAGGAATAGTGCCCTGACTTTTTAAATGTCAATTTGAATATAAATTATATCAACATCTTCTGGCTTCCAATCCTTAGCTTCTCTACTCAGTTCTGTATGTTTGTTTACTCTGTGCTGTCTGTTTTCTTTCTTCATTTTAGTGAATACACTCGATTAACACCAATAGAAGATCTGTGGTTCTCGTACTCGCCCATTTCTTTAGTAAAGGCTAGAGTGACCCTTGATCGAGGTTTTCGAAACAGGAAATTTTTTACAAGGGTGATTGCGTTATATTAGAGCAGGCTATCGTGTTTGCCTGTTGTAAAAAGTATGTTTTGTTTCTCTTGTTAATATTATACTCATCTTTTCTCCTTGCTTGGCGGCAAACCGTGCTACATATCTATAGAAACTGCACCCTCTTTGGAGGCAACGTATCATACACATTTTCATGGAGGTCAGCATACCTTCAGAATGCATTCTCCTCTATCTATATAAATTTTTGAATAGACTAAGACGTTTTAATGTTTAAAACAAGAATGAGACAGTTTCGGGAGGTATTCTCAAATAAACGAGACAGTTTTTATTGTAGGAGTCATTCTTTACATGATATAAGCAAACTAACACTAACTTGCAACATATAAAGCATAAAGAAAGTATTAAAATGTTATATTAAAGACAACAGAACACAATTTAGGCACCTCCTTCTCTTTCCTTCCCTCTCACCCCTATTCTTATATATTTCAAATAACCTATCTTGCCATTTCCAGACTGTACCAGTGTAATGTCTTTGTACCTTTTACTGGGGGAAACTGCTTTTAGATGCAATAAAAATCTGGAAACAAAAAAGAGAATCTGAGGAGTGCACATAGAGACATAATAATTTTTTATTGTACTTTCCTATCTTTTCCTACAAGCGAATGAAAGAGAATTCAATTAAATTGGTATGGGGAAAGAGGCACGCATAGATGGGTTGAGGGTACGTGCGGAACAAGCAACACAAGGAGAACAAATGGAGGAGCGAGTGGTGGAGGTTATGAAAGTCAATTCAAGGTGATGTAGTGTGAGGGAAATCAACACTAGAGAAATTAGGGGACTGTTGTGAGCACAGATAGACCTGTCATATACCTCCAATGCTCTGTTTTGCATACACACATAGTATATCATTCTATTGTTGATTGTGTGCCTTGTGATTCATTAGTTGTGTAGCGCTCACTCCCGGAGGAGCCGCTGAAAATGAACCACGGGTCAGTCTCCCCGCACTAGGGAATAAATATACTCCAACACGCTGTAAGTTTTACAAGTTAAAAGGTTTACTAAAAGGTTTGCAGTTCTTGAGACACGGTATATGCAGGAAGATTTACAGTACTTTCGTAACACGATAAACGCGTAGCGGTAAAAGAAACGAAAACACGAGAGCTTCGTATTTTCGGAAAAAAACCCCGACCGAGCAGAAAATTAAAAGATACGAAATTCGAGGAAAAACCGCGTAGCGGGACACAATAAAATACACAGTTCTCGTATCACGGTAAACGCGCAGCGGGAACAAAAAGGAAAAATTGTTCAGAATGTAACTTTAACTTTGCCCCCTTGTATGGATTTGGAAAAGGAAACTGAGTCCTGCACAGGTTAAGTCCCAGAACGTGAAGTGGTGTATATTCGTGTGTGTAGGGTACCCGGGTACTTGTCAACTGGCCAGTGAGTTTACTTTAATGATGTCTTCGACTAGTCAGTTGGGGCCCTGTGGATTTTAGAAGGAAAACAGCAGCGTACGCTCTTATTTACATATGGCCTTGGGGGCCTCTCACCCATCCAGCGCAAGCTTGAGGTTTGCTGACCCAGGACGTCTCTCCGCTCGATATTGACTGGGGACGCCGACCACCGGATCTGTTGTCTGGCCTTCTGTCTATCAGCCGCGACTCAGCCAGCTTACCGCCTGCTCCCCGCTTCAATCGACCGCGGTACTCCTTACTCGAGGGGTCTTCTCTCCTCAGCACTGCACTCGAATAATATAGATGGTGATGTCTGTCTCCCGCAAGGCTGAGTGACCCAATCCTAAGGCCCAATCCACTCTGTCTGCGCTCCGGCCTATCTTTTGGTCTCTCCTTCTTTGTGTGTGCATCCACTCTCCTCTGCTCCCTGGCGCGCCCTGCCTGTCCTCCACGAGGTGCAGGATGTACAGCGTCTCCACAAACCCACCCACTTCCTGTTTCTTCGCAAAGCATGCCGGGACATGTAGTTCGAGTGTCCAGGGTCTTTAATCGTGATTGTCTCCATCTTGTGGCCAAAAATGGGTACTGCCACAGTAAACTTTAACACATCGCTACACTCTCCCCCTCCTAGAACTCTTGGGTCTCTCCAAGGAGGTACAACAATTACATTATCCTTTTACAATATGCACACAGTTTATACAACATATACAGGTTCAGCAGCATACATGCAGTGGGTTAGAAACACTTTCTCAAGCTGACTCATGTTCTGGGCTACCTCAGCTAACATAGCAGACACTTCGGGCAATCTCTGCACAGTGGTGATGGCCTCTTCAGTGCTATGTCCTGGTGAGTCATAAGTAAGTCGCTGGGGCGGTCGAATAGAGCGTTTTTGTTCAGGCTCCTTCCGTTCCTCTTCGGTGGAAGTACTATAGGTATAGGCTCAGTCCTTATGTCGGCCACTGGAGCAGACACTTCCTCCGAGTACGATCCCTCCAGGGAAGGCATAGAACTATAGTCGTAAGGCTCGTCTTCAGGAGCTACAGGGTCTCTAACAGTATCCGGGACCCTTAACGGAAGTTCAAGGGTTTCAGGGAGTTCCATATTTTCGGGGAATTCCCACTGAAATTCAGGAGCTTCAGCCCTCAAGTTACTTTCCCATTGACAAGGAACTGGGACAACCTCTTCAGGTTCTGGCGAGCGGATCCAATCTAAACAGAAACTCTCTTCGTCACTGTCTCTTTCGCTCTCTCCAACAACCCGAGTCTGTTGAGACCGAGTAACAGGAGGGACACGTGGAGCATGCGGATTCGCCGGAGGAAGTTCGTTTTCCACTGGTATCCTCACAGCCTCTCTCAAAGGTAACAAGTGATTTCGGTGCCAATTCTTGAGGGGACCAGCCTTTCCATCAGGGCGAATCTGATACACCGGCAGACCTGGCAGTTGTTTGCAAACAATGTAAACCTGAGAACTCCATCTATCCGCCAGCTTGTGTCTCGCAGCAGCACCCAAATTCTTCAACAGAACCCTATCACCGGGTTGTAGATCCTGTATTCGAACCTTCAAATCATAGTTCTTCTTGTTCCTTTGCTCCCTGTTACCTGAAGTCAAACGGGCCTGTTCAAACGCAGAAGCCAGATTCTTCCGAAGTCTATCCACGTAGTTTCTATGAGAAGCTACCGACGTCTGGTCTAGAGATAACCAAATGCCAAATCAACGGCAGTCGAGCTTCTCTTCCGAACATAAGACGGTACGGTGAATATCCTGTTGCATCACTCTCCGTACTATTATATGCATGCACCAGAGTAGCTATATGACGACTCCAACTCTGCTTCTCTACATTAGACAAGGTCCCCAGCATGTTTAGCAGCGTGCGATTAAACCTTTCGGGCTGAGCATCACCCTGAGGGTGGTATGGCGTAGTTCGAGTCTTTTGAATTCCCAACAACTCCAGCAATTGCCCGACCAATCTACTTTCAAAGTCTCTTCCCTGATCAGAGTGTATTCTTCTTGGCAGGCCGTAATGAACAAAGAACTTTTCCATCAGCACCTTCGCCACTGTCGGAGCGCGTTGGTCTTTTGTAGAAAAAGCTTGGGCATAACGGGTGAAATGATCAGTCACTATCAGAATGTTCCCTTGCCCACTAGCATCCGGCTCTAAGCACAGGAAGTCAATGCACACCAAATCCAAGGGTCCCTGACTCTGTAGATGGCTCATTGGAGCAGCTCGGGTTGGTAGAGTTTTCCTCTGAATGCACCTCAGACAGGAATGGCAATAACTCTCAACTTCAGCCCTCATGCAAGGCCAATAAAACCTATCTCGCACCAACTTAAAAGTTCTCTCAGCACCCAAATGTCCATGCTCATCATGTAATGATCGCAACACACTCTCCCTGTGTTTAGTGGGGAGAAATAACTGTTGAATCTCTTCGGAATTGGTCGAGGGGCCCCTTCGGTAGACCACCCCATCCAACATCTTCAACCGCTCCCACTCTTTGTAGACCAATCTGGCCCCATCCGGGGAATTTGTTAACAGAATCTCTCGCTGGTTTGCAGTCAGGGCCTTTATGGTCAATGCAATCAAAGGGTCTCTAGCTTGATCCGCTTTCAGGTCCTGCTTGGAAAAGGTAGGTAGATTTTCATCCCTCAATTGTGAAGGGTTACAGTAGAACTCAGGAACAGCCGCGGCCATGACTCCTATGGCCTCCGCTTCAACTCCTCCCTTGACCCGGCGTTCTGTTCCTTGACACAAAGCTTGCACCCCGTCTGGAGTCACCTGAGTCCATTCTGTAGTGTAGGGTCTTCTTGATAAAGCATCAGCATCTCGATTGTTCACCCCAGGGCGATACTTCAGGCTGAACCGAAACCCTGACAGAGCGGCCAACCACCGATGTCCCGTTGCGTCCAGTTTTGCAGTAGTAAGGATATAGGTGAGAGGATTATTATCCGTCTTGATCACGAACTCAGCTCCATACAGATAGTCTTTCAACTTGTCCACCACTGCCCACTTCAAGGCTAGGAACTCCAGTTTGTGAGTAGGATAGTTCTTCTCAGAAGGCGCAAGGCTCCGGCTCACGTACGCCACAGGCCTCAGCAATCCATCATACTCCTGATATAGGACTCCTCCCAAACCTTCTCGGCTGGCATCCACATGTAGTTCATATGGCTTGTGAGGGTCCGCGTAGGCCAGAACAGGAGCTCGGGTTAGATTCTCTTTCAGCTTCACAAACGCACCTTCACATTGACTAGTCCATTCACCTTGTATGGACTCTTTAGCTTTCCTTGGTCCTGGAGCGGAGGGGTTTCGGTCAGAGACCTTACAGCCTTCTTCGGTGGTTTCTTTCTGTAGGAGTTTGTTCAGCGGCTGAGCTATCTTTGCGAATCCTCCCACAAATCTTCGATAGTATGAGCAGAATCCCAAGAAAGATCTAAGTTCAGTGACGTTTCGAGGTCTAGGCCAAGAAGCTACGGCCTCCAACTTTCGAGGATCTGTCGAAACACCTTCTGCCGAGACCACGTGTCCCAGATATGTGACTGACGGTAAACAGAACTGGCATTTCTCCAGAGACAATTTCAACCCCTCTTCATGGAGCCTCTTCAAGACCTTCTCCAAACGTTGCTCATGCTCTTCCAGAGTCTTCCCGAACACAATTATGTCATCCAGGTACACTAACACTTCGATTAGATTCATATCCCCGACTGTCTTCTCCATCAACCGTTGGAACGTGGCTGGAGCTCCCGTCAGACCTTGAGGCATTCTATTGAACTCAAAGAACCCCAGTGGACAAATGAACGCAGTTTTCTCTTTGTCTTCAGGGTGCATCGGTATCTGATGATATCCGCTTCGCAGGTCTAATACACTGAACCACTTTGCTCCAGACAAACACTGTAAGGCATCTTCAATCCGAGGAGTGGCGTATTGGTCGGGGATGGTTCTTCGGTTCAGGGTGCGATAGTCTATGCACAAGCGGACAGAACCATTCTTCTTCCTGACCAGCACTATTGGAGATGCATATGGGCTTCTGGACTCTTGAATCACATTGGTTCTCTGCAACTCATTTAGCTGTTCTCGCAGATCATCCAAGTCTCCCAACGGAACTCGCCTTGACCTTTCACGAAACGGCTTGTCTTCTTGCAACCGAATGCGGTGTTCCGTACTCTTAGCCAGGCCCACATCGAACTCATCTTTCGAGAATAATTCTTTCCACTTTAGAACTTGAGACTGAAGACGTTTCTTCCACTCAGGTGAAATGGGGGCGTCTTTAGGGTAGAATCTTTCATCTGGAATCTCTTTATCCACTCCCCCTCCTAAATCGGTGGAGAGGGGTGTAGCAGACTCTACTTGCCCGATAGGCATTCGTGCTTTAAGGACTACTGGAGAATCTGTCACATTGCACACACTGACCGAGACTCTTCCTCGGGTTCTCTTCAGGGCTTTGGTGGAGATTATTTCAGGAATTACTTCGACTCCGGTTTCACCCCCATGATTGACATCGGTTCCCAGCACCACATAGGGACCTGGTTGCGATCCGTTCAACTTGACTGAAACCCGGAAGCTCGCTACTTCTCCTGCTTGCAGAACCTTCTCTGTCCCACCCAGTCTCCACAGTCTTCCCACCTCAGCAGGTGCTTTCCGCTCTTCAACCATCCTCTGATAGACCGGTCGTAACAGGGGGTGCACTCCTTGAGTTGACCCTTCTTCCACTACGATGGGGGTCAGGAGACGCCGCACTAGATCCGTATTTGTCCCCACTATCAGAGAGCTTCTATTCGCACCCGAGGGTCGGGGACACACAATGGCCAATGCATCACAACCCCCAGACTGCCCGATGACTTCAGATCCGATCTCCAACCTCACTTGCAGGTACCCGTCATAAGGGAGTTTCTCAGTGCCGATCCCCCATATTTCCAAATCCTTCAATTCTTGCAGAGGAATGTGCTTTAAGTGTTTCTCATAGAAGTCTTTATAAATCAAAGTCACTTGAGCCCCTGAATCTAACAGGGCTTTGGTGTAGACTCCCTCCACTTGGATTGGCACAATTGGAGAAGGACCTATCAGCTGGTCAGGAAACTTGGTGGAGGTATCCGGACGCTTAGACCCTGTTTGCTGGACCCTGGCCTTTTTCTTGGCCCGTGCAGGTTTTGGGTGTGCATTGCTTCCCCATGACGTAGACCCGGATGCTAAGGGAGTGACTCTTTCCATTCTGGCAGGCTCAGCAGTTGGCTTGACTTGGGCCCTCTTGCCCTCTTAGTTTTAAATTGATTCTTGGAGCGAGGTTCAACTTCTGGGCACCTAGGTTGCTCCTTTACTGGTGCCCTCTGGCGTTTCCCGCTGGTGGAGTAGATAACAATCCCTCTAGGGCTTTCAGCAGCCACTCAGCCTTATCCCTCTCAGGCTTCCGGCCTTTACATTGCGCACGGAAATGACCCATTTCTCCACAACCGAAACATCTCTTCCTCGAAAGTGGAGACACAGTTGCTTGTTGAGGTTCTAATAAGAGATTTGAACCAGACGCCACGGCAACTTCAGTCGTCTGCATACCTGTTAGGAACTTTTGCATTTCCCCCTGCATCTCGGTCACCTTCATCAACACCCTGCACAGTTCAGCGTGCGCTTGCTGCAGTTCAGTTTGAGCTTCCTGTACCTTCTTTACAGTCTTGAACAACTCGCTTCGTTCGGAAGAGTTCGATTCTTTAGCAGCCTTTTCGATGAATTTAAAACCGACTAACTGCTCCTGTTCATCCAGGTCAGATCCATAGGTGTCTAACGAGTCGTTTTCAGGCTGCAGACCGTCGTTATATCTTGCAGGTTGTGCATAAGCCCTTTCTCCCCGCCTGAAGGATTTCTCTTCCAGCAGAGCCTCCTCCTCTCGTACAACTCGGATCAGTTCCAGGTACTTCAACTCTTGATTGACTGCTCTGCTTCTCAGCTGCATCATCACCGGATCCAACGGTTGAGAACCCCTCAGGATCTGCTTTATTCGTATCTTATCTACCTCAGCCGGTTTGGCCCCTTTCTTGAGGAGTATTTGGTGCAGAATCTTATCCAAGCGCCTCATGTAATCAATCATTCTCTCACCTCTCTTCTGATAGGTGTGTTCGTACTGATATACTAGTTCCGCTGCCTTTTCTGTTCGCCCAAACACTTCTTCAAGAACGTTCAGATAATCCAAAGCAGTACAATCTTTTCTACTCAGTTTTAGGTTTCTCACCGCTTCTGACGCAGGTCCCTTTAAACTCTCGGTGATCCTTTGCTTTTTCTGGGCCTCAGGGACGTCCCACTCATCCAGTGCCTGCATCGCCTGTTCCACCCATTCCTCAAAGGTTTCTTCTCCCGCCGGAGTTGGTACATTTCCTGTAAAGTTCCTTAACCGTCGATAACCGAAATTAGTGTGAGGAGGGCTTGTTTTCTGACATTTGTCCAGCAAGTCTCCAATAGCCACGATAAATTCAGGCCCAATCATGGCCAACGGACTGGGCGCAGGAACACTTTCTGCTTCGCCACGTGGCGCACTTGGCTGAATCAGTTGGACTTCCACCTCATCGGTCAGCTTCACGCTCCCGCCCCGAAAACATGCTGGAATACCTTTTCTCCATTCGAGAAGGACATGCGTGTGAGAGGTATCTGGGTTTTTCTTAATGTCCAGAATTAACCCCCGATGATCTGGTGCTAGCGTGGCCACGGCCTGGCGAATCTGATCTTCGGCCCAAGTGTCTGCGGAAATATCCATGACTATGCAACATGTTAACTGACTACTGTGCTCCCCACACCATTCGGCAGCAGTGTCTGGATCCATATTTAACCCTTTAGATGCGGTTTTTCCAGAGACTGAATCCCGGAAACGAGCCCCCACGTGTAGCGCTCACTCCCGGAGGAGCCGCTGAAAATGAACCACGGGTCAGTCTCCCCGCACTAGGGAATAAATATACTCCAACACGCTGTAAGTTTTACAAGTTAAAAGGTTTACTAAAAGGTTTGCAGTTCTTGAGACACGGTATATGCAGGAAGATTTACAGTACTTTCGTAACACGATAAACGCGTAGCGGTAAAAGAAACGAAAAAACCCCGACCGAGCAGAAAATTAAAAGATACGAAATTCGAGGAAAAACCGCGTAGCGGGACACAATAAAATACACAGTTCTCGTATCACGGTAAACGCGCAGCGGGAACAAAAAGGAAAAATTGTTCAGAATGTAACTTTAACTTTGCCCCCTTGTATGGATTTGGAAAAGGAAACTGAGTCCTGCACAGGTTAAGTCCCAGAACGTGAAGTGGTGTATATTCGTGTGTGTAGGGTACCCGGGTACTTGTCAACTGGCCAGTGAGTTTACTTTAATGATGTCTTCGACTAGTCAGTTGGGGCCCTGTGGATTTTAGAAGGAAAACAGCAGCGTACGCTCTTATTTACATACGGCCTTGGGGGCCTCTCACCCATCCAGCGCAAGCTTGAGGTTCCGCTGACCCAGGACGTCTCTCCGCTCGATATTGACTGGGGACGCCGACCACCGGATCTGTTGTCTGGCCTTCTGTCTATCAGCCGCGACTCAGCCAGCTTACCGCCTGCTCCCCGCTTCAATCGACCGCGGTACTCCTTACTCGAGGGGTCTTCTCTCCTCAGCACTGCACTCGAATAATATAGATGGTGATGTCTGTCTCCCGCAAGGCTGAGTGACCCAATCCTAAGGCCCAATCCACTCTGTCTGCGCTCCGGCCTATCTTTTGGTCTCTCCTTCTTTGTGTGTGCATCCACTCTCCTCTGCTCCCTGGCGCGCCCTGCCTGTCCTCCACGAGGTGCAGGATGTACAGCGTCTCCACAAACCCACCCACTTCCTGTTTCTTCGCAAAGCATGCCGGGACATGTAGTTCGAGTGTCCAGGGTCTTTAATCGTGATTGTCTCCATCTTGTGGCCAAAAATGGGTACTGCCACAGTAAACTTTAACACATCGCTACAGTTGCTTGCAGGAAATCAGACATTTGGAACTAAACACCAACCTAGCCATTGTGTCCAATGGCTCCAGCTCCAACATTCTATCCATTGGCTTCAGCTGTTAGCTCTTTAGTTATTATTATGATTGTCATCATTTATATAACGCCAACAGTTTCCGCAGCACTTCACAATAACCAAAGGGAACGAGATAAACGGACATATGATGGAAACAAGAGAGTAGAGGGCCCTGCTCATAGGAGTTTACAATCTGGCTTTAAGCCATTACCTTTAAAGCTACTGCAGTTATTACAACTGAAAGGCAAGCTCCGGTTGGTTCTGCATAAGCTTGGTAACAGGGAGTCGGTGAGAGAAATCAGCTTGCAGCTATTCTCTTCCTTCCTGGCTACCTGTTACTGGCTAAATTGGAATCAAGTCCTTGGAGTTTTACTCATACCGTAGGTTACACAAATGTCTTACATTTGATCGCTGGGAATGACTGGGGTGTTGTGACGGGATGGAAGTCCGTCTGCGGTCCTGCTCTATCTAACTCCCTTGATGGCATCAGGCCCGACTACTGAGTGGCATTGCACTCGGCATCTCGAGCGGCCTGAGTAGGGAGATGGCGTTACTTTGGCATCTGCGGAGAAGGCGAGGCACCCACGTTGGAGATCAGCCCGACTTCTGAGTGTCACGGCACTCGGCGTCTCGAGCAGCCTGATCTACTGACCTCTTGATGGTACAAGGATGGCTGCTGGGCTGGCCGCGATTCGGCTGTGGTTCCGTTGAAGTGGAGAAGATTCAGGCTTCCTTGTTGGGGTAGCGGAGCGCCGATTCGAGGCTCCGAATCGGCGGGGCGAGTCGAGATGCTGTGCCACCTTGGGGATCCCGTTCCTGGGGTGAGTGGTGACGCAGGAGACCGCTGAGTGCCTCATGCAGAAATGTGACTAAGCCCTAAAATAAATCACCAGAAGCGGCTGTATGCTTTAAAACAGAAATCTCAGTTGAACTGCTTTATTAAGGGTTTGAACAGGGTCATTTATACAATTCACACACAAGGATTACCAACTCCCCTGTCCACACAACCAGCCCTGATTGGCTCCTTTCCCAGCCTCCTGGTCCCTATCAGGTCCCTTTCAGCTTCCCCATTGTCCAGGGATTAGGCAGATGAGGTTTTAGAAAAGCCTCCAATCAGCTGGCTTGCTATATCCTCCATCTTGGGGCCATGAGGTCCTTTGTCCTTTGGACCATGCTGGGCTGGGCAAAATGGCGACGGGGAAAAAACGCATACAAACGGTTTCTTATATAACATTACATTCACACCATACAGGATACATTTTAATACACCACACTAATTAAACCACATGTAGCAATAATATAAATGTCCATACAATTCAATACGCACAACCGTATAAAGAGTAAAGAGATAAAGAGTAAAAATGGTTTTTAAACTTGTCCAGTTTGAGTTCCGTGGCTCGCTGAGGCGAGCCCAATGTTAGTTCCGTGACAGGTGTTAGGAAACATAATAGAAAAGTTAAAAGAGTGGTAGCAGTGCTGTGCCAACCACATGTGTCTTTTAGAAGAATGACATAGTGAGCTAAGGAGGAGGTCAACCACAAGAGACAGATGTGGAAGATATTCCTCTCCCTCTTCCCAATATTTGCTTGCAAGATAAGGAAGCACTTTTGCTACGTGCTGGAACTATCTCATCCCACCCTAACAGCAAAATCTGTGACCATGCAGCAAAATGACTTTAGATATCACAGCATCAGTGGCAGAAACACGATCTCAACAAATAATGCACTGCAAAGGTATGTGGGGTTCATTATTAAATATGCCACTTCTTGTAACACATGAATCAGCTATAGAATGTGGTACAGTGTAATCAGCAATTACTGCTCATGAGTGTATATCTTACACTCTAGGGGTTATTCAAAGAGCTCCGAAATTTCATCGACATGTGACCACCTCGCTGAGTGCACGTTAGTGTGCTCAGCCCTACAAAGTGCAAGCCTCCTATGGAGGATCACACATTGTTGGCCTGTTGAACGTTCGTTGTAGCGTTTTGTTGGGGAGGGTTTCAGCATGTCCGGTGTAACGCACAATACTATTATGTACATTACACTATTTGGCCCTCCCAGTCAGGCCGTAATAATGCTGCGACGGATGCTGGGAGGAGTGGGGTCACACGGTCACACTCAGTGCGCTCATGTGACCGCAGTTTTACTAAAAGCTTTGCTTTGTTACTCTTGATTATTTAATCTACATTATTTAACAGTTAATGAGATCGAGGAGGGAATGTTTCAATAAGGTGGCAGGAGGGTATTGTTCTCCAGGCTAACCGAGATTAGAGATGGCAGCTGAATGAGATAAAACAGGGATCTTAGAAGACTTCTAATCTACCTCCTGGTTATGTCCTTTGAATACATCCCACACAATACAATGATTTGAGTTAGTAAATGACCAATAGACTACATTCTATGGCCAATGCCACACAGTGAGGAGCAAGTGAGGTACAGTTAATGTGTGTTGGGGGGGCAGTTTACGACACAAAAGATCACAGAACGGATGCACCCAGTGACACGCATCAATTAAAATATTTTCTTAACTAAACAAACAAGAGAAAAACAAAGCACATGTAAGATATCAGCAACATAAAATAAACACAATAAGGACATTTAAAATTTTGGTAGTGTCCCTTTAACAGAAATGTACAAAAGGAAAGAGGTCACTCATTGAGATTTGGTGACAGGAGATATTCTCTACAGCAGAGAAAAGAAATCTTAACACTAAGAATAATACATGGAATTGACCAGTCAGAGAGTCGATTTTACCAGATTTTGTATAAATGTTATTAGACAGTTTAATATTTTTTTTGCTGAAAAAAAACTCAATATTGAGGTATATAATGGTTAAAATGTAGCAAAAGCTTATACGTCAAGTCATGAAAGTTTCTCTCGCCTTTTGTCTCACTATTGAATATTGTGGCTTGCCGTTTGGATCAACAGCATAAGGGCATGTGTCATGTGAATATTTGTTTTCAAATCCATGTTACCACCAGGTAAAGATGTAAAGTGCAAACAAAATACCTATAAAACCTCAAGTATCAGGGAAAGAAAAAAATATTTGAAATACAATTGTGTCCTGTTTTATGTAACATTCAAATGTTTTGAATTTTTTGAATTTCAAGATATTTCATCACATTAGTAGAACCCATTCTAGCTGTGTTTTGATGCTACTTTCTACGTAGTATACTGTACATACTTAACTGGAAGAAGCAGCTCTCTAACCTCCTTTACATCATTCGAGCAATACAGTTTTACAAATCATTCAGAGTTAAAGGTATATGGTAATATATAATTAGCTTATAAAATTAAAACTTTCACTTCTTTCAATAAAATTACTATATTAAATACAGTATATCTTTTTCCTTCCTTTAACTGTCGTCCATCTCTCCGGCAGGTGTTGTTTTGCATTTACTTTATGACTCACCATTGACCTTAGCAAGATGAATGTACTCTAAGATAAATAAAAAAAAACACATTAGAAACCCCATGTTACTGAACATTTGATCAGGGTGGTAATCGAGCCAATATAAATTGAATCTGTGACAATAGAGGCTTTAAGCCACCCACAAACTTTCTGGGCCTGTCGTCAAGATAATTTGTGAAAGAATCAATAGCAACCCAACACATAAAGACAATATCCAGATAAATATCAAACGAAATGGGCTTTGTGCCAGTAAGAAACACAGGAACATCTCTTTTTAAAAAAAAAATTTTATTGGCAAAGTCATAAATTAGAATCTACGTTGACATCGCGTCAGCGAAAAAAAAATCACATCTGCATCTATAAAAGCTTCATTATTCTCAGTGCAAACTTAAGGCATCCCAAAAGAACAGAATGAGAGATGGCGCCAGTTTAACATCCATAGCTGGGGGGCGTAAAATGTGCTGTTCATTCAAACAGGAGTAGAATTATTAAAACTTAGATACATTATCGCCATTGTTCAACACAAGTCAAGTGCAGCACTCCAGTTCTGTTCACAGTTACCATTAAAAAAATAATAATTATTTTGAAAACGAGATTTTCTTGACTGTAACGTCATCTCTATAAGATTCTATATAAGACCATCTCCGACAGAAAGTGTAGAAGACCATCGAAGAGATACAGAATCATTGGATACTTCCTTCTCCTTACAATAGATGTCTTTGTGAATGTTGGCGATGCCTTGGGCTATTACAACTTTTCTGACTATTACATCGAGTGAAGACCTTTAAACATTCCTCACTGTGAAATCAGCGTACAGTACATTTAACAATGCTCTGCACTGTATTTAATTTACACTGCTGTAAGGATGTCTAAATAATGTCACTAAATATATTATCCATTGATGAATGTCACTTTTGTCACTTTAAGCATACATATAATATAAGTGGGCTTTTCCCACCATTTTCAGTCATTAACTTTTCAAATATAATTAAAAGTAACTAAAGTTACACCCTTTTGAGACAGAAAAGTTAATTTGGCCCTCGAATGAGCCTTGTTTTGTTATCTGTCGTGTGTACATCCTCATTATGACATACTGGATCAGTGAAATTTGAACAGAGAGGAAATATTAATTGAAAGACATAAGTTTAATACTGGGTCTATTTTTACACTGACTGGGGGCCATATTCCAAATGAGACGTTAAGGCAGGGCTCGACAAATCCCAGAAGCCAGGTTGCCAAGGTGACTAGAAATTGCGTCCTGGCTCCCTGGCTTTTGTCAATCCATTCAATGCAGGCACCAGGCATGAAAAACTGGCCGGGCAGCTGATTTATTGTAACATCTAACGACAAAAAAAACGTTAGCTCTGCAGCTTACCCGCAGCAGCTTACCGGCAGCAGAGCTAAAGTTTTTTTCTCTTAACATACCGGCACCTCTGTGTATTCTCCACCCCCTTTCCCAGTAGATCCGCTGCTGCTGTGAAGATTCTCCCACACGCCCCTGTATAAAATGGCTTGTGTATTAAAATTTTACATTTTTTACATATTTTTTTCTTTAAAAGCACAGCACCCCTTCTCTTATGTAACCCTGATGTGTAACTTTACAGATGCACAACACAGGTTTACACGTTATGCCTCTCAGCTTTTTCCTGTAAACCTTCTTAGGCTACTTAAGAACGTCGTACATGTAAATATGTAATAGCAGTGAGGGACAGGCGGACTGGTGACTGGAGACTGTCACTCACATATTACCATAAAAAAACAAACTGGCTCCTAACTTTTTTAGCTGGCTCCTAGATTCAAGCAAATTTGTCAAGCCCTGCGTTAAGGTAACGGCTCCAGCCCATATTCCAGCTGAGCCGCAAGCTTGGAGATTGTATTAATATTCAGTAACCTGCCACAAAGAAAGGGGGTTTGTATACAACACAATCATAAAGTTAGTAAATAGACCGGTGCTCACAAACTACATTGTGGCCCAGGACAGAAAATCCAACAACAGAAGGGTGTCCAGGCACTCAGGCCACAAAGTGGCAATTTTATTGGAGGTTCCCCAGAAGACAACATCTCGGCTCAAACATCAACCTTTGTTAAGTCCAACTTCGTCAAGACTTGGACTTGACAAAGGCTGACATTTTGGTAGAAATGTTGCCATCTGGTTAACTTTCAAAAAAATTGTCACTTTATGACCTGAGTGCCTTTTATCACTTTAAATTAAGAGCTTCTTTAACTTGTATAGGAGCCGTTAACTTTAAGCCGGTCAATGAAAAACTAGTTATTCCAACCACACTCATGTTTCATGTCATTAGACGTTATTTAGAAGTGTTTAACGCTGCTAACCCCTGGTGTTAAGTGATTTTACTTCAGCAAAATCACTTAACACTTACAATATATTTAATCCCACCAAAAAATCCTAGACAATCCTTATCCCGCAGTGCAGAGGGCGGCATGATCTGTCCCTTCCTCTGTTTACAAAGAGTGGAAGACTGTGAATAGTGATCTTCCGCCATCCCTACTTGAACTCACACAGAGTTTACGATAGGGTTGAGTCTGGCTCCATAAAGTCCTTTGGACTCCAAGAGCTCATAACAGTTATCAACGAATGGCTCAAAAATAATCCGAATCGAACCACTATGCAGCTGCTCAGATGGAGAAGAGTTGTTGATAGTGAACGGCAAACATAAAATGGCTCGCACAGATAGATGTATTAACAATTAATAATTAATAGACTACATATAACTCATACTATCCGTAGTTTGATTTTAAGAGCATTTTATTTTAAATTAAGAATAAAGATTGATTGAATGGTTGGCTCTTTTCAGCCCGGTCAAAAACAGGGCAGGCTATTATAACTGCATTGCATTTCTCTCCTGCACAGGCTCGGTCCCAGAAGATGTCAGCTGGTTTTAATGTATTTTTGGCTGCTGAATTCATATTTCAGAATAACAATGTCGTATCATCCACAGTTTTTTCCTAATTTCAATGTGTTTTTGCAGAGGACTGATTTCTGCTACCCACAGTGTTTCACTCACTTTTGATGTTTTATTATTTTGACGTGATTTCTATGGTTCATATCAGTGACTTAACATGTTTTTAACTTCTGTTAGGATACATTAACCCCTTTCTTTCTCCTTTTAGGATTCTGAAAGGCCGTACTCCCAATGTCTTCTATGTACAGTAGTCAGTTGTGACTCTCTGGACGTGGATGTCAACGGTCCAGATAACTAACTTGTGTTTCATACTGTATAAATATATTCAAAACTGGGCTCAACATAGGTTTAATTTAGTAATCTTCCACTACTAACTTCATTCAGTCTCATAATCCAACCTAAAAACATCAAAGCCAGTTTTTAAAAAGTCCGTGATGGAGCAAATCTGAGGTTATTTTTGCACTCTGCAACCCAAATCCTTATAAAAGCAACATACATTTTGAAAAATGCTTTTATGGCCCTCAAATTTCCTGGCATGTTTTATCCGATAAAAAGTTTTACACTGACTTAAGTCAACTCTACATCAACAGTTAAAACAAGACATCCCAGGGTTATACAGATAGCACCAAAATGTCACCAACGTTCCCCACACTTAAGGGAATCAAATTCCCCGACCCTGCAATGAATTCTGCATTCACCGCAGGGTCCCCGAAGTGAAGGGAAAAGCTGCCGACCATATCCCAAAATCTGCCGCAAAACCACCGCCTCGAATGGAAAAACTGTTGTAAAACTGACGAAAAAACAGCACATGCATCTGAAAAAAGCCGACTAACTTTTTTTTTTTGAGAAAGGATACATTGAGATTTCTCTTGTTTTCAAGTACGTCCTCGGTGGCGAGTATGTACCGTTAGGTGTCTTGCCCAAGGACACTTACTGGAGAGGTTGCTCGTCAGGATCGAACCCATGTCTCCACAGGCTCTCTCCATGCAGAGCAGTGATGTTACCTCTACTCCACCCAGCCGGTACTGGTGCTGCAAAACCGCTAAAAAACCTGAACACTTCCAAAAAAAGTAGACGATCCGCCGAACACAACGCTGACCAGCCGCCGGAAAAAGCCGGCAAGCCAATGAACGGGATATTAAAAAAAAGTTTAAAAGTTTCAAATTTGAAACGCTGTTTGCAAAAAGAAATCTACAAAACAAAAATGTCTGGAATTAACATATAAGATCCTATAAATAATAATAAAAAGGTCTGTTACAGAAAAAACGGTGTTTAAAAAAAAAGCGGAAAACAATTTTGCTGAAAAAATCTCGAAAAATGCGTAAATAAATCCTTAAAAAAAAAGACTTTTTGCTGCAGATTAAAAAAATTATTGGTTTAATAGATATTAAAAAAAAAACCAGAATATTTTTTCAACATTGAAACCTATGGGATTTGCCTGATTAAACCTGCCGAACAAAACCACTGAACATCAGGGCATTTCACTGACATTTCTCTGCTGTTCGGTGTTCTCTGAATAGGTTAACCATTGCTATGGGGAATTTCTCTGCCACCAAACAGCACTGTATTTTGCTTGCAATTCACCAAAATTTGGCAACCTGCCTGTTTCTGAATAGCCGAATGGCCACGAAATTGCACGTATGGGCAAATTCACTGTTCGGTGCAATTTCGGGGCCAGATCAGCTCTCTCTTAATAACCCTTATACGTGTTAAGCCTCACATAGTTAACTATTATTTTTCCGTGAAAGTAGTCTGTCATGATAGGCATGCGCACAGGGTGCGTCGAGTGTGCCTAGGCACACCGTAATGTGGAGTGAAGGATTCATCTTTGACCCCCTGCATTGATATTTTGGATATTCCTTATTTGGTTTATGATAAATAGCAGAAACATTGATTGTATCACTGCATAAACATAGGTTATCCCTAACTAAAAATAACTGTTCTGTACAAAATTGTCCAAGCACATATATGTAATTAATAACAGGGTTATTCAAAGAGAATCAAAAAAAGTCACTGCATGTTCGGTGACTTTTCGTTCTCCTTAATTCGGTTCGATTTGGCGATCCCATTTCGGCGACCCTGCGGTGTATTCAGCAAGCACCACAGGGTCCCCGATTGCAGGGAAAAGTCACCGCAAAACCCGAAGGCACGCCGAAAACACACAAAAAACATCTGGATTAACCCCGCCGAACACGCAGAGAAACCCGAATAGGAGCCGATCACAGCGCAGGGCAGCCGTCGGAAAAAAAAGACACGAATAGAGTGAGAAAAAAAAACAGTTCGCTTGAATGTTTGAAAAGTGAAACGCTGTTTGCAAAGAAACTACTGAGCGAAAATGTCTCAAATTTACACATAAGATCCAATGAATGATAATAAAAAGGGCTGTTACAGAAAAAATAAGTAAAAAATAAATAAAATCAGAATTTTTTTTTAAAAAAAATCCCGAAAAATGCTTAAAAGATCCTAAAAAATCTATAAATAAAGAGCCTTTTTACTGCAGAATATTATAATTAATGGTTTGTTAGATATTGAATTAAAATGGGAATATTTTTAACATTGAAGTCTATGGGATTCGCCTGAATAAATGTGCCGCATGAAGCCACCGAATGGCAGGGCAATTTGGCAACTTTCACTGCTGTTTTTTTTCTCCAAATAGACGAAGCTATGGGGATTTCACTGCCCTCGAATTAGGCACCGTATGTGCAGGCAATTTGCCAACATTTGGCGAACTGCCTGCTCTCTGGATAGCCGAATGGCCAAGAAAGGTAACCGTACGCTGATTTTCAGCATTCAGTTACCTTTCGGCAGCCATTCGGATCTCTTTGAATAACCCTGTAAATGTTTCATGGGTGCACACCCTAATTGCTCACGCAATTGTCTGTCATTCTCAACTCTAAGGCTGGGTGCACACGAGCGCACTTAGAGCGCCCGTGCGCATGTTCTAACCGGCGCCCGTCGCAGCCATGTGATGCTGCGACGGGGCCGGTTACACACTTGTGTGCGCGCACGCCTAGAAAGCCTCCCCGTCGGTGCGGTAGGATGCACGTCGACGGGCTGCAAAGCGCGATCCTCCATAGGAGGATCGCGCTTTGCAGCAGTGGGGGGGGGACAAGCTGGCATCGAGTGGAAGGAACGTCAACTCTCACGGATGTATAGCTTGGAAAAAAGACGAGACAGAGGAGATATGATAGAAACATTTAAATACGTGAAGGGAATCCACAAGGTAGAGGAAGGGAGTATATTTAAAAGGAAACAAGGTAGCAAAACAAGAGGACATAGTCTTAGATTAGAGGGGCAAAGGTTTAAAAGTAACATCAGGAAGCATTATTTTACTGAGAGGGTGGTGGATACATGGAACAGTCTTCCAGTAGAAGTGGTTGAGGCCAAAACAGTGATTGAATTTAAGCAAGCATGGGATAGGCATAAGGCTATCCTAAACAAAAGATAAATCCAGGTAAAGTATCCATGTAATTGGGCAGACTAGATGGGCCGAAAGGTTCTTATCTGCCGACATTTTCTATGTTTCTATGTTTCTATGTTCGTTCCACTCTGAGTGCGCTCATGTGCACCCGGCCTAAATTCCCCAGCGTCCTCCTTAATACCCCACATTCACTGTATGCCCCTTATAAGCTGTTTATTTTCATCTGGAGTTTGGTTTACTCAAGGGTTAATTCTTGCACTTGGGTGATATGAGGAGAACAGACAGCATGCTAGGGGAAATTCCATTCTAGAAAACATTATACCACATTTCAAGCACGTACTTTGTCATTGTATTAAGACACCAAGGGCCATATTACATTCTCTGCGCAATTTTTTTGGCACGCAGTGTCCAGCGTTATCGTGTGAAAATTAATGAGATATTCGGATCAGAACACATTTTCTCATCCGTCAAAGAATATCGTTAGTAAAAAAAAACACGCAAAACGAAGTGTAAGGCTAGGGTCAGACGAACGCATTTTTCACGTCGTCCGTGAAAAAGTTCGGTCGAACGAACGTACGTATTTTCCCCCGGAATACGCGATAGCGGTCATACGATGCGCCTTTTCGTCCGTGATTTTGTACGGATCATCAATAAAACACTTTTTGAGTCTGGACGTTATGTTGGCCGGACATTAGCAGCGTCTGACGTCTCCTAATCACGCACACACGCCGCTATGCGGCCGCAGCGCACTCTGTACGTCAGTAGTAGCGGTTTGACGTTCTCGAAAAAATGCGTTCGTTGGCCACTTGCGTTGCGCGGACGAACTTTCGTGCGGCCGTTCGTCGTATGTTCCCCGGCATTGGACGTCATTTGCTGCTAGTACGGCCGTGATTTCGTGCGGCTAAACGCACGTTAAAACTGCGCTAGTCTGACCCTAGCCTTATACGCACGCAGTAACGTTGCACATGTAAATCAGTGCGCAAACTGTTTTTTTCGCGGGATTCAGCCAATCAGAATTAAGAACCTAAATTGCCATCAATTCACCTTAATTGACTCACTAATGTTTTTGCGCCTGTCAAAATAAATCTGAATATACATGCTGCAGCAATAAAAAAAATATGCACCAATTCACATTTTTTTTGTTTGGGTATGTGTAGAATGTGTAAATACACTGTGCTGTATTTTTTTTTCGTGCTGGTGAATTTTGTTTCGGCCAGAACGTTCAGATTTGCAGTTACCACCAAGTTTTCAAAGACGTTAAAATTATGCGCGCAAACGTCATTCGTAGGAAGATGCGCATCTATTGAAATACCATCCGCTTAACGCATTTGAGCTTACAATGTTAAGTATAGGACGCGCACAGTTCATCATGCTCGCGCAAGTCCATCCGCGTTAAACGATAACGCGCATCGTTTGCGTGAACGTTGAAATACGACTTTCTGTTTTGTCCTCACGCAAATGCGCATTTGCGTGAGCGCAAAACCGATGCGCGAGGAATGCAATATGGCCACAAATTTATAAGCAGTCTCTGTCATTCGGTATCATAGTAAAGTTTAAAACATGATCCTAATTTTGAATATTTTAACACATGGAAAAATTAACAAATTTAACTGATGGAGGATACATGATTTTTATCAAAAAATTTTTGTCAATAAACTGTATTTTATAATTAGCGATTCATCATGCTTATATTAATATAATAACGTAAATAGGACCACCGTTTCCTCCTGTACTGGTTTGTCAAATGTTCAATGTATTGTAACCCTATCTATTGTGTCCATTGTACAGCACTGCAGAATATGCTGGCGCTTCAAAAATAAAAAAATAATAAATAATATATTTCATTTTGTAGACAATATTTTAGATTTGCATATGTTTTCATATGTTTTTTCATCGTTCCGGCTACAGTGATAGCAGTGGAGACAATTACTGTGTTCATTGAAACGTCTCCAAATTTGATATTTTTAGGAGTTATTGTTTTTGTTGGTTTTCCTGGTTGTAATTGGCTTCACTTTCTATGTTTCTTAGTAATATTAATACAGTTATATTTAGAATTATAAAAGGAGTTATTGGTCAGTCTGCCCTTTCTTCATTTTTCAGCCTTTTTACAATTTGGCATATTCAAACTTTTTGAACTTCCAGATCTAAATTTCACTAAAGGGTGAAACTCAGGAGAATTGGCAGAAGTTTTTTTATTTTATAAGTTTTTTTTATTTCTGTCAAAATAGCCAAACCATAAAAATTCTCCCATTTATCTCACTTTCCAAATCGGCTATTTGCACTAGATTGTTCTCTTCTCCTGCCAGTTCTCCTGGTTTTCAGCCTTTAGTGAATAGAAACACTCATAACAACACGTTTATTTCTAACAAAGAGCTTAAAAGAAAAGGAGTGGAGAAAGACTATCAGGGTTATTCAAAGAGATCCGAATTGCTTGAGAAAGGTAACCGAACGCTGAAAATCCGCATTCGGTTACCTTTCTTGGCCATTCGGCTATCCAGAGAGCAGGCAATTCGCCAAATCCTGGCGAATTGCCTTCACATTCGGTGCCTGTTCGGTGCCTGTTCGAGGGCAGTGAAATCCCCATGAAAAAGCACTGCTTCGGCTATTCAGAGAACACAAACCAGCAGTGAAAGGTTCCCGAAATGCCCTGCCATTCGGTGGTTTAATTCGGCAAATTTATTCAGGAGAATCCCATAGGCTTCAATGTTAAAAATATTCCCGTTTTAATTCAATATCTAATAAACCGTTCATTATAAAATTATGCAGTAAAGAGTCTCTTTATTTATAGATTTTTTAGGATATTTTAAGCATTTTTTTGATTTTTTTTTTTTAAAGTCCGATTTTTGTTTTAGATTTTTTTTTAAGTTTACTTATTTTTTCTGTAACAGCCCTTTTTATTATCATTCCCTGGATCTCATATGCAAATTTCAGACATTTTCACTCAGTAGTTTCTTTGCAAACAGTGTATAACCTTTTCAATCATTGATACAAACTGTTTTCCTAATTTATTCACTGCCTCTTCTGCGGTGTCGGAGGCTGCGATCGGCTCCTGTTCGGGTTTTTCTGTGGTTTTCGGCAGGTTAATCCAGATGTTTTTGAGGGTTTTCGGCGTGCATTCGCTGGGTTTTGCGGTTAGTTTTCGTCAGGTTTGCGGCAGCTTTTCCCTGCAATTCGGGGACCCTGTAGTGCTTGCTGAATAGACCGCAGGGTCACCGAAATGGGATCGGCAAAAGGAACCGAATTGAAGAGAAAGAAAAGTCACCGAACGTGCTGTGACTTTTCGAATCTCTTTGAATAACGCTGTATGTGTAAAATTTTGATTATATCTGTCCCGTTTTCTTGCATACCTGTTATTTATGTGTGTCATCTTAAGCATATGGTTGGCTTGTGCCGTTCTAACGGTTATCTTCCTATTCGTGTTGATGTCGCTTACCTATCCGATGGTATTTTCGACACGGCTCGCTCTACCATCATTTAGGCTAGGGTCAGACGAACGCAGCTTTAACGTGCGTTTAGCCGCACAAAATCACGGCCGTGCTAGCAGCAAATGACGTCCAATGCCGGGGAACACACGAAGTACGGCCGCACGGAAGTTCGTCCGCGCAACGCAAGTGGCAAACGAACGTATTTTTTCGAGAACGTCAAACCGCTACTACTGACGTACAGAGTGCGCTGCGGCCGCATAGCGGCGTGTGTGTGTGATTGGGAGACATCAGACGCTGCTAATGTCCGGCCAACATAACGTCCAGACACAAAAAGTGTTTTATTGATGATCCGTACAAAATCACGGACGAAAAGGCGCATCGTATGACCGCTACCGCGTATTCTGTGAAAAAAATGTCCGTCGTTCGACCGCACTTTTCCACGGTCGACGCGAAAAATGCGTTCGTCTGACCCTAGCCTTAGTCGCATGCTCTCTGCAGCCATGCATCAAAATAACGGTAAGTCATATATTGTTGTATTCAACCCTTATGATTCTAGGAAGTTGTGGAGCTCGAACGTCATTTTGGCCAATAGGAATACGTTTTATATAATCTCTGACCACACTTTCCTTTGTGGCCAGCCATGTTGTTTTATAATCAAGAGTGAGTTCTATTTGCCTACACGGTCAATGGTGTACTGACGGTATTTGACCTTTGCTGCCCTTTCCTGTCCCAGTTTTGCCATGTGCTGTCTTGTTGATTCTCTGGTGAGGGTGACCCTGGGTTGCATCTCATGCTATATCTCTACTAGTAAAGAAGATGGATGGCCAGCGGCTTCATACTTCGTAACAACTGCAATCATTCTAGAGCAGAGCACCCTGGCTTGAACGGTAGCCTGAGTGTGTTAAGAGAACCTGGAAGGATTTTAATTGTTTACCGGTACAGTAAAATTTTGCTCCGCGCGTTATATTTGAGTCTTGAGTATTCTCTCATTTCCATAATAAATCTCTATCCATTGCGTTATATTCGGGACACGCTATACTCGACTATCTACGGTAGTTATTACAGTGTTTCCTTTACTTATAACCCAACCGTTAGATGGACCGGTAATAGTCCATTCTTCTCTGGCTATTTCTTCATTTTAGGGTGTAATACCATTAAAATATTCAAAAGCAATCACATTCACATAGCTGTTTTAGGTGAGTATGATACATTTAAGCAGATCTTCATATGGTTAAAATTGCATGAGAAAACAATCTGTTTGGTAATACTGTGACATTATAAAAGAATATTGCTTTTTCACTTTGCTCTTTTTTTCACATTTCAATCTTGCGGGTTAATATCCATCAACCCTGATCCAACAATTCCTCCAACCAAAAACCTTGGAGCTATTTTACAATTTTACAACGGATATCATGTATCATTAATATTGGTGTTGTGGCTTTCTTTTTGCCCGTAGCGCTCATAATAAGGTTAGCTTGGAAGATACTTCCGAAAATATACAGGTTTAGATAAATGTCAGTGAAGAAAAGAGTTATTGTTAGATAATGTAACCTCTGCCCCAAAAACTGTATGAGTATGTTCATAAAAGTAACAACTAAAAAACACCCACAGAGAACTGGCAGCTCATGCTTCGAACAAATACATAAAAAAAAAACGCTTTTAATTAAATTATATTCCAAGTGTAAAAGAAGTGGGTGTACGTTTCCACATTGTAAATGAGGTTTGAAAACTTTTCAATCCCAATTAAACCACTTGTCAGCGACCACCACTGACTAGTGGAATGGGAGAACACCCAATACCAACAGGACTAAACCCATTCTCTGATATAATTAAAATCTAGGGAAGCCAGAACACAATGCTAACCACTTACCTGAATATGTTTAGCTTACTGCCGTTCTGGGTTTGAACTCTAGTGTGATCATACATACAGGTCTATTCACTAAGAGGTAAAACTCAGGAGAACTGGCCGGAGAAGAGAACAATCTAGACCAAATAGCCGATTTGGAAAGTGAGAGAAATGGGAGAATATTTTTGGTTTGTCTATTTTGACCTAGAATTTTCACTTCTCCTGCCAATTCAGTTTCAACTTTAGTGAATAGACCTGATAGGGACAGCCTAGAAATCATTGAGAATTAGAGTCAGCAATAGGCAGATCATTCACTAGTGAATTATTTATTTTTGTCATGGGATATTTGAATTGTCGTTCCTTTGTGCTGACCCCCTAGAATATTGTTAGAAGAGGTAATAAGTTTTGTGTAAAGTGTGATAGAGTTCCTCCCGATATGAGGGTTCAAGATGCATCGGTATCCTAGTTACTTATTATTATGATTTCATTCATTTATATATATAAATTTTTGTGTTGTTTGTACATATCGTCTTTTCATAACCGGCGCATTCCTGCGCCTAGCTTCTCCCCGCATCACCTCTTCCCATGATAAACTGCAGGATTTCAAACGCGCAGCCCCCATCCTCTGGAACTCTCTCCCTCGTACTGTCAGACTTTCCCCTAGTTTCCCTTCCTTCAAACGCTCCCTTAAGACATTCCTATTTAGGGTAGCCTACCTCCCAACTCACTGACGCAACCAGTACATCACTCTCACCTTGCAGTCCATCACTCTCGCCTAGCAGTCCTCTCCTCCTGTTTCCACCCCCAACCCTTCTAGATTGTAAATTCCCACGGGAATAGGGCCCTCATTTCCTCCTGTACCGGTTTGTCAAAATGTTGTTCAATGTATTGTAACCCTGTCTATACTCTGTGCCCATTGTACAGCGCTGCGAAATACACTGGCGCTTTATAAATAAAGATTAATTAATAATAATGTATTGCTACGTTTTATACACTCTATTAAGTGTTTAACATTGTGTTCTAGCTTCCACAGTTTTTAATTATATGGAAAGCTTTTCATTAAACTTTCACTTTAAAGTTAAATGATACTGATAGCTTAGTTGCACTTTAGTGAAAGTTTCTTAAGCCATTGGATGGGACTGCTTCCAAAACAGGTTGGAGGCCAGAATGCTAAACCCCTTTGTTCGGTGGGCTTAATCCACCCTCTGAGAGTCTCTTCAGAGGAGGGAGGGTAATTGAGGACTCTCGGGGCACGGTGACCACACAATTTACATTGCAACTTAATTTTTGACTTTAGATGTGATTTGACAAACGTGGCGTGCCAGCTATTCACCAAAACTGACTTTCTCCTCACTTCTAATTACACCTTAACTCATATTCAAAATATTAACCCAAGTATTGCTGTACGTTAATTAATTTTCTTCTCGTCAATAGGAGAGATGAGCAGATAACAGTTTATAATAGGCTTGTCTTGGCGTGACGGTTACTGAGACATGGTTCAGTTAGAAAAATAACTGGGACATAACAATACCGGGGTACTCTTTATATAGAAAAGACAGAGAAGGTAGGAAAGGAGGAGGAGTGGCCCTGTATGTGAAAAACAACATAAAAACGAACCAAATAAAAGTGAGCGAGGTGAACATAGAGTCAGTTTGGGTTACGCTAACATTTGGCAATCATACAGTAGCTCGTGTAGGTGTGATCTATAGACAAGTATATGGACAAGTAGAAGAGCTAGATAATCTGCTGGTTGAGGAAATAGCCAAAATGGCAATGAAGGGGGAAGTTATTATCATGGGGGACTTTAATCTTCCTGATGTGAACTGGAAAACCAAAACAGCTGGGTGCACCAGGAGTACAAATATTCTAAACTCCCTACTGGGATTATCTCTAACACAAGTAGTTGAGGAGCCGACCCGTAAAGAGGCCATATTGGATTTAATACTCACAAATGGAGGTTTGGTATCGGACGTTGTTGTAGGTGAAAATTTGGGATCTAGTGATCACCAGTCAGTGTGGTTTAATATAAGAACAGGGATGGAGCCGCACCACACAAAAACAAAAGTTTTAGACTTTAAAAAAACTGATTTTTCTAAAATGAGATTTTGTGTGAAGGAGTCATTATCAGACTGGAGGAGTTTAAAGGGAGTCCAGGAGAAATGGGATTATTTAACGGAAGCATTATTGAAGGCCACAGGAAATTGCATTCGGCTTGTTAGCAAAAACAAAAAAGGGAGGAAACCACTGTGGTACTCTGCAGAAGTGGCCAAAATAGTGAAGAACAAAAAGATAGCATTCAATAATTATAAAAAAACTCAGAGTGAAGAAGATAGACAAACCTATAAGATTAGGCAGAAAGAGGCAAAGCAATTTATAAGAACTTCCAAAGCACACGCAGAAGAGAAAATAGCTCAGTCAGTAAAAAAGGGGGACAAAACATTTTTTAGATACATAAACGAGAAAAGAAAAGTAAAACAAGGATTAGTTAGATTAAAAACAAAGGAAGGAAGGTATGTAGAAGAGGATAAAAGTCTCGCTGACTGCCTCAATGAATATTTTTGTTCAGTCTTTGCAGAAGAAAAGGAAGGAAAGGGACCTCAGTTAGGAGAGAACACTAAAGAGACATTTACATATGAGTTTACAGAGGAGGAGGTTCTACAGCAGCTGTCTAAAGTAAAGACAAATAAGTCAATGGGGCCTGATGGGATCCACCCTAAATTATTAAAAGAGCTCAGTGATGTAATAGCAAAACCGTTAACAGATTTATTTAACCAATCCTTGTTAACGGGAGTCGTCCCAGAAGACTGGAAATTAGCAAATGTTGTGCCCATTTACAAGAAGGGTAGTAGGGAGGAATTGGGGAACTATAGGCCAGTTAGTCTTACGTCAGTAGTGGGGAAATTAATGGAAACCATGTTAAAGGAAAGGATTGTTGAACATCTAAAAACACATAGATTACAGGATCAGAAACAACATGGGTTTACCTCAGGGAGATCATGCCAAACTAATCTTATTGATTTTTTTGATTGGGTAACAAAAATAATAGACACAGGTGGTGCAGTAGACATTGCTTATTTAGATTTCAGTAAGGCTTTTGATACTGTTCTGCATAGAAGGCTTATCAATAAATTGCAATCTTTGAGCTTGGATTCCAATATTGTTGAATGGATTAGGCAGTGGCTGAGTGACAGACAACAGAGGGTTGTGGTAAATGGAGTTTATTCGGCGCAAGGTCTTGTTACCAGTGGGGTACCTCAGGGGTCAGTACTTGGACCCATTCTCTTTAATATTTTTATTAGTGATATTGCAGAAGGTATTAATGGAAAAGTATGTCTTTTTGCTGATGACACAAAGATTTGCAACAGGGTTGACGTTCCTGGAGGGATCAGCCAAATGACAAATGATTTAGGTAAACTAAAAAATTGGTCGGAGTTGTGGCAATTGAGTTTTAATGTGGATAAGTGCAAGATAATGCACCTGGGACGTAAAAACCCAAGGGCTGAATATTGAATATTTGATACAGTCCTAACCTCAACATCTGAGGAAAGGGATTTAGGGGTCATTATTTCAGAGGATCTAAGGGTAAGTAGTCAATGTAATAGAGCAGCAGGAAATGCTGGCAGAATGCTTGGTTGTGTAGGGAGAGGTATTAGCAGTAGGAAAAGGGAAGTGCTCATGCCACTGTACAGAGCACGGGTGAGACCTCACTTGGAGTACTGTGTGCAGTACTGGAGACCGTATCTCCAGAAGGATATAGACATCTTAGAGAGAGTTCAGAGAAGGGCTACTAAAATGGTGTACGGCTTGAAGGAGAAAAGTTACCAGGAAGGCTTAATGATCTTAACATGTACAGCTTGGAAAAAAGACGAGACAGAGGAGATATGATAGAAACATTTAAATACGTAAAGGGAATCCACAAGGTAGAGGAAGGGAGTATATTTAAAAGGAAACAAAATAGCAAAACAAGAGGACATAGTCTTAGATTAGAGGGGCAAAGGTTTAAAAGTAACATCAGGAAAGAAATTTTTTTACTGAGAGGGTGGTGGATACATGGAACAGTCTTCCAGTAGAAGTGGTAGAGGCCAAAACAGTAATTGAATTTAAGCAAACATGGGATAGGAATAAAGATAAATCCAGGTAACGTATCCATGTAATTGGGCAGACTAGATGGGCCGAAAGGTTCTTATCTGCCGACATTTTTCTATGTTTCTATGTTGTTAAGGTGCATCGCCTAAAGCCATACGAATGTATTGGTAGACCTCACTACTCAGTCCATTTCTCACGCTTTTTTCCCACTGAGTGCAGTTTTGACTAATACTAATAACATTCTACACAATGGACATTTTGTCTGTCCCCTATATATAGGGTAGTCCTTTTTTTCCAGAATGTGATAATTATAAAACGGGTAAGACAGAGGTAGGGATGGGTGTTCGGTTCGATTCGAACATTGCCTGTTCGGCGAACTTCGAACATTTCAGGCCGTTCGCAAATAGTTCTAAAAAACTAAAAAAAATGATTTTTTTTTTTAAAAATGCTTAAAAAAACCTAAAAAAAAATCTAAAAATAAAGAGACCTTTTACTTTACAACGGTTTATTAGATACTGAATTAAAATGGAAATATTTTTAACATTGAAGCCTATGGGATAAAACAATCTTGTTGCTAAAACATCAGGCAGACGAGGCACTCTAATCAGGCACTGTAGAGGGCAGCCTGCCGGGGCCTCCCAAGGATCCCTTGAGGAGCATGCAGCCGCCAGATGACAGAGCTGCGACTGTGCGGGCAGGCTGGCCGGGTGCATGTGGCAGAGAGGTGGCACAGGGATGGAGCCACTGCAGGGACGTGCAGTCAGTGCAGGCATGTGAGGCAGAGCCTCACATGCCATTAATTGTTAAATTAATAAACTAAAAACAAACTCACCTGTTCCCCCGCTGTCAGCTCCGTCCTCTGCCTCTGCAGGCATTACTTTTCCCAGCCTACGCAATTTGCATAGCAGGACGTTTCCCCGCTGCACTAATTGAGTAAACTGCTCAAGATGTGTGCAGCACACGTCAGTGATCACTGCTCATTAGTGCTGCACAGACTGACAGGCACTGATAGAGCATGGGAAAGCTTGAACCAATGGGAAAGCACCATTGGTCCAAGCCATTCCCAGAAAACCCCTACATTAGAGGACTGCCTCTGATTGACAGGAAGTCTAGCAGTTAGACATGCCCCTTCCTGGCAATGATAGGCCAGGCAGCCCTCCAATGCAGGCTGTGAAAAGATTGCATGATGGACAACCCCTGACTGGCTGCATGGGGAGCTGCAGTCCAGGAGCCTGGCACAGCTGGGGATGCCCAGTTATACCCCAGGCTGGTTATTGTCTGCTAACTGGGGCTGGAAGAATGCACAACACATCTGCCCCCCAGGAGGGATCTGAGGGGGTGCAGCAGCAGGAAGCCCTCTTTGCCCAGCTGCAAGGTAAGTGACCTCACCGGGGGGGGAGAGGCCATGGCCATGGCTTTCCTCTGTGCTGATGTTCAGATAGTGCTTAGCTGCCAATCTGCATGATGTATTGTACCTCTAGCCAGGCTGCCTGGGGAGGGACAGGACAGGACAGGTGGGGGACTCAGCAGATGCAAAGTTGCCAGCAAGACTCTCTCAACTCCTTCTACCAGGGCTGTCAGATCACAGCGTGTGCTTCATTGGTCACTGGCTTTGGGCTGGGGTGTCAGATCTCCATTTTGCTCCCTGTCAGTGCCTGAAAGTGCTGCCCTGCAGTGTGCAGAAGTCAGGTTGGGTCAGTGGCTTGCTTTCCCTTCAGTATAATATGATTGACGCAAAAATGTATAGGTGCTTTAAGGAAACCTAATGGATGTGGCCAGGCTCCTCTTAATACTTTTGTTATAGGGGCAGCATATAGAGCGGTGTGTGTGTTCTTACAGTGCCAGTCTCTTTACACACCCTTTCTTTCACGTGTGGTTCTTTTTTTTTTTTTTTTGCCAGGGGCAAGCGTTGGCTTAACATTTTAGGCTCATAAAAATCAGGGTTTTTCAGAGAGGTGAAAACCTTGAATTGGCAGGAAAATGAACAGCCAATTTGGAAAGTGAGATAAATGGGAGAATTTTTCTGGTTTGACTATTTTGACCTAGAATGTTCACTTCTCCAGTTATTCTCAAGGTTTTCACCTCTTTCTGAATTGCCCTGTATCAGGGTTATTCAGAGAGCGGTGAAAAGCAGGCGAATGACCTGGAGAATGGAAAATTCTAGGTCAAAATAGCAGATCATGAAAGGGAAAATTTTTCTGGTTTGGCTATTTTGACCTAGAATTTTCCATTCTCCAGTCATTCTCCTGCTTTTCACCTCTCTCTGAATGAATAACCCTGTATGAAAACAAGTCCAGGTACAAGGACCCAGGACTGTAGATTCTTCATTTAAGAAGTCTTTGCCAATCCAATTTAGAAGGCATATTGTAAGATAATTGTTCTGTATAAAGGTCTGTGGGAACAGAATCGGCTTCCAGTCAGTCCTTACTCGCAGTGTCTGTCCTTCTGACGTACTAAATGCCTGAAGCCTCCTCTTTGGGAGCTAGAATGTTTTTTTGGCTGTTTTGCATTTGTATATCTGGCTCTGATACTAACCAGTGCCTCACCAGCCACTGACCTCACTGCACGTCACTGAGCCACTGCACCTGCAGTCACAGCAGACCCCCCCCCCACAACCAGGATGCAGGGAGCCTCCACTGACTGACCACCAGGCTAAGGTAAGACGACACATTTCTAAAAAAAATAAAATCCGAGGACATTTTTAAATGTCCTAAGGAACATAGTATAAAACTTTTTTTTCTTTCAATTACTCACCTGATTCCTGGATCCACCAACAAGCGCAGCCTCCCGTCTCCCACGCTGTTAGACGCTGCATACACCAGCGCGCTGTGTGAAGCTTCTGAGAAGATACGCTATTCCTATTCCTCACTATACTAATAGCGTATCTTCTCAGAAGTATACTTGTTACTTACCCTGCTTGTTCTGAGGACCCGATCTGTTGCAGGCTTTGCCTGCCATTTGACTATTCTCTCTGTGTACTCCCTGCCTGTTCTGTTTGCCTCCTGTTGCTACTGGTGTGCCCCGATTCTCACCATATACAGTATCAAAGTACAAGTGCCTAAACATTGCTGACCCAGTTTTGTTATAACAACTACTCTCACTCTGCGCCTCTGTCTGGTATATACCGCTGCTTGTTACTGCTGGTGCGCTTCCATCCTGCCATATACTATAGCGCAGTACAAACATATATCGATCTCAGTCTGTGGTGTATATTGTTGGTGCTGTCTCCCTGGCCTGTGTGGCTGCTAGTGGTCCCGAGTCCCGACCATCCTAAGGATCGGAGGGTTAGAGGTCTGTTACCAGGGATCCTACCAGGTCTGTCCTGGGGAATCGTTACAAATATGCGGTGAACGCCGTAGCAAATGTTAATGCTCATGCAATTTTAATGCACCTGTTGTTACTTTCATCCAAAGCCTGCATAAGTTTCACCATAATTTAGCCAAAAAATCACTAAACTTGTTCTGCGTGTCCTAAAACGTCTCCTCTTTTCATACAGGCTGCCGCCCCAAGCAGTTGTTTACGAATAGAATAAAGGAAAGCCAATTACCGTCATTTGAAATGTCATTTTTTTCTTTTTAAATGTTTCTATACATCCTACAAATCCACCACTTCACGGGCAGGTTATGGGGACCTCCTAGGCACAATATTTGAAGGAATTTTTCGTTTTTATTCTTTAACCTTTTATATCATGGAAAAATCACTGTTCCTATAAAACATTTTTTTTTTTTTTACTTTTTGTCCTTGTTTTCTCTCCCCCAGGGCACTACCCGGACCCCCATACACCTTTTAGGGCAAATATCTTGCACATATGCCCTCTTGGAGGGCACTCTAAAATTCGAACGTTCGAGCCCCATTGACTTGCAATGAGTTTGAATCGTGTTCGTGTTCGAATTCGAACTTTTTCAAATGTTCGTGTTCGAAAACTAGAACACTAGACAGAGGGAGTGCAAAGGTTCTGTTGTCCATCCTAAAGTGTCTGGAATCATCCAACACGCAAAACACTATATTACCGATGATTTATAGCTTACACATCATTATCTGTTTCCCAGACATCTGGATTATAAGATTGAAGTTAATTTGGCTCTTTTTCGCTAAAACTGAAGACATAGATCTACCGTATCTTCTTGGACACCTATACATTCTGAGCAGCAATCCTTAGTTATGTAGATTCCACATGCAAGAGGGAAATAAATTAACCAAGGCAATTCTTTGGACATTTTTTATGATAACAAGATTTTTATTTAGTATTACAGCTACAGCGCTTCCCATTTCTGTCTGAAATGAAGAATTTATGGAATAAGTGAAATCACTTTTATACCACTTGTCATAGAATTCTTGGTATCACTGTTTGAGAAGAATTTAACCTTATTGGTTCACTCCTGACTGATGAGGCTTGCAGTACGCAAGCGAAACATGTCTCGAGAACTTTAATTTGTTTTATATGTCAAATAAACTGCCTTGTTTTATTTTATCATTTGACTATTTCCTGGATTTTGGTTCATCTACAGGTCCAGTGGCTGACGATCGATTTGATTCCTATCACATTGAGTGAGGAGGAACCCCCTCTGAATGGATAAAGTGGTCCGCAGGCGTACTTACAGAGCCACCTCAGATAGGAGGCTCTGAAACACGTGACTTGATACCTATATATATTCCAAATGTGTTGATGATAATACACTATTTCCACGATTATCCCCATTTGAGGTACCGTTATCTGTTGGATATATTTCACACATCGAGGAAAGTTGGGCGGGGCTCCCCTTAGAGGCCTGAAAGCACATACCACTTGCCATTTGAGGCTCCACCTTTGTGAGTGTAATTGACCATATATACACATAGTAATCCACTTGATTCTTGGTACTGCGCAATCTTTTTTTCCCATATTTTTTGTTCTGGGGCATATATGTATTACCTGAAGAACTTCACACAAAAATTTGGATATACAAGATAAGTCTATCCATTTCCAAGTTAATTGTTTGTCTAGAATGTCCAACGCTCCCTTTTATACCTATTTGTGTATTTTGTTCATCATTGTATATGAGATACACTATATTGTCAAAAGTATTCGCTCACCCATCCAAATAATCAGAATCAGGTGTTCCAATCACTTCCATGGCTACAGGCGTATAAAATCAAGCACCTAGGCATGCAGACTGTTTTTACAAACATTTGTGAAAGAATGGGTCGCTCTCAGGAGCTCAGTGAATTCCAGCGTGGAACTGTGATAGGATGCCACCTGTGCAACAAATCCAGTCGTGAAATTTCCTCGCTCCTAAATATTCCACAGTCAACTGTCAGCTGTATTATAAGAACGTGGAGTCAATCGCTACAGACTTCCAAACTTCATGTGGCCTTCAGATTAGCTCAAGAACAGTGCGTAGAGAGCTTCATGGAATGGGTTTCCATGGCCGAGCAGCTGCATCCAAGCCATACATCACCAAGTGCAATGCAAAGCGTCGGATGCAGTGGTGTAAAGCACACCGCCACTGGACTCTAGAGCAGTGGAGATGCATTCTCTGGAGTGATGAATCGTGCTTCTCCATCTGGCAATCTGATGGATGAGTCTGGGTTTGGAGGTTGCCAGGAGAACGGTACTTGTCTGACTGCATTGTCTGACTGCAAGTGTAAAGTGTAGTGGAGGGGGGATTATGGTGTGGGGTTGTTTTTCATGAAGGAACTCTGAATGCTTCAGCATACCAAGGCATTTTGGACAATTCCATGCTCCCAACTTTGTGGGAACAATTTGGAGCTGGCCCCTTCCTCTTCCAACATGTTTGTGCACCAGTGCACAAAGCAAGGTCCATAAAGACATGAATGACAGAGTCTGGTGTGGACGAACTTGACTGGCCTGCACAGAGTCCTGACCTCAACCCGATGGAACACCTTTGGGATGAATTAAAGTGGAGACTGAGAGCCAGGCCTTCTTGTCCAACATCAGTGTGTGACCTCACAAATGCGCTTCTGGAAGAATGGTCAAAAATTCCCATAAACACACTCCTAAACCTTGTGGACAGCCTTCCCAGAATAGTTGAAGCTGTTATAGCTGCAAAGGGTGGACTGACGTCATATTGAACCCTATGGATTAGGAATGGGATGTCACTTAAGGTCATATGCGAGTCAAGGCAGGTCAGCGAATACTTTTGGCAATATAGTGTATGTCACTATTATAAAGTCACATTACGTACCACTTTAAGTTTTATGTCTATAAAAGAGATATACAGTGTGTTCATAGACATATGCACTTTGTTATCAGAATATGGTACCCATTTGCGCTGTGGGTTTTTTTCTGCTTTAGACATTCCTTCTATATTTGCCATTTTTTTTCTGGAAATTGCATTTAACTATTCTCATTCTCAGTAAAGGAAGAAGGAAACAAATGGAAAAGAAACAGGTTTCAAGTTGGATACAAAGTATATCAGGAAAGATAATTAGGAATCAAGTGTTAAATGTCATAACAGCAGTGAAATCTCACATAGCTTTCCTTCATGCTGGTCCACAGATAAACTGGCACCAGCCCCTATGCTCATAAAGAATGTGAAGAATGAACAGAAAAATCAATAGCATGCTAGGATTTATTTAAAATGCTGTTTATATTACAGTTAAAATGGCTATAAAAGTTATAGATTGACATGCATGTATATAAACGAAGTGCAATTTTATCACCATTTTTCTGTTTTTAAGAAGACTTTTTACCCTAATCTGTTATGGGGTGCATTGGCCACATACATTTATATCTCCATTTCCCCTTTATGGACTGTCCAAAATAAAATCATCCTCCTCAGATAAGATAAGAAATCTAAAGACAGGTTTATAAGCTTTGATTCTCTCTACAAGCCAAAACAACATTGCCCCTTCTCCACATCCTTGATGTATTTCCATTTCAAAGAGCAATGTGGTGAACCATTTCCTATGTTTGTTCAGTGGTTAAGGTTACAGGAATGTCCTTCCAGGTGACCATCTGACATCAATCTCAGGGTAAGGGAAAGACGAGAGACATACAGGTGTCAGCAAGCAAGAGACTATCATCGTAGCAATGTCTTTATATTATATATAGTGTGTAGTATTTAAGTATATGTATATAACGCAAGAGAGAATGTAAGTCATTGCGATAAACATTGTCTGTCTATGAAAACCAGAGACTTGCTTTTCCCAAAGAGGTCCTTTGCTACACTCCAAACATGCAGCAAGGAATTTTGTGAAGGATGTAGAAATGAAGTTCAGGAGTGAAAAATTGTCAATGATTTGCTTACACACTTTTTTTTTAAAGTATTTCTGAGACTTTGTATCTCACTTTTTTGTCCATCTCCATAATTTTAATAGCTATACACTGCCTGGGTAAGAAGTCACACAATCTAAAATTTCGTTGTCCCACCTTTTGCTTTGATTATTACACTCATTCGCCGTGGCATTGTTTCCATAATCTTATGCAATATAACAACATTTATTTCCGTCCAGAATTGCATTAATTTGTCACCAAGATCTTGTATTGATGATGGGAGAGTCGGACTGTTGGACTCTCAGACTGTTGGTGACACAACACGGGCAGAAGAAAGTCCCCAACTTCACCCAGCAATTTCTCCAGATCGGGGCAGCAGGGAGACGGGGTGGAATGGGACACTTTTTACATCCTGACCATTTTCAGAAGATAAAGTGGTCAGGATGAGTAGAGTGTTTATAGTGTAACACAGGCTGAAAAAAGACATGCGTGCATCAGGTTTAGCCTTTCACACATCACCTACTGCTGTTGATACAAAAGAAGGCAAAAAACCCAGTCTGAAGCGCTCACCAACATGCAACATACTTGGAAAAAATTCCTTCTTGACCCCAGAATGGCAGTCAGATTTCTCCTTGGATCAAAAAGCTTTTACCCACATATTAAATATTATTAAAGTTCGTTAAAGGTCTTTTTTGCAAAAGATACACAACAGATACCGATCCTGAAATTGATGTGACTTGACTTCCATGATTTGTTTTTCCTTCATTTTTAATTATTTACATATGAAGCATTTTTGCACTTTGATTCCTTTATATATTATACCATTAAAAACCACTGGGAATATGCAGATATATAGGTGCTTAACTAACAAAAAGACAAACAGTTTTGCTACTCCCGTCCGTCATGTTTTCTTTACTCCACACGTTCGCACCCCATCAACTTGACACTTCCCTAGTTTAAAATATCTGGCAATTAACAGGTAAAAAAACAGCTTTCAACAAGTTCACGGGTCGATGAAGATCATTGGAATTGTTATTCCAGCCCTCCATTCTGTCTTGGTAAATCAATATGGTGTCTTTCCCAGGAATTCATAACACCCTGGAAAGAAACACTTGCTACAGAGACTAAACAATAAATCAATGTCAAATACTGAAGCAAACACAAACCCAGAGTGAAACGACTCTGTGAATGAAGAACAAGTGCCGGGATTGCTCCTTCTAGATCCTGGTCAGGGAGGTGGGGCCTGTGGTGGGTCCTAACCTAAATCTTCAGGTTCAAAACCACACATGATAGTTTTTTGGAGAAAGTATTTAACCAGGAAGGACACATTGAGATTTCTCTCGTTTTCATGTATTTCCTGGGTGGCGAGTATGTATCATTGGGTGTCTTGCCCAAGGACACTTACTGGAGAGGTGCTCTTACCGGGATTGAACCTGTGTCTCCACAGTCTGTCTCCACAGTTATAGAGCAGTGATGTTACCCCTACTCCACGCAGCCAGCACTGTTGGTCTGCTCCCGAGGAGCCCCACCACAGGGCCGCAATAGCGGACATACTTCAAAGGCTGCCCCCACTGGAGGACCACAACAGATTTAGCCCCCTCCCTGCAAAAAAACAGAAGCAGGAGAAGGTGCAACATGTTTATTTTTAAAATAGATACATTTAGGCTGGGGGAGGCACCTGACCAGGCATTAACTTTACTGCATGTCAATGATTTCACTATATATCTATAATTTAATCATTTGACTTCCCAGTCGTTTAGCTGTGGTGGCACTTTATCATTTATAGTACTCTTATTTCATTAACTACGTAAAACCTTTTTTTTTTACAATTATAGAGTTTATTAAGGCATCGGTGTGATACAGACAAGATAGAAGTATGACAATCGATGCGGCAAATTTAAACAGAGTTCAGTGAGCAAAATATCATCTGAGTAATCAGACGGATAGTAAAACAACAACTACCTATGTAAGTGCAAAAGAGAGGAAAGGAAGGAAATGATACGAAGAGATATGGTAGTTGACAGAGATAGGAAAAAGGGAAAGGGGGCAGGTAGGGCGATGGGGAAGAGAGGGAGAACAGAGAGAAAAGAGGGGGAAAAAAAGGGAGATAGGGCAGGATATGTAGAAGTGAGATCCATGGGACCTGGGGGCTCAGGGAAACGTGTGTCAGGTGGGACATCCACCCCTTAGTGACTTATTCCTGAATGATTCCAAAGAAGGGCAGGGGTGCGGATAGGTCTAGCTCCAGGTCCCTCCCTGGAGAACTACCTAAACCTTTAATTACTTTTGCACACTTTAAGTTTCAACACAGTTTTGCACAAGAGATTTCAAAGCTTTTGGTCGTGGTACCCAAGTCTTTCAAATGTTCACGTCTCTGGACGAGTTCAGAAAGCAAGACAACAGACTAGATGCTTGGGGATTTCTCTCTTACAGGATGGCTCTTGCTGATGTCTGCTGGTGCCATAACATGCCCCCAAGTCTGCGTAAATTACTGTTTAAGCCCACTGACTATATGTGAATGGATAAGATAACTACTACGGTATAAATTATTTCTTTCAGACTTGACACGTTAAGTTGATTAAGAAGCCTGGAGACGCATCGAAGAGTTCCTTGAAACACAAACCCTCATCACACACATTCACATTTCCACAATGAATCCCATTCTATTTTCTAATTCCCTCATTGTCAGGTCATACCAGACCTGCGGGCTTACCTGCCCCGAGTCCCGAGCCGCGACCCCACGCCGATGCTCCAGGCCCCCCGCGGCCTCCCTTGCGGCAGTGGGGGCTGCCCCCACGGCGAAATCACTCCCAGCGCAGCACATCATGCCGGGGACCCCTCCAGACACTCGCGCACCTCCACGGCGCCATGGATCTCCCTCGCAGCGGCACACCCCCAACATCAGCGACCGGGTACCTCGGCGTCCCACGTGGTTCCTCCAAGATGGTGTCACCAAGTAAGACTCCAGGAATCCCAACCAATCAGAATCCAGTATCCCCAGGTAACCAGATAGCATTCTCTCCTGATTGGTTCAATTCCCACAGGCACACTATTTAAACCCCAGTCTCTCCAAAACTCATTGCTTGGTTGTCCTGTTCCTTTCCCTCAAACACCCCTCCCTGAGTATACCTGTCTATGACCTTTCTGCCAGCCTTGCCGTGTACCGAACCACCGCTTGTACCACCGACTATTCTTTACCAGCCTTGTTGTGTACCAAACCACTGCTTGTACCATCGACTACTCTCTGCCAGCCTTGCCGTGTACCGAACCACTGCTTGTACCACCGACTACTCTCTGCCAGGCTTGCCGTTTACCGAACCGCTGCTTGTACCACCGACTACTCTCTGCCAGCCTTGCCGTGTACCGAACCGCTGCTTGTACCACCGACTACCCTCTGCCAACCCTGCCAGGTACCGAACATTTACATTGTTTACAGTACGCCTCGTTACATCCAGGATCTCCCCTAAACGGCTTGTCCCGCATCCTGAACTCCACAAACACGAACCTGACACTCTTATTTTTATTCACTAGTCTATCTCAGTATTTCTCCACCCCGATCCTTATGAACCCCTAACAGGACAGGTTTTAAGGATTCTCTTGTGGAAATGCAGACTGAATCCTGCAATCACTGAGCAGCAAATCATATCACCTGTGTTGTACGTCAGACTTGGCCAAACCGGGCCTGTTAAGAGTACCTGAGGACAGGTTTAAGAAACATTGGTTTATCCTGTATTCTGTAACATGTTTCTCTTGCTGTTTCTCTCAATTTCTTAATTATCAAACACAATCAAAGCTGTTTATGCTTTCGGAAGAATGTTTCCACGAAATACTCAACTTCTGAAAAGGAGCATTTGTAATAAATAAACAAATATATTATTAAATGCCACAGTGTTAACAATTTCCAGGAAGGCCTCATTTCATTTTTTTAATGTCACTACTTTCTGGACTTGAGTTTTACAAGTTGATTGGCGTCTCTTCGCAGGTCATGTTTTTTTTTTATTTATTTATTAATAAATCACCCCGGCTTGCTGCATGGAGGTCTAAACCTTGAGTTTTCTATAAAGTATGAAGAATAAAACTTAAGGTCATCCAGATAAAGAAAGATTCATGTGCAACATGATAACTGCCTAACGTGTCTGTAGACACAGTGGCTGTGAGCTTTGGCAGGTGCCAGGCGTTAATCATGGACGCGTAAAAGTGAATCCTCAAAAGAACAGTTATTCTTTGAAAAGCAGCAACAACGGCAGACCGTCGAAACAGTCGGACATACCGGTAAATCAATACAGGAAAGGTTACCGAAAGACCCAGTCTTGCCTCAATACTCCATAGACCAAAAGTGATGCAGAATGATGTATTTTATCCAAATAAAGTCATTTATTTAAGATAAGTAAATTATAATAATTTTATTTGAAGCAATTGATTTAAGAATTTTATTATTAAACTGATTATATAGGTTTGAAAATATATAGTCAAGACTTATCCGAGGAGCTGAAAAGTTTGGGGTGCATTCTGGAACCCACTTGTAAGCACCTGGGACCCATTTGCATGGCTATATGACCAGATAGAGTTTACTCAATGTGGGTCTCCTGCAGGAGCTTTTGAAGGACAAGTTTACTCGATCACAGTAGTGCGGGGGTTAAGGAAAATGACTTGAAGTAGTTAAAAGTTCAGAATAGTTTTGTGACAAAAGAGAAGGTGGGTAGTTTAGCTTAGCTCTTTCTGTCTGCAGTTTTTTAGTACCGTGTGATAAACATGGTATCACCTGCCAGTAAGGATGTTGGGCGTACAAGGTCCATTACAATTTCCATAAGATCTGAGAATAAGCGCAGTGTGACGTATTAGTGGGCCCAAAAGGATTAATGGTTCACATTGGGTATTGTTCTACTTGACTGCTGTGTCTGAAGAGAAAAAAAAGACGTCACTAGTGACCCATCTGGTAAAATTCTAAATCCCAGCTGCTGGTGAAGCTGGGGTGGGTGGAGGAAATTCCTCACCTTCACCCAGCATCTTTTTACTAAATGGGCAGTAGGGAGGGGGGAGAAGGAGGGGAGCACTTCTCACACCCTGACCACCATAAAAAGGATGAGTAGCGTGTCCCTTTATGGGATTCCTTATTACTTAAATGGTTACTACTAAACCGCACAAGAAATTAAAGCAACAGTTAAATAAATCAGTGACCCTCAACGTTTACTTTTTTACCTACACTCCGCCAGTCACAACGTGTAACAGTATTAAATACTAGAAGCATTAACCTCCCTGGCGTTCCGATTCTGACAATTTTTTTTATCTCCCTAGCTGTTTTACCGAGTGTGGCTCAGGGGTTAAATTTTATTGCTGAATGCGGTAACCCCAAGCCACACTCGGGCTGGATACATACCTGTCCCTGCGCTCCCTCGCTGCCCCCCGCTGTCCCCCCGTTGTCACCTCCATGCGATCGCGGTGCCCTGCTTCTTGGTTCCCTTCTCGCGAGAAGGGAACAAGGAAGCAGGACGCAGCGATCGCGCGGAAGAGAATGCGATTGCAGGAGGTCAGCGAGGGAGCGCAGGGACAGGTATGTATCCAGTCCGAGTGGGGCACGGGGTTACCGCTTTCAACAGTGAAATTTAACCCCAAGCCACACTCGGAAAACCGCCAGGGAGGTTAAGTACGTTTTATTTATTTTTTTGGTAATGATCCTTAACGTCTCCAATCTGCAAACTATTGTTTTTATGCTTGTTCATTATGTATGCTGCAAGTGTGCCAAATTATTTCTATAATCCACATATGATTTCTGTTAACTAAGGTATTTGAGTAAACAATCATTTATTTAAATTTTTTGGCTTCTGCATCTAATAAGCAAAAAATATAACACAGCGGGACTGAGCACTAGATACCAGATGAAAACACCACAAGCTTCAGGTGCTTATTACAGCAGGAGCCTAGTATGCTGCCGAGCAACCAGCTAAAGTGGCGCATTTATACAACGTTACTAACAATTAAAAGGGCTAATGAGAGCCAATACTCTTACTGAAGGAAGGCATCTTGATAATTAAATACATGGGAAATGTGAATACTTTCAGTTTAATCAAGACACCAATTTTATAGACACTAAACATCCAGATGGTTGTCCTTACCCCATAATGAACTCAGAGAGACAATGACAAATAAACCGGGGGGGGGACCACACATCAGTGCTAATGAATCTAAACGGATCGGGAAGTTTCAAACCAGCCATAGAGGCCCTAAGAGACTAGGCGTGTAGAACCTTCTATGCCATAAGGAGAAAACTCTACAAACTAAAACCGCCTGTAAGAGTCTGGCTTAAAATCTTTGATAGCGTCACCACTCCAATCCTCCTATATGGCAGTGAAGTATGGGGCCCCATCACCTACCCAGACCAGCCCAAATGGGACACCAGCCCAACAGAAATATTCCAAGTCCATCGGAGCACCACTAACAATGCTTGCCGGGCTGAGCTGGGCAGAGGACCACCTAAACATCAGCAGCCTCAACTCATACCACCATAAAGCCCTACTGGCCAACAAGGACCACCCCAAACCATGTGGGCTGCAACAACTCATATCCACCCTGTTCATCCAAAGACCTCATGAATGCAACCTGACAAAATATCAAATAAAGGCCCCAATTAATGATTCCAGGGAAAACTATATCAGAGAATTGAGACATGGTATAGCAAACTCCCAGAAACTCACCATTTACCAATCCTTACAGAGGGAATACAAACTGGCCCCATACCTGGTGCTACTACAAGACGCCAAGGACAGATAAATTCTGAGCCGGTACAGACTGAGCGCCCACAGCCTGGAAATTGAATCAGGGCGGCATAGACAGACCTACAAGCCCAGGGAGAATAGACTGTGCCAGCATTGTGACCAGGGGGCCCTGGAAGATGAGGTCCACTTCCTCCTACAGTGCCCCAAGTACTCAGCACTGAGGGAAACTCACTTCCAGAGACTCTCCGCTCTCATCCCGGACTTCACCTCTATAGAAGAGACGAGGAAACTCCACATCATACTGGGAGAAGAGGAGCCGGCGGTGAAAATATCTGCCCAATACGTCACAGAATGTCACAGACTGAGAGGAACATGAGAGATCCCGGACTTATAAATCCCCAACACGGACTCACCCCATCCCCCTTCACATTATCCCTTACCCCTGATAATGTCCATGGACTTGCCCATTCCCCCCATATATTGCCCACTACCCCCCCTCCATATATTGCCCACTACCCCCCCTCCACTACCCCCCCTCCATCCCATATAACCTCCCCATATGCTTTGGCAATGCTAAAATGTATTTTGTATATTTTCTGGCCAAAACATTTCCACAGTTTATACCCAACTCCAGTTCTCCTTCCACTCATCTACTTTGGTGTAAAGCTCCTTTGCAATTCTCCACCATTTCACCCCTCAGTGAATAAACCCCTTTAGCTGGAATTAACCACATTTCTCCAGATTTTGTTTGTTGTATTTATAAGTATGTAAACTCAATACAGGTTCTGGGATGAGGATTTGAAGTGCAAAAATATCATCTATGGGCCACGACAGTTCCGTCCACTAGTTGACGGGAGGGTCATTGGCTGCCTCGGGACAGCCTTAACTCAGGCCACCCCCCTGCAACCAATATCGTGCGACGAGCATCAGCTGCGTAGACTTTCCGGAGGAGAGGCCCACCGCAGCAGCCAGCAATCGGGGCATAGTAGTATACTCTGCCAGTGTTCATGCCCCACTAACTAAGGGGTTAATTTACAGTATGCAACCACAGAAAAGCTCAATAGCAACTCATTTTGATTGGGTAATTGCTTGAGCTGTTATGTGTAACCTTTTGAGGCTTTATGTAGTTTATCCACTCGAGCCGTGAGGTGAAAGAATCGAGAAACAAAAGGTGAGGCTGATCCCCAAAATGTGGATTGTGTTGCTGGAAAAGTTGAGAGCCAAGTATCGTTTGCCATTTCTTTAACGCCGCGTGAGAATAAGGTTATATTTTTCTTTTGGGTGTGAACGTGTTAATAAAAATATGTTTATCATTAAATTCAATACATTTGCAGCATCTTCTTTTTTCTAGTTTTAGTTGGCTGACTGCCTCAGTAAATAAATCTGTAATCTTATATGTGCAGTTTCCTGCTTAATTTCGCTGTTATGGATAGTTTTATGGAATTCTGGAGAAAGTGAATTAATTCCAATGCAGGGCACAGGAAGGTCAGGATAAATGATTCTGCTATTTCCTCAAAGTCCGGGATTGATATATTATGCAATAATTAAACTGACACTCACTAGCTATCGTTGAATACATTCGATTTGTTTTGTAAGGTTATAAGATATAAACTCACTTTATCATGACTATCATTTTTTTCAGCTGACTCAGCAGATTCAAGATATGTCATTACTATGCGTATATCGCATATCACCTCAGAATGCTGAACAAAAAATTCTCAAAAAGTGTACATTTCCATTCAGATTTTCACTCATTTACAGCAGGGCTCAGCAACCCTGCTCCCCAAACGTTTTGAGATACATCTCCCATGATGCTCAGCTACTACTTAAGGTGGCAGAGCCTCAACGCATTCAGGATAAACCTATAAGCAAGCTCCAAAGTCTTCCTCAGCACTTTTCTAGCTGGCTCACCAGCACATGCTAAAGAAAGCTCGTTGGTGCCAGCACGCTATGTGTGTTCCAAAATAACTGGAGGGCCAAGATTGTTGACCCCTGCCTATTATATTTTATATAGGAGAGTTAGGCTGGGGTCAGACGAGCGTAGTGTTCACGTCCGTGATTGCGCCTAAAAGTACGTCCGTGATAGCATGACAGAAAGCCCATTGGAGCCTGACACATGAAGTACGTCCGCACTGAACTGCGGACACACAACGGCCGCGGCCCACGGACGCAAGGCAGGCAAGAACGTACAACCCCTAGAACGGCCGCACAAAGTGCGCTGCGTCCGCAACGTCCGCATAGCTTTGTGTGTGAGTGATGGAACGTGGTCAGACGGACTGTATTTATACGTCCAGCATTTTTGACGGACAGAATGTTTTATCATTGTAATTTATTTTCCCTGCTACATCAGTCAAAAAATACGTCAGTGAAAAAAACGGACTGTGTGGCCACTACCTTGTTGTCAGTCAGTAAGTACGTCCGTACTGCACGGACGCACAGTCCGTACAAAATGCGCTCATCTGACCCTAGTCTTAGAGCACATATTTAACTCCAAAGCTATTTCCTCAGCTGGTATCTTGAGCAAGTCATTGTTAAAAGATGATCTTCTGTACCTCCAAGAGTGGTGTGGTACTGTGGCATTTTCCCGACGAAGTGCTTCCATGTGTTTGACTCTTATACTGATACGAAAGAATTAAAAAAATTCCATACATGCTCAAAAATCTTAGAACCTACAAGGAGATTTTTGGTTAACGTATAATGGCCATTAGAAGTATAAAACAACCAGTTATGTTGCCTCTCCTGGGAGTGAGGGAGTTGAGCATGCAACATCCTGTGCTGTTCTCTAATACCAATATGGTCTGAAGGATATCTTTCCCATATACTTTTTTGTGATGCTTATAGACTAAGTGCTCAAATATATATCACGTAAGAGGCCTTGAAGCATTTATCTCATGCTTTACTTCATATACAATGTTGCCCTATGATCGTATACAGTTGTATTTTTAATGTACGCTAATAAACCTATATGCGAACTCCAAAGTCTTAGGGCCACATTACATTCTTGGTGCTAACGTTAGTGCTCAACTGCGTGAGCATTAACGTTATATTACAGTCCAAACGCTAACGGGTTAAGTAACCCGTTACCATTTGGTACCTTGCGATTTTCAGCGCGAGATTACTTTACTTTGCGCTCCCTATACTTAAAATGGGGAGCGCAAAGTGTTAATCAGTGCTGGATTACAAAGTCCTAACGCTGATTAACATCCGGCTCTGGTTAGCGGAAAGTTAACGACAGCCTGGACTTGATGCTAACGGATACCGCTGGTGCAGAATCCATTAGCACCGGCCAACAAAAATAAAAAACAAGCCAGATACTCACCTCCTGTCCCGCGGCAAGGACTGCGACTCTGTCCGCCTCCTCTTTCGCCGGGAACAGAGGGAGAGACTGAGGGAAAAAGTCGAGGCGAGGCGAGGCGAGATCCGGCAGGTCATGTGACCGGCAGGGGGAAACTCAATGGAGCCCAATGGACTCCATCAAGTGGATGCTCGCGGCGGCGCTTAGCGCTGCCGTGAGCATCCTGGGGCGTAGCGCCCGCTAACAATGCAGGCAGCTTTTTAAGCACCTGCATTGTAATCTCACATTAAAACGGGGGTGGTAGGGAGTAAACTGCGGGCGCAGTTTCTTCTCCCAAGCGCCCCCGTTTTAAAGTGAGGACTGTAATGTGGCCCTTACTCAGCACTTTCTGGCTGACTGGCCGTCACCTGCTGAAGGAAGCTCGTTGGTGCCAGCCCTCGATGTGTGTTCTACATAGGGTTGCCAGATCAGCCATGTTTTCCTGGATACAAATATTTTATTCAGGGCAGTGCTTGAAAAAATGTAACCCTGCAGAATGTAGAACTGATGTGCTTCAGGTAAAATGTTACAAGTGGAATTGCAGGTGACCTGCTCTGATTAGAGAACAGGTTTCCTTCCTACAGCATGAATTATACATACTGCAGGGCAACATCTTTCCTGGGCTCTCCGTCTCCATGAAATAATAATATATGTCCAGGAAATCATGGCCAATCTGGTATCCCTAGTTCTACATCAATGATCCCATGGTAAACCAACCATCAGAAGGGTATCCGCTGGTTGGAAATGGACCTCTGTTGGTGGGGAACTTAGACCCTCACCCTAATGGGTGCCTAAGCACCCTGGGAGATGTAGATCTTAAACATCTGGAGGACCATGGTGGCTGACCCCTGGGCTAGAAAGAGGGGGGGGGGAAAGCGAAGGGCAATTTTTAAGGGTGTATCTTTTAAAACAATCACAGAAGTATTTAACACATAATCACAAATAGTTTTTCATATGTTAACTTGACAAAGTCTTTTATCGATATGACACTTCAAAGAACATATTAGTGTTCGTTTGTTTCATAAGAGCATCATAAGAAAAAGTCCTCCAGAAATTTTCAACATATACCGTAAATCCTTCACCTGTGGCAAATGGAAAGCTGAAGACCTTCTGCCTCTGTGAACATGTTCTTTCAAAGATATGTATAAAGACAATCAGGGTTATTCAAAGAGAATCGAAAAGTCACTGCACGTTCGGTGACTTTTCATTCTCTTCAATTCGGTGCGATTTGGCGATCCCATTTCAGCGACCCTGCGGTGTATTCAGCAAGCACCACAGGGCCGTCGTAATGCAGGGAAAAGCCGCCGCAAATCCGACAAACACTCACGGCAAAACCAGGCGAACGCACACCGAAACCCGCAAAAACTTCTGGATTAACCCCACCAAACACGCCGGAGAAACCCGAGCAGTCGCCGATCAGAGCGCAGAGCAGCTGCCGGAAAAACCCGACACCGCAGACGAATGGAGTGAGAAAAAAAACAGCACGCTTGAATGTTTGAAAAGTGAAACACTGTTTCCAAAGAAACTACTGAGCGAAAATGTCTGAAATTTACATATGAGGTCCAGGGAATGATAATAAAAAGGGCTGTTACAGAAAAAACAAAAAACAATTAAAAACAAAAAAACTGAAAAAAATTCTAAAAAGAATCCCAAAAAATGCCTAAAAGATCCTAAAAAATCTATGAATAAAGAGACTTTTTACTGCAGAATATTATAATAAACGGTTTAATAGATATTGGATTAAAACGGTAATATTTTTAACATTGAAGCCTATGGGATTCGCCTGAATAAATCTGCCGCACGAAACCACTGAACAGCAGGGCAATTCAGCAACTTTTCCCTGCCGGTTTTTGTTCTCTGAATAGACGGAGCATTGCTTCTCTATGGGGATTTCACTGCCCTCGAACAGGCAACGAACAGGCACCGTATGTGGAGGCAATTCGCCAACATCTGGTGAACTGCCTGCTCTCTGGATAGCCGAATGGCCAGGAAAGGTACGCTGTTCCGTTACCTATCGGCCACAATTCGGATCTCTTTGAATAACCCTGAATATATCTGATTCAAAATATAAAGGAACATAGAAAGTTCTTTCATGAGAAATGCATATATACAATAAGCACATATTGTTTAAATAAAAGAATGATCGTGCTACATATTGGACCTGATTCTATAATGTTCTTGCCAACTCCGTAACGGCATTTAACTCTTTTGGGACCAAATCCTTAAGAGTAAAAATCCAAAGGCTTCTTGCCTATTACAAATTGCAGATCAATCACAGCGGTCCTTTTCAATGATTCTTAACCCTCTGGATTCCACAGAATTTTAACCCTTTAAGATCATTATCATGGTAAGTAGCACAATTTTCTTATAGAATTTGTTGCTTAAAATCCCACAGAATCGATTCGAAAAACCACCGAAAAAATACCAAATCGATCCAAAAAAAGACATTGACTCGCCAAACAGAGTGCCGACCAGCCGCTGGGAAAAACCAACAACCAGATCAGAACGTGTTTTGCTCAGAATATGGCTTCATCAGCTGGTTTCCAAATATACATATTGTCCTGCTGTAGTTTTATAAAAGGTTATTCAAAGAGAGCTGAATTGGCTCCGAAACTGCACCAAACAGTGAATTTCCCTGTACGGTCCAATTTCGGGGCCATTCGACTATTCAAAAAGCTGTCCGTTCGGCAAATATTGGCGAATTGCCAGGGAAATACAGTGATCTTCGATGGCATTGAAATCTCCATAGAGAAGCAATGGTTAATCTATCCAGAGACACCGAACAGCAGAGAAATGTCAGTGAAATGCCCTGATTTTCAGTGTTTTCATTCGACAGGTTTAATCAGGCGAATCCCACAGGTTTCAATGTAAAAAAATATTCCCCATTTTTAATAAATATTTATTCAACGGTTTATTTTTTTACTTGCAGCAAAAAGTTTGCTATTGATTTTATTAATTTTTTTTAGGATTTTTTTTGGCATTCTTCGTGATTTTTTCTGCGAAATTCTTAAATCTGACTTTTTTTAAAACTGGCTTTTTTTTCTGTAAACAGACCATTTTATCATTATTGATAGGACCTTATATGAAATTTTCAGGATTTTTCCTGCAGTAGTTTTTTTACAAACAGCTCTTAAAAGTTACAGGGCTCTATTACAATCCCAACATTAAAACGCGGGCGCAAGGGAGGAAAAACGGCGCCTGCAGTTTTCCCCCTTGCGCCTGCGTTTTAACACTGGATTACAATGCAGGCGCAAAAATTGCTGCCTGCATTGTTACCGCGCGGTAACCCCCCCTCCCCGATGCTCGCAGCAGCTCTGAGCGCAGCCGCGAACATCCACTCGATGGAGTCCATAGAACTCTATTAAATTCCTCTTTGCCGGTCACATGACCAGCCAGATCTCGCCTCGCGACATCCGGCCGGTCGGCGTAGTGATACCCAGGGAGAGACTGGGGGGTCTTTTTCCCCCAGTCTTTCCCTGCTCCCGCCTGATGGAGGTTGGAGCCGCGGTCCTCGCCGCGGGACAGTAGGTGAGTATACGATTTATTTTTTCTGGATGGTGTTAACGGATTCTGCAGAAGAACACCAATTCCTGGCTGTGGTTAACTTTTTGCTAACCACAGCCATACGTTAATCAGCGTTGGGACTTTGTAATAATAACACTGATTAACACTTTGCGCTCCCCATGTTAAGTATAGGGAGCGCAAAGTACAGTAACCTCGTGCTGAAAAGCGAAAGGTACCAAACGCAAACGGGTTACTTAACCCGTTTGCGTTTGGATTGTAATATGCGGTAGACACCGCAGCAAACGTCAATGCTCACGCAAGTGAGCGTTAACTCTTGCGATAAGAGTGTAGTGTGGACCGCAGTGGTTTTTTTAGTTTTTTTTTTACTTGTTCGTTGGCTTGTTGGCTTTTTCCGGTGGCTGGTCGGCACTGTTCAGCGGGTCAATGGTTTTTTTTCTGATCGAATAAGTATTTTTTCAGTGCTTTTTAGAATAGATTTTGAGGGTTTTTGGATCGATTCGGCGGTTTTGCAGCGGTTTTGTCGGATCGATTCGGCGGGACCCTACAGTGAATGCTGAAGTGTGGGGAGCAAAAGAGCATCGAAATTTCTGTGGAATTTCGGTGCTCTTTGAATAACCCTGATAGTGACCCCAACAATGTTCATCTGACCGGCATGGGTTTCAAATCTCTGGTGTTCTGTCGGCCATCTTGGGCATGTACAGTCCCTCTGCAGTCTATTCTGAAACATGGAAGTTGTAATCCGTCCTCTGCCGTTGTGGACATGCGCACTTCACATACACTTTCTCCAGAGGTGCACACGATTTCTCACTATCGCGGGTGTTTTATTTCTAGGACTCTGGTCAATCCCATGTGTGAAAATGATGTCTCATGCTCTCTGCTAGGCTTGTGCACTGATTTTTTTTTCGGTTCGATTCGGTTCGATTTTTCGGATGTTCAAACTTTTCGACCGATTTCGGTTTCGATTCGATCCGGTTCGACTCATTTTTCGGGTATATTTTTTTTCGGAATATCAACCATTTTTCATTTTTCGTGTCACTTTGCTCGTTTTTTGTATCGACTTTTCGTGATTTCGGAAATTTTCGTTTTTCGGAATTGTACATGTTTTCGGAAATATCGACCATTTTTCATATTTTCGTGTCACTTTGCTCCTTTTTTGTATCGACTTTTCGTGATTTCGGAAATTTTTGTTTTTTAGGAAGGCTGCCGCGCGCTCCCCTGGGAACCACCTGACCACTGGTGACCAGCCGCTTCTTGCAAGATCCCGGAATTCACGTGAACTCCGCGATCTCGCGAGATCACGGCTGGTGGATCATGAGTTTTATTGCTGTGGATCCAAGCTAGCTATGAGAGGAGTGATTGATACCTGGTGTCCCCGCAGTGAGAGGCTCAGCATCAGTATGTGCTGTAGACATAACAGCAGCTGGCTAGGGGCCACCGATGACTTACAGATGGGGGGCTCGGGCCGCGGTCCCGCTCCGTGCTGGGCTCTAGCCTCGCCAAGAATCTGCCTTCATGCTGGCCCCCATGCAGAATAATGTAGCCCCTTGTATGGACCAGTCCAGGGAGGGCCAGGAGCCACATACCTCACATAACTAGCAAGGGAAGAGTCCCATATCTCTTGGTCCTAGCTGTCATGTGGAATAAAAACGTATAACATCATTCTCATCATCATTCCTGTCATTACTATTCCTATAAACATTCGAATTTTATTTTTGCATAGATAGTAATTGTATAATAAGAATATAAATATTGTGTTAGAACAGAATATACAGGCAATATATGGTTTCTATATTATATTTTATATGTTATCATGTGATGTTTGATCTGAATTGATGCTAGTAAAGGGACAAATCAATTATCAGTTTCTTTAGATTGGAGCCCTTTATGTACATGTTCTTGCTATATGTTTTATATTGTCAGGGTCAGGGACAGTGAGTACAAACACAGAGGTGTAGTGATAAAAAAAAATCATACAGGTTATGTATGTAGGCATGATGGATGGATGGATGGGTAGACAGCTGTAATAAGCTTCATTAATATGTTCTTGGATTTTTGTTTAGTAATAATTATACGAATTAGTTTAATTATAATGTTTAGAATTCGTTTAAATTATTGGATTCCTAGAATATATCATTCCATGATACTGAATAAACATAGGTGATATATTGTTCTCCCAGAGATATGAATGTTTGACCTGTTTATTGTTTTTACTCGTGGGAAGTAAATGGAGGGGATTTGGAATAATTTGCAATATACAATATATATATATATATATATATATATATATATATATATGCTGATGATGTACAGGTGCCTTGTGGATATTCATCTTTGGCTCTTTAGTCATCTTACTCTTTTATAATTACAAATATTTTACTCTTTTAAAGATACAATAAATATCAAATTTAATACAATGTTCTCAGTATATTATTACAATTACAGCAAATACATTACACATATAGAATCAAAATATGTGTTTATAAATATGCTAAAGTGTTCTGGCAAAACGTATGTACTAAAGGCGAGCTAATATTTGCTTCCAGTCTTTATTTTCCTCCTTTCCTGTTCTTTTTTTCAGTTCAATAATGCATTACATCTCTTTAATCTAGACATCACCCATCCATATATCTATCATTTATCGATCATCTAACTCTATCAATCATCTCTGCCATTAAACTATCATCTATCTATTGCTATACATAATCTATCAATCGTCCCTTTTATCTATAGCTATCTATTTATCTATCATCTATTTAGCTGTATCTATTTATTTATCATCTATAGCTATTTATCTGTTATCTATATCTCTTGTGTCATCTGTCATTTATGTACCTGTGTCCTCATGATATATTTGTCTGGTTGTCCCAGCATATGTCCTTTACAAGATCGATTTTTGGGATGACATTGGTGGGATAATGCAGAGCTACCTGTTGCAGGAAAATGCTCAAGTCTTGACACTATTAGATCGTCTTCCTATCCAGATTTGTTGTATGATTCACACTAAAAGAACAATTTGTTGAATTCAGAGATTTCTGGTGATTTGGGATTTTTCGCTATGCCTGTTTTATGCTCTTTGAGCTGACATTCGACTTTTCGAAGGACAAACTATCACGAATTCTATCCAAAGTCATGTATTCATAGTAATCGTATATTGTCATGTATATTTTCACTGTAAACTGTAACTAGAAATCACACACACAGACACACAAACACACACACAACCTTTATCTTGAAGTTTAAATTTAACGTCTGCAGAGACGTATCCCTATATATGCCTTTTATGCATTCTCCAGTCATGTTTTAAGATGACTTTTTTATTTTGTTTCCACTTTTTGTAAGTTAGTGACTGTTTTCCTTTATTTAATGGAACCCCAAAACGGTCAGTCCTCGAATTCCTGTGTTTGCTGTACACGGACTATTTATCTAATTTAATTTCCGTGGATTTGCTGAGTGCTTGTAATAAACTCACCATCAATCTGGATTTCATTTAGCGATGCAATTAAGGGAGGGGAGAATGGTCTCAGTGCCTGAAATGACTCTGAGCGAGCAGTAACACACGAGCAATGAGCTTCTATTTGATAATGTGGATTAGAAAGGAAAAACAATGTCACTGTCACTGAGAGACACAGGAAATGTCCATGGCATAGCTTTCATCAAAAAAATTAAATATTTATTATTATTATTCTTTATTTATAAAGCGCCAGCATATTCCGCAGCGCTGTACAATAAGCACAGTATAGACAGGGTTACAATACATTGAACAACATTTGACAAACAGTACAGGAGGAGATGAGGGCCCTATTCCCGTAGGAACTCACAATCTAGGAGGGTTGGGGTTGGAAACAGGAGGAGAGGACTGTAAGGTGAGAGTGATTGATGGTTGCGTCAGTGAGTTGGGTGGTAGGCTTCCCTAAATAGGAACGTTTTAAGGGAGCGTTTGAAGGAAGAGAAGTTAGGGGAAAGTCTGACAGTACGAGGGAGAGCGTTCCAGTGAGTGGGGGCTGCGCGTGTGAAGTCCTGCAGTCTATCATGGGAAGAGGTGATGCGGGGAGAAGCTAGGCGCAGGTCACTGTTTGACCTTAGGGAGCGGGCTGGGGTGTATTTGGTGATTAGTGAGGACAGGTAGTGGGGCGCTGAGTTAGTGAGGGTTTTGTAGGTAAGGATAAGGATTTTGAACTTAATTCTGCAGTGGATGGGGAGCCAGTGAAGGGACTCGCAGAGGGGAGCGGCAAAGACAGAGCGGCGGGTGAGGTGAATTAGCCTGGCGGAGGCGTTCAGGATGGATTGTAGGGGGGAGAGGCGGGACAGAGGGAGGCCAGATAAGAGATTATTGCAATAGTCGAGTCGGGAGATTACCAGGGCGTGTATGAGTTGTTTTGTGGTGACAGCGGTAAGAAATGGCCGAATTCTGGAAATATTACGCAGTTGGTATCGGCAGGAGGAGGAAAGAGACTGGATGTGGGGGGATGAAGGAAAGAGCAGAGTCAAGTGTAACTCCAAGACAGCGAACTTGGTTTGATGGGGAGATGGTGATACCCTCCACCATGATAGAGAAGTCAGGAGGTGGGGAGGCTTTGGAGGGAGGAATAAGTAGGAGCTCAGTCTTTGACATGTTGATCTTTAGGTGGTGGGATGCCATCCAGGAGGAGATGCCAGATAAACAGTCACTGACTTTTGAGAGGACAGGGGGAGAGAGATCAGGGGTAGAGAGGTAGATCTGAGTGTCATCAGCGTAGAGGTGGTAATTAAAGCCAAAGCTGTTGATGATTTTGCCCAGGGAGGAGGTGTAGATGGAAAAGAGCAGAGGACCAAGGACAGAGCCTTGAGGTACACCAACAGATAGAGGCAATGAAGAGGAGGAGTTACCAGCAAAGGACACACAGAAGGATCTGTTGGATAAATAGGAGTCAACCCAAGCAAGTGCAGTGTCACCGAGACCCAGAGAGTTGAGGGTCTGTAGAAGGAGGGGGTGGTCAACAGTGTCAAAAGCAGCCGAGAGGTCAAGCAGGATGAGAATAGAATAGTGGCCGTGTTTTTTAGCAGTTAGGAGGTCGTTGGTGACTTTGGTGAGGGCAGTTTCAGTTGAGTGTAGGGGACGGAAGCCAGATTGCAGGGGGTCAAGTAGGGAATTGGAGGACAGGAAGAGGGAGAGGCGGTTGAAGACTAGTTTTTCTAAGAGCTTTGATGTGAAGGGAAGCAGGGATACAGGGCGGTAGTTGGATGGAGAGTTGGGGTCTAGGGATGGTTTCTTTAGTAAAGGGGTAACTAGCGCGTGTTTGAAGGCGGATGGAAAGGAGCCAGTGGAGAGAGATAGGTTGAAGATGTGTGTGAGAGCAGGGGTGAGGGAGGAGGAGAGGGGAGGAATTAGATGTGAGGGAATGGGGTCGAGCGGGCACGTGGTGAGATGTGAGTAGGACAATAAGGAATTGACTTCCTCCTCAGTGGCTGGGAGGAAGCGGCAGAGGGTGGCAGAGGGGACCTGTGGGAGTGGCGGTGGCAGATAACTATCTTGTGTTGGGATGTTGCTTCTGATAGTTAAAGTTTTACTGAGGAAGTAGTCTGCCAGGTCTTGAGCGCTGAAGGCAGCTGAGGGGGGAGGTGCAGGTGGGTAGAGGAGGGTGTTGAAGGTGGACCAGAGCCGTTTAGGGTTGGAGGACAGCGTAGATATAAGAGATGAGAAGAAGGATTGTTTGGCCAAGTGGAGGGCAGAGGTGTATGACCGGAGAATAAACTTGAAGTGAACAAAATCAGCTTCAGAGCGGGATTTCCTCCAGGCACGCTCTGCGGTGCGGGAGCATCTTTGCAGGTAGCGAGTCTGGAGGGTGTGCCAGGGCTGAAGCTGGCGGCATGGGGCCTTACAGAGTCGAAGAGGAGCAAGAGTGTCTAGAGCAGAGATAAGCGTAGTGTTGTAGTGATTAGTGGCAGCATCAGGGCAGGTGAAGGATGAGGTATGAGGGAGGTGGTGAAGTAGGTTGGAGAATTGATGGGGGTCCACAGCATGTAGGTTTCTGCGAGTGTGTGTGCGGGGTGGGGGAGCAGGGTGTTTAGGAAGTCCAGATAGGTTGAAAGAGAGAAGGTGGTGGTCAGAGATGGGGAAAGGACGACATTTGAACTCAGAAATGGAGCAGAGGTTGGAAAGACCAGGTCAATAACGTGACCATCGCGGTGAGTAGGGAGGAGGGAGGATTGTGTGAGTCCAAGGGAGGACATGAGTGAAAGAAGTTTGGAGGCAGCAGGAGCGGAAGGATCGTCAATGGGAATGTTGAAGTCCCCGAGAATTAGGCATGGAAGATTAGAAGACAGGAAGTGAGAAAGCCAGGTAGCAAAGTGGTCAAAGAACTGGGAGGTTGGTCCCGGTGGGCGGTAGATGACTGCCAACCTGAGGCCCAGAGGAGAGAACAGGCGGATGCAGTGTGTCTCGAAGGAGGAGAAGGAGAGGGATGGGGGTGGAGGGAGATGCTGGTAGGTGCAGGTGGGAGAGAGCAGGATTCCGACCCCACCACCATTTCTCTCACCCGGTCTGGGGGTATGGCTCAAGTGTAGACCGCCATGTGAGAGAGCAGCAACGGAGGCCGTGTCAGAGGGAGTTAGCCAGGTTTCAGTTAAAGCTAGGAGGTTGAAGGAGTTTGAAAGGAAGAGGTCATGGATTGCTGTGAGTTTGTTGCACACAGAGCGAGCGTTCCAGAGGGCGCAGGAGAAAGAGGACAGGCGCTGAGGGATTATGGGAATGAGGTTGCTGGGCTTGCAGGGAGGGGATTTATGTGCGATGGAGATAGGATGAGAGGGAAGTATTGGATGTGTTGTGGGGCCAGGGTTAGGGGATATGTCACCTGAATAGAGTAACAGCAGGAGGGTGAGAAAGAGAAGGTGGGAATGGGATTTGTGGGAGTGGGAAGCAGCACGAGAGTTAGAGGGAGACCATGTTCTGAGGAAACAAAGGAGCTCATGCGAGGCCATCATGTGGGACGAGAGGAGGGAGGGAGAGATGCAGATAGTGTAGGGGTCGGTGGTAGAGGGGCAGGAGTTCCATTTAAGGAGAAAGGTAGAAGTAAAGAGCAGAAGCGTGAGAGAAAGCATGATATAGACGTGAGTTTACCAGAGTAAAGAGTGGACCTTGCAGTTCCTTCCTCCAGTCCCGCAACTCCAGGAATCAACTCTGAACATCCACTTAAGAATGCCACTCTTGGAAATGACACTGGAGCCTGACTCAATGGAGCCTGGTATAGTTGTTATATGAGGGCGGACTGATTGCATTCAGGCAGTTAAAGAGTCAACACCTGAAAACGTCAACACCTGAAGCTGGATGGGCTGTGTCAATAGGGCAGGAGATTCTCATGCTAATTAGCAAAGCAAATGGTGGAGAAAAACAAAAATAAATAAAAAACAGAAAAAAACCAAGGAAACGTTATAATGTGGGTGCCTGCGAATACTGGGTGATGGGGGTCCTACCAGCAAAACTATGCAGGGGATCAGTTGAGATGTGGGTGTCTGTGGATGATGGGTGATAATGCCTACCTGTGGAGAGAGGAGACACAGGAATTAGGGATCGTGATGGCGTAGGAGATCTTGGATAAAACTCCAGGAATCAACTCTGAACATCCACTTAAGAATGCCACTTGGAAATGACACTGGAGCCTGACTCAATGGAGCCTGGTATAGTTGTTATATGAGGGCGGACTGATTGCATTCAGGCAGTTAAAGAGTCAACACCTGAAAAAGTCAACACCTGAAGCTGGATGGACTGTGTCAATAGGGCAGGAGATTCACATGCTAATTAGCAAAGCAAATGGTGGAGAAAAACAAAAATAAATAAAAAACAGAAAAAAACCAAGGAAACGTTATAATGTGGGTGCCTGCGAATACTGGGTGATGGGGGTCCTACCAGCAAAAGTATGCAGGGGATCAGTTGAGATGTGGGTGTCTGTGGATGATGGGTGATAATGCCTACCTGTGGAGAGAGGAGACACAGGAATTAGGGATCGTGATGGCGTAGGAGATCTTGGATAAAACTCCAGGAATCAACTCTGAACATCCATATTTTGGAGTAGTTTAAGTGTGCAAACTTTTCACACACAATGTGCTTGATGTGTCGGGGAATAGAGGGTCCCATTCTAATGTTCTGTCTTTTTCCTTCTGTCTTTCTTTCTTGCACTTTCCCTGTTTCTCTTTATCTCTTTCTCGAGGCTCGTTCTATAATTTTTTCTGTCTCTTCTCTCTCTCTTTTTTGACTTTCTTTCTCCCTCACCCTAGATATTTACCTTTCTTTCTCTTTCTTCCTTTCTTTCTCCCTTTCTTTCTCTTTCTCTCTTCCTTCCTTTCTTTCTTTCTTTCTTTCTCTCTTCCTTCCTTTCTCTCTCTCTTCCATTCTTTCTTTCTTTCTCTCTTCCATTCTTTCTTTCTTTCTCCCTTCCTTTCTTTCTCTCTTCCTTTTCTTTCTCTCGCTCTTTTCTTTCTCTCCTTTTTCTCTCTCCTTTTTCTCTCTCTCCTTCTTTTTCTCTCTCCTTCTCTCTCCTTCTTCTCTCTCCTTCTTCTCTCCTTCTTCTCTCTCCTTCTTCTTCTCTCTCCTTCTTCTTCTCTCTCCTTCTTCTTCTCTCTCCTTCCTTCTTTTTCTCCCTATCTCTCCTTCTTTCTCCAATAATAACTTGAGGAGGAAATGAACATAAACTCACAACAGATAAAGAGTTATGGAAGGTTCTGTGGATCCAGATTTTTTTCTTGCTGTTTTTTCTGTCTATCTTACACAAAAGCCTTCTTTATCTGGGGCAGTAGACAGATAATTATACAGAGACTCCGAAGTGCTGCGTGTCTCATCTGAATTAAACACTTAGTTATGTAGTTACAGAGGAGGGAAATTGAATTTATACTTAAAGGCGCTTTTTCAGTGTGACGCTTCATAAACACAATGTCCCAGATCATAATAAAATGAATTATTGTCATCATTAGTATCCTGATCTGTGGTTTGGGGAACTCTTATCTCTTCTGATATGGTGGATGTTTATTTATTTTTGTATCAAATGTAATGTATTTAGGCGATACTTATTAGCCAATGGGAAACGGCTAAACACACAAAGAAAGATACAGAAAAAACAAATAAGATATGGGAATGAAAGCATCATAAGAACAAATGGTAATATATATAGACCATGGTCTGGTATGTGCATAGGTTTATATGTTTTTATATAAGAAATACATGCATCCATCCCCCTATATATTTATATACACCAATAAAACTACATAATATATTATTTCTGGCCTGTAGACAACTTATTATGGTATTCCTTCTCTCACTCTCTCATGTATGTATATATATATATACAGGGCTCAAAATTTCAAGTCTCAAGCTACTAGCCAGGCCTTAAGAGATACTCGCCACTAGTTGCCCCACCTAACCCCTTATCCTGCCCTGGCTCTGCATTTCTACTCGCCCTCATGTAATTTCCACTCGCCAAATGCGAGCAGGCGAGTGGAAATTTTGAGGCCTGTATATATATATATGTATTCATTCTAATATATATCTGTGTTTGTGTTGATATATTTGTGTATAAATATTTAAAAATATACATATGCACATACATATTTATAAACACATTGGATGGAGATGAATAATGATACAACCACAATTTTGTACAGGCCAGCAATGATGTTACATATTTAGTTTATTTCTAGTCATGATGAATAATACCTATCAATGTGAATGATCTGAACATGTATTTGAGTAAGAGGTCAATTGTTATGTCCAGTGGTTTATTGCAATGTCCAATTTTTAGATATGATAAACAGATGCGGTGTTAAGGGGCAATCCTTGCTAGTGCCATCCCTCATCATGCTTTACACAGGACGGTGGTCCACTTCCTTTGTACTATATAGTAACTGTTCAGTACAGGGAATGGTTTGCCCACATCAAGATACTTGTATCCTAAAAACTGTAATGAAATGAATAGATCTATAAAGAGAGATGTCCAGGATCAGTGGCACCTGTGCAATTACAAGGGAATTCATAACCTCATTTGCATAATTTTCTTTTGCTGAAGATATAGGAGAGATATATCAGCTATAAGAATCATCTCAGTACTGTGAAGCAATGATGTGTATAATTGGGGTTCCACAACAGACTCTCATAAGAATTATTTATGGAGGCAGCTCCCATAAAAAGAATATATGAATGATTATTATCTCAAGAAGACTACTTGGGCAAAGAAGAATTTACTCCACGTCAGCCACATTCTCTAGAATGTATTATATGACATGAAGCAGAAGTGTCCCTGTGGTTCCCAGCGAGTTGTATTTTAAGGATCTCATTTTCTATCATACCTTCCCACACTGGAGATAATAAATCTGACCTTTGCGACTAATGGTAAAATAGTAATCCATAAGTATTATCTCCAAGTGAAGGATAAAGTATGCATGATAACCTTTATACAGATATTTGTAAATACTCTAACAACATAGAAAGATTTCTTTCTGCACCAGCATCCCAGTAATATTAGAAACCAATATATATTGATAAACAACAGAGTGAAACTTCATCAACCTCTGTATTTCGACCGATTTCGATTTCGATTCGATTCGGTTCGACTCGTTTTTCGGGCACAATTTTTTTCGGAATATCGACCATTTTTCGTATTTTCGTGTCACTTTGCTCGTTTTTTGTATCGACTTTTCGTGATTTCAGAAATTTTCGTTTTTTCGGAACGTCTGTTCTCGTTTCAAAGCAATAAATTTCGATTTGACACATTTCAAGTCCATTCGAAAACTCCGAAAATATTTAGTTTCGGCTCAGAAAACTTTTCGGATCTGTCGTTTTCGGATCTAAAAATTTTCGGAAAATCGGCCGCATCCGAAAACACGAATCGGGAAATTTCGTGAAAATTCCGAAATTCCGAAACCCGAAACGCACATCCCTACTCTGAACCACTTTTGCACAAGGAGCACGATGAATCCTGGCATTACCATCTTGGAATATGCCCGGTTTGCCAGTGATGAAAAAATCCATTGAGTATCATTCAATATATTCAGTGAGTCATCTGACAAAATGTATTGCCAGCTGAGACATACTAATCACTACAGTAATTATCCAATGGAAGGCTCTTATCTATTTGCTTAGTTAAAGGAACACTCTAATCAAAAATCCCCCCCCCCCGTTCTTTTACATTAAACTATCCCTATTCCCTCACTAACTAGGTAGGGATTTCTTTTCTTTTTTTTAACTGTAATACTTACCCTAAAATCCACTTGTTTCCAACGGCGTCTTTTTATTTTTATACTCACCTCCCTCCTCTTCCGCTCTCGTCCTTGTTAGTTTCACTTGGCTAATGGTTTACGTGAGAAGCGCACATGCGCGCCTCTCACGTAAGCCAGCCAATCGGCAGGCTTCCTCCCGGCTCCATCTTCTTAGATTAGTGTTGCGCGCAAGAGGATGCGCGCAACACTAACCCTCAGCCGCTGCCGCCAGGTACTGCGGCGAGTTGGAGACGTCATCGCGCTGAAAGCGCAATAATGTCTCCTACTCGGCAATAGTCGGCAGAAGTGGGAAATATGATTCCCGCTCTGCTGACTGACAGCTGGGAGGGCGGAGTAAAGTCCTCCGTGTCTCTCAGCTGTTTTCAGCTTTTTCAGCCGATCGGCTGAGCGGAGGGAGGGGGGACAGACAAGGGCATACTCAGGGCATCATGACCACCTAAAAAAGCTTAGGTGGTCATGTTGCCTAGAGTATCCCTTTAAATCCAGGTAATGATTTTTTTTTTTGACCAGACAGTGTATAATGTTTACCTGACTTTTTATTCTGTTTCCAACAGATATGCTTGGGGTATTCTTTATTTATGACACCATGTCGGGGTCATCAGGTGAGTCTTTCCTTTTCCCTAACAAGAGCAGTTTGCTTCCAAAAACAAACGTCTTCATCATCATTGCACACTATCTCTCTGCAGGATAATTGATTCCTAAACGAAAGAATTTAACTGATTCATCACCAATTGTCACAAAAAGTAAACAGACACCTACAGCAGGTCAGTCACAACCACCATATGTTCAAGGTGTATATTACAACACAGCAAGAATCAAAAGAAAAGGGAGACAGACCAGGAATCGAAATAGAAAAGGATAAGCGGTAACGAAAAAAACAAGTCAGAGGTCAAACTATTTTATTAAAACAATCATTATCAGGGTAATTCAAAGAGAATCGAAAAGTCACCGCACATTCGGTGACTTTTCGTTCTCTTCAATTCGGTTTGTTTTGCCGATCCCATTTCGGTGACCCTGCGGTGTATTCAGCAAGCACCACAGGGTCCCCGAATTGCAGGGAAAGGCCGCCGCAAGCCTGACGACAACTAACCGCAAAACCCAGCGAATGCACGCCGAAAACCCGCAAAAACATCTGGATTAACCCGCCAGGAGCCGATCACACGCAGCGAAGCCGCCAGAAAAAGCTGACACCGCAGACGAAGGCAGTGAATAAATAGAAAAACAGTTTGCTTGAATGTGTGAAAAGTAAAACGCTGTTTGCAAAGAAACTACGGAGCGAAAATGTCTGAAATTCACATATGAGGTCCAAGGAATGGTAATAAAAAGGGCTGTTACAGAAAAAATAAGTAAACTTAAAAAAAACAAAAACAATCGTAATTTTTAAAAAAAAAAAAAAATCCAGAAAAATGCTTAAAATATCCTAAAAAATCTATAAATAAAGAGACTTTTTACTGCAGAATATTATAATGAACGGTTTATTAGATATTGAATTAAAACGTGATTATTTTTAACATTGAAGCCTATGGGATTCGCCTGAATAAACCTGCCGAATTAAACCACCGAATGGCAGGACATTTCGGGAACCTTTCACTGCTGGTTTGTGTTCTCTGAATAGACGAAGCAGTGCTTTTCATTGGGATTTCACTGCCCTCGGACAGGCACCGAACAGGCACCGTATGTGCAGGCAATTCGCCAGGATTTGGCGAATTGCCTGCTCTCTGGAAAGCCGAATGGCCAAGAAAGGTAACCGTACGCTGATTTTCAGCGTTCGATTACCTTTCTCCAGCCATTCGAATCTCTTTGAATAACCCTGTATGTAAAAAATGCAAAATTCAGACTGAAATACAGTATGCAGTTTACAAAGATTTATTTCTCTGAATTTATTTGTTCCCGTAGTTCACGGAGTTAATCGTATAGTGAAAAGTAATAGACCTATTACCTGTGTGTGTTCAAATTCTGAACATAACATTTCTTTGAAAAACATCGTAAAGCAGGAACATAAAGAAGCTGCAAAACCTTTTTACTCCCTAGCGCTCTGTGGGTCAGGGATTCATAGACACGTGGACTTAATTCAGTTTCCTTTGAAAGGAAAAACATCTGGGAGGAAAATTCTTCAATATGCCATTTGCATCTTCAGATCACAGGTTGGCCTGTTCTGACATATTTTAATTTGGGAGTCTTGTTTTACGCAGGATGGATAAGTACGTTGGATGGATGGAAGTACATTTACATTTTACACATCCGTGTGATAAAAGCGCAATACTATCACCTACGTGGACACAAACTTCTTGGGGAGGAAAGGTGGCTCACATATGCACACGGAAAGACTTCTAAAGACTAGTAACACGTGTCTACAGATCAAGCGGATGCTGCATGATCGACTGTGTTTAAATGATCAAATCTCCATAACAAGCAAAGGTATTGATCAAGACGAAAAGAGAATGCAACGAGATTAAACTAAACAAAATGCAACTAAAATGTGCGTCACGAGTCCTAGGAGCCAATTTGGAAGTAAATAAAATTAACAGTCTTTCTTAAAAGACAAATATCCACGTCAACGTTTGATATTAATAACAGAGTAGAGCCAACCCTTATCAAGATTCCCATCAAAATCTGTATCGGGAGATTAGTCATTGAGTTGTCTTTATTTGAAACAAGGAAAGGTCTTGGTCATCCGCTGGTGGGATCCCACTATCCCGACAGCCAATAGGTGCTCTGCTAGAGGATGCCAAAATCCTCACTGGTATCCACAAACCAGCAAATTAGGCAACACACGTCGATCAGTGCATGCAATTTAATAGGACTAATAAATCCCAATAAACATGTGACTTTCGACTATCAAGCCTTAATCGTACATGTATGATTATAATTTTATATAAATGTCACGTTTATAGGGATTGGCTACTCCTTTTAAATTACGTGCACACACCCTTAAAGGAACACTCTAACAAAAAAATCACCCCCCTGTTTTTAATCCTAACCTATCCCTATTCCCTTAATAAATTTTTTTTTATTTTTTTTTGTGTAACTGTAATACTTACCCTAAAATCCTCTTGTTTCCAGCGGCGTTTTTTTTTTTTTGTACTCACCTCCCTCCTCTTCCGCTCCCGTCCTTCTTCTTGCTTCTTGGCTTCTGGTTTACGTGAGAAGCGCGCATGCTCGCCTCTCACATAAGCCAGCCAATCGGCAGGCTTCCTCCCGGCTCCCTCTGAGGATTAGTGTTGCGCGCAAGAGGATGCGCGCAACACTAACCCTCAGAGGGAGCCGCCAGCTTCTGCGGTGAGTTGGAGACGTCATCACGCTGAAAGCGCGATGACGTCTCCTACTCGGCAAAAGTCGGCAGAAGCGGGAAATATGATTCCCGCTCTGCTGACTGACAGCTGGGAGGGCGGAGTAAACTCCTCCGCCTCTCTCAGCTGTTTTCAGCATTTTCAGCTGATCGGCTGAGCGGAGGGAGGGGGGACAGAGGGCAGGATACTCTGGGCATCATCACCACCTAAAATAGCTTAGGTGGTCATGTTGCTTAGAGTATCCCTTTAATATATGGATTATGACTTCTACTTATGAAGTATAGCTAAAATACTATTATGGAGAACACGATGGTTATAAAATGAATTTTAATTAACAAACTACCATCTGCGCAATGTGTCACATCCAGCACCCATGGGAGGCCTTGGGTCGCTCCAGGGGGGCCAGGCACCCGGCAGCACCATCCGCACCGTTGGTTGGCCAGGTACCAGGAGATGCACCATCTCCAAGAGGTCGCGTGGCTAATCAAGAGGGTTTAAAGGCAGATGGCGCGATCCAACTCATTGCCCTGTGGTGGATTTACTTCCCCCAGTGCTTGGTGATTAGACTCTTTGCGATTCACTGACTCTTTTGCTATTTACTGACCTGGCTTTGTATGAGAACCCTCGATGTGTACCGACTTGGCTATTCCTGACTACCCTGACTTGTGTGACGAGTTGGCTTTGGATGGGAACCACGGTTTGTATACTGATTCGGTGATTCTTGACTACTCTGACATCTGTAACGATTCGTCATTATATGTGTACCACGGTTTATGTTCTGACTCCTGTCTGTATATTACTCAGGTTGTGCCTGTTAACCCTGTCCTGTTTATACATCTCTGCCTTAAGGGTTTAGCTGTGAAGGCCTGCTTGTTGTTTGCCTCCTGGGGCCTGTTAACCCTTGCTGGTGTTTGTGTATCTGCAGATAGTCAGTTTACCGACCATTCAAGGATCGGAGGGATAGATAGGGACCAGCTTCATAGTATCAGGAGGGTTTTGTGACACAATGTCAGTGTGCCAGCAAGGCAACGTAACATAAAACAAGAGGCGTACCAAGGCCATGACATCAGATGTTAACAGACACAGGAATAGGTAGGTCAGAGATAAAAAAAATAGGTTTAAAGGAGAACAAAAGTTTAACAATCTGTAGGATGTTTAGAATATTCATAGAGCAGCTTCTATGAAAAGTTGCTTTCTAGAAAAGTTGCATCAGCCATCGATTAAAAATGGAACACAACCATAAAAAGTTTCAGCTTGGTCACTACAATAAAAATATGGCACCAATAGTATAGCATCACTAAAAAATATTGAGAATAGAAAATACAATAAGGGATCACTACTGTAATTACAAAGGATACAACAATATACCCAGAATTATTTGATTATCTACTTTGGATTTGGGTTGAGGATGAGCTAAATCTGTATGCTTCATCTATCCTAAATGATCCAGGGATAGTCTGGGTGCTAACCTGGGTGTTAAAGTGAACTTTCTATATTTTCTATTAATTTTGTTAGTTACCATGAATTGCAAATTACCAAGAAAATAATAGTCTGTAGTTAAATCTATACTATCTTTATATCATCTTAACACTACCTAGTTTAGCTAGTGATGCACTTTTTTGTCTGATCAAGTTACCCATTACCACTCCTCCCATTGTGACCCTAGAGCCGTGATGGTGAGGCTTGGCACCCCAGATGTTTCTAAACTACAGGCACCATGTTGCTCCATCATACTTAAAGATGTCGGTTGGACACGTCGTTCCGAAGCATCTTGGGGGCCAAGGTACGCCATCACTGCCCTAGAATATTCCTTTACAGTCCAACATTCCAAGCAAACTTTGAGGATAAATCCATTTAAAATGTAATTTCTGGTGATTTCAAGATGGTCCAAATCGGTTTGTTCATTGACTCCTTCACTACCATGATCATTTTTACATGATCAGCGGTACCTGACATCTAGAGCTATGCTGTATCATTGCAAATGAAATTGGTTTGTTTTAAACAATTTCACTTGCAGTTGGGCTCACAAAGGTGTCCCCAAACAACAACGTCAAGCATAACACCCGAGGTACTACATCAGTTTTTAAAATTTAGGATCTGTGTGAAACATGGAGATATTCACTTGCTGCAGCACAGAGCCCTGGCTGCAATAGCTCATTTTGGCCAGCAGATGGTGACGTCTCCTGCCAAAAGGGACTAGTATAGTAAATCATGCATTAATTATACATTGGGACTAATCCCACTTCATTATTAATGATCCCAGTCCAGTAAATTAGGGCAAGATAAATGGACACAGACTGTAAGGGAAGCGGGCCCTGCTCCCTAACGAAACAAATGGAAGTTTGTTGTAGCAAGTGGTCTGATGCGGACAGAGTGAAGTGGTTTGGAGAATGAGTAGCGTGTATGGCTTCGCACACTCACAGACTTGTGCCATTCCAGTAAATCCTCTGTAAATAACCATATCTTGCCCTGCTATATTGTGTGAAAATGAAGTGCTTTCTTGTTATTTCTAAACGGCTAATAGGAAAGCACACAGTAGAAGAAGTCATTCATTGTGTGAAAGTTCTGCTGCGTCAGTTAGCAAAGTATCCGTGCCGCACTGTGTATGCTAACACTATGTGAAGATAAATATTAGTATGGAATGGTGCCCATGAAAACACATTAGCGAGATAATAAATAATTTTGCAAGTGATGGTATGCCAGCAAATCTGTTCTGGGGAATTATACATTTCTAATTCTCAGATGAGCCAGAGAGCAATATCATAATCTAAAAAAAAAAGTCAACAAATGTTACCCCACATTGAGCATCTCTTGAAGATTGTGTTTATGCAGTATTTTCAGGGCTCCCACGTGAAATATGTAAATGTCCAATCTGATTTTTTGTTGTGGGATTGGATCCTTTAGAGACTGAAATCATTGAGGCGATTGTTTAACCCCTTCACTATCGATAGAGAAATCTCAGGCTCCGAAGGCACCATCTGGTGCCCCGATGTCGAGATATTGAGATATTGAGATATGCTGATCTGCAGCCCAAAAGCAAACGAAATTTGTTTGCTGCAAACTAATTTCATTTGCTTTTGAGCTGCAGAAGGTGCCCCCAATGTTTTAGCCCTGTGGGCATAATGCCCAAAGAGCTAAAATTGTAAAATCGGCAGCTATAAGCTCTGAAATATTGGGCTTTCAGAAGCTTTCACCAGCCGATGCAGGAGAAAAAATAAATAAATAAATAAATAGACCTGTTGTTTAAACCTCTGTAATTCAATTTGGCTTGGTTGGCCAAATAGGTATTATTGTATAATCAATTAAAAACTATATTACAAAAAAACACTGGTTTCTGACAGTTTTTTTGGAAAATCACTTGGTAGTGAAGGGGTTAAACTGGAACTATATATTGTTTGCATATTTGTTTTACAAATAATCACTTTGTATATTTGTGGTGATGTGGCTATTTATGTGCATTGGTGAGATTATATTGTTGTGTGTGTTTTGGAGGTGTCTTTCTGATGCACTTGTTTTTCTTGCTCTTAAAGGGTCACTACCACCAAAAAATGAAATGTTACTGTATGTTGCTGATATCCTACATGTGCTTATGTAAGGGAACATGCTACACATCATGACCTCTTTACATTTATATTTTGAAATGGTCAGGATGTGTGGAGAGTCCCCCTTCTTCCTCTTCCCAGCCCCCCTACTTTTACTAAAAAAAGCTGAATGAAGTGGAGGAGTTTCCTTAACCCCACCCAGCAGCCAGGAAATTTTAATTTCCTAGCTGTTGGTTACGGTTACCTGTCGACATCACTATCTCTGAGACGATCGTGTTAGTAATTGGTTTTAGAGAGACCTCAATGGATTGCATCTGGAAAAATCCTCAAAATGGAAACAGGTGCTAAAACCCTAACTTAATTTTACCTTTATATTTCAATTACTTCAAATAAAGACATCGAACCAGTGGCATGTGTTTTATTATGCACAGAGCATGCATTCCAGTAAGTTTGGGGAGAGTGGAGGGCAATGAGGATGATATTGAATGGGTTGCGGGAACTCTGAAACTGAGATGGGCAAGTTGCATACATGATTATATTTTATCATATACTAATGTTCATGCAGGGGTGGACTTACAACTCTTAGGTCCCCTGGGCAAAAGGAGCTCATAAGGAGCCCCCTCCCCATTGTGTCGGCCAACATGCAAGACACACCATATGTACATTGTTATACAGAATTTACTTCTCAATACTATTTTCCAATGAAAATATCACCTGACAGCCAGCACTTACAGTCATTTCAGTGAATTGTAAAGGACAGTGTGGCCCAGGGCTCTCCAGGGCTCCCTGTGCATTTACGAGCATCACAAGTCTGGGAGCACCAGGTGCATCTCTCTTCATTGTTTAACAGCGGACAGCGTTAGACCTGGCTGCTCTTACTATTTCCCTGTGAAAGGGCAGACCTGACCAAGCCTTAGGGGGGCCCTCATAGGGCCTGTTCTGAGGCCAAGGCCCTCAGGCAGTGCCCTATTGCCCTAATGGTCAGTCCACCCCTGTGTTCATGAAATATACAGGGTTATTCAAAGAGAATTGAAAAGTCACTGCACGTTCGGTGACTTTTCGTCCTCATCAATTCAGTGCGATTTGGCAATCCCATTTCGGCGACCCTGTGGTGTATTCAGCAAGCACCGCAGGGCCGTCGTAGCGCAGGGAAAAGCCGCCGCAAACCCGGCGAACACTCACCACAAAACCCCGCGAACGCACACCGAAACCCACAAAAACATCAGGATTAACCCCGCCGAACACACCGGAGAAATCCGAGCAGTCACCGATCACAGTGCAGAGCGGCCGCTGGAAAAAGCCGACACCGCAGACGAATGGAGTGAGGAAAAAAAAAACTGTTTGCTTGAATGTTTGAAAAGTGAAACACTGTTTGCAAAGAAACTACAGAACGAAAATGTCTGAAATGTACATATAAGATCCAATAAATGATAATAAAAAGGGCTGTTACAAAAACGAAAAAACAATTAAAAAAAAAAAACGGAAAGAATTATTCACTAAAAAATCCCAAAAAATGCTTAAAAGATCCCAAAAAATCTATAAATAAAGAGACTTTTTACTGCAGAATATTATAAATCAACGGTTTATTAGATATAGGATTAAAACGGGAATATTTTTAACATTGAAGCCTATGGGATTCTCCTGAATAAACCTGTCGAATGAAAACACCGAACAGCAGGACATTTTGACAACTTTTCACTGCTGGTTTTTGTTCTCTGAGTAGACGAAGCATTGCTTCTCTATGGGGATTTCACTGCCCTCGAACAGGCACCGAACAGGCACCATATGTGCAGGCAATTCGCCAACATTTGTCGAACTGCCTGCTCTCTGGATAGCCGAATGGCCAGGAAAGGTAACTGTACGCTGAATTTCAGCATTCGGTTACCTTTCGGCCACAATTCGGAGCTCTTTGAATAACCCTGATGACTTGATAAGAGGAGATAGTGGTGTTATCCTCTAAGCAGTGCATTTGTGAAGAATTGAGTGGAATTGAAAATCGGATAGCAAAATAAATCGATTTGATGTACAGATATTTTGACCATTTCTGGTTTTGCTTCACCGGAATGTTTTAGATATTATTTTGCTGATACATAACATCACTATTCAAACGTGGGCTGAGTGACAGAGACAGATTACAGATGTGAGCGGAGTTTACAAGTGATGAAAAGGTTTGGTTGTTTTGGAGGTCAGTGGGAGGAAGTTTAATTTTTGGATCATTAAAGGAGACATTGGGGTTGAAAGATATCTCTGTAAAGAAAGTCAGTTTGAAACGATAGTATGACCGTATCGAAATAGCTACAGTATTACTGTTCCAGGATTACGCTGGACGCTCTCTCCACTAGATTTATGTCCGGCCGTTTTTTTTTGTTTCATTAACCCTTTCGCTGCTGAGGCTTTTCACACCTCTGTGCTGAGGTCATTTTTACCGGTTTTGCTCATCATGTTTAAACGTGTTTTGAAGGCTTATTTTAGTATATGACCCAGACATATTATATATCGTTCTTTCCGTCAGACTTGGTAGATTCATAATATGTCATTATTATATGTATACGTTATGTCATGTCTGTATATTATAACAAAAAATGCAATAAAATATGTATTTTAAATAATTTACAACGTGTAAAGTGTTTTTTTTCACATTTTAACATGCGAGCAATTGCGGTTATATTTTGTATGGGGTGCGCTTGTTAAAAAAATTAGAGATGGGGTCTCGTTACATTTTTTTTGGGGAAAATTACGCGATTTTTAACAAACGCACCGCATACAAAAATCGTTAGTGCAGCATCATTGTTCACATTATAATTGAAATGGGAACAATATTGCTGCATTAACGAACCAAAAAAAAGAAAAAAAAATGTTTATTTTTTTTTTTATAATTTTTTTTTAAATATATTTTTATTTTTAATTGTAATTTTTATTTTTTTTTAAAAACTTTTTTCACATTCGAGTTTGGTATCGTTGGAACGGCCATGCTCTTTAAACTTTAACCCCTAGCTGCCACGGATCGGGAGATAGGGAGTTCATTGGAACTCCCTATCTCCACCGTTGGTGGCAGTTAGGGGTTAACTCTAGGACTGGCGTCATCATGCTATGCACGATGACGCCAGTCCTCAGGGGGAGTTCCCGGAGGCTTGGCCGACATCCAAGATGTCGGCCAGCTCCGGGAAAGGATCGCGAACCGGCGCTTTTCAGCACCGATTCGCGATCCAGCTCCCCAGGGGTTAATGCCAGGCACCATTTGGAAGGGCAGGCTGTGCCCTTCCAAATGGTGCCTGGGTTAACCCCCGCAAGGCCGCCGATCGGGAGGGAGAGAGGTCCGAAGGACCTCCCCCCTCCCTTTCAGGCGCCTCCTCCGCACATGCGGGGGGGGCGCCTGAATTAGGTGTCATCGCGCTGCCGCGATGACACCTAATTTCAGCGGCTGCGGTTCCGGATGCTGGGCTGACATCGAGGAACCCGGCCGAACGCTGACCCCAAAGGGAGGATAACATGTATAAAACATAACAAGGAAAAAAAGTGTCATCTGTGCTTATCCCTGTAACAACATGTGATACAAAACACAATTAGTGTTTTTGTTTACTCAACTGGCCATTGAAGTTTTAAGCCAAGAATGTCTGCCACACCATGGCACCTCCAGTAAGCCGAGTCCTGCCCAATGAAACCAAAGGCTGCTTTCTAGCAAACCACATATGCTGCTTCCCAGTCATGAGGAAGACTGGTGGGCTTTCATTTATACCCTGCTAGAAACAAATCCATCATGGGATCAAAAAACAAAACCACGGAACGGAATAGCTGCAAAGACGACCTGACTGGAAATACAACAAAATATGCATAATTCAGAAACACGGTGACACGCCTGATCCCCGCCGGGGCAGCTGCAACTTCTAGATTTATCCATCCCAGTAACATGTATAAAACATAAGAAAAAAGTGTCATCTGCGCTTATCCCTATAACACCGTGTGAAACGAAACACAATTAGAGACCTGGTCTGTTTTGCAGGTCGTCTGCTGTTTGAGGATCGATTCGGCGGTCTGTTCGGCGGGTCGGCGGCGGCTTGAGGATCGATTCGGTGGTCTGTTCGGCGGGTCGTCAGCGATTTGAGGATCGATTCAGCGGTCTGTTCGGCAGGTCGTCGGCGGTTTGAGGATCGATTCGGCGGTCTGTTCGGCAGGTCGGCGGCGGTTTGAGGATCGATTCGGCGGTCTGCTCGTCAGGTCGTTGGCGGTTTAAGGATCGATTTGGCAGTCTGTTCGGTGGGTCGTCAGTGGTTTGAGGATCGATTCGGCGGTCTGTTCAGCGGGTTGTCGTCGGTTTGAGGATCGATTCAGCGGTCTGTTCGGCGGGTCGGCGGCGGCTTGAGGATCGATTTGGTGGTCTGTTCAGCGGGTCGTCGTCGGTTTGAGGATCGATTCGGCGGTCTGTTCGGCGGGTCGGCGGCGGCTTGAAGAACAATTTGGCAGTCTGTTCGGCAGGCCATCTGCATTTTTTGGCGGGTTTGTAGCTGCATTCGGCAGTTTTTCAAATCTTTTGCGGCAGTTTTGTGGCGGTTTGAGAATCGATTCAGCGGGTTGATTCAGTGCACTTCGGGGACGCTGTGGTGAATGCTGTATTCACCGCAGGGTCAGCGAATTAAGGGAACCGAAGGAGAGAGCGCTGAAATTTCAGTGCTCTCGGAATAATCCCTTAAGCCTCTGGGTCCCACCTCAATCTATTCTAATAAAATACAGAACAGAACAAGACTCCAGGAGTCTTATAAGATCGTGAACCTGTGTGTTATTATTATTTAAAGGTTCCATATCTCACGACAAGGACTGTGAGCATTATGTCTTAATTGCATCCAGTTACACAAACACGGCTGGCAGTCTTTAAACTATATCCTGCTCACTGCAAAGAATCAGAATAAAAATATGACTGTGGTTGGGAAAGGATTACTCGGATAAGGGGAACAAAGTCATTACACTACTTGAACTCACTTGTTACCTGGAATTTTGCATTATCTGTTTGGAGACATAAGGTATTCCAAAGCTACTGCAAAAATGTATATTTCGCACGCACAGATTCCCGCAGCTACATTGTTTAAAGATGCGGCCATGCAACTTTGAAATCCTTATCATAGGGGCTGCTTTAACCTTGACATGAACCAGCAATTATCACGATATGAGCCCCGCGGTAAGAAAGCAGATTGTACAACAAATGCTTATGCCAGCTATTGAATACGGAGATGTAGTGTATGCAGCGGCCCCACAAACACACCTCCAGAAACTTACTACATTGTATAACTCATTCTGTCGCTTTTGTGCTACAATGTAAATACATGACACACCATTGTGACATGTTAAAAGAACTAAACTTGCCATCACTGGACTCTAGACGCACCCTTCACCTTTCCAACCTGGTGTTTAAGAGCTTTTCTGGGAAGCTACCACCCTACCTGAATATGCTGCTTCCCCCGGCAGTTCCCTCATCCTATAACCTCAGATCCAGGACCAGCACCTTACTTGCAATACCGCAATACAAAAAGAAAATGGCTCAATCCTCATTTTCCTACAGAGCACCGCAAATATGGAATAACCTCCCAGACACCGTCAAATCTTCCCTCAGTCTAAAGTCCCTTAAGACTTCCCTATTAACATACCTCAATACAGAATGCACCTGTAAACATGTAACATAATGACTTTATTTCCTCCATATTTATTTTTCTGTTAATCTATATATTTGGTCTTGTGTTAATATCTTGCATTTTACTATTTTGTATTTCTGTAACCACTCAATGTTCTCGAACCAAGGACATACTTGAAAACAAGAGAAATCTCAATGTACCCTTCCTGGTAAAATCCTTTATAAATAAAAAATAAATAAATATAGAAAAGCTAATCATGTGTTTTGCATTGAGCATCAGATAATCACATGCAGCAGCCGATGTCCTGCCAATAAAATTCTTTCAGCAATGCACATCACAATAAATGTCACTTCCTTTTCTTTCCTTCAAAATTGGTTGCCGAACCTATGTTTGCTATTTGTTTTTAAATGTATCTTTTATCATACTACCAAAATAACAAATAACATATTTCACCATTAGTTCTACAGTATTTCACGCAGGCGTCAATCCGGAAAACAAAAACTTATAGGAACTCAGAGATTTCTGACTCCTACCTCCCCCGGGAATATTTTCACACGCATAGATATGTAAATTATATACACACCACCACACACACACACACATGCACACAGACACATACAGGACACACATATACACAGATACTGTATATACACACCACACTCAAATATATAAACAGATTTATACACAGCAAATACACACAGATATATACATCACACACATACAGATATACGCAGGGCAGTGACGTGCAGTGAGGTCAGTGGCTGGTGAGGCACTGGCTTGTATCAGAGCCAGATATACACAGGATATTGCCCCAGCTCTCATGGATATGCCCCCAGCACACATGGATACTGCCCCCAGCACACAAGGATAATGCCCCAGCTCACATGGATATGCCCCAGCAGCTCTCATGGATATTGCCCCAGCTCCTTTCATGGATATACTGCCCCAGCTCCTCTCATGGATATGCCCCAGCTCCTCTCATTGATATTGCCCCAACTCATGGATATGCCCCAGCACATGGATATGCCCCAGCTCATGGAATTGCCCCAGCTCATGGATATGCCCCAGCACATGGATATGCCCCAGCTCATGGATATGCCCCAGCACATGGATTTGCCCCAGCAGCTCATGGATATGCCCCAGCTCATGGATATGCCCCAGCAGCTCTCATGGATATTGCCCCAGCTCCTCTCATGAATTTTTCCCCAGCTCCTTTCATGGATATACTGCCCCAGCTCCTCTCATGGATATGCCCCAGCTCCTCTCAAGAATTTTGCCCCAGCTCCTCTCATGGATTTTGCCCCAGCTCCTCTCATGGATATACTGCCCCAGCTCCTCTCATGGATATACTGCCCCAGCTCCTCTCATTGATATTGCCCCAGCTCATGGATTTGCCCCAGCTCATGGATATGCCCCAGCTCATGGATAATGGATATGACCCTGCACATGGATTTGCCCCAGCAGCTCATGGATATGCCCCAGCTCATGGATATGCCCCAGCTCATGGATTTGCCCCAGCTCATGGATATGCCCCAGCTCATGGATATGCCCCAGCAGCACATGGATATGCCCCAGCTCATGGATATGCCCCAGCACATGGATTTGCCCCAGCACATGGATATGCCCCAGCTCATGGATATGCCCCAGCACATGGATATGCCCCAGCTCATGGATATGCCCCAGCTCATGGATATACCCCAGCAGCACATGGATATGCCCCAGCTCATGGATTTGCCCCAGCAACTCATGGATATGCCCCAGCAACTCATGGATATGCCCCAGCACATGGATATGCCCCAGCACATGGATTTGCCCCAGCAGCACATGGATATGCCCCAGCTCATGGATTTGCCCCAGCACATGGATTTGCCCCAGCAACTCATGGATATGCCCCAGCTCATGGATATGCCCCAGCTCATGGATTTGCCCCGGCACATGGATTTGCCCCAGCAACTCATGGATATGCCCCAGCTCATGGATATGCCCCAGCACATGGATATGCCACAGCTCATGGATATGTCCCAGCAGCACATGGATTTGCCCCAGCTCATGGATTTGCCCCAGCACATGGATTTGCCCCAGCAACTCATGGATATGCCCCAGCTCATGGATATGCCCCAGCAGCACATGGATATGCGCCAGCAGCACATGGATATGCCCCAGCTCATGGATTTGCCCCAGCTCATGGATGTGCCCCAGCAACTCATGGATATGCCCCAGCAACTCATGGATATGCCCCAGCACATGGATATGCCCCAGCACATGGATTTGCCCCAGCAGCACATGGATATGCCCCAGCTCATGGATATGCCCCAGCTGAGTCACAGGGTTCCTGCAGGGGAGGGCTCCTTATTTACCTGAGACTCTGGGATAACCAGCTCCTCACTGGCTGTGCTGTCCAAGTGGAGAGAGAAGAGGTCGGCTGCTTCCTTTCCCACGTGTCTCTGTGGTGCTGGCACGAGGTGATCGTTACTGACTGAGTGAGTAGGAGGAGCTGCTGGAGCCAGTGCTGTGAGCTTGAGAGTGTGTGTGACTGTGACAACCCCCCCTCTGTGCTGAGCGCATGTGTGTGTGTGTTTGTCGCACACACATGCGCTCAGCACTTTCTGGAGGGGGTTTGTCACAGTCACACTGCTGTGATCTCCCTGCCCGCCCCCCACGATTGACGAGGACAGTCACATGACTGTCCTGCATCAATCAAACCATGGGAGCACTGCCTCCCATGGTGGGCTTTTTTAAAAAAAAAAAAAATCTTTCTTGAGACAATGGAGCTTTCCCATTGGCTCAAGCTTCATTTGCTGTCATTGCCTGTATGACAATGTAAATGTAATGTAAATATCTGTATGGTGTATATATCTGTATAATTGTGATGTACATAAATGTGTTCATGAGTGTGATGTATACATCTGTATATAGGCGTGCAATGTATATATCTTTTTTGTGTGTGCGCTTTATATATCTGAGTGTGTGATGTGTGATGTATATCTGTGTATGTGTGATGTGTATATGTGTGATGTGTAAATCTGTGTGTATGTGTGCAGTGTGTGTGCAATGTATGTATCTGTGGTGTACAGTAGATATCTATGTTTATGCGTGTGATGTATATGTGTGTGTGTTGTATATATCTGTGTGTGTGGGGGTTATGTGTGTGGTATATATATCTGTGTGGGCGTTATGTGTTTGGTACAGTCAGGTCCAGAAATATTGGGACATCGACACAATTCTAACATCTTTGGCTCCATACACCACCACAATAGAGTTGGAATGAAACAAACACAATGTGCTTTAACTGCAGACTGTCCGCTTTAATTTGAGGGTATGTACATCCAACTCAGGTGAACGGTGTGGGACTTACAGCAGTTTGCAGATGTGCCTCCCACTTGTTAAGGGACCAAAGGTAATGGGACATTTGGCTTCTCAGCTGTTCCATGGCCAGGTGTGTGATATTCCCTCATTACCCCAATTACAATGTGTTACCCCAATTATTAAGGGGTAATTCACTATCGCCGAACTTGCCACCGAATTGCACCAAACGGTAAGATTTTTGCTAAAGGATGTTTTTTTTTATTCTGTAACAGACCTTTTAATTATTTTTTAAAGGACTTTTTTTATTATTTAGACACATTTGAATACATTTTTATTGTTTTAAACACCTATTAGGAGAACAGGAGAGTTCCATCCCACACCACCCCACCCCAGTTCGATGGATCTCGCCAAGGTCAGTTCGGTGCTCTTCAGTGCTCTTCGGCGACGTTTTCCAACTTTTTCGTGGGGCTTCTGCAGTTCCATCTCGACACTCTCGGTGACCCTAGGTTGAATAATGAATTCACCGTGGTTTTGGCAAAATGGAATTGCCGAAGTGCAAAGCACCAAAATGTCAGTACTTTGCAAATAACCCCTTTAGTGTTATTCTAAACTTGGAAAATTATACTGAAAACTAGAAAGTTTTACAAGTGTGTTCTTCCAGTCGAACATATATTTTTTCATCTTTTATTATAAGTTTAAACTCTTATGTTTGTGTTGTGTCTTCCCACGCTTTGGCTCCAATCAATGGCTAATAGACATACAAACTATAAGGCTCCCAAGAGTTTATTGGGGAAATAGGATGCCACTGTGCTCTCGATGTTACTACCATCATTACTTTGTCATTTATATTATGTATTCATTATGACTTCATTTATTATTGACAATAAGTGCATTTCAATTTTATAGCAGGCTCCGCTTAACCAGGATTGTCTGAGCACATCAGACACAAGTTACAATTCTCTTCTGCTGGATTAAACTAGCAGAGCGTTGCTACGGGGGGGGGGGTGTCAAGGTTGCAGGTAATTCTCAATCAGACCTTGGAATATTATCTGCAATATTATATCTAAACAACCTTGTGTCTATTAAAATGTGATTGCAAGAATACGTGTTGCAGGTATAATCCACTAATTTATCAGAACATTTTCTTATCACCAATTAAGAGAGTGTCCTTGCAATACTCCTGAATTCCATTGCTTTCACTCTGGGGGGGGGGACTCTATGTTTCATCAAAAACCAATAAAATTAAAATTATTTACTTTGTGTTTGGAGCGGCCCGCACCGGGTGACGCCACACCCTAAAAATTTTAATTATTTTTTTACACAAAACTATTTTACCAGGAAGGATATATTGAGAATTCTCTCATTTTCAAGTATGTCCTGGGTAGGCAAGGCTTAGGCTGGCACTTTCCAGGGGGCAGCAAAAAAAACACCACTAAAGGGGATATTCACAGAGCACCGAAATGACGCAGACATTTCAGTGTTCTGTTGTTCCCCGCACTTTGGGGAATCAAATTTCCCTAGTGAATTCACCTGCATGGTCCCTGAAGTGCAGGGAATCAGCCACCGAATGCCATCATGAACCCATCCCCCGCTGTTTTCAAAAAAACTACTTAACGAAAACGTCTGGAATTAACATTTAAGTTCCTATGAATGATAATAAAAAGGGCTGTTACAGAAAAAAACGCTATTAGAAAGAATTTTTTACATTTTTTTTTTGAAAAGTGCCTAATAAGGAAAAAAAAATCAACAAATAAAGAGATTAGAGATGTGCACCAATTTATGCTTTCGTTTCGGCTCGTTTGGTTCGTAATTCGACAATTTTCATTTCGGATCGTTTCGATCGATTTCCGTTTCGGTTCGTTTCGGCTTTTTTTTTCGTAAAATCGGAAATTTTCATGTTTTCGGATCGGCTCATTTTTCGTATCGACTTTTTTTCGTGATTTCGGACGTTTTCGTGTATTCGGTGTGGGAAATGTTTTGCCCCATAGACTTCAATGTTAAAAATATTTCCGTTTTAATTCAATATCTAATAAACCGTTTATTATTATATTCTGATGTAAAGAGTCTCTTTATTTTTAGATTTTTTTAGGATCTTTTAAGCATTTTTTGAAAATTACCAAAGTGGAACCGAAATTACAAATTAAACGAAAATGATTTCCGATTCAGAAAATTTTTCGTTTCGAAAATCATTTTGTTTCGGACGTGTTCGGATCCGATCTGATTTGGAAAAATTGTCCGAATCCGAATCACCGAATCGGGCCGATTCGTGAAAAAAAAAACGAATCGGTCCGAAACGAAACGCACATCCCTAAAAGAGACTTTTTACTACAGATTAATGGAATAAACGTTTTATTAGATATTGGGTAAAAACGGGAATATTTTAAACATTGAAACCTATGCAGGGTTATTCAGAGAAGGGTGAAAACCTTGAGAATGACTGTAGAATTGAAAATTCTAGGGCAAAATAGTCAAACCAGAAGAATTCTCCCATTTATCTCACTTTCCAAATTGGCTATTTGGTCTAGATTGTTCATTCTCCTGGCAATTCTCAAGGTTTTCACCTCTCTCTGAATAGCCCTGATGGTGTTCGCCTGAATAAACCTGTCTAATGAAACCACTGAACATCAGGACATTTCTCTGCTGTTCGATGTCTCTGAACAGATTTACCATTACTTCTCTATGGGGACTTTCACTGCCGTCGAACAGGCACCGTACTTGCTGGCAGTTCACCAAAATTTGTGTGTGAGTATATGAGAGAGCTGCACAGCAATAAACCTCACAGTAATGTGCGCCGTGTATTATGAGCATTCAGTCAGTATTATATGGGAGTACTGATTTATGCGTAAGAGTAGTTAAAAAAAACAAAACGTAAAACTGGGGGGGGTGACACCATGAGTTACCGCACCGGGTGACACCAACCCTAGTGACACCACTGGATCCCATTAAGAAGATGCCACCAGCGAGTGTCCTTGGTCAAGATACCTAATGATATGGATGCGCATTTCTCACAAAAATACTTGTACTTCTCATAGATTGTAAGTTTGCTTGGGAACAGGGTCCCCCTGAATCAGGTCACCTCATCCATCTCCAGCTAATAAAAAGATCTCCACAAGATGCTGAATACAAAAACCTTAAAGCTTCAATGAATTTCTGGACCTTTTCTAAATTAACTTTATCGAGGAAAATCGATTTCCTCATAAAACGTGCAATACCCAGCAGATATGCTATGTTATGACAAAATGAGGTATTATAAGAATGATGTCACCTTTGACATGCAGATTAGTGATGGGCCGAACACCCCCGTGTTCGGTTCGCATTCGAACTCAAACATCCGAAAAAGTTTGACCGTGAACTTGAACACAATACGAACACCATGCAATTCAATGGGGCTCGAACGTTTGAAAATTAAGGTCCCCTCCAAGAGGGCAAATATGCAAGATATTGGCCATAAAAAGGTGTATGGGGGTCCGGGTACTGCCCTGGGGGACAGGAAACAATGAAAAAAAGTAAACAAAAAGCCTTTCACTGCTGAGTGCTGAGCCATTTCACTGCTGTGCGCTGTGCTCATTTTTACCACTTTTGCTCATGTTTAAACGCAATTTGAAGCCATGGGAAATGTTTTATCACCAACGAGAGGGAAATATTTTATCACCGAGTGGGAAATGTTTGACCAACAATGACTGGGAAATATTCCCATTTTAATCCAGTATCTAATAAACCGTGTATTATTATATTCTGCAGTAAAGAGTCTCTAGATTTTTATATTTTTTTAGGATCTTTTAAGCATTTTTTGGAAAAAGAATTCCGAACTTTCTGTGAACGTCCCAGAAAAGTTTGAAGTTCGCGAATTTTCGAACAGCCGATGTTCGAATCAAACTTCGAACCGATTTGAACCAGCAGCCCATCCCTAATGTAGATGGTACTCTGCCTAACCTAAAATAACTTAAAATATAGTAACTTTACTCTCTGTTGAGAGTATCATACTCAATAATTGCAACAAGGTGGCAAACCTCATCTTGCTCCTGCTTGGGTCAAATATGGGACTTGTGCATCATTCCCCTATCACTATCAACACCTACAGAGGATTTTTTTGATGCCCTGGTTTCTAGCAATGATTAGAAATGTTCATGAAATATCTTCTGAAAGCTTAAAAAAATAGATGGTTTCCTATAACTCTACATTTTCACACCATTTACCCTCACAGTTTTTAACAACTTTAAGGATTATACAAGATAATCCTTCAAGGCCTCCAGGGCCTTCTACCTGAAAGGAGACAAGATGATTAAAGGACCCCTCAAGCTGGGGTGACCACTAATACTTTTTACAAATCATGAAGTTAATAAATTAAAATATTCAAAAAATAAAGTAAACATGTTACATATTCATTGCTGTACCTCGTTGTTTTTTGTAAGTCTACAGGTTTTACAATGGCAGTGATAAAGGTAAGATCTCCCAACAAAGGACTTTTTATTGTTTTCACTGGGTACTCTTAACAAACACTAGCTTAAACATTTTTTGTAAAGTGAGTTTTCCAACATCAGCAACAAAAGCAGGTTAAAAAAATCCAATAGGCACGCACATGTGGCAGCTCTTTGAAGAGGCAGGAGAGATCTACCACCTCTTCTCACCACAAACTGAAGGAGAAAGAGAACAAATAGTTCCCCGGACTCCTATTGCCATAGTGTGACACATTAAGATCATGTACACACAAGCTTGCACAGCGTCTGTGCACATATCATGGAGCCTCAAAGTAGAGTGTGCCACTACCAACGGCAGTATCCTTTGGCAGTCCTAACACTACAGGACAAGTCACACGTATATTAGCATATTGTTACGTCCTCAGCCCCTGCTGCCCTCCCTGGGGGGTCTAGACATGGTTCTGTGGCACTTGTGGGTCAGGTGAAAGCATTCCATGATGGCCGAGTGGCGTCTGAGGGGGCGGGGCCTGGCGTGGTCATGAGGAGTCGCCGGGTTTAAAGCAGGGCGCGAGGAGTTGCCTCGTTGCCCTGACATGGAGTTTATTTCCTGCATCGCCTGTTTGCTATTTGAGACTTATCTGTTTTGTTACCGACCCATTTCTGTCTGAGGACCTTGATTACCTATTTCGACCCGGCTTGCTACTTGACAATTCTCTGGTTTTTCCCCTTTGTGTTTGTTCGTTCGAGTCGCTGTTACGATTCGTATATGCATGTATGAGACCTGCCCGTCTCCTTGAAAAATCATACTCACGCTTCTGGCCTCTGATAGCTGCCTGTACCGACCTAAGACCTAATCACAAGTCACCTTACTGTGGGTTTTACTATCATGAGGTGAGCTCTGCATATACTACTTACGATCTGAAATCTGTACGATCCGAAAGACTTACGAAAATAAGGTTTTTCTCTGAGGTTACTGCCCTGCAGTCTGCACAACTCATATGCCGTGGTAAACCTGTATATACGAATGTACGCAAGAATCCTGCTACTGTTACGATTTTGTATACTGTATTTCATTCCCTGATCTGTAATGATTATGTCGCAACACTAAGTTATCCTTTCGTCACGAAACCAATCGAGCTTAAGTGTGATTCTAGAATGTGTGTCTACTCCCTGGCTCGGGAGAATAGCTTTGTTTTCACTGTCTCTGGTTGTCAGAAAAATCTGCTCTCTATAATGCAAACAACACTACTTCAGTGCGAGCGCTATACAGTTCGTTACACATATATTCGTATACCTGAGCCAATAATAGGGAGCCGCAAATACTTGACGGCTCAAAGTTTTGTACTAGTGCCTCTGTTCGGTTTGGGAAGAATACGGCCCCATATTTCTGTCATTTATGGAAAATCCATTTTACTTCTGTGCATCATGTCTTAGTAGGTACATTGTTTCATCTGGGAAAAGTAGCACCTAGACTGCAGTGTCACTTTGGTAAGGATATAATGTAATTAAGTTCACATTATTTATTTATTGCCTATTGGTAAAACCAAATCTCAAATTGATTTACTTTACTTTTTAAGTGAGGTCAAACCATACTGCTCTTAAAAGAACCTAAGTCAATTATGGAAGATGGTCAATACAGGGACATCCACCATCTGCACGTCAGTAGGTCAACTAACAAATTAACATAACTATGATGGAGTACTTTACCCATACTTAATTAAGCCATACATTCATAATCTCTGAAGACATGAGCTGTAAAAGTGTCGTATATCTTTTAAAATGCCAAAGTATGGCTTTGCTACGATGAAGAATGCGAAAGATCAGCAATCACAAGGGCATCACTCAAACCACTTTAAGTTCCTCATCTGTTCTTAAACATTTCTTACAAAGTGGGCACAGAGCAAACACATGAAGATTTATGGTCACAGAAAGAGTATATGGAATTAATTAACAATTGTTACTTAAGAGGAAGGAGATATTTTGGATTTATGCATTAGAGACCATATATCCAGAGGGATTAAATGAAGATAGGGAACTGCCATGCTTTAGTTTCAGCTATTTAGGTAATAAATGTCCAAACATCTAAATAATTACTATTTTTTTTGTTTTTACTTGAAAAACAATCCTAGCCTTCTTCTGGTGATTACAAGAAAAGGTTCTATTATCAAGCTTCTGATTTGGATTTTCTCCATGTAGTAAAAAGTTGTAACCAAATCTATGTCCTTCTCTCCACGCTGGAATTACCCACATGCATGTTTTAACGTTGCTTTTTATTATGTTCTGTATGACAGGTTGCTTTGTGATCTTCTGTCAAGAAGCATTAGTTCTCCTAATTTTCATCTGACAGACTTGTTCTGCCTTTTCTTTGACACATCCTTAGGTTTTAAATGAAGATTATTATTATTTTTACCTGTTTCTTTGTGCACTTCGCAGACGCTTTGATGTAAGAAAAATGTATCTTTTTGGAATGGTTGCTATTTAAGTATCTAAGGTTGCTTTGTTACGTTTCATCATTTGAGTAACTGATATTGTTTCTATAGTGTTATCCACTAAGAACTGTTTATTTCCAGCATTGTAAATAATGTCTAGCGGGGTTATTAAGAGAGAGAGCCAATCTGACCCCGAAATGGCACACCATCTAGAGCTCAGAATCTTATATTTCAACAATATTTCTGTAAAGGATAAACGAATGCATGAAAGATAAAAAAAAATAGCAAACTAACATTATTAAATTTTTAAATATCTTAAAATAATAATTTCTGTGCAAAATGTCTATTTTACCCTATATTTAATTGTTCACTTCACATCCCATTTTTCAAATGTTCTGAAAACTTTTTTTTCAACAAATATCGCTTGGTAGTGAAGTGGGGTAAAGCGCTGATCTTATATTCCCCCAGAAGTCCGGATGATATATTCCAATTAAAAGAATGGCATGTAATAATGGTCTGTGCTTTGAATCACATCAGCACCCAGTGAATCTTGGCCTCTATGACAACTGATATTTGCCACTGAAACTGTTCGTTCTGGTCGAGTCTCACTTGTTTCACATTAGAGTAAAATCCTCTAAACACCTTATTAAAGCCACTTCTTATTGCTAAATACTCCATACTGCTCCGTCATGTCAGTGCACATGTGCTATAGAATCTAACACAAACCACATGTTCTAGAGAATATTATGTACCGTGAACTTTTTAGGAAATCCTCATTAAAAGCATATTCTCTTTTATCTTTTTTTTCTCTCCGCCACAAAGTTAAAATAATTTTCTAACATAAAAAACATACATAATATTACAGACAGTGGATGTCTTCCCAAAGAAAAATGGAGATTAATTTAGATTCTTTGCTATCTGTCTGTAAAACCCATCTGACGGCCTCCTGGTTCTAAGGAAACAAAATTCAGGAAAAATAGAAAACGTTTCAGTTTTAGATTAATATTATTGCATTCAGAAATGTTCTATTACTTGTCAGTGAGAAAGTGGGATGCAGTGTAGATAGGATTTTAAAAAAAAAATCTCCAAATTATGCAAAAATCATGGTTTTGTAAATTTTACAGAGGGAAACTGTTAGCAGTTTATTTAGGTTGAAGAAACAAAACTCTTCACTCACATTAGTTTCCTTTTTTTATATGTAGATCTCCTTTAAGCCATTTGTTGAGGACGATGTCTGGGAGACGTCGTCAGGTTTCCTTGCCATATGTGGACAACGTCCCCCGCGTGTCACCCGGCATACTTACCACAGATCCAGCAACGATTGTCAGCCATTTTGGGAAGGGGGTTGCACCAGAGTATCTGGTCAATCTGGGGGAGTCTCCAGGCAGCGAAGGTGTCAGGATGTCAGTTAAACCTCTTACCTTCAGCATAGCTGGACAGAATCTATGTTGGAATCCTTTGGACCCCACTTCTGTTCTTTGGACCCCACTTTTCACTTTTAAAATGGACATTGCAACTGCCATTGCCCATCTTCTCATTTCCCACGCTGAGAGCAAGTGCGTAGAAGATGACACAATGCGTAATTATGAACCGCAGCATCTCATATGTGAGAACTGAGAATTTCACTCTGCAGGGAAGCGGCAGCTCATTTCGATCATCACATGAAAAATAACAAAAAATTATTTAATTATCTTATGACATCTTATGACAACTGAAATACTCTAAAATAATGAAATTAGCATATAAAACCGTATTGTATACCTTTTTAATCCAAGCTTAGTTTTCTACGTAGGGAGAAACAACATTTTCTCTGATATTCCAGTCTTCCCAAATGCCCACCCTCACTGTAACAAAAACTACAACAAACTTTACTGTTAAACATAACAAAGAAAAAAATGTCTGTAGCGCTCACTCCCGGAGGAGCCGCTGAATTTAAACCTCGGGTCAGTCTCCCCGCACTAGGAAATAAATATACACCAGCACTGTTGTGGATTTTATAAGTTATATAGTTTACTGATCTCAAATAAACTGGCATATATAGAGCAGCACGGTATACATATATAGTTACAGAAGTTCGTAATACGTGAAACACGCAGCGGAAAAGAAAAAGGAATTTTAACCCCTTCGTTGCTGAAATGTGAGTCCCGTACAGGTTGTGTCCCAAGAAGGTGTACGTGTATGCGTGTGTTGGTACCCGGGTACTAGATTCAACTGGCCAGTGAATGATTTCAATGTGTCTTTGACTAGTCACGTTGGGGCCCTGTAGGTTTAGACAAACTGCAGCGTGCTTTATTATTTTCACTGTGGCCGGGAAGGCCTCTCACCCATCCGCCAGATACTCTGCGCTCTGCTCGACCCAGGACGTCTTTCCGCTCGACTTGACTGGGACTCTGTGCCACCGGATCCGCTTGTCCGTTTCTGCCACAAGATGCTCAGCTCACCGCCTGCACTCCCATTAGATCATCGCGGTCTCCTAACTCGGGGTCCTTCTGCAGCTCTGTATCTGTATAAACTTCTCACCGATAGGTTACTAGGTTTCTGGCAAGTGATCTCCAGCTCCACAAGGCAGCACCTGCGCTCCGGCCTGGTCACAATCGCTCCTTGTCTCACGTGCTTCTTGCTCTACTCATCCCTTGGTGCGCACTGGCTCTCCTCTGCATGAGGTTGCGGATGTCTCTCGGTTCTCCCCACCCACTTCCTGTCCCTGCCCCAAAGCATGCTGGAAAACGTAGTCCGAAAGTGTCCAGTATTGGTTTACATTGCGTTCGTCTCCCCCTGGTGGCCAGAAATGAGTAATTACAGTGGCAGGATTTAAACCAGCGCAACATGTCATCTGCGCTTATTCCTATTATACCATGTGAAACAAAACACAGTTAGAGGATTTGTTTTCTTATTAATGGCCATTATAAGATTAAGCTCACCCGCTAGCATCAAGGCACCTCTATAAGGGCGAGTCCTATCCAAAAATGAAGGCACAGGCTGCTACATAGCAAACCATACCTGCTCATGCTGCTTGTCAAACATGAGATAGACTGGTGGGCCTTTATTTATGCTCCCCCAGAAACAAAATCCACTTTGGGATCAAAAACAAAGACACAGAGCGGAATCTTGCTGCAGTGATGACCTGGCTGGAAGTACATTAAAACATACATAGTACAGGAGGGGTGGGGTCGTGCCTACTCCCCAATGGGGCAGCTGCAACCACCAACTGCATCCAGCCCAACAACATGTGTAAAACATAAGAAAGAAAAAAATTTCATCTGCGCTTAAATAAAGGCCCACCAGTCTATCTCATGTCTGACAAGCAGCATAAGAAGGTATGGTTTGCTATACATCAGCCTGTGGCTTCATTTTTGGATACGACTTGCCCTCATTAGAGGTGCCTTGATGCTGGCGGGCGAGCTTAATCTTAGAATGGCCATTACTAAGAAACCAAATCCTCTAACTGTGTTTTGTTTCACACGGTATAATGGGAATAAGCGCAGATTACATTTTTTTTTCTTTGTACACAGCGTATCACAGAGCTCCACAGCAATAAAACTCAGAGTAATGATCCGCCGTATATGAGCGTATCACAGAGCTCAACAGCAAAAATCTCACACTTATACAGAGTTTTTTGCTTTGGAGCTCTCTGATACGCTTAAACACACCGCACATTGCTGTATCAGAGAGTTCCAAAGCAATAAAACTCACAGTAATGTGCGGTGTGTATAAGCGTGAGCTTTATTGCCGTGAAGCTCTTTGATACGCTCATACACACCATACATTGCCGTGAGTTTTATTGCTGTGGAGCTCAGTAATACGCTCATACACACTGCACATGCGGCACATTACTGTGAGTTTTATTGCTGTGAAGCTCTGTGATACGCTCATACACACAGCACATTGCTGTGATTTTTTTGCTGTGGAGCTCTGTAATGTATTTTACAGTGTGTACAAGTATATCAGTAATGTACAGTATCTTATAAACCTAAAGAGTGATTGGCAGCTTCCCACGCGTGCTGCGGTGCAGTCTTAGCTGCAATGAGTGGGTGATGGCTGCTGCAAGAGAGCGTTGTCCATCTGTAAGTTTGGAGGGGGCACAATGGATTCCCCAATTCACTGGTGGCCAAGTGCATTTTCTTAACTCATTAAATAATTACTTTCAAAATTATGTGGAGAAACAAAATTATTTAACGCCACAATGTACATTTGGGTGTTGCATTTTAGGCTAGGGTCAGACGAACGCATTTTTCACGTTGTCCGTGAAAAAGTGCGTTCGAACAAACGTATGTATTTTTTTCCGGAATACGCAATAGCGGTCATACGATGCGCCTTCTCGTCCGTGATTTTGTACGGATCATCAATAAAACACTTTTTGTGTCTGGACGTTATGTTAGCCGGACATTAGCAGCGTCTGACATCTCCTAATCACACACACACGCCGCTATGCGGCCGCAGCGCACTCTGTACGTCAGTAGTAGCGGTTTGACGTTCTCGAAAAAATGCGTTCGTTGGCCACTTGCGTTGCACGGACGAACGTTCGTGCGGCCGTTCGTCGTATGTTCCCCGGCATTGGACGTCATTTGCTGCTAGCACGGCCGTGATTTCGTGCGGCTAAATGCACGTGAAAAATGCGTTCGTCTGACCCTAGCCTTATGGTTGTTTCCTTCTGCAGGCATGGCACAAAGGGGCCCCATTAGTTGTCAGTCTTCCCCTGGGCAGAATGCATTCAATACTGTATATGTACAAGATTCAGGTGGTTATAGGGGCTGAAAATTCCTGTACAGTACATATTCAAAGTTTTATTGTACTTTCCATATAGAGGCCACACCTACAGATTTTATTTTATATTCTATTGGTATTTTTGGAAGCTGCTTTTGTAATACTGTAGATACCCGAGTATACCGCTAGATTTTGGTGACAAAAATTTACCTTAAAATTGGAGGGGTCGCGTTATATTCGAGACATCTGCATCGCGTGTAAAAAAAAAACCTTGCCTTGCTCTTGATCGCAAGTCTCCCGGAAGTTCCGGTAGTCTCACTAAAGTAAATACGGGCTCTCTGATGTTTGCAAACACTTCAGGAACACCTGGATTCGGGAGAGGTGGGATCCATCATGGCTAGAGGGCACGTTTGGTTTAAGCCAATCTTTCACCTCACTCGTCTCCGCCGGCCATCTAGTCACTAGTAAAAGAAGACAGGTGGCCAGTGGCTTCATACTTAGTTACAACTTCAATCATTCTAGAGCAGAGCACCCTGGCCTGACTGAGTTACGAGAATCTGGAAGGATCTTGTTTACCGGTAAAGTAAAATTTTTCTCCTCGTGTTATATTCGAGTCTTGAGTATTCTCTCATTTCCATACTAAATCTCTATCCTTCGCGTTATATTCGGGTCGCGCTATACTCGAGTATCTACGGTAATCTCATTATGATCATTACAAACCCCATTTTCATTATCGTTAACTCATTTACTATATTTGACTCAAAGACCATTTCTGCCTGTAGGTTTATAATCCAGACCCCGTGTGAAATACTGTACGATAAGGGACACCATCTAGAATTCATAATCTTTCATTCAAACAATATTTCAGTAAAGGATCAACAAACACATGAAAATAAATGAAAAATAGCATATTTACATTATTTTAATCTTTTAACTATCTGAGAATAAAAATCTTTGTGCAAAATTGCTATGATATCGACCCTTCTACCCTTCAATTACAATTAAATGTAATGAAAATATTTTTTTTTTCAACAAAAAATGTTTTGTAGTGATAGCATTAATGTACAAGCTGTGGGCGCGTGTCTGGACGCTGTACTGAGTGGACGCGTGGTGGAGGATCTCCTGCTGCCGAGTATTATTTTTGCTGATTTTGCACACACAAACCCCGATCTGCAACTCGGCTCATCGCCAGAAACACTACTGCTTTACTTACTGATATAAGTGTACCTCCCTTGACCCCCCCGGGAGGTACTTTTGCCCAGACCCTGCACCGGACCGCATGTGATAGTGAGTCGGCGGCCATCTTGGTTGCGGCCTATTCACCTGCCGGCGTCTCCCATTACCATGGGGAAGAAGAGCAAGAAGCTGGGGGGGTCGGAGGATCCCTCCCTCCCTGACATTGGGATCTCTCTGGGTGGTCCACTAGACTGTCAGCGGCGTCTGCCTCCTGCGGAGCCTCCAGAGTCAGCTGAGTCACCTGCCAATCTGTCGGAGCCCGGAGGCGCCTGTTGCCACGCACCCGCAGCTGTCTACTAAAGGGGACATAAGGCAGCTCTATGAGGCTTTACGAGCCCTATGGCAGTCTGACCTTTTGCAGGTTAGGACCGAAATTGCAGCTATTTCATCTGGCTCTGTGTCTATGGGGACCCGTTTGACGGCACTGGAGGAAGAGGGGGCAGGAACTAGGACCCGGCTAGAAGATCTTCAGTCCCAGGTGACAGCTTTGTCGGCCATTGTTATGGACTAATTTACGGCTCAGAGGTATCCCTGAGACTGTGGGTGAGGATGACCTGATGACATGTGTTCTGGGCCTAGTGAATATGCTGCTGGGTTTGCCTCCGGGTTCTCCTGCACCAGTCACCTCTGCCTTTAGGTTGCGCAGGGCGGCTGCGGCACCTGCTGCGGCCCCTAGGGACATCATTGCTACTACTGCTAATATCTCCATTCATGCCAAGGTGCTTCAGAAACCGGGATCTGTCCCGGCGGTGACCTATAAAGATATGCAGATTACTATCTACTAGGACTTATCATTTCTCGCCCTGATGGCATGCCACCGTTTTCATGAAGTGACAGCCCTCATGAGAAACAAGGGAGTTCGTTACCGTTGGGGTCCTTCTGACTCCTTAGTGATGGCGCATGCTGGAATAATGTGCTCTGTGTCCACTCCAGATGAAGCTCTGGCTCTGCTAAAGACCGATGCATTGCCTTCACCCACCCGAGTGGACGAGGTTGCAGGTCCATCGTGTTTGAACCCGGGCTGAAGACATTTGGCCCTTTCTTTCAAAGTATAACTACTCTTGAGCCTTAGGAACGCTTTTCTAGGGTCACTTTGTCTTTCTGCTGTTTTCGCAGGCATTTTTTTTGCCTGCAGTTGGAAGACTTATGACACCTGTTACCCTGCTGATGGTTGCCTACCCCCTCCCTCCCTCCCTTTTTTTTTTTTGTTTGATGGTGCTTTTGGGTTCTCCCAGGGTGAGCCAGTTTGGCGGTTATCATGGCTCTACCTGTCATTTTGGCCCCTGGGTACCTTGGCCTCGTGACATGTGTCGTCCGTGGCCTTCTGGGGCCCTTATAGGTCTTAGGAGCGAGCCAGGATGGTCACGACTTTGGCCTTTAGCCATCTTTTACTTGTTTTTACCCCCCCCCCCCCCGCTTCCCTCTTGGGCTCATCTTAACCTTTTGAGAATATTGTGTCTTTGCGTTTATATTTTGCCTGCTGCTCTTGTTACCCTGATAGCCTCCTATGGACGTTTCTATGATATGTTCTGCTGGCCTTTCTGGGGCCCTGCGTGGCCTCTCCTCTTTTTGTTTTCCTGTATTCATGCCTGACCATAATACAAATTTTCAATACAACAAAAAAATAAAACAATTAAAATGTACAGGCTGTCCTGTAATAGTGCCAACTCGGCTTTGAAAGTAAAAACATACATACCATAAGCGCTTATTCACTCTCTAGCATCTGTTTCTGTTTGCATCCTGACCTTCCATCTCTTATCTATTTCTGACAATCTGCTTCAACAGGCTCCATTTCATTATGAAATCATTCAAAACATACTTTTTGGAATGGTATTTGGACCAAAAGATTTCATTTTTACTTAAAACTCTGTGACATCTCACCCAGGTCTGATCTCACTATTGCTGACTCTAAGCCTATACCTCACTTAAATCTGAAAGAGACATAGACAGAGACATAGACAGTTACAAGAATTTATAAAGCGCCAACAAGTTCTATAGCGCTGTACAATGGGAGAGACAGAATAACAAATATGCTTCTCTAAAGTATTGTGTTTTCAAACACTTCTTGAAGGACTGGAGAGACGAGGAGAGTGATATGTTGCAGGGTAGGGAGTTACATAGAGAGAATCTGGGATTTTTTAAGGCCAGCGAGAAGGAGGTTACAGTAGTCAAGGCGAGAGATAATAAGAGCTTGGATGAGCATTTCAGCAGCGTCCTGATTATGAAGGGGACGGATGTGTGCAATGTGTTTTAGGTGGAAGTAGCACAATTTGGTGAATGACTGAATTTGAGGAGTAAAGGATAGATCGAAGTCCAAGAGGACCCCAAGGCAACGAGCCTGAGAGGCATACACAGAGACAGACAGTGTTATTCAGAGAGAGGTGAAAATCAGGAGAATGACTGGAGAAGTGAAAATCCTAGGTCAAAATAGCCAAACCAGAAAAATTCTCCCAAAATTCACCAGCTGGCTGGAATAGAGGTAACATCACTGCTCTATAACTGTGGTGAGAGACTCTGGAGACACAGGTTCGATCCCGGGAAGAGCACCTCTCCAGTAAGTGTCCTTGGGCAAGACACCTAACGGTACATACTCGCCACCCAGGACATACTTGAAAACGAGAGAAATCTCAGTTTATCCTTCCTGGTAAAATCCTTTCTCCAAATTTATCTCACTTTCCAAATTGGCTATTTTGATGTCGAATTTTCACTTCTCCAGCCATTCTCCTGATTTTCACCTCTCTCTGATTAACCCTGCTAGACAGAGCCCTGTTTCTGGTTGCAATACTCCTTTACATGATTACCATATAACCATTGCAGAAATTAAACAGTCTGTTTTTTGCCATTACTCTGGTCATCTATTTTAAAATCCTCTGCTTCCTCTTTTGTAAGTTGATATGTCATTTGCTTTGCTAAAAACGGCTATTTATGATTTGATGCTAGATTGCAGCTTACAGCAGGATCCTCTGAGGTTTTTTGCGCTGGTATGTGTAGAGTTTGTGTTTCTCCAAATGTACAGAGCTCTGAGTGTAAAAGTTGGTACTTTGTAAATTAAATGTAATATATTTAAATTTTATGGAATTTGTCAGGGTTATTCAAAGAGCTCCGAATTGCTTGAGAAAGGTAACCGAACGCTGAAAATCAGCGTTCGGTTACCTTTCCTGGCCATTCGGCTATCCAGAGAGCAGGCAATTCATCAAATCCTGGCGAATTGCCTGATCATACGGTGCCTGTTCGAGGGCAGTGAAAACCCCATAAAAAAGCACTGCTTCGGCTATTCAGAGAACACAAACCAGCAGTGAAAGGTTCCCCTAATGCCCTGCCATTCGGTGGTTTAATTCGGCAAGTTAATTCAGGAGAATCCCATAGGCTTCAATGTTAAAAATATTCCCATTTTACTTCAATATCTAATAAACCGTTCATTATAAAATTCTGCAGTAAAGAGTCTCTTTATTTATAGATTTTGTAGGATACTTTAAGCATTTTTCTTAATTTAATTTTTTTTTAAAAGTCGGATTTTTTTTTTTTTTTTTTTTTTATTTTATTTTTTAGTTTACTTATTTTTTCTGTAACAGCCCTTTTTTATTATCATTCCCTGGACCTCATATGCAAATATCAGACAAGTAGTTTCTTTGCAAACAGCGTTTCATTTTCACAGATTCACACAAACTATTTTGCTAATTTATTCACCTCCCTCGTCTGCGGTCTCAGCTGCTTCGGCTGTGTTCGGCTCCTGCTCGGGCTTGGTTTTCGGCAGGTTAATCCAGATGTTTTTGGTGGTTTTCGGTGTGCATTCGGTGGGTTTTGCGGTTAGTTTTCGTCGGGTTTGCGGTGACTTTTCCCTGCAATTCGGGGACCCTGTGGTACTTGCTGAATACACCGCAGGGTCACCGAAATGGGATCGGCAAAAGGAACCGAATTGAAGAGAACGAAAAGACACCGAACGTGCGGTGACTTTTCGAATCTCTTTGAATAACCCTGTGTGTTTTCAATTTAATCTATAGTACATAAAAGAGTTGTTTTCAGAAAAAATCCACATTAATGTGTATTTATTTTGAAGTATATGTAGGATTTTAATCGGTCTGGGAAATTGGAAGAATACAAGCTGATTACAACTTTAATGTGCCAGACATGGAATTTTTCATTCTGAAAGCTGTGAAATTCAACCCCCCCCCCCCACGTGCTTGTTACTTTTCTTGGTAAATGCTACTTATCTTTTTATTGGAATCTTCAATGAAGATCGCAATTTTTTTCATTATAAATTTATCAAAATTCCAAACCCCACGTGACCCCCGTGACTGCTCCTTCCCTTGATCCATATTGATACTTTTACCTCCTTCCCATTGTCTCATACTGGGTCCAGCTTGGTGCCTTTCTTGTTGTCGATGGTCAACACATGTACGCATCTTTCCTGTCTCTATATTTCACATCCAGTAGCTTTTCTTGGTGGAAAGGTGAGGCCTCCCCCCTGTTCATCATTAGCTGGTTGTCTATTAGATATATCATACTGTTACACTGTTTGTCTGCAAAACAGATGTAATTCAAAATTGATTATGTTCTCTGTACAAATAACACGAACAAACATGGAAAGAACAATGGGAACCGAGGAAGACGAAAACAGAAATAAACTGGTTGCAACCAAAAGGCTCATTGATAACATGAAGAAGTAGAAAATCATCAAGACTAAGGGCCGTAAATAAGGGGGTGGCAGCCCGTGATATGTTCATGGGCCCAGTGGCTACAAAGGGCCCCAGCCCTTATCAAACCTTGTGATAAGTGCCACAGATGTAAGGGTTCCTCCTTGCTAACTAGGACTGGCCCATCAAAATAGCAACAAATTGCCCAGTGGGCGCGGCACCTGGTGTCGGTAAGAGCACTCTGACTTATCACTGAGGAAACAATTAGTATAGTCTGCGCTAGGTAGAGGTGCAGAATGAGCTGTAGGGTACACTTTTTATCCCCTTGCTGACTCACAAGGTATTTAGACCATTCCCTGAAGAATAAGGTAAGCACAAAAGGAGGTAAATATATAAATTTTTAATCAATTTCCTGAAATGGGCAGCTGAGGGAAGGGGGCCGGAGCAGTAGTTCAGTAAGGGGCCCATGACACGAATAGGTTTGTGCAAGAGGAAGAAATAAAACATTTACATGTATCACTAACCTGTGAGTCAGAGTGATCAGTAGACTATGAATGGTGACTAACTTTGTGGAAAAAAAATTGAACAAAAGCCAACTGGACAAAATTGTGTTCTTTGTGTAATATGAGATGGAAGAGATGACATCCGATTGCACTGATTTCCATATAATACTGCCAACTGTCTCGTCCAAGTCTTGAAAACGAGAGAAATCTCAATGTATCCTTCCTGGTAAAATCCTTTATAAATAAATAAATAAATAAACTGTCTCGTCCAAGTCAAGTGATTAGCAGTCATTGTCAAAAAATACCGAAAGACATATCCAGGGATCCACACGCGTGCAAAATGTAATACCTTGATTTTTCAAGTCTATTGAGAAACGTATGATTTATTTATATCATATGGACATACTTAGTTAAGCAAAACTGCATCAAAGTATGTCAACATCAGAATTTGCTGTGTGAGGCTCAGTGGACTGAAGTGCCCCGTAATACACTTCTCTGGGCTAACTGTAAATAATTTTGGCTGATACAATATATTTTGTGTATTTTGTAAAATCAGAGATCCCAACAGCTGAGCTACTTTTAGGCTCGGGTCAGACGAGCGCACTGATCACGTCCGTGTTGCCGCACATTTGTACGTCCGTTATAGCATATAATTATGACCAATGGAGACCCACACACAAAGTACGTCCGCACGGAACTGCGGACGCATAACGGATGCAGCAAACGGACGCAGGTTAGGCAAGAACGTAAATCTGCTAGAACGGACGCACAGAGTGCGCTGCGTCCGCAACGTCCGCATAGCTTTGTGTGTGAGTGATGGAACAAAGTCAGACGGCTGCATTTTTGATGTCCAGCATTTTTGACGGACAAAATATTTTTCATATTAATTCATTTTCCCTTCTACATCAGTCAAAAAAACCCTCAGTCACAAAAACAGACTGTGTGGCCACTCCTGCGTCTTCCGTCAGAACGTGCGTCTGTTTTGCCGGACGCACAGTCCGCACAGAATGCGCTCGTCTGACCCTAGCCTTAAATAAAGAATGCCCTGGGCTGTGATGCCAACAAGACTTTATGAATACTCAGGCTTATTCTTACATAATTTATAAAGATTGAATTCATAATTAAAGAATACATGTAGATAAGGAGTGTAGTGTGGAAATGCAAAATAAACCTTATATATATATATATATCTTCAGGGGTTGTGGTGGAAGACAAAAAGTGAGATAAAAAGCCTCCACACTATAATAAGTGTATTTATTATTGCAGAAGCCACTTGCACATCACAGCAATTCGATGAATTGCATCCCAGAGCTTCTGTGCCACATTCCCCATATGCAGCAAGGAATACTGGGTAGGATATGCAAATGACCTCTGTCCCACTTTTATGCATCCTGGGTCTGTTATTACACAGAACCCTAAAATCAATGCTATGCCACACTGTGGCTTTCTAGCAGATATATATATATATATATATATTACACAAGGAGGGTAGCACTTAACCTTTGCTAAGCACAGAGTATGGATGCTTCTCAATACAATGTAAATACAACAGCATTTTTTTAACCCATTCAAGACTTTGTACAAGGCTTATTACCCTAAGCTCTGTTTGGAAATGGTGGAAATTTGGTTCACAATAAATGACCATTAATTGCTTAAGCCTGCCAACAATCGCCAATGTATTCAACCTACCACAGGTCATATTCTTATCACCTAATGACTTCTCTTATGGGATCAACTCACTTAAGGAGGACTGGGTCCTTTCTGGAGCTCCCTGCAGTTCAAGGTTAAATAGATCCTGTAGATAGAACACCTGTGACAGGGAGGAGTGCTTACCCAAGGGGTGTCAACCCTTTTCATACAGAATACACAAGGAGGGTAGCACTCCACCTTTACTAAGCACAGATTCTTCTCACGACAATGTAAATACAGCAAACCAGAAAGAGAGCACTCCAACTAACACATTCAAAGACTACAACAGCAGTTTATACCTTTAAGCACAGTCATTAGGTAAGAAGGATAGGACCTTCCAAAAGGTGGAAAACATTGGCGATTGTTGGCAGGCTTAAGCAATTAATGGCCATTTATTGTGAACCCAATTTCCACCATTTCCAAACAGAGCTTAGAGTAATAAGCCTTGTACTAAGTCTTAAATGGGGTAAAAACGGCTGTTCTCCTGAAAGGCGTAGTAAAATCTCTAACAGGGTTATTCAAAGAGCTCCGAATTGCTGTCGAAAGGTAACCGAACGCTGAAATTCAGCATTCAGTTACCTTTCCTGGCCATTCGGCTATCCGGAGAGCAGGCAGTTCGCCAAATGTTGGTGAATTGCCTGCACATACGGTGCCTGTTCGTTGCCTGTTCGAGGGCAGTGAAATCCCCATAGAGAAGCAATGCTTCGTCTATTCAGAGAACAAAAACCAGCAGTGAAAAGTTGTCGAATTTCCCTGCCATTCGGTGGTTTCATTCGGCAGGTTTATTCAGGCGAATCCCATAGCCTTCAATGTTAAAAATATTCCCGTTTTAATCCAATATCTAATATACCGTTGATTATAATATTCTGCAGTAAAAAGTCTCTTTATTCTTTGATTTTTTTTAGGATCTTTTAGGCATTTTTTTGCAAACATTTTTTTCTGTTTTTTTTTTTAAATCGTTTTTTCAGTAACAGCCTTTTTATTATCATTCATTGGACCTTATATAAAAATTTCAGACATTTTCGCTCTGTAGTTTCTTTGCAAACAGCGTTTCCCTTTTCAAACATTCAAGCGTACTGTTTTTTTTTTTCTCACTCCATTCGTCTGCGGTATCGGCTTTTTCCGGCGGCTGCTCTGCTCTGTGATCAGCTCCTGCTCGGGTTTCTCCGGTGTGTTCGGCAGCGTTAATCCAGATGTTTTTGCGGGTTTCGGTGTGCCTTTGCCGGATTTTGCGGTGAGTTTTCGGCGGGTTTGCAGCAACTTTTCCCTGCACTACAACGGCCCTGTGGTGCTTGCTGAATACACTGCAGGGTCGCCGAAATGGGATCGCCAAATCGCACCAAATTGAAGAGAACGAAAAGTCACTGAACGTGCGGTGACTTTTCCATTCTCTTTGAATAACCCTGTTTATCTCCAAAGGTTTAAATGTATAAGTTGCTGTTGTAGTCTTTGAATGTGTTTACTGGAGTGCTCTCTTTCTGGTTTGTTATATATATATATATTTAATTCTGCCTCGACTTTTGTCGTTCTGTTCAGACTAAATACAAATTCAACTGAATATCAGTGATTTCAGTGATTCTCAAGAATCCAAATCTAAAATGGCTGAACTGCCAGATCATTCTATCTGAAAAACAAGCAATTGTTTTTTGTCCCTAACGGTAATCGGAAATCTAACCCTAGAAGTAACCCTAAACTGAACCCTAAAAGAAACACAAACTCTATCATAAAACAATTAGAAACCATAATAGTTCCGTAACAGTCACGTCCTACTTCATTTTTTTTCTGAACGAGATAAAGAAAAAGTCACAATGACTCTTTTTGTCAGATAAAAAAATGTAACCACCGACATCTTTTTAAAAATCACAAGAACATTAAATACATTAGATATCATTTTTTATTGCCAAAAAATGTATTTGTAAATCTGTCACAGATTAGAAACAATATTTCCTACCAGGTCTGTTACCGTTACACAGGTAAAAAAAAAAAATATAATAGTAAGCAGGTATCCATTTTATACAAATCATATTCTTTGCTGTGTTTTAGTTCTCGGTTTCTAAATTAGAATATTGCATTCTTGATCATCACATACCTGACTTTTGCAGTGCGGTCTTTGCTTTGTAGATACAGTTGTGTTCAAAATTATTCAACCCCCAATGCTGTAAAGGGTTTTAGGGAATTTAGTGTACATTTGTAATTGTATTCAGAATGAAATCCTACAAGGACTTTTTAACCCTTTCGCTGCTGAGGCTTTTCCCGCCCCTGTGCTGAGGTCATTTTTTACCTGTTTTGCGCATCATGTTTAAACCTGTTTTGAAGGCTTATTTTTATATGACATCGACATATTATATATCGTTCTTTCCGTCAGACTCGGTAGATTCATAATATGTCATTATTATATGTATACGTTATGTCATGTTTGTATATTATAACAAAAATGCAATAAAATATGTATTTTCAATAATTTACAGCGTGTAAAGTGTTTTTTTCCACATTTTAACATGCGAGCAATTGCGGTTATATTTTGTATGGGGTGCGCTTGTTAAAAAAATTAGAGATGGGGTCTCGTTACATTTTTTTTGGGGAAAATGACACCATTTTTAACAAACGCACCGCATACAAAAATCGTTAATGCAGCATCATTGTTCACATTATAATTGAAATGGGAACAATATTGCTGCATTAACAAAACAAAAAAAAAAAAAAAAAGTGTTTATTTTTTTTTTTTTAATTTTTTTTTTTAATTTTTTTTTTTTTTTTTTTTTTTTTTACATTTTTACATTTTTTTTTACTTTCATGTTTGGTATCGTTGGAACGGCCATGCTCTGGCCGATCCAACGATATCAAAATTTAACCCCTAACTGCCACGGATCGGGAGATAGGGAGTTCATTGGAACTCCCTATCTCCACAGTTCGTGGCAGTTAGGGGTTAATGCTAGGACTGGCGTCATCGTGCTGCGCACGATGACGCCAGTCCTCTGGGGGAGTTCCCGGAAGCTTGGCCGACATCCAAGATGTCGGCCAGCTCCCGGGAAGGATCGCAAATCGGCGCTTTTCAGCGCCGATTTGCGATCCAGCTCCCCAGGGGTTAATGCCAGGCATCATTTGGAAGGGCAGGCTGTGCCCTTCCAAATGATGCCTGGGTTAAGCCCCTGTGAGCCGCCGATCGGGAGGGAGAGAGGTCCGAAGGACCTCCCCCCCCTCCCTTTCAGGCGCCTCCTCCGCACATGCGGGGGGGGCGCCTGAATTATGTGTCATCGCGGGGGCGACATCCAGGATGTCAGCCCGCACCGGAGGGGCCAGCGATCGGCCGGAACCCGGCCGAACGCTGACCCAATGCGAGGACGCGCTCAGCGCGTCCTCCGCATACCAGGGGCAATGCTGAGGACGCGCTGAGCGCGTCCTTAGCATTGAAGTGGTTAAAGAACCATATGCAACTAAAATGACATCAATTGGTTTTGTAATACAGTAGTAAATGTTTCTTTTGTGAATTCTTCATTGACACAATTATTCAACCCCTTAAAGACTACCACTCTGAAGAACAGAGGTTCATTCAAGTGTTTTCAATCAGGTATTGAAAACACCTGTGGATGTCACGGAGCAGCAATAAAGCATAATAAGCACCAATTAGGCAGCTTTAAAATGACTGTGATACTCAGCTCCTTCTAGACATTTACTGGTGTGGTTACAAACATGGTGAAGTCAAGAGAATGGTCCAGGAAGACAAGAGAAGAGGTGATTACTCTTCACAGGAAGGGCAATGGCTATAAGAAGATTGCAAAGATGTTAAACATACCAAGAGAGACCATAGGAAGCATAATTTGCAAATTCAAGGCAAAGGGCACTGTTGAAACGCTACCTGGTCGTGCAGAAAGAAGATGCTGACTTCGACTGCTGTGCGCTACCTGAAGCGTAGAGTGGAGAAAAGTCCCCGTGTGACTGCTGAGGAACTGAGAAAAGATTTGTCAGATGTGGGTACTGAAGTTTCAGCTCAGACAATATGGCGCACACTGCGTAATGAAGGCCTCCATGCCAGAACTCCCAGGCGCACCCCCTTGATGTCTCCAAAGAATAAGAAGAGTCGACTGCAGTATGCCAAAAGTCATGTGGACAAACCACAGAAATTTTGGGATAGTGTTCTGTGGACTGATGAAACAAAATTAGAACTGTTTGGGCCCATGGATCAACGCTATGTTTGGAGGAGGAAGAACAAGGCCTATGAAGAAAAGAACACCTTGCCTACTGTGAAGCATGGCGGGGGGTCAATCATGCTTTGGGGCTGTTTTGCTTCTGCAGGTACAGGGAAGCTTCAGCGTGTGCAAGGTACCATGAATTCTCTTCAGTACCAGGAGATATTGGATGATAATGTGATGCAGTCCGTCACAAACCTGAGGCTTGGGAGACGTTGGACCTTTCAACAGGACAATGATCCCAAGCATACCTCCAAGTCCACTAGAGCATGGTTGCAGATTAAAGGCTGGAACATTTTGGAGTGGCCATCGCAGTCACCTGACTTAAATCCGATTGAGAACCTCTGGTGGGACTTAAAGAAAGCAGTTGCAGTGCGCAAGCCTAAGAATGTGACTGAACTGGAGGCTTTTGCCCATGACGAATGGGCGAAGATACCCGTAGATCGCTGCAAGACACTTGTGTCAAGCTATGCTTCACGTTTAAAAGCTGTTATAACTGTAAAAGGATGTTGTACTAAGTACTAAGATTGAATGTCACTTGGGGGTTGAATAAAACTGATAATGATGTGAGCACAGAAAAGACATTTGTGGTTATTTCATTATAAATGTTATGTTATATTTGTCTGACCTACACGTGCCTCTTTGATTTAATTGTAAGCAAGATGACTGAATGATCAAAATCAATGTCAAACTGGCCAAAACACTCAATTTCAGTGGGGGTTGAATAATTTTGAACACAACTGTAGCAGTGATGAACCAAACAGGTGTTCTTGCCCTTCATTAGAAGACAAAGTGGGCACAATAGCTATTGTATTTCAAACCAAACAAATACACAGGCATTATTATTATTTCCATTGTTACGATGCTGAGCATTTATATCTTAAGTCGTTCTTTTGCTGATGCCCCCACCCTTATTCCCATCCCCTTTGAGCTACAACTATGTTTCAGTTGTTTGTTTTTTTCAAAATATATATTTTTTTGAGATTTAATGTATTATATTAAGTACTGACAAATGCTAGATGTGTTTTCTTCGACAGGAGCCGGCCCTAAGGAACATAGAAATATTTGTCAATGCCTAATACAAAGGTCGGCCCTGGGGCACAATAAAAACACTAAAAAGAAACTGTAAAAAAGTCTGGTGACTTGGTGATAGAAAAGAGAAACACTCAGGGGGTTACTTAGTGTCGGTGTTTGCCAGTGCTGCACAAAAAGAAAAATACAAAGAGCCGTAGGAGAAGCTATACTGTGAGATGTCTGGTGTTTGTCAAAGCGGTAACAACTAGAACATTTGCCAGTGTTTGTACCTTCTACAAACATTGGCGTTGCTGAATTACCCCCTTAGTCACACTCATATGACTAATAATAACAGCGTAACATTTTTGCAAGAAATCTTACAAATTCCAGTATACCTCTTATGTATCATATAATGTGTGCTTAATGTCATGTGGCATTAAGACAGGTGCTTGATCAAAGCAGTTCAAGTTTCTCTGAAAATTGGTGACAGCCAATAACAGGTTTGTGTGGTAGATGACACTAAACATTATGCATAGTTTAGAAACCATGGATAAAGGCTAGTGCCCTTGAGGGACCATCAAACGAAAGTGGACAGCAGACTTGACTAAACTAGTGCAACTGTTGGCCATGAAAATAAAAAATGTATTCCTGAAATTTTATATTTTTAGGGCAGCTGAAACCCTGTACGAAAGCACAATCATATAACAAGTACAAAATTTAAATTAATCACATGTTTGGGAACACAGGTATTTATATAGCTACTATTGTAATAATCTCTTTATCTATGAATATGCTGTGATATTGCAGTACTCATAGGAAGTAGATGGTCGCAATTTGTCTTTTTCAGACAAAGGCGTAGTAAAATCTCTAACAGGGTTATTCAAAGAGATCCAAATTGCTGGCGAAAGGTAACCGAACGCTGAAATTCAGCATTCAGTTACCTTTCCTGGCCATTTAGCTATCCGGAGAGCAGGCAGTTCGCCAAATGTTGGCGAATTGCCTGCACATACGGTGCCTGTTCGGTGCCTGTTCGAGGGCAGTGAATCCCCATAGTGAAGCAATGCTTCATCTATTCAGAGAACAAAAACCAGCAGTGAAAAGTTTATATAGCTACTATTGTAATAATCTCTTTATCTATGAATATGCTGTGATATTGCAGTACTCATAGGAAGTAGATGGTCGCAATTTGTCTTTTTCAGTGTTCTGACACTATACAAGTGTAGCGCTGCTTTAAAAACACTGTATTCTGGTGCATTGAACTATTGCTGCCACCAGAGGGAGACAGAGACATTGTGGACTATGCTGGACAAAACCGAACTACATCTACCATCACCCTTTGCGGGAGGACCGGAAGGGGGTGGTACAAGGAAGAGGAAACAGACCAGCAGCCTCATGCATGGCATGGGCAGAGTGAGCGGAGCAGTGAAAGGTGGAGGACGCACGTTGGAGCTGTCAAGGATCACAACCAGGCCCGAGTAAAGACACTGTCTTGCTGGTGCTGGAGATTGGGATAGTGACCGTGTTGAGACCTACCTACGCAACGCTGAGAGGTCTGGAGGACAAGATGGTTCCGGCAGGACCCCGAGTTAGGAGACCGCGCCGATCGATTGGGAGTGCAGGCAGTGGATCGTTGTTCCAGTTGCGGAGATTTGGCAAGCGGGGAGCAGATTCAGTGGCACGTAGTCCCAGTACACAGCGGAGAAGATCTTTTGGTCGAGGCATCGAGTGCTGGACAGTTTTGTTCATCGGATGAGTGAGAGGCCTTCAGGCCACAGTTCCAAAACAGAAACGCACGCTGCAATATTGTTTAAATCCACAGGGCCCCAACGGTGACTAGTCGAAGATTGCTCTTTTCATTCACTGGCCAATTGAACATCGCACCCGGGTACCCTAGACAAAACACAACTATATTTTTGAGCTATTTTTCACGGGACTTACACTCCAGAACTGAGGGGGTTAACTGGTTTCTTTTACTGCCGCGTGTTTTTCCCACACCACGAATTCTTGTTACTCAAATACCGTATATGCGTATTATATGCTGCTTTATTGGGATCAGTAAAGAATATAACATAGAAAAATCCACAACAGTGCTGGTGTATAGTTATTTCCTAGTGCGGTGAGACTATCCCGAGGTTTATTCAGCGGCTCCTTCGGGGGTGAGTGCTACACAAGAATTTTAGTAACTTACTGTTTGTATTTGACTTACAACTGCTAAACACTATGCAGAATCCTAGATACAGTTGTGTTCAAAATTATTCAACCCCCACTGAAATTGAGTGTTTTGGCCAGTTTGACATTGATTTTGATCATTCAGTCATCTTGCTTACAATTAAATCAAAGAGGCACGTGTAGGTCAGACAAATATAACATAACATTTATAATGAAATAACCACAAATGTCTTTTCTGTGCTCACATCATTATCAGTTTTATTCAACCCCCAAGTGACATTCAATCTTAGTACTTAGTACAACATCCTTTTACAGTTATAACAGCTTTTAAACGTGAAGCATAGCTTGACACAAGTGTCTTGCAGCGATCTACGGGTATCTTCGCCCATTCGTCATGGGCAAAAGCCTCCAGTTCAGTCACATTCTTAGGCTTGCGCACTGCAACTGCTTTCTTTAAGTCCCACCAGAGGTTCTCAATCGGATTTAAGTCAGGTGACTGCGATGGCCACTCCAAAATGTTCCAGCCTTTAATCTGCAACCATGCTCTAGTGGACTTGGAGGTATGCTTGGGATCATTGTCCTGTTGAAAGGTCCAACGTCTCCCAAGCCTCAGGTTTGTGACGGACTGCATCACATTGTCATCCAATATCTCCTGGTACGGAAGAGAATTCATGGTACCTTGCACACGCTGAAGCTTCCCTGTACCTGCAGAAGCAAAACCGCCCCAAAGCATGATTGACCCCCCGCCATGCTTCACAGTAGGCAAGGTGTTCTTTTCTTCATAGGCCTTGTTCTTCCTCCTCCAAACATAGCGTTGATCCATGGGCCCAAACAGTTCTAATTTTGTTTCATCAGTCCACAGAACACTATCCCAAAACTTCTGTGGTTTGTCCACATGACTTTTGGCATACTGCAGTCGACTCTTCTTATTCTTTGGAGACAGCAAGGGGCCTGGGAGTTCTGGTATGGAGGCCTTCATTACGCAGTTTGCGCCGTATTGTTTGAGCTGAAACTTCAGTACCCACATCTGACAAATCTTTTCTCAGTTCCTCAGCAGTCACACGGGGACTTTTCTCCACTCTACGCTTCAGGTAGCGCACAGCAGTCGTAGTCAGCATCTTCTTTCTGCCACGACCAGGTAGCGTTTCAACAGTGCCCTTTGCCTTGAATTTGCGAATGATGCTTCCTATGGTCTCTCTTGGTATGTTTAACATCTTTGCAATCTTCTTATAGCCATTGCCCTTCCTGTGAAGAGTAATCACCTCTTCTCTTGTCTTCCTGGACCATTCTCTTGACTTCACCATGTTTGTAACCACACCAGTAAATGTCTAGAAGGAGCTGAGTATCACAGTCATTTTAAAGCTGCCTAATTGGTGCTTATTATGCTTTATTGCTGCTCCGTGACATCCACAGGTGTTTTCAATTGCTGATTGAAAACTCTTGAATGAACCTCTGTTCTTCAGAGTGGTAGTCTTTGAGGGGTTGAATAATTGTGTCAATGAAGAATTCACAAAAGAAACATTTACTACTGTATTACAAAACCAATTGATGTCATTTTAGTTGCATATGGTTCTTTAAAAAGTCCTTGTAGGATTTCATTCTGAATACAATTACAAATGTACACTAAATTCCCTAAAACCCTTTACAGCATTGGGGGTTGAATAATTTTGAACACAGCTGTATCTCGATTTCCTAGAATCCAAACAAGTAAACTAATCAAATTGATGTATTTTACTTACCTATACTCATTGTGAATAAAGGAAAATTATTAACAAATGCAATATGATGTATTTATTTCATACACTCCTATTTTTAGTCATTTATTCATACTTACTGTTCTCGTGAATAAATTGATAATAAATTCACGTGTGATGTTAAAAATCTGTATATTGTATGAATGTGTACACATAACAATAAAACCACCCATATCTCTCATTGTTTTTTGTCATTTGATTTTTTATTTTGATACCCTGAATCAGGTCTCCAGTGCCTGCAATTTTTTTTGTGTTCTTGCTTATGATTTTCCTGCCATTTTGGTTGGCCCTTTCCATTACAAATAATGAAGGAACCCCGAAAAATCTGAAGGGAAAGCCTTTGCACTGTAAGGCAATACATAGCTATAATATAATAAAACAACTGCAGACAGCAAGCTCAGTTGATTAGTGACATGGAAATTGGGATAAATCAGTAACTATAGTGTGGTAAACAAAAGCATAAATTTCATCCACTCAACATATCCTCAATCCTAGGCTCACATTGTTTGTACATTATTATGATAACTGTGAAAGAATTGTACACCCCCTCCCTTGCAGTGCACTACCTGCGCCCATATCATATTGTTGTAGTCATTAGTTTTACTAATGATTTATGCTGCCTGTTGCAAATTAAACTATATTTATGTATAAGGTTTCGGGCAGAATTGCTAAATAATGAACTATTCTACCTTAAATGGTCACAGTGCTCTGAGAGTCCTCAGCTTTATTTCCCCTCTTGGAGTGCTGTTGGAGGGCTTATTCAACTTTCCAAAACCAGGGGCTTAGCTCCTTCCTGAAGCTCTGGTCAGTGTGGACCGCTCTGAGCGTCAGGGTTTAAACAGGAGGGGGATGCAGAGGGGATCGGGGGGGTTAATGTTCAATTCAATTTTAACCATAAAGTGTACATTTAAAATGTTCTCCCCCAGCTCAGTAAACTCTGTACCTGAACATGGAGATCAGTGACACAGCAAGTCTTCCTTCTATCCATTTTTCCCTCTACTTACTCCATAAACCTGTAAGACAGAGGTACATATGGCTTATGCAGAATAATTAAGAACTTCCTGAATCAACCAAATAGATAGTTTACATTTGTTTTAATACACTGGATTTCTTATTTAAAATTGGAAAGACGACTAGAGCGACCCTTTAAATTTGTTCTTCATGTCACATCGACGGTTTCGCTTTTTGTCTAAGATTGCAATATGAGTAAACTGGTTTTCTTCCAAAGAATAGACTCATAACGTTTTTTCCAAGATAACCATTTCATTTTACATCACAGGTCAAATCAACTTATGTATTCCTGTCGTGGCAAATCAAACTTCAAAAGAATAACATTTCCTTTAGCAAGTAGGACTGACTCACACTATAACAAAACAGTTCATCCAGTGGTGGACAGAAATAGAATGTCGATGTTCTAACATCTACTGTACATATTTGTGAACGTACAAAATGTTCCTCTGATTTGAAAGAAAATGTGCTACCTATGAATTCAATTTTAGTTTGTGTTCACAGTTAATAAAGAATATGAATCTGCATATGTATAACAAACGAAAACCATATGAGACCAATTCAGGAATCATACACCTTAAAAGGAACACAGGTCCTTTGAATTCCAAAAAATTATTAGAATATTTTACTGGAAGGATGTCATGTCTTGACATTTACAAGAACAACATTTAGGAGTTCCTTTGTGTGCATTGTAAGTTCTCATAACATTTTATACTCTTTGCTACCAGGTTATTTTTCATAAAACCATTGCCATCATCTGGATGATTTATAGAAACAAATTTGCAGTAGCCATACAGTGAAAATGTTCTTGAAAATCTCAAAAGCACATTTTGAAATGTATGCACTATTTGATACACAGATGGTGCCATCTGCTGTCCAAAAGGTGCTACTACATCTCCATTGTTCATCTCGGGCTTCGTTTTTCCTTGAAGAAAAAAAACTACTTTCAAGCTGTTCAAACTGTTTTAGCACCTATAGAGTTATGCCCAAGGAGTTAAAACTTTAAGGACACATATTCGAGCCCATTTGCAAATGAATATTCTTTGCCATAATCAAAATTCCTTTGCATTGCTCAGGAAATAGAACAAATTTAGAATAGTCGACTTTGTGGCACCAGCAGGTGCTTTTCAACATTGAGTATACTGACAGGGGATTAAAAGACCTCTAAATACATCTTCTTCTAAGACTATAGAATATTACACCTAAAAGCCTATCATCTTACTCAAGTGCATCATGAAAGAAGCAATATTTTTATGTAAAATAGCCAGGCAGTGCACATGAATATTATATTAATATTCACCTATTGTCAAGAATGGATTGGCCTGAAAATCCACAGTTCTGGCATGTGTGGTCACTGGTCAGGGGTTAGTAGGAGTGGATCCCAGATGACAATCCCCAAACCTTTAGTATGCATGGGGCTGGTGGTGAATGGGCTTGGGTGAACATGACAAACTGAGATATAAAAGAAGACTCTAAAGAAGCATGCCAAGACTATGGACTTTGAGACTCGTTTTTCAAGGCAGTGGAATTGTATGTAGAAGTCAGCTTCTTGATGCAGATCTATACAAGAGGAAAAAGGGGGGCTCCTAGTGGCGCAAAAGACTTTGGTATGGATAACTACCAGAATCCGTATAAACGATAAAATCATAATGCAACTTCGATGTGGTTACAAAACACAATAAGTGCAATTACAAGCACAATATGCCCACAATCACAATGGCTGCAGAGATGCAAACATAATATATATCCACATATACAATTAATGCAGTGATGCAAGCACAATATATTCAAAACTAGTACATTAAATGCAATGGCACCAGCGGAAAAAGAATTGCAGGCAATCAGATATCTAAAGTGAACTGTTTGCCTGTTGTAAAGTGCCAAGACAAGTTTTGGCTTGAATAAAGTGCATATAGTCACATAAAGGCGATTCCATCAAGTGCCTCCAAAGGCTGGATCTTGTTGTCAAACAGTAAAAACTATAGTCCCTTTATATTCGGATATGAAGTGCCACAGATGCAATAAGTGCAAAAACTGTCTTATTGGTGGGAATAACTCCTATAAAAGGAAAAGGTGCACATGTTAAAAAGTGCATAAAAAAGAGTTCTGTGATGGCCGTCGTATAGGTAGACGTAGAGTGGATACTCATATAAAGATACAGGTCCTCCTTCCTTGTTCCTGGTTTGTACTCCCAGCATAAAAGGAGAGAAAAGAGGAAAGGAAAAACAATAGTGCAGATCTGTGTATATAGTTCTTGGTTACAAGGTAGAGTTGAAAATAAACTCACATATTCCAGAGCCTAGAAAATTCCAGCTCTGGATGTAATAGCCTCTAGCCAAATAGAGGGTGGCATTTCCCTTCTTTGTGTTGCTCAGAATTCCTCAGAACGAGAAGAACATAGAGAGACGGTGCTCTCATAGCGTAACATACAAGGTTATTCGGAGAGCATGAAAAGCAGGAGAATGACTGGAGAATGAAAAATTCTAGGTCAAAATAACCGATTTGGAAAGTGAGATGAAATGGAGAATTTTTCTGGTTTGGCTATTTTGACCTAGAATTTTTCATTCTCCAGTCATTCTCCTGCTTTTCACGCTCTCTGAATAACCCTGATAGTATATAAATTTTTGTACAAATAATTTAATTGGTCTCACTCACCAATGCTGGGGCTTTATTCTTCCAGGCTCAACTTCTCAGCGTAGGTACCTCTTAGAGGGTGGGTACCTGACCTCTTTCCATTTGATTTTCCTTCAGGATGGTTTGCTGGAAGTTGGGAAGAGGTGGGCTTTCAGGTGAAATCCGTCTCCCTTGAAACTTGACAGATACGGCGAGAAGCCCCCCTTAAATGGACAAGGAACTCAGGAGGAGGAACACACGTTGAGAAGCCTCACGAGCCTAATTTGAAGCCCACCTCTTCCCAACTTCCCAATCTCATGTATGCATGGAAGGACAAACATTATGCAATTGATTATAAAGCACCAACATATTCTTCAGCTTTGTACAATGAGTAGCACAAAAAAAACAAAAAAATTCACTAATAAGCTTGACACATGCGAGGCGTAGCGAGGGGGTGGAGGGGGCACTTGCCCCCGGGCGCCTGACAGGGGGGTACTGAAAGCAGGTGCCCCCACAAGTAAATATTACCGACCCCGAGGCTCCCTTCCATCTCACATGCACAGTGAGGAAGGAGCAGCCACAGTCAATCAGCTTCCTGGCTGCTGTGTTACGTGATGCAGGGCTTCTGGAAGGGTTACAAAGAGCATAGGGAGTGAGTGCAGCATACTGTTAGTGGTTTGACTGTGCAGAGATCTCATCCCACTAATCCACAGGAGAGGTGAGGACCCCTTATTACTGCACCCCAGATCCCCCGGCCTGGATCCCTCCCCTGCAAGCCGGTTTCTCTGCAGCTGAAAGGAGATCCTGAGCTAGTGATCCACCCCTTCCTACACACATAGGACCCCTGCATGGAACTGCAAAATGTGAGGGGGTGGGGTCTTATGTGTCCAGACACAGATATAGCTGCCACTGTGAATTCTGGGGGCTTTGCTGTGTATATATAATTCTGGGGGCTCTGCTGTGTACATAATTCTGGGGGCTGTACATATGATTCTGGGGGCCTGCTGTGTATATAATTCTGGTGGTCTGCTGAGTATATAATTCTGGGGGCTCTGCTGTTTACATAATTCTGGGGGCACTGCTGTGCATATAATTCTGGGGGCTCTGTTGTGTATATATAATTCTGGGGTCTGCTGGGTATGCATAATTATGGGGACTCTGTTGTGTATATAATTCTGGGGGTCTGCTGTGTATATAATTCTGGGGGTCTGCTGAGTATACATAATTCTGGGTGCTCTGCTGGGTATACATAATTCAGGGGCTCTGTTGTGTATGTAATTCTGGGGGCTCTGCTGATTATGCATAATTCTGGGGGCTCTACTGGGTATGCATAATTCTGGAGGCTCTGCTGTGTATATATAATTCTGGGGGCTCTGCTGTGTATACATACTTCTGGGGGGTCTGTTCTGGGTATACAAAATTCTGGGGGCTTTGTGCCTGATTATACATGATTATGCATGTGTGTGTAATATATATCTGAGGTCTGTGTGTGTGGTCAGGGTGTAATTGTCAGTGTGACGTGGCCAAGGCATGACACACATGCACATTGTCTTTTTATATGTATGAGAAATGAGTGCATAAGAGTGTGTGTGTATATATATATAATTGTTTTTCAGGTAGTGGGGGATAGTGGAAATCTTGGGTGAGTTCCCTCACTTTTTACCCCCAGGACTTGATCCCTGGGGGGGCTAGGGAAGAACTTGCCCCCGGGTGCCTCATGACCTTGTTACGCCTCTGGACACATGGAAACAATAGTAAATGAGAACCCTTGTGAAGTGAGTTTACAATCTAAGAGGTGTGGGGTGACACAAAAAGGTGAGTTAATTGACCATTAACCTTAACTCCAGTGATTGAAGATGTCGCTGGAATACGAGTAGAAAACCAGTTGCTTTGCCAATCTGCAAAAATATACTAAAAAAGCTAAGAAAGGACGGCATTATCAGAGCAAAGTTGTCCTTAAACCCAATTTGTATAACTGTTTGTAACACCCCCGCTGCTGACCTCACCGTGGTTACCTTTCCATGCTCAGACAGCACATGTAAAGTGCTGCCCCATGCTCAGCACTGACTTCTTGTTCTCAAACAGTTAAGCACAGCAATCATACGCCACACCTTCTTGCCAAAATAAAGGTCTACTCCTCCCTCCCAGCAATGCTTCAGCATTAACGTTCTAACTGTGTTTCTAACCAGTTTGACTCTCCTGAAGCTCCCTGAACTAGTCTTGAATTCCTGTGCACCAGATCACCTGCTTTGTCCACTGATAACTACCTCCTACCAACCTCTGACCAACATACCGTCCTGACCATTCTCTTGGAATACCCACTTGTACCTTGCCGGGAGCCCCTCTGTGTCCTGTCTACCACCCCAAGGTACATTCCCAGTGCCTCCCAATAATCCTGGTCCCTCCTGTGTGTATACCTGTGAATCCTTGCATAACTGGGCTCAGACCACTCTCCCAACCGTTACACTGTTCAAATGTTTCCCATATGGAAAACAGAAATCAGGCTTAAGCAGAAAGGGCTGAATCCAAAATACTGCTATAAATAATGCATAGAAAGCTGTAAGTCACTATATCCATACTGTATACAAACCTCTAGTGAAGGACAGAATAATGTAAACATTTAAAATCTAAGGATAACAAGGGGCCAATATATTATATGAAAATTCATGAGCGAAAAGGAGACAGAGCGAAACTCGATCCTCCCATATACTGCAGCCATAGATGCATAACTCAATTAAACTCTTCCTTGCTTAAAAACAACCTTCTTATATGCCTATAAATATTCCAATTTGAAAAGATTGACAAGGACAGAAGTAATGAAAGAATGGAAGGGAAGCCACTTACCACTTCACTGTGAATGCATGTACCACTTTATCAATAGAGAAATGTGTTCATGTTGTGGGCAAGATATTTACACATTACAAACACTTAAAACTCCAACAGAGAAAAAGGTTCAGACAACCAGTAGAAAAAGACATCCAGCCAAAGCAATGAATTCAAAACTCCAGGGAAAAATAATGATTAAGCACAAACAACCCTGACGAGCCAGATGGCGAAACGCGTGTCAGATTCATGCTAGAGAGGGTTGTAGACATTGTATCAAAATCCTGCTATAGGTAACAGTTTAGAAATGGAGCACTTCATCATCACAATTTTGATTCAGGCATTTAATCTTTTGACAAACGGAGACTTCTAAGTGATCGAATGGTGACTTAATTCAGATTATTAAGGCAAAAATGTTGCATGAGATTGATGGTGGCCTCTTACATGATATTTGTTCAGAAACTATTCAGGGCTGATTAAAGGCTTGACCTTCCCTCTCTAAGAATTTAAAATCCCTACTCATATTATATGACAATATTTTGTATTTATAGAAGCTTGAAATGATTTAATATATATTTTGTCATTTGTTTTTAAGATTGCTGCAATCTTTTTACTTATATGTATTGAAATGTAGAGTCCATATACGAGATTCTTCAGTTTGGGCTTAGCATTTCTCTAGGTTTTGTAGGTTGAAGCCCACTTATGGACTGCTATAATGGGGGGCCTTTTGTGACGTCCTGTAGGACATTCTAGAGTTAATACTCAAGGGCCCCTATTACGATTTCCACGCTAACGATAGCGCTCACTGCGTGAGCACTATCGTTAGCTGCGGTATTTACGGCCTATTACAATCCAAACGCAAACGGGTTAAAAAACCCATTTGCGTTTGGGACCTTGCACTTCTCAGCGCAAGGTTACTGCACTTTGCGCTTCCTATACTTAACATGGGGAGCGCAAAGCGTTAATCAGCGCTGGTATTACAAAGTCCCGGTGCTGATTAACGCCTGGCTCTGGTCAACGAAAAGTTAATCAGAGCCAGGACCTGGTGTTAACGGATTTCGCTTCTGCAGAATCCGTTAACACCAGCTTAAAAAATAAAAATAAATCTAATACTCACCCTATGTCCCGCGGCGAGGACCGCGGCTCCGATCACCTCCTCCAACCGGTGGGATCAGGGAAAGACAGGGGGAAAAAGTCCCCCCAGTCTCTCCCTGGGTATCCCTACACCGACCGGCCGCATCTCGTGAGACGAGATCCGGCTGGTCATGTGACCGCCGGCGTCTCTCTCAATGGGGTCCTATGGACTCCATTGAGAGGATGCGCGCGGCTGCGATTAGCAGGCGAAAACAATGCAGACAGCATATTTTGCGCCTGCATTGTAATCCCCCGCTAAACCGGGGACGGTAGGGGGAATACCGCAGGTGCAGTTTTTTCTCCCTACCGCCCCCGGTTTAGTGCGAGGATTGTAATAGAGCCCGAGATATTTTTTTTTTTTTTCCATATAAAGTTTTATTGAGGTTCACACATAAGAAACAAATGCCAGAGATCACAAATATTGAGATAATGACAAAGGGAGGATCGCGCAGGATCCGACATTGAACATTCCTAGCAATAACATAAGGTTTGCGAGTAGCAATCGGTGGAACCAAGTTTTCCCATATTAACTAAAACAGTGAAATTTATACCAGTTAGAACATAACAAAAAACACACAAATTAGAAGAATACACAAAAATAAGAGAAGAGAAAAAAGGGGGGGGATTTAAGAAAATAAAAAATAAAAATAAAATTATCATTCATATGCTCAGTTAGGTCCATGAACGGCAATATTTATGTTGTATCCTCATTAAGTATACCATATATAAATTTTATATCAGGTTTCCAGAAGTAACAAAGCGTTCCCAACCTTCCCATATACCTTGAAACACGCTTAAAGAGTTAGCAGCCTTGTGGTACATTTCCTCGTACAGATAAACATTCTCTAATGATAACATGACTTCTCTCATTGAGGGACTGGCTTGAGAAAGCCAGTGACGTGCTATAACAGTTTTAGCTACGCTAAGTATTATTGATATAATTCCTCTATGGCGCTGTTGGATAGTAATCGGAAGCATATGTAATAAGTATTGTCTAGGGCACAGGGGCATAGATATTCTGGTACAATGAGAGATCAGTCTACAGACTTTCCCCCAGAAGGTAGCAAGAAGCGGACATTGCCAAAAGATGTGAAGGATAGATCCGACACTCGTGCCGCACCGCCAACATACACTGGAGTGCCCGGTTATATGAGCCACGCGATTCGGTGTCAGATACCATCTGTATAACAGTTTAAGATGTGATTCCCGCAAGTTAGTGCTCCTGGTGTATTTATATACTGTTTCAGTGGCATAAAACCAGTCCTCCTTAGAGGACTCAAACGACAAATCTTTGTCCCATCTGATCATATAGGGCAGTTTCTTATTAGGGTTCGCAGACAACAAACTATCATAACATAAGGACAAAGGCTTTTTCAGAACTTTTTTACCTAAGCACAGTCTGTGGAAGGCCGTAATAGCTGTCGCTGCAAAGGAGGAAATACCCCGTTGAGTCAGTGCATGTTTTACCCTAAGGTACTTGAAGCATTCGCTAGCGGGAAGGGCAAACTCACGCGTTAGGTCCGGGAAGGTTTTAATGGAAGAGGCTGTAAAAAGCTGGTGGATATGTGTAAGACCTAATTGGAACCATCGGTCAAGGTTCAGGTCTTGGATAATGCGACAGAGGAAGCGCAGTGGAGCTAAGCTGAGCAGTGAGAAGGGTCGCAAAAGTCGTCTACCCCATAGCCGCCATGACATAAGGGAAAGGGAAGTGGAGGGCAAAATACCCTCCAATGTGTGGTGTGGGAGCGTCTCAAACCACATTAGGTCGTGTATTCGAAAAGGAGCAGTGTAGGCATTCTCCATCCGTAACCATAAAGGGGTGTCTCGCTGGGACATGGAGGACAGGAGCTGAGCCAGTAAAGCCGCCCTGTAGTATGCTGTAATGTTTATAAAGCCTAGCCCCCCCCTACGTCTAGTCGTGTTGATTGTGGAAGCTGGAATGCGTGGAGGCCTCCCTTTCCATATGTGTGCCTGCAGCATTTTTTGCATGCGTAGCAACATATGTGCCGGGATAAAAACTGGGATGTTCCTGAAAAAATAAAGAATCTGGGGTAAAATACACATTTTCAAAGCTGCCATGCGTCCCATCCACGAGACCTCCAGGGCATGCCAGGAGTTCAGTTGGGAGGAGATTGAAGCCATTAGGGGGTTGTAATTAAGTTTAAGGATGGTGCCCCTGGATTTGGTAAGAGAAATACCTAAATATTTCAAGGAGGTCGTTCGCCAGTCAAATGGGTACAAGGCGCTTAATGTGGAGAGCGAGAAATCATCAACATGTAGCGGTAGTGCCTGCGTCTTGCTCACATTGTTTTTATAGTAGGAGACTAGGCCATAAGCGGTAAGCTGGTGCATTAGAGATGGTAGAGAGGTTTCAGGGGAGGTAAGAAAAATCAAAATATCATCCGCGAACATAGCTAATTTATGAATTCCATCTGGGGTCGAGATGCCAGAGATGGAAGCGTCTCGTCTGATCCGCAAGGCCAAAGGCTCCAATGCCAAAACAAAGATGAGTGGGGAGAGTGGGCACCCCTGCCTGGTGCCATTGGTAATAAGAGCCCGAGATATTTACACATTACAAAGACTTAAAATTCCAAAAGAGATCGAAAATTAAGTAAACCAGTAAATTAAGACATCCAGTCAAAGCACTGAAGAGGAAATTCCAGGGAAAAATCATTATGAAGCACAAACAAGCCTCTGCAAACAAAGCTCATAATCTTCCGAAACTATCATACCGTACACAACCAGGTCGATGAACAACATCAAGACCATATTTTGCTCATCATCAACCCTATGCTGTAACTCAAAAAGAACCTTTTGCAAGGAGAATGTGAAACATATCAAGGTTACAGATGCAGAATGATATAAGGACATGTCTTGAAAATAAAAGCAGATTTTCCTTACCGGCTTCCTTTCACCGCAACTATTCCGAAACAACAAACTCACTTAACACCAGATTCTGAGAGCTGCTATTTCTTTGATAAATATCGTCTTGAAGGACAAGATGGTGCTACATCGGAGTAGTTCGTTCCTCTCCACCTAGGCACAAATTAACGACTCCTATAGCAACTTCAGCCATTAGGATATTGGGTGAAGATGATCTGTATATAGACTCCAGCCAATATCTTAATGACAAGAGTGGGATAGGGCCCATAATTAATTATATCTCTAGAAAAAATAAAAAAGGTATAACGAACCATGTCTGTAAAGCTTTCATCAAGGAAAATTGCAGTAGATAGCTGGATATTATTTAATAGAGTTTCCCTTTAAGTATTACTATATTCAACCAGTTTGTTACGCGAGACCTGGCCTGACATGGTGTAGAAAGGGTGTGAGCAAAGTACGCAGTGATCTGACAGGAATACAGACATGAACCCGATATAAAACAGAAAAACTAGGTTTATTTGTAACCCAAACAAACACACACACAACTATAGCAAGAAATTAAATACAAAAACATAGAACCATATCAGAATGAATGCATGGAACTAATAGCTAAACAAAAAACAACATGAGAGGATCAAACACCAGAGAAAAATAAGCAAGAACAAAGGCCTGAGTTAAACTAGAGTAAACATGAGATGAAAACGTGAATATTAGACATGAGCATGAACCAGAACAAAATCAGAAACAATATCAGACAGGAACCTAAAGCAGACATGAATCAAGAACATAAATCTGAATACAGACAGAAGATCTCGAAGCAGAACTACACCTAACCAGGACTGCAATGGCAAAGAATCAGGATCAGAATGAACATGAGGCTTGGATCAAATCAAAATGAGGCAGCGCCCTTCTAAGGGTGCTGCCTGCTTTTAAGCACAAGAGTTCCTTAATCATGAGAGTCCAGGTGTGACTCCAGGGCTTGAAGTCAAAAAATGAAAGTCCACAACTTAAAGGGCCAAGTTCACAAATATATCAGAGGGGGCGCCAGGAGCCCAGAACCTCACACAGTATAACTGTGTTTTTATGACTCTCTAATGAGCCAGGCTTTTTATTAAGGAGATATTACAAAAACTATTGATATGTTTAGTAAAAGGCAGAATTACTTTTACAGAAGAACACAGAGTGCTTCCTATTTTCATTTATAGCTACGGAAGCTGCAGATTATAATTCAATCTTATTACATTCGATGAAGTAAACTGTATTATCCTTACACATTATGGGATGAAACTCCAAGAGACACCTGGCTTTCCTGGAGGCTAAGCAAGCATGCTTCCAGGAAACTCAAAAAACACATACATCTTGCTCAACCAGAGCACACCCCAAAAAAGGTATAATGGATTAGTATTAAAAATGAATCTTTATTAATTTGTGATTGTAGATGGAACAGTTTCCAGGAAACTGATTCTGTGAAAAGAATTTCTTGTTCTTCTTGTTCCTCGTATTCTCCCATAGAAGCTATAACACCAAAACTAGAGTGATTCCAAACCCAAAGACCAAAAAAGTCAGCGACAATCTCAAATAAAAAGGCACATCTATGATGTTTTCTTATATTCAATCAACATATACAAACTTATTTTTGTCAAATTAAATTTTTATGAACCATCTTCTTTGGAAAACAAAGTATTGCTGCAGTACTGCAGTGCTGAATCGAAACACTGAAAATGATGGAAATTGCTTACATTTTGTTGCAATTCAGTGTCCTGTGAGTAGACACAATAGTCTTCTATGCAACAATTTAGGTGCCGCCAAATTGCTATGAATTGAGGCAAATTGCACCATTTTTTGCTGTCAATTCGCCTGTATTTGCTTAATTGACAGCTTTGTGAATGAAGGAATTGACCCGAAATTGCACCGTCCGGTGAAATTCACCATTCAGTGCAATTCAGGGCCAATTCGGAGGTTAGTCAATAACTCCTATAATGTCACTCGTGATTGATTAGTGCTGTGATTGTCTATATGTGTTTGCGAGAACCAGTTAGGAAGAAGTGAATGCGTTGGCTTATGAGATTTTTTCAAATCATAAATACCGAAGATCCTTATGGAATTATGTGGACCGTTCTGTACTCTGGCATGGCTTTACAACTGTTGCATGTGTTTGACTCATGTTTTGGTGGTCTAGCTGTTTTTCATTATTGTTGATGAGGTAATGATTTACAAATGGCATTTAATCCCTCCAATCTGGGCTTGTGGTATTTAATCTTATCGTCACCATGTTGGTTTTTGTTGCGTGCATGCCAGCTCACTTTACCTTTACCACTGAATAATGGGTAAACTAGCTTATGGTATATTTCTTTTGCCAGAAGGTTCTTCCAAAACTTTGAGGTATCTTATCCAATGTTTCCATTTTGAATAATTTTATTGTTCACTAATGAGTTATGGAGAAAAAGCTGATCATTTCATTGCAGGGAGTAGACATTATTTAAGCCATCCAATGCAACGCGTCATTATCCCAAGGAGAGTATTCTGCTGTATATTCGTTTTACACACACCGCTAGACATACATTAAAAGATAAATGTAATAAAAGACAGGATACAAGCTTGCATTTTCCACCAAAACTCTAGTAATACAAATATGAGGTCTGTGGTAGGTCCGTTAAAACAGAAAACATTGCCAGTTGATTGATTGTTAACTGTCGAGAGCTTGACACCCTGAGTAGGGCCGGCAAGGGGAGACAACACACTGGTTGTTATTGAATCACATGAAAAGGCCGATATAGTGGCTTATGGTGCAAGGACAGAGCAAAACAACAGAAAAAGTTAGAAAAAAAAGCAAGTTCAAACTTTTAAAGTATTTTGATGATAAATCTTCATTTTGGATAAATCTTCATGATGGATTAAAGGTCTGCAGCATCATCTAAGTATATGGACCAGGGGTTAGACATTTGATGAATAGGAAAGGAGTTAAGCATTATATAGAGCAGAAGGAAGGTCTGAGTTCCCAGCTGTCACTATATAATCAGTCTCATAAAACATTAACTACTTGCAGTAATCTTGACATCACAGAGAAAACCCTTCTTTGATATTTTTCTTCTTTTTAAAGGTCCACTGAATATTCTCTCAACTTGCGTCACTTCAAGTTCATTACTAAAATAATATCTGTTTATTGTTTGGAGTTAAAAATCAAAACGTGCAGAGTTCTACAGAATCTTGCAGACTACTAAGGAAAGGATATATTGACTTGGCAACATAGATGGAGTTAACAAGGCATTCATTCACTTTTACATGTTCACACACGTGGGCCAATAACATTAACCACTTAAGCCAGGGCCACACAAGCATGGAAGGAAGATCCGTGAGAACGGACATTCTTTTCGCTCAGACACCCATGTGGCCACCTCACTGTGCGCACGTTTGTGCACTCAGCTGTAAAAAGCACAAGCCTCCTATGGAGGCTCACACTTTGTAGACCGGTGTGCTGTCTGTTGTAGCTACTCAACGGGGAGGAAAACAGCATGCCCGTTGTAACATGCGACACTAGAACATGCTAACGCCAGATTCTAATCGAAAAAAAAGGTATATGCACCGCTGGTATTCACACAATTGTACGGATATCGCTTACACGCAGTATTGGTCTTATCCTCCAATAAAGAAGTTAAAAAATATACAGGTATGGTGTAGCGCTTTCAATGTCCCTTTGAAGAAAACTGGTACTTCAATGTACTTCTGGGTGTTCCACTTGTTCTCCAGTATCCTCAAATATACGCAGAGATAATCAACATAGCATAACCCGTGTGTGCAAGAAGACTAAGGATTGTCATCAAGTATCACTCACGTGGTTAAGAGTCCTCCTGGCTCTGGGTAGATGGCCTCTAGGTTATTTTTTCGGCCACCCAGCTGTATATATACAGTGATTACCAGTGGGGCAGTTGGGTGGCCGACAAATAATCTAGAGGCCATCTACCCAGAGCCAGGAGGGCTCTTAACCACGTGAGTGATACTTAATGACAATCCTTAGTCTTCTTGCACACACGGGTTATGCTATGTTGATTACCTCTGGGTATATTTGAGGATACTGGAGAACAAGTGGAACACCCAGAAGTACATTGAAGTACCAGTTTTCTTCAAAGGGACATTGAAAGTGCTACACCATACCTGTATATTTTTTCTAACACCAGATTCTGCCAGTCGGTATTTCATTCAAAAATACCAGCTCCAGAGAAGAACGAGCTACGTTGTTATAGTTTGTTCTTCTCCAACTAAGCGGAAATTAACACCTTCTATACAAAGTATAGGGCAGGTTAATTCATAGTAGGCAGCAATGACCACGCCAGAAGCAAATCTGGATGCAAGGTTGGAACAGAAACTCCTGTCATTAACCCCTTCATTCCCAAGACCAAGATAACCCAGAGCTTCAAAGGCACCATCAGGTGTCCTATATCGAGTTATTGCTTTCTGCAACTGAGCAAGACAAAAACAAAAGAAATTTTTTGCTAGTAAATTTCTTTCGCTTTTGGCTCAAGAACATAAAGTTTTAGCATCATGGGCATGATGCCCAAGCTGTTAAAACACTTTAAAATCACTAGGCAATTGTCCAATAGATCTTTCTCCAGCCGATAAGACACAGAAGCTGCACGAGCTGCAGTTGCAAGTATATTAACTCCTTTTGGCCAGTAGATGGCGACATCAGCCTGCCAAATAGGTTATTACAGTAAGAAATACATTGGGAATATTCCCAAATATTTCTTACTGTGCAATTAAAAGGATTTTCCAAAAGACCATTGGTTCTTTATAGTGGTTGTTTTTTTTTTTGAAAATCACTTGCTAGTGAAGGGGTTCAGTTAACTGTTGGAGCCATTATGTATAACAGCCACAGCCATTAATTTAACGGCAAGAGTGGAATAGGGCCCTTATATTTTAGGTTAGATCTTCACCATTACCACTATTGACAGAAACACATTGCACACCTGAGTACCAAAAACCAGGAATAATGGAGCAATGCCTATAAGAAGAGTTGCAAGCCCTGTCACATCTTTTTACACACATTTTACTTATTCATGCTTACTGTTATTATTACCTTGTAGCACGTATAAATTATATCTTAAATTGCTCATAAAAATGAACCTACATTTTGGGAGGATTCTTCCAAGATGATGCGATTCTCCGCTCATGGAGATTATTACTTCTACATACTTGTGTTGACACCTTTGTGTGTTTCCCATCACTGTGCCTTATTTCGAAGAATTTCATCATCCTTTGAAGAGGAAGGGTTGGGTACCACCATACATTATGGATACACAATTGAGCACAATTATGTAAGAGTGGGAGATGATCTATAACACATTAGTCTTTGTCGCAATATTTTTAAAGTATTAGTCAGGTTACTGAGGAGGTGTAAAAATTATTGAGTGCCCAAGGTGGGCTTGTGAAAGGAAGATTAATGACCTAAGCAGCAGTGGGACTGAGGAGCCGGCAGAGAAGTTGTCACTGTTGCAGGTGTTTCTTAGCAGATTGATTCTCAAATTGTCAAAAACCAGCATAACTATTGTCACATTCACTGAGGTGAGTCTGCGGACCACACAGATTGGGAGTTACATAAAAATGTTCTTGTGAGGGAAAGTGTTAAAAAGAAACAAATTCCCAAGACAGTCTAATGGCATGATGGTGAGACACATATCACACCTTCACCAAAATGTTACTTTTTTCTGTCTCTCCTTTTTTCTTATTTTTTTCTTTATTTCCAATTTCATGTTTCTTTATAATTCACATGTTATGCAAAATCAATGCAGTTAATGTTATAAAATTATAATATGAAAAAAACACAATTGTGAGAAAAGAAACCTTAGGAGATGCTAAAAGGGAATGTGACGTGGCACATCAACTGTGTGCCTCCATCAAACTCTAGCTTTCTCCAAGCTGGAACCTGAAATCCGGCATCCACAGCCCAAATCTCCCAGGGTTACTAGGCAGAGCTGGTAACTTTTAGGCAAGAACACGAACTCCCAAAATAATAAACATTTACCCCAAATCACCAGGCAATACCAGTGGTCAGAGTAATTGCAATAGACTAACGTTTCATTTACAAACATACAGCTATATGCAGTTAAGGGACAACCCCCTTAATGAATACAGCACAGATAAGATCAACAGATCCAGTAACAGGACAATGGGGAGGTATATTCAAAACAACGGACAGTTTACACAGGCAACCTTTATCTAAAACTGCCTGCTAGTTCCTGTGTGGATTGGGGTGGAAGCAGAGCATCTGAAAACAAAGGAATCAATTACTTACAGAGGGTGTATGCTATACAGAGTCAGGATAATAATAGAGAGGGAATGTACACAGTATATACAGTACAACAGGAGACTCTACAATAAATACATTTGGGAATAATACACAGACACATTCAACATAAATCCTGGATTCCCTGGGCAAGGTAGCACCTTGGTCCATAGTCAATAGGAAGGAGGCTAGCCCCTGGCTCCTCCAATGGCCCCAGTGACGGCTGAGTCTTTCACAGGGAACTTTGCCTGTGTCCACAAAAATCATTGCACTGGCCACGCTCCACTGACTTGAGTGGGATAGGACCCAGAGTTGGTCAAACGAACAACACCAGCAGAAAAGCAACATTTTATTGAGACAACATAGAAACCTTGGTGATAATTATCAACCCTTTTGAAACATGACTGCAACAGAACATGTGGTCACACAGCATCACATCTCAGAGCCTTTTATTTAGTGTAACATTTCAGTTGGGACCCGATCCTTTATCTATGCATGATGCAACCTTTGAAGCAACCCTTATCAAGGGAAATAAGGCAAGTGCACATCACAGAATCAACTATCATGTTTCCCTTTCAATTCTTTCTCGCCTCGAATATTCCACCTAATGTGATGACAGACTTTCACCTTCTATCAACTTCCTTTCTGGGAAGTAAATACTAAATCTGTAACTTATACCCTGAGAGGCATTGGAAAATGTGGTTTGTTAATGGTGAGTGACTAATGGCTACAAATACGAAAAGGATACAGAAATAAAAATAGGTAGGTAGATAGATAGATAGATGTTGGATGGATGACAGATATTAGAAGATATAGATAGATAGATAGATAGATAGATAGATAGATAGATAGATAGATAGATAGATACAGTTGCAGGAAAAAGTATGTGAACCCTTTGGGATTACGTGGAATTTTGCATGAATTGATCATAAATTGTGCTCTGATCTTCATCTATGTCACAACAATTTGAAAAACACAGTCTGCTTAAAATAATACAAAACAAACATTATATGTTTTCATGTTTTTATTGAACAGAACATGTAAACATTCACAGTGCAGGGTGGAAAAGGTATGTGAACCTTTGGACTTAATAACTGGTTGACCCTCCTTTGGCAGCAAATTCCAGCAATAACCTCAACCAAACGTTTCCTGTAGTTGCAGATCAGACCTGCACAATGATCTGGAGTAATTTTGGACCACTCCTCTTCACAAAACTGTTTCAGTGTAGCAATATTCTTGGGATGTCTGGTGTGAATCGCTCTCTTAAGGTCATGCCACAGCATTTCAATCGGGTTGAGGTCAGGACTCTGACTGGGCCACTCCAGAAGGCGTATTTTGTTTTGTTGAAGCCATTCTTTTGTTGAATTACTTGTCTGCTTTGGGTCATTGTCCTGTTGCATCACCCATCCTCTGCGGAACTTCAGTTGGCGGACAGATGGTCTTACGTTTTCCTACAAAATGTCTTGATAAACTCTGGAATTAATTTTTCCATCAATGACAACAATCCGTCCAGGCCCTGAGGCAGCAAAGCAGCCCCAAACCATGATGCTCCCTCCGCCATGTTTTACAGTGGGGATGAGGTTTTGATGTTGGTGTGCTGTGCCTTTTTTTCTCCACACATAGTGTTGTGTGTTTTTTCCAAACAACTCAATTTTGGTTTCATCTGTCCACAGAATATTTTGCCAGCAGTGCTGTGGAACATCCAGGTGCACTCTAGGATTCTTCTTTACCTCATTAAGCATTCTGTGCTGTGCTCTTGCAGTCATCTTTACAGGACAACCATGCCTAGGGAGAGTAGCAACAGTGCTGAACTTTCTCCATTTGTAGACAGTCTGTCTTCCCGTGGACACATGAACATCAAGGCATTTGGAGATAATTTTGTAACCCTTTCCAGTTTCATGCAAGTCAACAATTCTTGATCGTAGGTCTTCTGAGAGCTCTTTTCTGAGAGGCATGGTTCACATCAGGCAGTGCTTCTTGAAACCAGTAAACCCAAAACTGGTGTGTGTTTTTAAAGGGCAGGACAGCTTTCAGCAACACATCCAATTAATATCACACTGATTGTACTCAAGGTTGGCTCACTCCTGGCTCCAATTAGCTCTTGGAGAAGTCATTAGGCTAGGGGTTCACATACTTTTTCCACCCTGCACTGTGAATGTTTACATGTTCTGTTCAATAAACACATGAAAACATATAATGTTTGTGTTGTATTATTTTAAGCAGACGGTGTTTTTCAAATTGTTGTGACTTAGATGAAGATCAGAGCACATTTTATGACCAATTCATGCAAAACTCCACGTAATCCCAAAGGGTTCACATACTTTTTCTTGCAACTGTAGATAGATAGATAGATAGATAGATAGATAGATAGATAGATAGATAGATAGATAGACAGATACAGAAATAAAGAGACATGAAGATAGATAGATAGATAGATAGATAGATAGATAGATAGATAGATAGAAGATAGATAGATAGATAGATAGATAGATAGATAGATACTGGATGGACAGATATTAGATAGATAGATAGATAGATAGATAGATAGATAGATAGATAGATAGATAGATAGATAGATAGATAGATACTGGATGGACAGATATTAGATAGATAGATAGATAGATAGATAGATAGATAGATAGATAGATAGATAGATAAAGGCTGTAAAACTCATGGTCCCCCAAAAGTTGATGCCTACAATTTGCAGAATTCTTTCAATACAATAGATGGTCAGGGAATCATAGGAGTTGTATTTCAGAAACTGGAAACATCTGGGGGGCTGGATTTTGATAGCCCTGAGATAGATGATAGTTAAACAGAGATAGATAGATCGATCGATAGATAGATAGATAGATATGACCATAGATAGATAGATAGATAATGACGATAGATAGATAGATAAATAAAGTAGTGTAGGACCATAGATAGAAATGACAATAGATAGATATGACTATAGATAAATAGATAGATGATAGATAGATAGATATGACCATAGATAGATAATAGATACAGTATGTCCATAGATAGATAGATATGACCATAGGTAGATAATAGATAGATAGATAGATAGATAGATAGATAGATAGATAGATAGATAGATAGATAGATAGATAGATAGATATGACCATAGATAGATTGATAGATAGATAGACTGGAAAAAGGTATTTAAGATGACACATACATGTTAAACGTAGACTTTAAGCACTCCTGAACAGTACATCAGTTTGTAGATGATTGTGTGGCTAGTTTATCAGCATTTTAATTTCAATTAGCATAATAAATATTATATATTTTTTAAATTTTGATCTTTTTCGCATTAGCTGTCCAAATAGATGACACACACCGAAAAAATAATATATACCTGCTTTTTGTTTTCTACTCAACATAAAGAAAGTGGAAAAATTTTGTTTCTACTATAATGCCAAGTAACACAATACCGATGCTTGCGTTGGCGTCGTGCCAGGGAATAGAGTTCATACATGAGCAGCTTTCCCTGACACCACTTATTAGACAAGAGATCTGTAATGCTATAATTGATTTACTCTCTCTAAGTCTGAGAGAACTTCTATCCTATAACACAATTACATTTAAAAAAATCATGTTGCAAAGTAAACGATTACTGCGGCTCTGAGAAACGGTCTGAAAAGGAGCAGCCTTTCATTCTCAGACTGACGTAGTTGAGAGGACAGTCAGCCCTTTTCAATCTATTCAAGGTTAAATTACTTAGTCAACAACAGAAAAATAAATATATGGACCAGAAAGGAATCCTTTTGTTCCATAGCATTATTAATGATATCCATGCTTGGACAGTTTCAACAGTTCTCCTCATGTTCGGATGTGTCTTCCAAAAGAGAAATAAGGGTTGTATGATGAAAGGGGAAAATATATATTTTGAAAGTCTTAAGATTAATGAATGCAATGTAATTCTCTATAATATAGGGCTTGCAACATTCCTTTTTGTTACAGTATTCATTATATTCAGAAATAATGCCCTTTTCAGCACTTACAGTGAATTCAAATACTGCACAGACTCATAATCAGCTAAAAAATATATAGTGTACTCTTACATCAAAAACACGGCCATACTTAATTTTTTTCAACAAAAAAAGATGGTGCAACACATGACAAAAGGTGGAGTTCAATGGAAGATTCAGGTCCCACAGACCTTTACAGGAATCCTGAGTCTTCCATTAAACACCACCTTTTGTCTTGGAGTGCCAGGTACCGTTCTTTTTTGTTGAGGCATTGCTGTGGTTGGCGCCATTACTCCTATGAGCACCCTGCATTGTACTTGCTTTATTACACTATTAAATTTGTGTGCAGCTCCTTGTCCTCATTGAAATATGTCATCTTCTTGATTTCCTACTGCCTTTATTCCAAAACAAATGACTTTGGAACATTGGTCATGGCCTAAGTTTCTGTGCTAGTTCCCTGATCTTGTTCTTGAAAGTACACCTGTCTTACTGACCTACAGGGCGTCGCCATCTTGGTAATAGCAATAGCGTTGCAGTCTGATACCCAATCATAGCTATTGATGGTTACCTGTCAAGTAAGGTAAGACGAGGTGGCCTATAGAAGACTATACTTTGCATAGAAGCCATTAATAAAGGCTCGGCTGGAGAACAGCAAGCTATTCCATGGAAGCTCACTGGTCTCGACTGAGGACGGTATTTAGGAAAGAATACCCTCTCTAGGAACCTGGTGTCAAGTGATTTTGATTTTTGCAAAGTCACTTAAAACTTAAGTTTAAATAGATGAAAAAAATCCTTTACCTTGATCTCCTAGTACAGAAAGTGGCTCGATCTGCCACTTCTTCTCAATGCATGCAGCGGAAAACTGGGATCAAACAGTTCCCTGTGTCCCTCGATGGACACTGTGTGGCCCTCAGAATAAGTGAACTTGAGCATGGATGTGCATGGTTCCATTAAGTCTTCTGGACTCCAGGAGCTGATGCCAGAGGCAGCACATAGGTCCACTGCCAATATCTGTGTGTGGCTCCCTGATATTACAGATTGAAATACTAACATGGTGTCTTGCCCGTAATAGACAGTAACAAGGAAACCGTAAGACAGGGATGTCAAACTCTGGTCCCCCAGATGTTTATGGCCTATAATTTCTATAAATATACATGCAGTAGATGACCAGAGATTCATGGGATATGTGTATGAGCAGCAGCTGGCGAACCAGAGCTTGACATACCTGCAATAAGGGTTATCGTCTAGTACCGATATTTTCCCTTAGCAACTCCTAGTATCCAACAAGGTCAGAACAAGACCCAAGGTTGGAATGGTGCCCAAGGTCTGAGCAGGGGCCTTTATGTGCACTTGTCACAGGAGGATGGACCATATTCCAAGCATGAGGCAAACTGTGCCGAGTCAAAATTCCAAACTTAGCAACATTCTTCACATCTCCAGAAAAAAAGATTAAAACACTTTCATTGAGATTTATCTCAGTATCTTTGCAGGAGAAGTAAAAATAGACATCAATGCATCGCTATAATTAGTTGGGAGTGTGATATTTGCAACTATTTTTACTTCAAAAAAATCTCACCATTTGTGACACAAAATGTTATTAGCATTGCTGTCACTGGAAAAGTGTAAAATATTACATGTCATAATCATATTTCAGGCACGGGTTTTATTCTGATATTTACCATTGTGAAAATAGAAATGATACCAAAATAAACTTGGACGTGTTCCTATTGCTGTTTTTTCTGTATTTACTTGCGTTGTGTTGCGTTACGGTAGGGATGGTATAGGTAAAACAAGTCATGGATTTTATTTTTTTCTTATTTGATAGAAAGCATATGTTCAATATCTTAGATGACAGTTTGTTTTTCAGATGATCCTTGACTGTTTTGGGTGTTTTGTTAATCATGTTTTAATTGAAAAAGAAGCCAGATGCTTTGTGGTTATGGATCAAAATAAAGCACATGGTCAGATATGTCACTCTGTCGTCTGCTGGAGACAGGATCCCAGATTATGATTTACACTTCATATTTTCCAAATTGAAACAATTTAGTTTATATTAAATGGATATTATAGGGTTAAAATGAAAGTGGGGAATAGAGGGGTTAAATATTTAACCCCTCCTGACTCCCTTTCCACCATTCCCTCCAATTTATTCAATTTAGTAATAGTTTAGTTGTAAACTTAGAGAAAGCAACTAGAAAATAACTAGAAACCTCAAGACCCAGGTGCAGGAGCCATGACGCTCCTCCCTCCCATCAACATGCATTGGTCCCCTCCAGGTCCACCATGTTGACTCCAGACAGCGTCCCATTTTTTCCAGGTTCACTAAGACCTCTTCAGTTCATCCCATTTTTAATGTAATGTGCACTATGTGTATCTTCTAAAGCTCAGCAGCAATAAACCTCCCAGTTATGTGCGCTGTGTATGACTGTATCACAGAGCTCCACAGAAATAAAACTCACAGCAATGTGCGGTGTGTATGAGCGTATTGCAGAGCTGCACAGCAATAAATCTCACAGCAATATGTGGTGTGTATGAGTGTATCACAGAGCTCCAAAGTAAAACTCACAGATAAATATAAAATAAATTTAATAAATAAATATATACAGAAAAAATATAGGCAAGCCCCCAGACCCAGGCAGGCGAGTGTGTGGTGGCACCCTCTGCACCCCAGATAGTTATGCCCCTGGACCTGATAGTGTCTCCCTTTATGCAGGGTCATGCTTTTAAGAGGCACATTGAGTCCCTATACTCCATGGCTAGTGGTGCATGCAGGGCCTTGGTCACTGTTCCTTAAAACAAAATTAAAGAAAAACCCAAAACACTACAAGTTCCAATCTCTTTCACAGTGAAAAAGCAAAATGGAGCATCTCTTCATTTGGCAGCCAATATCACACGTGGTGGCAGCGGTGGGATCAAGCATAACGGTGTTGCTAGGGTGGACACTTTAAAGGTACAGAATCTACTGAGAAAATGGAAGAGGTTCTAAAGGCACTGGATGCAAGGTTCGATTGTCCCACTTTTATTCAACTCACAAAAGCAGCAGGGTAGAGCAGCTCATCAAAATAAACAAAATATCAAAATAAACACCTACTCTGTCTACGGAGCCTAACTAAACATAGGATTTCTATCTGCCAAATACTGGCCAGCTAAGCAGGTTCCCAGTCAAATAAACAGCGTACCTTTTTTGCACATAAAGGTCAGGAGTAGGGATGAGCTATTCGGTTCGATTGGTTCGGAGTTCGATTCGAACATTGGCCGTTCGAAAGTTCGCGAACATCGAACTTTTTGGCATGTTCGGTTCGAGTTCGAAAAAAATATATATTTTGAAAAAAGTATAAAAAATGCTTAAAAAATACAAAAAATCTAGAAATAAAGAGACTCTTTACTGCAGAATATTATAAGCAACGGTTTATTAGATATTGAATTAAAATGGGAATATTTTTAACATTGAAGCCTATGAGATAAATCATTCTTGTTACTAAAACATCAGGCAGACACGGCCCCCTAATCAGGCACTGTAGAGGGCAGCCTGCAGGGGCCTCCCAAGGATCCCCTTGAGGAGCATTGAGGAGCATGCGGCCGCCAGATGACAGAGCTGCGACTGTGCGGGCTAGCAGCCCGGGTGCATGTGGCAGAGACAGGCAGCGCAGGGAGGGAGCCACTGCACCTGCGACTACGGCAGACCCCCCCTACAACCAGGATCCAGGGAGCCCCCACTGACCACCAGGCTAAGGTAAGGTGACACATTTCTAAAAAAAATACAATCCGAGGACATTTTTAAATGTCCCCGGGAACATAAAATATAACTTTTTTTTTCTTTGTCTACTTGGCTGGATGTATTTAATTATATATTTTAGATACAATCAGCCAGGTAGAGGGGGGTGTCATGTGGGCTGCACGGGGTCTCAGGCAGTTTGTTTTTTTTGTGTGTATATTTTTAGCAAATTTATAGGGGAAGGTAAGGGCAGGTATGATATATATAGATAAGATATATATCTATATTCTTATAAATATATATATCCAGACTTGTATTACACACACATTTTGGCAACTAATTGCCCCCCCCATTTGGCTGATCCCCCATAACTAATGTTGAACCCGATAGAGCAGAGAATAGTATATTTATTCTCTGCTCTGTCGGGTTCAACATTTCTTCTGGAGGGACCAGACAAATGGGGGGGGCACATTTAGTTGAGATTATCCACATGCCACCCCCCATGTGCGTATGTATATATGGTCTGAGGTCTGTGGGTGGGTGTATATATATATCTGCATGTTGATATATATATGTATATATAGGTCTGCGTGTTGATATATATGTATATGTCTGTGTGTGGTATCCAGGGCCGGTGCAAGCATTTTTGTTTACTCAGGCGAAGTTGCGTTTTGGTGCCCCCTCCACCCAATCCGTGCCATGCCAATTGGGAGTGTTTAGTGTCCTCATGCATTGCCAATCTATGCTGTGCCTGGTGCCCCTCCTGTGCCACAGGGCCAATCTACAGAGTGTGTGTGGTCCCCTCCTTTGGCAATGTGGCATAGGAGAGGCACCAGGCACTGCACAAATTTGCAATGTGGCCTGGTGGTGCCCCCTGATCTTGCTGTGTCAATATACCCACATATTTCAAACTGCCTGCCACTCCCAGTGTTTCCCTTTGATCCTGCTACCTACCACTCTCACTCTGTTGCTGTGGTCCACTGTCTGGTCCACTGGTCTCCAGAAGCAGACTGGCAGCAGGGTCCTCGTCCTCTAATTCAATTCACTCCCCCTTAATTAATTTTTCCCCTTTAATTACTTTCACCCCCTCCCCCCTTGCTCCACAGCAATAAACCTCACAGAAATGTACCGATATTAGTTTGTATACTTGTTACTGACCCTGCTTGTTCTGAGGACCCGATCTGTTGCCGACTTTGCCTGCCATTTGACTATTCTCTCTGTGTATTCCCTGCCTGTTCTGTTTGCTTCCTGTTGCTACTGGTGTGCGCCGATTCTAACCATATACAGTAGCGCAGTACAAGTGCCTAAACATTGCTGACCCGGTTTTGTTATAGCTGCTGATGTAACTGAATAGATCGGGGATCTCTTCTGCATTACCAAAACCTCCACCACTACACTCTTCCACAATACCACAAAGAGGTTACGGTGTGAAGGCACTTGCTGCCACCAAAGGCACAATATTTGGGTACACTGCCACTGACGCCTATATTACCAGATTTATACCATTTTAATATTGAACCACAGGGTCCAACCCTGCACTCTTCCACAATACCCCAGAGGGGTTACGGTGTGACGGCACTGTTGCCGACACTAAAGGCCCAATTTTAAAGCACCTATTGTTACTTTCATCCAAAGCCTGCATAAGTTTCACCATAATTTAGCCAAAAAATCACTAAACTTGTTCTGCGTGTCCAAAAATGTCTTTTCATACAGGCTGCCGCCCCAAGCAGTTGTTTATGAATAAAGGAAAACAGTTTACCGTCATTTGAAACGTCATTTTTTGTCTTTAAATGTTTCTATACATCCTACAAGTCCGTCACTTCACAGTCAGGTTATGGGGATCTCCTAGGCACGATATTTGAAGGAATTTTTCGTTTTTATTTTTTTTTGTGTTCAAAGGGTTTATTGAGAAGAATTTCATACATTAAAAAATACATGAATAGGTAATGCAGTACCGTGTCAAGTACGGTGGTTCTTCCAAATTAGTGTTAACGTATGTTAATAAAACATAAGAGTATATCGCCATAAAATAAAGGCAATGAAATTCAGCAAACATATACAGAATAAAGTCAATGAGTATCAACAAGCATATATTTGAAAACCAACAACGTGTTCAACTGTATCAAGAAGTATATTCCTGTCGGTAAATTTCGGGAAGTTGCTCCTTTCAATAAGTTCGGTCTTATTACCTACTCTGAAGGAGAGTCCTGTGCAATTCCTAAGTAATAGTACGACCAACAGTTGAATGACAGTAAACGTTATCCGTTCATTAAATACATATGTGAACAAGAATGAAAAAGAAAAGAAAAGATAGGCTCCTATAGTAGGAGAGGAAAACAGGAAAGGATGAGAGGATGGAGAGAGAGTTGGGGGAGGATTAAGAGAGTGAAAAGAGGTTGAGGAGAGAGAGGAGAGAAAGAAAAAAAAAAAAAGGGGGGGAAAGGGGTGGGGATGGGAGGAGCGGCATAGGTGCAGTTCCAGTCAATGAGCGCTGCCAGCACAACCCCATAAATGATTAGGGAATTAAGTTCAGTAAGTGAGGTATGAGTATTAGGAGGGATCCGAGCACGGAGGAGGGTGTTATAGTCTGTCCCTATGTTATCTAGATTCAAGTCTGCTCCAGCCACTGCCGGAATGCTACCGAGGACATAAAGGTTTCCCAGTGAAACCAGGTCGTATTATGGACCGTAGCCCATTGTTCTGGAGCGACAGAGGTCATTTTGTGGGAGCGTATGAGCTCTATCCGGTCAGCCAGAGCCCTGGTTGATGGGGTAGTCGAAGAATTCCAATGGATAGGTATGAGAGAACGGGCTGCCAACAGAATCTTTAAAAGTACTGACTTTTTTAAATGTTTCACGGGCATCGGCAGGTGTCCCAGAAGGAAAATCTTGGGTTCCAATTCCAGGTCAACATCAGTAGTGTGGAGTATTAAGGAATGCATGGCTTTCCACAACGGGACGAGAAGGGAGCAGCTCCACCATATGTGTAGGTATGTCCCCAATTCCTGGTTACAGCGCCAGCAGACAGTCGAGTAGGTACGACTAACGCGAGCCAGCCATACCGGTGTGGTATACCACATAGTCAGGATCTTATATGATGTCTCTTTCAGTTTGGTAATGGGGGTGCTCCGATGCAGTAGGTCCAAAGCCTTGGACCAATGAGTCTCCGGGATATCCGTGTCAAGCAGTGTATCCCATTTTCCCACATATGTCAGTAGATCAGTATCTGAGGATTGGAGTTGATGATATAGGGTTGAAAGGCTGCGGGATAGGGTGAGCCCTAGGGCACAGAACGTTTCAAAGGGAGTTAGAGGTCTCGTTAAAGAAGTTCCATTGGGAAGCGATTTCAAAAAATGTTTGATCTGCTGGTAGTTGAAGCTGTCCAAAAGAGTTGGTGATGCTCCCCCTTCTGAGAGGGGTATTTGTTTGAACTGGCCATCTGGCAGTACGTGCATTGCCAGTAACCCAGGATGTGTGGTAAACCTGTCCCGTAGTTGTGATCTAACCCCTCCCGATAATCCCGGATTGTGCGAGAGTGGAAGTAGTGGCGAGGGGAACGTGGCTAGTGAGTAGCGGATTCGTAGACGATGCCAAATGGAGACAGTGCTTGCCAGTGTCAGCGTGGTTTTGCAGGGGTGTGGTAGGTGGCCCGGGATGAGCCATGGTATTGCCCATAGCGGGATGGATGCAAGTTTAGTCTCTAAATCTATCCATTGTTTTGTAGAGGTAGGTGACATCCAGTCCAAAATTCTGGTCAGTTGGGCAGCATAGTAATACAGACGAATATCCGGGAGGGCTAGGCCCCCCTGAGATTTTGACCGACACATTATTGCAAACTGCAACCGGGGTCTCGAACCTGCCCATATGAAATCTATGAAGCTTTTACGGAATGCGTGCAAGAAGTGGGCTGGAAGAGTGAGAGGAATAGTCTGCAACAGATATAATATCCTGGGGAGGACATTCATTTTTAACACTCCCACTCTACCGAACCAGGATATGTATTTGGGGGACCATGAGGATAGGTCCCTCTGGATATCCACTAACAAGGAGTCATAATTCAACTTTGTAATTCTAGGCACATCTGCGCATAACCAAATCCCCAGATATTTCAGTTTGTCCGTGCACCATCTGAAAGTAAATTGGGATTTCAAAGTGAGTTGCTCCGATCCCGTCGCCGAGATGTTCAAAATCTCAGATTTTTCCTCATTTATGGCTAAACCTGTCAGGGCCCCAAATTTATGTAATTCCTGTACCACAACCGGCAATGAGGTCACCGGGTTAGTCAGGAGGAACATAAGGTCGTCGGCATATGCCGAGACTTTATGACAGTAAACCTTCCCTTGCAGTCCATCGATCCCTGTATTAGTACGGATAGAGGCTAGTAGTGGTTCCAGAGAGAGGGCGAAAAGTAAAGGGGAAAGTGGGCACCCTTGTCGTGTCCCATTTAAAATAGGGAAACTCTGCGTCAACACACCGTTGACCCGTACTCTAGCCGTTGGCGCAGTATAGAGTGCAGAGATCCAGGACAGAAACCCCTTCCCCAACCCAAATTTCTGAAGCACTTGCATCAGGTATGGCCATAAAACCCGGTCAAACGCTTTCTCCGCATCTGTGGAGAGCAGGAGAAATGAAGATTTATTACGTTGAGCGAGTAATATTGCATTAATTACCCTAGTGGTAGCGTCCTTCGCTTCTCTTCCTGGTATAAACCCTACTTGATCTGGGTTTACGAGGCGCGGGAGATAGTGTTGCAAGCGTGTGGTTCGTTTTTATTTTTAACCCTTATTTCATGGAAAACTCACTGTTCCTTTAAAAACATTTTTTTTAACTTTTTGTCCTTGTTTCCTGTCCCCCAGGGCACTACCTGGATCCCCATACACCTTTTATGGCAAATATCTTGCATATATGCCCTCTTGGAGGGCACTCTAAAAATCGAACTTTCGGGTCCCATTGACTTGCATTGAGTTCGGTTCGTGTTCGCATTCGAACTCGAACTTTTGAAATTGTTCGAGTTCGAATGCAAACCGAACACGGGGGTGTTCGGCTCATCCCTAGTCAGGAGTTCCTCTCCTCTCTTCAGCCAACACACAGACTATCCATACAATAGCTTTCTTTCTCTCTGTCTGTCGGTCTGTGTGTCTCTCCTCTGGAACCACACACCTATATGGGCAGGGCATTAATTAGGCCTTGGTTCAGAATTAACCCTTTAGTGGAAAAATAGCATTCTCCAGGGGCCTAATATACGTGTGGTCTATAACCCTGCCCCTCGCCCTGTCACAGCGCGCATACTTTAAGGCTAGGGTCAGACGAACGCATTTTTCACATTGTCCGTGAAAAAGTGCGTTCGAACGAATGGACGTATTTTTTCACGAAATACGCGATAGCGGTCATACGATGCGCATTTTCGTCCGTGATTTTGTACGGATCATCAATAAAACCCTTTTTGCATCTGGACGTTATGTTGGCCGGACGTGTGCAGCGTCTGACGTCTCCCAATCACGCAAACACGCCACTATGCGGCCGCAGCGCACTCTGTACGTCAGTAGTAGCGGTTTGACGTTCTCGAAAAAATGCGTTCGTTTGCCACTTGCGTTGCGCGGACGAACTTTCGTGCGGCCATTCGTCGTATGTTCCCCGGCATTGGACGTCATTTGCTGCTAGCACGGCCGTGATTTCGTGCGGCTAAACGTACGTTAAAACTGCTTTCGTCTGACCTTAGCCTTAACGACTCTTAAAAGCCGGTGTTAATGGTAAATCTGTACGTTCTGGCCGAAACCAAATACACCAGCATGAAAAAAAAAAATACAGCAATGTATAGTTACACATTCTACACATACCCAAACAATAAAATTGAGAAGTTGTGCATGTTTTTATTATTGCTGCAGCATATATACTCAGATTAATTTTGGCAGGAGCAAAAACTTAACAGGAGACAATTGTGATTCTTAATTCTGATTGGCTGAATTGCGTGAAAAAACAGTCCACACACCGATTTCTGCGCGCAACGTTAATGCGCGCGCGTTTTTGCGCGTTCGTTTTACGCGTACAATTTTTCGACGGATGAAAAAATGCGCGCGGATTGTAATACCAGCGTTAATCTACGCCGTTAACGTTTAACGCTTCGCGCACAAATTAACGCACTGCGCAAAGATTGTAATAGGGCCCTGAGAATGCAGGAATATGGGACTGTCTGTGTGTGTATCTATAGTTTTCTTCTGTCTTCATATTTTGCCAAATAGTAACCAGGACTAAAGATGTGTTACAGCTCCGAGGACAGACTTCATGTAATCATTTTTTGTACCAGCAACTATATGATCGAGTCTTTTTGAGTTCCCACACTTCCTTTTTTTAGATCTTGACTGCTGGTGCAATTCAGCGATCTACCTCATCTAGCAGGCTGTCCGCATGATGTTAAGCTCGGTCAATTCAGGATCTCACAGGCCACACCAGATTGAAATTCTAACAGCGCTCAAGCTGGGGAAACACCCTTATTAATTCTCTGGTTTTCTTTCCAGTGGGGACAGTTCTAGTATGGCCTGTCCCATTACAATGCTCATAAGCCAGGGGAATGCACATTAAGATCTGGATACAAATAGAGATCAATGCTTGTGAAAAGAAGATAAATATTTCTAGACTTTATGACTCAACATATGGAAAATGGCAATTTTATTAGCTGACTAATCCTTGAATGCCGAGATGGTTCCTGAATGTTTAACCACTTCGCTGCGGTGGACGCGCTCGGCGCGTCCAACCGCATGTCACGTTGCAGATAGTCATCACAGAGTTGGTCAGAAATGTTTTAGCCAATCTGCACTATTATTGTTTTTCTATGATGTGCTTTTTTTGAGGAACACTGATGAACAAATGAATTCGACACCAGCACTTTAGAGAAGACCAACATATCCCTCTCTCCGTTTTTCTTGAGTATTGGATTAACTATACACTTGAGTATCTCCCCTCTTTTTATTTCGCACATTGGACTTTGCTATTGGAAATTCACTTTATGCACGTGCACTTTAAAAATGATGGTATTTTTAATTTTCTTCAAGCAATGTTGCACTTTACTATGAACTTTTGCATGTTCACTTATTAACCAACTGGATGCGCCGTATGGTTTTGTTCTTTCCTTTGTAATTTATGACACATATTTTGGTTGTTTTATGTGTGTTTTTTACCATGTTATAGGCAGCATCTGACTATTTATTAGCACTTTATCTTAGCACTTTATCTTAATTTTAGCAGGCGCCCACACTGTATAGTATATATATATATATATACATATATATATATATACACATTTTTTCGTTTAAATTAAAGAGCCTGAAGAAAGAGGTTCAGAAGTAATTCTGTCTAACTCTTACATAATATAACAGCAAAAGCATGAAATCTGAACGATGAAAGAGCACAAAAAACTGAAAGTTGACTTCTAGTAGTTCTGAGCCGATGAACACACAGCTGCGATTGATCATTGACCAGAACCGCAGAGATGAAAGTAAACTAATTGCATCCCTGCAAATAATGTATAAAAGAGTCTTCCTGGACCACTGAAAGAATGTGCAAAGAATAATTCAACATGAAGTCTCTTAAAACAACCTGTTTGTCAACGATTGAAAGTTACGAGCTGATATGATCAAAAATGTCTCCAAATTAGTGAAGTGTGTGGGAAAAAAAAACAACTGGAATGCAAACCTAAACATTTTAGGTGCAGTATTTCTTTTTTATGGTGACAATAGTCTTTATGTGTACTGTGTCTCCCAGAAACAAGAACAACAACTGATGGTGGAACCAAGGAATCTAGGGTGACAGAGTGGACACCAGCCAAAGCGTACATATTCAATCCGGAGGCTTTCTTGGTATGTGCATGCTGTCAACACTCCATCAGACCTCCTGTGGGGGTCATGGCTTCCATCCAACTAGGTGCCTGATATGCCATTTGTAGTGGTGGGGGAGGACTGTAGTCTGAGTAGTGAACATCACCTCCACACTTGCTGGCGACATGGGAAATGTGATGGTGAATTAGTGCAGCATCATTATTCACTTTATAATTGAAACATGAACCATAGTATATAATAAAAATATATATATTTTTTATATATAAAACCTGGTCATGTTTAGTATCATTGGAAAGGCCAAGCTCTGGCCTTTCCAATGATACCTCACACAACCCTGCAGGAAAATTTTGATGCTTTGCACTTTGGTACCCTATGGTGCACTTCGTCAATTCCATTTTGCCGACCCTTCGGGCAATTCAATATTCACAGCGGGGTCACTGTAGTGCAAAGAAGATGGAGCCACCGAACAACACCATACTGCAGAAAAAGAAAAAAACAAAACTGAACTCTCCTGTTCTCCTAATAGGTGTTTAAACTGATAAAAATGCATTAAAATGTTTGTAAATAAAAAAAAAGGCTTTTAAAAAAATTGGGAAACAAACATTTCGTTAAAAAACATGCAAAAAAATAGAAAAAGGTGTTCTAAAAAATAAATAAAAAGGCCTTTTGCTGAAAATGGAAAGAATAGACATTTTTTTAAAATTTTAAAATATTATTTTTTTTACATTGAATCCTATGGGATTCGCCTGTTTAAACCTGTCTAACTGAAACACCGAAAATCATTGCATTTCTCTGAAACTTCGGTACAATTCAGCGTTCTGTAAATATATTAACCGTTACTTCTCTACAGGACAATTTTGCTGCTGCTGAAGATCGAAGAAGGTCGCCGTTCTGTGAGAAAATGCACCATATTTCGCTGTCAAGTCGCAAGTATTTGGCGAATTGACAGTTTACAGAATAGACGAACTGCCGTGAAATTGAACCATACGGTGAAAATCACCGTTCAGTGCAATGTGGTGGCAAGTTCGCCGCTTTGTGAATAACCCCATAGCTATCTTTTCTCTGGGCCTAATGAGGACTGGTCAAATGAGGCTTTCGAAAAGCATGAGCTTTATTATATCAGCACCAACATTTTGGTCCCAATCCTAGGAACTTTCTCAAGCCAAGCAAAATCTTGCGGACTGTGAAGTTACCAAACGAAGAAAGACGTGTGGAACAGTATGAGCCCCCCTACCATGATTAAGGACTGAAGGGCCAAAACGTTGCACTATTTCTGTCTATCCCATTGGTGAAATAAAGGATTACCACTTAGCCGTGGAGCCCATTGTCTTCTATTCAGTGAACTGTGACGCGACGTCAGTAGAGGATGTTTACCGTTGCCAGTATCCACAGATTCTGTCTTTTGTTACTGTTGCAAGTTATTTAGTAATTCTAGCTCCTGTAGAGTCTGTTCATGTACTGACAAGGACAGGAAGCATTGGCACAATATTTCAGCAATACTACTAATATTGTCCTTCATTCTGTGTCCATGTCCGTTCATTTACAAAGAATTGCAATGCAAATATCATATTCAGAACAATCTTACTCAAGTACTTGCAGCTGCCATCAAAAGTAAAATTGTACAGTCGGCGCAAAATACGTCTCCTTGTTGACTGCACCCATGCTGTAAGTCACACTGAGCAAAAGACAATCAAAACGCTTTCTAAACATTAAGTTTATGACACGAAGGGAAAATTCCCTGGCCGACTTTCCTATAAACGAATCAACGGATACTTATTCAACACAAGACACGCTCACACTGCTTGAACACTTGTCTATTAGTTTAGATAGCATGTGAGGGCAAGGTTATGATAATAGGAGCCACATGAAAGGCAAGCGTTAGGGGTTTCAAAAAACAAACCCTTGACCTAAACCCATGAACATTTTTCATTCCCTGTCAAGCTCATTCATGAGATCTGGTTGTAGATGATGCGGCACAGTGCTGCATAGAGTCTGTCAGGGTTATTCAGAGAAAGGTGAAAACCGGGAGAACTGTCAGGAGAAGAGAACAATCTAGACCAAATAGTCGATTTGGAAAGTGAGATAAATGGGAGTTTTTTTCTGGTTTGGCTATTTTTGACCTAGAATTTTCACTTATGACATCGTCAGCCTCTTCAGGATTTGAATCGCAATTCGGCACCAAATCGCAATCCGGCAACGGAGAGATTAAAGACAGGTACCGCTGAAAAGGGGAGACTCTCCCCTTTCCAGTGGTACTTTTCTTTTTTTTTCACGTGGAACGGTTTGAGAGGGCGGCAAAGAGCCCCCCTCCCCTTTCCTATTTTCCTCCAGGCACCAGGGGGCTCCTGGCGATGAAGTTAACATGCACATTGATGACATCATCGCACCTGTCGGGCACTCTGAAAAGGCGGGGCAGACTTTTGGCCTGCCAGACTGCTGAGGGAGCCCAGACAGAGGTGAGTATAGGGAGGGAGGTTAGCAGACCGTGCGGTACATAGTATGTCCGCGGTTGTTAATGGGATTTCCCCACAGGGCGTACTATGTACATCAGTGGTTGGGAAGGGGTTAAAAAGGGACTAAATTTAATTTAGGATTATGCAGATGAAGTGAGTCATTGAACTGCACGAAACATGTTGAGCTGGGAATCCCAGTGTGCTGAACCTGGAGTCTGAGGAACCTCGCAACGGATCACTCCAATAGTATATATTCTACCTGAGGGCGGACTGTGGACCGGCTGGACGTTGAGCAGGAGGTCTGAGCCACTGTGTCATATGATCATTGTTATGTGCCGTATTTTTGTGAGTTTGTTTTTTGCTTTTAAATCTTTTACATGGTATTAAAAAATTAGTACACTATCAGGGTTATTCAGAGAGGTACGAAATGTGGCCAAAATGTAACCGGACACTAAATTTCAGCATACGGTGACATTTCGTGGCCATACGGCCATAGGCGACTCTACAGGGGGGCAAGGGGGGGCAATTGCCCCCCCTAGGTTATTCCTTGCCCCCCCATGTGCCCCCCCACCAAAAATCAGCATCCAGCTTCCCACACTTCTTCGGACCAACATATCTCCGTCGCTATGCATCGAATATGGAAGAACTAGGTGTCATTCGAAAGGGCAGATTCTGGCCTTTCCAATGATACCCAACATGACCATATTCAGTGTGAAGTATAAGTCATAAAACATTAAATAAAAACGTGTACGTAAACATTTTCACAGGGTTGAAATGGCTCAGCAGTGAAATGGTTAATGTTCAGACTATACACTACATTGTGTATTACGTTAGTTTTTGCCTTGGTTTTAGTTGTATATTAAGGGTTAATGGGCAGGCTTCATCCCTTACAGTATACATTTGTTTTTTCCTTGATTAATGGCATTTTACGGGTTGATGGGTAAACTACATGCCTCAGTGTATTAATTTCAGGTTTTCCCTTGATGAATGGCATTTTACGGGTTAAGGGGTAGCTAAATGCCACATTGTTTATTATTTTTATTGTATTTCTCTGGGTTTATGGCATTTTAGGGGTTATTATGGAAGTTAGAATCTAAAGGGTCTAATGATCTTTAGATCCTCTGCTTTCCGTCACATTTTGGGGAATTTATTTTTCCGAAAATAAGGTGAATTAGTACAACAAAAAAGGCATCATTGCATCACATTACTCTGGGGTTTTGGAATCTTATTTATATATACTTATTTAGGGCACTATTACCTGGTGTGAGCTAACCCTTGTGTCGGCATGGTTTTGCGTTAGCACCAGGTTAATTGAGTCTGGCACCTGACCAACAGATCGTTTGCTTCCCACTACAAATGGGAAAAATCACTTAGCGCGTTGCTATTAGCGATTTGTACCACGAGCTTAATGTACTTTCCGCGTCCTATACTTAACACAGGGAGTGCTAGAGATCTCTAGCGCTTTTGCAGCTAACAGATCACTTGGTGCCAGCGCTAAATTTTTTGAGGTGCACTAATTGCAACATTTTACCTACTGCTCAACCCTGGTGCTAACGCCAAAAAAACAGAAAAACCAGGTCCTCGTCCAAAATTAATAGGGAATTGAAAGGAATGCAGCACAGGTGTTCTCTTGGCCCCATACACCATAGTAATAGATATGGTCAGCAATGTCGCTGCTGTTGCAGTAAGCTCTATTATAAATGTATCCTTTATGCACATATATCCTAATTCTAATATATTGCCTAATTTTAAACATTTTATGCTGGGGGTTATTCATAGTATGTAAGCAGTTGATTATTAGGGTGACTGTGTGGACCATGTTTAAAGGAACACATGGATAAGTCTTGCCCTGAAACATGTATTATTTATATGCTGCAGCAGGGAAATTTTTGTCGCTCACCTGGCCTTCCTTTTGGATCTATTAAATGCAGTGTAATGATTCTACATGCTGTTGGGTGGCATTTATCATGCAATGCCCATCAGCCTTAATATACGTGTGCATCAAAACATGGATGATACGGCCACCTTGGAGGCTTTTAATAATGCAGGGGTGTGAGGTGATTCACTGGATGTGTTCATATTCAAGCTTGTGAGGGCAGGGGATAGGTATGGCCCAGCACTCTGCACTGGATAAAAAAAACAGTTCTATCCTGTACACAACCGCATTAGCGCTGGGTCTCAACCCGGGTCTTAGAGTTTCCCTAGCGTGCGCCAAACGACCTTGTTCATGGACTACTGCAGACAAGGTGATCTGTTAGTAGGTCGTCAGGCACTAACAGGGTTATTCAGAAAGCAGTGAAAAGCAGGAGAATGACTGGAGAATGGAAAATTCTTGGTCAAAATAGCCGATTTTGGTTATTTTGACCAAGAATTTTCCATTCTCCAGTCATTCTCCTTTTCACGCTCTCTGAATAACCCTGTAAGTTTTAGTGACTCGCACTAAATTTTTCCTTTAGTGATGGTGTTTTAGCTCACACCAGATGATAGGGCCCTTTGTTTTATTCAGTGATATGATTTAGTGGTGAAAATTATTAGTGCCCCCCCAGTTTTGACTGCGGTATCTTCTGTGCCCCCCCTAAATATTGTTCCTAGAGTCGCCACTGCATACGGCTATTCAGAGAGCAGACAATTCACCAAATTCTGGCAAATTGCCTGCACGTACGGTGCCTGTTCGAGGGCGGTGAAGTCCTCCAGAGAGAAGCAATGGTTCGTCTATTCAGAGCAGTGTTAATTTCGTAGACAAAATATTTTCGTCATAATTTTCGTCAAGCACACTTTTTCCTTACTAGAAACGAAATCGTAACAAGACGAAAATGATGTGTGCCTGACGAAAATCATGACAAAAATACTCTGCCATTTTCGTCCAAAAAACGATTTTTGACGAAAATGCCGTGTCGGACAGACCCATCATGGCACTCGGGCGCTGCCCGAGTGCCCCATGGGTCAGTAGGGGCCCGGTTTGGGGCCCCCGCCGGTTCCCCCTCTGCCTCTGTTTTGATTGAAATTCACAGGCAGCCAGCGGTGCACAGTGAAAACGTCCGGTGGCGCCTGCACCGCCCCCTCACATGATGTGTCACGTGAGGGGCGACGCCAGTGCAACGTGGGATCGGATGGATGCAGGCACGCTGCTACAGGCGCCACCGCGGCATTTTTTCAGACTGCGCTGCTGGCTACCTGTGAATTTAAATCATCGGAGGCAGAGGGAAACCAGCAGGGGCTCACTGTGGCCGCTGGCGCCCCAAACCGGGCCCCTATTGACCCGCATCCCGGTGAGCAATGGGGGGCGGCAATTCATATCCATGTGTGAGGTTTGAGCTAATGGGGCAATTAATATCCATGTGTGAGCTAATGGGGGCAATTAATATCCATGTGTGAGCTAATGGGGGCAATTAATATCCATGTGTGAGCTAATGGGGGCAATTCATATCCATGTGTGAGCTAATGGGGGCAATTCATAACCATGTGTGAGCTAATGGGGCAATTCATAACCATGTGTGAGCTAATGGGGGCAATTCATAACCATGTGTGAGCTAATGGGGCAATTAATATCCATGTGTGAGCTAATGGGGCAATTCATATCCATGTGTGAGCTAATGGGGGCAATTCATAACCATGTGTGAGCTAATGGGGGCAATTCATAACCATGTGTGAGCTAATGGGGCAATTAATATCCATGTTTGAGCTAATGGGGCAATTCATATCCATGTGTGAGCTAATGGGGCAATTAATATCCATGTGTGAGCTAATGGGGGCAATTAATATCCATGTGTGAGCTAATGGGGGCAATTCATATCCATGTTTGAGCTGCACATTAGTGTGGGTTTTATTGCTGCAGAGCTCTGTAATACGCTCATACACACTGCACATTCCATTGAGTTTTATTTCTGTGGAGCTCTGTAATGTGCAGTGTGTCAGGATTGTACAGTATCTTTTAAAATGATCGTCAGCATAGGCGACTCTACAGGGGGGCAAGGGGGGGCAATTGCCCCCCCTAGGTTATTCCTTGCCCCCCCCATGTGCCCCCCTACCAAAAATCAGCATCCAGCTTCCCACACTTCTTCGGACCAACATATCTCCGTCGCTATGCATCGAATATGGAAGAACTAGGTGTCATTCGAAAGGGCAGATTCTGGCCTTTCCAATGATACCAACATGACCATATTCAGTGTGAAGTATAAGTCATAAAACATTAAATAAAAACGTGTACGTAAACATTTTCACAGGGTTGAAATGGCTCAGCAGTGAAATGGTTAATGTTCAGACTATACACTACATTGTGTATTACGTTAGTTTTTGCCTTGGTTTTAGTTGTATATTAAGGGTTAATGGGCAGGCTTCATCCCTTACAGTATACATTTGTTTTTTCCTTGATTAATGGCATTTTACGGGTTGATGGGTAAACTACATGCCTCAGTGTATTAATTTCAGGTTTTCCCTTGATGAATGGCATTTTACGGGTTAAGGGGTAGCTAAATGCCACATTGTTTATTATTTTTATTGTATTTCTCTGGGTTTATGGCATTTTAGGGGTTATTATGGAAGTTAGAATCTAAAGGGTCTAATGATCTTTAGATCCTCTGCTTTCCGTCACATTTTGGGGAATTTATTTTTCCGAAAATAAGGTGAATTAGTACAACAAAAAAGGCATCATTGCATCACATTACTCTGGGGTTTTGGAATCTTATTTATATATACTTATTTAGGGCACTATTACCTGGTGTGAGCTAACCCTTGTGTCGGCATGGTTTTGCGTTAGCACCAGGTTAATTGAGTCTGGCACCTGACCAACAGATCGTTTGCTTCCCACTACAAATGGGAAAAATCACTTAGCGCGTTGCTATTAGCGATTTGTACCACGAGCTTAATGTACTTTCCGCGTCCTATACTTAACACAGGGAGTGCTAGAGATCTCTAGCGCTTTTGCAGCTAACAGATCACTTGGTGCCAGCGCTAAATTTTTTGAGGTGCACTAATTGCAACATTTTACCTACTGCTCAACCCTGGTGCTAACGCCAAAAAAACAGAAAAACCAGGTCCTCGTCCAAAATTAATAGGGAATTGAAAGGAATGCAGCACAGGTGTTCTCTTGGCCCCATACACCATAGTAATAGATATGGTCAGCAATGTCGCTGCTGTTGCAGTAAGCTCTATTATAAATGTATCCTTATGCACATATATCCTAATTCTAATATATTGCCTAATTTTTAAACATTTTGTGCTGGGGGTTATTCATAGTATGTAAGCAGTTGATTATTAGGGTGACTGTGTGGACCATGTTTAAAGGAACACATGGATAAGTCTTGCCCTGAAACATGTATTATTTATATGCTGCAGCAGGGAAATTTTTGTCGCTCACCTGGCTTCCTTTTGGATCTATTAAATGCAGTGTAATGATTCTACATGCTGTTGGGTGGCATTTATCATGCAATGCCATCAGCCTTAATATACGTGTGCATCAAAACATGGATGATACGGCCACCTTGGAGGCTTTTAATAATGCAGGGGTGTGAGGTGATTCACTGGATGTGTTCATATTCAAGCTTGTGAGGGCAGGGGATAGGTATGGCCCAGCACTCTGCACTGGATAAAAAAAACAGTTCTATCCTGTACACAACCGCATTAGCGCTGGTCTCAACCCGGGTCTTAGAGTTTCCTAGCGTGCGCCAAACGACCTTGTTCATGGACTACTGCAGACAAGGTGATCTGTTAGTAGGTCGTCAGGCACTAACAGGGTTATTCAGAAAGCAGTGAAAAGCAGGAGAATGACTGGAGAATGGAAAATTCTTGGTCAAAATAGCCGATTTTGGTTATTTTGACCAAGAATTTTCCATTCTCCAGTCATTCTCCTGCTTTTCACGCTCTCTGAATAACCCTGTAAGTTTTAGTGACTCGCACTAAATTTTTCCTTTAGTGATGGTGTTTTAGCTCACACCAGATGATAGGGCCCTTTGTTTTATTCAGTGATATGATTTAGTGGTGAAAATTATTAGTGCCCCCCAGTTTTTGACTGCGGTATTTTCTGTGCCCCCCTAATATTGTTCCTAGAGTCGCCACTGCATACGGCTATTCAGAGAGCAGACAATTCACCAATTCTGGCAAATTGCCTGCACGTACGGTGCCTGTTCGAGGGCGGTGAAGTCCTCCAGAGAGAAGCAATGGTTCGTCTATTCAGAGCAGTGTTAATTTCGTAGACAAAATATTTTCGTCATAATTTTCGTCAAGCACACTTTTTCCTTACTAGAAACGAAATCGTAACAAGACGAAAATGATGTGTGCCTGACGAAAATCATGACAAAAATACTCTGCCATTTTCGTCCAAAAAACGATTTTTGACGAAAATGCCGTGTCGGACAGACCCATCATGGCACTCGGGCGCTGCCCGAGTGCCCCATGGGTCAGTAGGGGCCCGGTTTGGGCCCCCGCCGGTTCCCCTCTGCCTCTGTTTTGATTGAAATTCACAGGCAGCCAGCGGTGCACAGTGAAAACGTCCGGTGGCGCCTCACCGCCCACCGCCCGCTCACATGATGTGTCACGTGAGGGGCGACGCCAGTGCAACGTGGGATCGGATGGATGCAGGCACGCTGCTACAGGCGCCACCGGGCATTTTTTCAGACTGCGCTGCTGGCTACCTGTGAATTTAAATCATCGGAGGCAGAGGGAAACCAGCAGGGGCTCACTGTGGCCGCTGGCGGCCCCACCGGGGCCCTATTGACCCGCATCCCGTGAGCAATGGGGGGCGGCAATTCATATCCATGTGTGAGGTTTGAGCTAAGGGGCAATTAATATCCATGTGTGAGCTAATGGGGGCAATTAATATCCATGTGTGAGCTAATGGGGGCAATTAATATCCATGTGTGAGCTAATGGGGGCAATTCATATCCATGTGTGAGCTAATGGGGGCAATTCATAACCATGTGTGAGCTAATGGGGGCAATTCATAACCATGTGTGAGCTAATGGGGGCAATTCATAACCATGTGTGAGCTAATGGGGCAATTAATATCCATGTGGGAGCTAATGGGGCAATTCATATCCATGTGTGAGCTAATGGGGCAATTCATAACCATGTGTGAGCTAATGGGGGCAATTCATAACCATGTGTGAGCTAATGGGGCAATAATAATCCATGTTTGAGCTAATGGGGCAATTCATATCCATGTGTGAGCTAATGGGGCAATTAATATCCATGTGTGAGCTAATGGGGCAATTAATATCCATGTGTGAGCTAATGGGGCAATTCATATCCATGTTTGAGCTGCACATTAGTGTGGGTTTTATTGCTGCAGAGCTCTGTAATACGCTCATACACACTGCACATTCCATTGAGTTTTATTTCTGTGGAGCTCTGTAATGTGCAGTGTGTCAGGATTGTACAGTATCTTTTAAAATGATCGTCAGCATAGGCGACTCTACAGGGGGGCAAGGGGGGGCAATTGCCCCCCCTAGGTTATTCCTTGCCCCCATGTGCCCCCCTACCAAAATCAGCATCCAGCTTCCCACACTTCTTCGGACCAACATATCTCCGTCGCTATGCATCGAATATGGAAGAACTAGGTGTCATTCGAAAGGGCAGATTCTGGCCTTTCCAATGATACCCAACATGACCATATTCAGTGTGAAGTATAAGTCATAAAACATTAAATAAAAACGTGTACGTAAACATTTTCACAGGGTTGAAATGGCTCAGCAGTGAAATGGTTAATGTTCAGACTATACACTACATTGTGTATTACGTTAGTTTTTGCCTTGGTTTTAGTTGTATATTAAGGGTTAATGGGCAGGCTTCATCCCTTACAGTATACATTTGTTTTTTCCTTGATTAATGGCATTTTACGGGTTGATGGGTAAACTACATGCCTCAGTGTATTAATTTCAGGTTTTCCCTTGATGAATGGCATTTTACGGGTTAAGGGGTAGCTAAATGCACATTGTTTATTATTTTTTTGTATTTCTCTTGGGTTTATGGCATTTTAGGGGTTATTATGGAAGTTAGAATCTAAAGGGTCTAATGATCTTTAGATCCTCTGCTTTCCGTCACATTTTGGGGAATTTATTTTTCCGAAAATAAGGTGAATTAGTACAACAAAAAAGGCATCATTGCATCACATTACTCTGGGGTTTTGGAATCTTATTTATATATACTTATTTAGGGCACTATTACCTGGTGTGAGCTAACTTGTGTCGGCATGGTTTTGCGTTAGCACCAGGTTAATTGAGTCTGGCACCTGACCAACAGATCGTTTGCTTCCCACTACAAATGGGAAAAATCACTTAGCGCGTTGCTATTAGCGATTTGTACCACGAGCTTAATGTACTTTCCACGTCCTAATACTTAACACAGGGAGTGCTAGAGATCTCTAGCGCTTTTGCAGCTAACAGATCACTTGGTGCCAGCGCTAAATTTTTTGAGGTGCACTAATTGCAACATTTTACCTACTGCTCAACCCTGGTGCTAACGCCAAAAAAACAGAAAAACCAGGTCCTCGTCCAAAATTAATAGGGAATTGAAAGGAATGGAGCACAGGTGTTCTCTTGGCCCCATACACCATAGTAATAGATATGGTCAGCAATGTCGCTGCTGTTGCAGTAAGCTCTATTATAAATGTATCCTTTATGCACATATATCCTAATTCTAATATATTGCCTAATTTAAACATTTTTGCTGGGGGTTATTCATAGTATGTAAGCAGTTGATTATTAGGGTGACTGTGTGGACCATGTTTAAAGGAACACATGGATAAGTCTTGCCCTGAAACATGTATTATTTATATGCTGCAGCAGGGAAATTTTTGTCGCTCACCTGGCCTTCCTTTTGGATCTATTAAATGCAGTGTAATGATTCTACATGCTGTTGGGTGGCATTTATCATGCAATGCCCATCAGCCTTAATATACGTGTGCATCAAAACATGGATGATACGGCCACCTGGAGGCTTTTAATAATGCAGGGGTGTGAGGTGATTCACTGGATGTGTTCATATTCAAGCTTGTGAGGGCAGGGGATAGGTATGGCCCAGCACTCTGCACTGGATAAAAAAAACAGTTCTATCCTGTACACAACCGCATTAGCGCTGGTCTCAACCCGGGTCTTAGAGTTTCCCTAGCGTGCGCCAAACGACCTTGTTCATGGACTACTGCAGACAAGGTGAATCTGTTAGTAGGTCGTCAGGCACTAACAGGGTTATTCAGAAGCAGTGAAAAGCAGGAGAATGACTGGAGAATGGAAAATTCTTGGTCAAAATAGACGATTTTGGTTATTTTGACCAAGAATTTTCCATTCTCCAGTCATTCTCCTGCTTTTCACGCTCTCTGAATAACCCTGTAAGTTTTAGTGACTCGCACTAAATTTTTCCTTTAGTGATGGTGTTTTAGCTCACACCAGATGATAGGGCCCTTTGTTTTATTCAGTGATATGATTTAGTGGTGAAAATTATTAGTGCCCCCCCAGTTTTGACTGCGGTATCTTCTGTGCCCCCCCTAAATATTGTTCCTAGAGTCGCCACTGATCGTCAGTTTCCCACATTTTCCACTGGGACTTTGTGCCATGGCACAGCCTTAGCTGCAATGAGTGGGTGATGGCTGCTGCAGCAGTGCGGTGGCCATCTGTAAGTATGGAGGAGGGGCACAATTCGCTGCTAAACACATTCGATTTTAGTCGACTAAAATCTACTCTAAATTTAGTCGACTAAAATGAATAATAATTCTGACAACTAAAATACGATGAAAATTAAGTGGTATTTTAGTCAAAAGACTAAAATTAAGACTAAAATTTAATTTGCTGTCAAAATTAACACTGATTTAGTGAACCTCAAACAGCTCAGGAATATCAGTGAAGTGTCCTGCTGTTCGGTGGTTCCATTCATCAGGTCTATCCCATAGGCTTCAATGTTAAAAATATTCCTTTTTTTAATGCAAGATCTAATAATTATAAGCCATTTATCATTTTAGGGAAAAACAGTGGAAATTCCTAGTGGCGCAATAATTAGATATTCGTTTTGGTATAGCTCAGATAATATCAGGGCTAATTGCGTGTACCATAGATACAAGGTGCAAATGCAAATCACAGGGGATATAAAGTGCTAGTACAATATCCTTAGTGTGCAAACAGGGTTCGAAATACAGATGCTATACAATTAAAGTGCAAGTGCAACAGTACAGATGGGAGACAATGTAGAAAGGCTTATTGGGGACAGAGTAATAATAGCTGGTGAAGTCCAGATTTGTTAGGGCTGTCTGCCAATGGAGGTCATAGAGGTCTTTATTGATGGTTAGTCCGGTACCTAAGTGGATGGGTGATGCATCAAAAGTGCTCAAGAATATTGTCAATTTTACCCTTTCCACAAATATAGCGAGTCCGTTGGAAGTGTCTGTTCTCCTAGTAGTCTTGATGGGCTCCGCAATGTAATGAGAGAAGAGAGGTAATAGTGTGATACCTTCTATATTTAAAGTGCAATGGATTTAGAAAAATGCACACTTACAAGATCCAGAGCCTTTTGAATCCAGGCTCTGGAGTGGAGCGCCTTGTGCCTAAAATTAGGGTGGTCACTGCTCTTCTTTACACGGTCTTCTTATTCGACCTCAGATGGGGGGACATAAGAGCAGAAAAAAGAGAGAGACCGCGCTCTCATAGCATGACATCAGCCTTAAATACGTATATTTGAGAGAGATAAGAGTCACACTCACCAATTCAGGAGCCTTAATGGTCCAGGCTCAACTGTTACGCATGTGGTGCTCCTTAGCGGTGAGCTCCTGGACCTCTTTGGCTGCTTACTCTGCTTGCTCTGCGTCCAGGTCGTTGGTAGGGTATCTGTGGTACTTTTGATAATTTTACCAAAATAAAAATTGGTAAGAGTGTGAAAAGAGCTCAAGTACTCTCATATGAGGATTGGAAAAATATATTTATTTAATTGTGCAAATATTACAAAGTGCAAATTAGGTTAAAAGTAGGTAAAATTGGGGGGAGTCGAAATTGGGGGGTCGAGACGCGTTTCGGTGCAGCAAGCACCTTCCTCAGTCGATATATGTGAGAAGTGGGGGGATCTGAAGCCTTCTCGGGGTCCCCTTTTTAACTGGGGAGCGTGGGTGGTGTGTGGAGACCATTCGCGATTGACTTCCGGGTGTGTGCGGTGCCGCGGTCACGTGCTGCGATGACGTCATCGTTCGGCGCCGCGGCCATCTTTGATTTGCGTTCCACCGCTATGTTTGCGTTCCATTTCATACTAGTCAGCGCTGAGTACGTACATGGAACGATTAGAGGTCCCAAATGGTCTTGATGGCTCAATAAAACATTTTTATTTTTATAATTTTTATTATCTTTTGGTCCATTGAATGCTAAACCGCTGGGATCTTTCAATATAATGTGCATTATCCCTTACAGGGACCCATGTATCCAATACCAATCCATTTTTTAACCTTTTTTATCCCTTGCATGTGTCTTCATGATATATCTCAGATTTATAGCCCGCCGTGTAAATGACGCTTTATTAAGATTCTCCATCATTGTACAATATCCCCAAAGAGGGATTTTCTGTCCCCCCCACTGTATATTTGTTTTATTGAGCCATCAAGACCATTTGGGACCTCTAATCGTTCCATGTACGCACTCAGCGCTGACTAGTATGAAATGGAACGCAAACATAGCGGTGGAACGCAAATCAAAGATGGCCACGGCGCCGAACGATGACGTCATCGGCAGCACGTGACCGCGGCACTGCACACACCCGGAAGTCAATCGCGAATGGTCTCCACACACCACCCACGCTCCCCAGTTAAAAAGGGGACCCCGAGAAGGCTTCAGATCCCCCCACTTCTCACATATATCGACTGAGGAAGGTGCTTGCTGCACCGAAACGCGTCTCGACCCCCCCAATTTTCGACTCCCCCCAATTTTACCTACTTTTAACCTAATTTGCACTTTGTAATATTTGCACAATTAAATAAATATATTTTTCCAATCCTCATATGAGAGTACTTGAGCTCTTTTCACACTCTTACCAATTTTTATTTTGGTAAAATTATCAAAAGTACCACAGATACCCTACCAACGACCTGGACGCAGAGCAAGCAGAGTAAGCAGCCAAAGAGGTCCAGGAGCTCACCGCTAAGGAGCACCACATGCGTAACAGTTGAGCCTGGACCATTAAGGCTCCTGAATTGGTGAGTGTGACTCTTATCTCTCTCAAATATACGTATATAAGGCTGATGTCATGCTATGAGAGCGCGGTCTCTCTCTTTTTTCTGCTCTTATGTCCCCCCATCTGAGGTCGAATAAGAAGACCGTGTAAAGAAGGGCAGTGACCACCCTCATTTTAGGCACAAGGCGCTCCACTCCAGAGCCTGGATTCAAAAGGCTCTGGATCTTGTAAGTGTGCATTTTTCTAAATCCATTGCACTTTAAATATAGAAGGTATCACACTATTACCTCTCTTCTCTCATTACATCCCCCATTGCGGAGCCCATCAAGACTACTAGGAGAACAGACACTTCCAACGGACTCGCTATATTTGTGGAAAGGGTAAAATTGACAATATTCTTGAGCACTTTTGATGCATCACCCATCCACTTAGGTACCGGACTAACCATCAATAAAGACCTCTATGACCTCCATTGGCAGACAGCCCTAACAAATCTGGACTTCACCAGCTATTATTACTCTGTCTCCAATAAGCCTTTCACATTGTCTCCCATCTGTACTGTTGCACTTGCACTTTAATTGTATCGCATCTGTATTTCGAACCCTGTTTGCACACTAAGGATATTGTACTAGCACTTTATATCCCCTGTGATTTGCATTTGCACCTTGTATCTATGGTACACGCAATTAGACCTGATATTATCTGAGCTACACCAAAACGAATATCTAATTATTGCGCCACTAGGAATTTCCACTGTTTTTCCCGATTCTATTTGCACAACCTCTCGAGAGCCTGTGCCACTCCCCAGTTGGCAGCAACCACTTAACACTATACGTCTCTAGATACGAGCGCCTCCACCGAACCCCTTTACTTCCATTTATCATTTTATTCTGCAGTAATAAGTCTCTTTATTTTTAGATTTTTTTTAGGATCTTTTAGGCATTTTTTGGGATGTTTTTGTCAAGCTTTTTTTTCTTAAATCGTTTTTTCATTTTTCTGTAACAGACCTTTTTATTATCATTCATTGGATCTTATATGAAAATTCCAGACATTTTCGTTCAGTAGTTTTTATGCAAACAGCGTTTCAACTCTCAAGTGAACTGTTTTGTTTTTTTTCCACCCCGTTCGTCTGCGTGTCGGCTTTATCCGGCGGCTGCTCTGCTCTGTGATCGGCGGCTGCTCGGATTTTTCCTGCGTGTTCGGCTTGGTTTTTGCAGGTTTTCAGTGAGTGTTCAGTGAGTATTCGGCAAGGGTTCTGCGGGTTTGTGGTGAGTATTCCCTGCATTACGGCGGCCTTGTGGTGCTTGCTGAATACACTGCAGGGTCGGTGAACTAGGAATCGCCGAATCACCCCGCAGTGCAGGGAACAAAACGTTTTGTTTCTTCAGCCTAATGATGGCTTGCTTCACTGATAGTGACAGCTCTTTGGATCTCATCTTGAGAGTTGACAGCAACAGATTCCAAATGCAAATAGCACACTTGAAATGAACTCTGGGCCTTTCATCTGCACATTGTAATTGCGGTAATGAGGGAATATCACACACCTGACCATGGAACAGATGAGAAGCCAATTGTCCCATTACCTTTGGTCCCTTAACAAGTGGGAGGCACATCTGCAAACTGCTGTAAGTCCTACACCGTTCACCTGAGTTGGATGTACATACCCTCAAATTAAAGCTGACAGTCTGCAGTTAAAGCACATTGTGTTTGTTCCATTCCAACTCCATTGTGGTGGTGTATAGAGCCAAAGATGTTAGAATTGTGTCGATGTCCCAATATTTCTGAACCTGACTGTATATATATATATATATATATATATAATATATATATATATATATATACTGGATTTTATTTTAAGCTGTTACTTTATCAGAACGTGGTAATGGGCACCTTTGCCGTTATATTGTATGTAATTATTGCTGGTGCTCTCTCGCATATAAGTGGAAATTAGATAGCGCAAGAGATGAAAAAAAAAAAAGGAAAACTGCAGCGCCAAAAATAAACTATTTTGGTTTCTATTGTTAGCGGTGTAAAGTTGAAGTGATATTCATACGCACGTCGAGGGCTTGTATTTACACGTAAATGAGAACGAACAAAAGGGGCATTAATTAAAATATCAAGAACTCGTCCAGCTTTCACACACTGAATCCTCGCCAGATCACCTGTGAATTCACTGTACTTAAATGTCAGAGTAAAACAAAGCCGCATATATTTAAACGATATACGCCTACGCACCACTGAAATTAATTATGACTAACGGCTCTAACAATGCAATGGAAACTTCATCTCTTGCTTTTAAAGCGCGGATATCAGAAAGAGAGCTTTAAAGCGAAACGCCTGCTCTTAATTAGAAGGAGGAAGCCTTGACAAAGCAAAAGTTCTGCCTTCAGAATTAATATTCCTAAGTGCTCTGGGATGAGAGTATAATGCGCACTATACTGCGGTATATTCATCAGAGGTAATACAATTTTACGATACAGCAACACTAATGTAAGGATAAATGGTGCAGGAAGGTTACTGTCTATATGGACATCATCAAAACAGGACACGGGAATAAAACTAATGAACCAGGTCACTTAAATGAAATCAGCGAGAAATAATTTTATTTTCTATTCCAACCTGCTTCCCCTGGTTAATGTCCTTCCTTATTATTGCCACACTCTATGTAGTCCGGTTATACAATTAAAAGTAGGTTACTTTCTAATAACTAGAGGACATCTGTTAATTAAACTGCTACCTAACTTCCATAGTGTTACGTCCATTTTATGTGAGAAGAATTCCTAAAAGTATTGCACTAATATGGTGCTTGCGAGAGTTAAACTGCTGTTTTTTAAAACATTATCACCCTCATGGTACCAAGGTGCAGGCAGAGCCCAGGTGCTAGGGACACACAGCCAGGGCAGCTATCAGGGGGTGACAGCCTATGATACACTATATTGCCAAAAGTATTCGCTCACCTGCCTTGACTCGCATATGAATTTAAGTGACATCCTATTCCTAATCCATAGGGTTCAATATGATGTTGGCAGGGGCGGACTGACCCATCAGATACTCGGGCGCTGCCCAAGGGCCCGCGGGTCAGTGGGGGCCCAGTTTTTCAAGGGACCACGGCGGCGGCATTCCAGCATGCCTTCCTGGGCCCCACGTGCACCCTGCATTGATGCCGCCCCCTCACATGATGCGCGCGCATCAGGTGGGGGGCGGTGTCAAAGCAGAGTGCACGTGGGGCCCAGGAAGGCACGCTGGAGCGCCGCCGCCGTGGTCCCTTGCAAAACCGAGCTGCTGGGGTCAGTATATATCCATGTGTGAGCTGGGCACTATACATCCATGTGTGAGCTGGGCAACATACATTCATGTGTGAGCTGGGCACTATACATCCATGTGTGAGCTGGGCAACATACATTCATGTGTGAGCTGGGCACTATACATCCATGTGTGAGCTGGGTACTATACATCCATGTGTGAGCTGAGCACTATACATCCATGTGTGAGCTGGGCAATATACATCCATGTGTGAGCTGGGCACTGTTCATCCATGTGTGAGCTGGGCAATATACATCCAAGTGTGAGCTGGGCACTATACATCCATGTGTGAGCTGGGCAATATACATCCATGTGTGAGCTGGGCACTGTTCATCCATGTGTGAGCTGGGCACTATACATCCATGTGTGAGCTGGGCACTATACATCCATGTGTGAGCTGGGCAATATACATCCATGTGTGAGCTGGGCACTGGTTCAGAAAGAGTTCAGAAATGAATTCTTTAGCACAATAATGTACATGTGGGTGTTGCGTTGTAGGGGGTGGGTTTTTTTTATGGGTGTGGCCTCCTGTGGTGCAGAACAAGGGGGGCCCTAATGACCTCCTATTGCCCGGGTGCCCCATTAGTTATCAGTCTGCCCCTGGACGTCGGTCCACCCTTTGGAGCTATAACAGCTTCAACTGTTCTGGGAAGGCTGTCTACAAGGTTTAGGAGTGTGTTTATGGGAATTTTTGACCATTCTTCCAGAAGCGCATTTGTGAGGTCACACACTGGTGTTGGACGAGAAGGCCTGGCTCTCAGTCTCCGCTCTAATTCATCCCAAAAGTGTTCTATCGGGTTGAGGTCAGGACTCTGTGCAGGCCAGTCAAGTTCATCCACACCAGACTCTCTCATCCATGTCTTTATGGACCTTGCTTTGTGCACTGGTGCACAGTCCTGTTGGAAGAGGAAGGGGCCAGCTCCAAACTGTTCCCACAAAGTTGGGAGCATGGAATTGTCCAAAATGTCTTGGTATGCTGAAGCATTCAGAGTTCCTTTCACTGGAACTAAGGGGCCAAACCCAGCTCCTGAAAAACAACCCGACACCATAATCCCCCCTCCACCAAACTTTACACTTAGCACAATGCAGTCATACAAATACTGTTCTCCTGGCAACTGCCAAACCCAGACTCATCCATCAGATTGCCAGATGGAGAAACACGATTCGACATTCGAGAGAAAGCATCTCCACTGCTCTAGAGTCCAGTGGCGGCGTGCTTTAAACCACTACATCCGACGCTTTGCATTGTACTTGGTGATGTATGGCTTGGATGCAGCTGCTCGGCCATGGAAACCCATTCCACGAAGCTCTCTGCGCATTGTTCATGAGCTAATCTGAAGGCCACATGAAGTTTGGAGGTCTATAGCGATTGACTCTTGACCTCTTCGCACTATGCGCCTCAGCATCCGCTGACCCCGCTCAGTCAGTTTACATGGCCTACCACTTCGTGGCTGGGTTGCTGTCGTTCCCAAACACTTCCACGTTCTTATAATACAGCTGACAGTTGACTGTGGAATATTTAGGAGCGAGGAAATTTCACGAATGGATTTGTTGCACAGGTGGCATTCTATCACGCTGGAATTCACTGAGCTTCTGAGAGCGACCCATTCTTTCACAAATGTTTGTAAAAACAGTCTGCATGCCTAGGTGCTTGATTTATATACCTGTGGCCATGGAAGTGATTGGAACACCGTATTCTGATTATTTGGATGGGGGAGCGAATACTTTTGGCAATAGTGTATGTTCAGGCGCCCAGAAGCTCCAGTGGGCCTTGGCCCTTAGCAAACGCAGTGTCATTTTGTCAAAGTGTTATATATGTAAGGGCCCCTCCATGCCACCCTGCTCTGACCTATAAGGACACCAGCAAATTTCTCAGTGGCCGTAGCATCTGAGGCCGGTAAAAGCACTCTCATTAATCACTGAGGGAGCGATTAGTATGGTCTGCTCCAGGTAGAGGTGCAGGGTGAACACTCTCCCTCCAGTAAACACATTTTATCCACCAGGGATATAGATCACACCCTGGAAAATATAGTAAGAGAAGAATCAAGGATTTATGTTTTATTTTTTATTAGTTTTTGGCAATAGCATTCTGAGAAAGGGGGGCCCGTCCAGCGTTTCAGTAAGGGGCCCCAAGATTTCTGATGGCAGCCCTGTACACAGCACAGGCGGCAGATTATGGTGTACACTGGTGGGTTAATTCAGGAACAGGATCCAGATTGCATATATCAGAAGCACAAGGGGGACTCACGATAGGGGAACAGCAGTGACAGGGAACTCGGTGGGAAACACAGGAAACATGATCAGGGGAGCAAAGAGATAAGAGATCAGTCCAGATAACACCATAGGGGTTATTCAGAGAGCACCAAAATGTCACTGACATTTCGGTGCTCTTTCGTTCCCCGTACTTCAGGGAATCAAATTCTCCGGCTCTGCGTTGAATTCAGAATTCACCGCAGGGTCCCCCAAAGAGCTGGGAAAATCTGCAGAAAAAACACCGAATCGAAAAAAAAAAAATGCTGCAAAACCGGATAAGCCGCTGAAAGATCCGATAAGCAGCCGAAAACTCACCTAACGCATCCAAAAAAAGCTGATGACCGAACACAGCGCCGATCAGCCGCTGGAAAAAGCAGACAAACCGACAAACGGGGTAAAAAAAATAAAAAAATCATTGCAACTTTTAAAATTGTGACAGCTGTTTGCAAAAAAACTACTGAACGAAAATGTCTGGAATTAACATATAAGGTCCTATGAATGATAATAAATGGTCTGTTACAGAAAAAAAAGCTACTCAAAAAAAATGCCTAACAAAATCCTAAAAAAATAAATAAAGAGACTTTTTGCTGCAAATTAAAAGAATAAACGGTTTAATAGATATTGGATAAAAACCAGAATATTTTTAACATTGAAACCTATGGGCTTCACCTGATTAAATCTGCTGAATGAAAACGCCGAACAGCAGGGCATTTCACAGACATTTCTCTGCTGTTCGGTGTTCTGTGAATAGATTAGCCATTGCTTCTCTATGGGGGATTTCACTGCCGTAGAAGTTTAACCTTATTTCGTAAGCAATTCGCCAATATTTGGCAAATTGCCAGTTTTGAATAGCCGAATGGCCCCCAAATTGCATCGTATGGTGCAATTTCATGGCCAGTTTGGCTCTCTTTGTTTAACCATTCATGAGCACTAATGATATAGAGGCATCAAGAAACAAGGGTAACTCCCTTAAATGATGAGTCCAGGTCAATCATGGAAGTGCTTGAGGATTCACTCAGCAGGATCAGGTGTAAATCCAGGACAGGAGCAGGCTCAGACATGAGTCCTTTTGCGATCCTTGCGTGTCCCTGTGTTAGGTTCTTGACAAACATGAAGCGAATTCCCATGACTCCAAAGTAAGTGCAAATATCTGCAAACTGCAGAAAATAGCATGAATGATCTGGTGCCCCACTATGTATGCAAAAACCACAATCGCTTTCTTGTCCTGGACACATTGGGGGTTATTCAAATGCACCTCCAGAAACTTACTACATTGTGTAACTCATTCTGTCGCTTTGTGCTACAATGTAACTACATGACCCACCATTGTGACATGTTAAAAGAGCTAAACTGGCTATCACTGGAATCTAGACTCACCCTTCACCTTTCCAACCTGGTGTTTAAGAGCTTTTCTGGGAAGCTACCACCCTACCTGAATAGGCTGCTTCCCTCAGCAGTTCCCTCATGCTATAACCTCCGATCCAGGACTGGCACCTTACTTGCAATACCGCAATACAAAAAGTGTCAAAGTGGCTCGATCTAAAATCCGATCCAATGTGTTGAGATTATTTGATATGCTTTGAGATTCAGTTTTCCTGCAGGAAACCACGTAGCTCGAGCTAAAATGTAAATGTAGCAGCACTTTTTGACCAGCAGATGATGCGTTCTGCCTGTCAGATACGGCATACCTACAGTGGATATATACAGTGGGATGGCTCTGTATATATTTACTGCGTGGGTAATGGAAAGTCATTTTCCATAAAACCATAAGGTCCTCCTGCAAGCTGTTTTCTCAAAATTTCACTTCTTATTGAAGGAGTTTAATGATCTGCACTCACAATGTATGACCCAAAAGCCGGGCCGGATTAACATAAGGGTAGATGGAGCAGCAGCTCCAGGCCCATGCCTTCGAATAGGCCCAGAGAAAGGATAACTATGTCTGCATTTGGACCCCTGTATCTCCAATTCCATAGAAGCTATAGGGTCAAGTGAGGCATCACTGGAAAGGTCAGAGCATTAAGTAAAACAAATAAAATAAATAGCTACTTTTTCTTTTTCTTTCCAACAGTAATATTTTTCACTTAAAGAGTAAACAATGATGCTGCACTAACCATCACATTTCTCATGTAACCAACAAGTGTGGAGGTGGTGGGTGAAGGTACAATCCATTGTTACGAATTGTTACATCAAAAACCTAAACCGCCGTAGTGCAGCGAAGAGTAGGGATGGGCCGAACACCCCCGTGTTCGGTTCGCATTCGAACTCAAACAATTTCAAAATTTCGAACGCGCACACGAACCGAACTCAATGCAAGTCAATGGGACTCGAAAGTTCGAATTTTAGAGTGCCCTCCGAGAGGGCATATATGCAAGATATTTGCCATAAAAGGTGTATGGGGGTCCGGGTAGTGCCCTGGGGGACAGGAAACAAGGACAAAAAGTTTTAAAAAAAAGTTTTTAAGGAACAGTGAGTTTTCCATGAAATAAGGGTTAAAAATAAAAATGAAAAATTCCTTCAAATATCGTGCCTAGGAGGTACCCATAACCTGCCCGTGAAGTGGCGGATTTTTCGGATGTATAGAAACATTTAAAAACAAAACAATGACATTCCAAATGACGGTAAACGGTTTTCCTCTAATCTATTCATAAACAACTGCTTTGGGCAGCAGTCTGTATGAAAAGAGGAGACATTTTAGGACACGCTGAACAAATTTAGTGATTTTTTGGCTAAATTCTGGTGAAACTTATGCAGGCTTTGGATGAAAGTAACAATTGGTGCTTTAAAACTGGGCCTTTAGTGTCGGCAACAGTGCCGTCACACCGTAACCCCCTCTGTGGTATTGTGGAAGAGTGCAGGGTTGGACCCTGCGGTCCAATACTAAAATGATATAAATCTGGTAATATAGGTGTCAGTGGCAGTGCACCCAAATATTGTGCCTTTGGTGGCAGCAAGTGCCTTCACACCGTAACACTTTTGTGGTATTGTGGAAGAGTGCAGTGGTGGAGGTTTTGTGAATGCAGAAGAGATCCCCGATTTATTCTGTTACGTCAGCATCAGGAGATTGGTAGCTGCTGATCCAGGACTGATTCATTTTTATAAATGTCAGCCGGTCTACAGAGTCGGTGGACAGACGCACTCTTTTGTCTGTGACAAAACCTCCAGCGGCACTGAACGTCCTTTCAGAAAGCACGCTGGATGAAGGGCAACCTAGTAGCTGCATAGCATATTGGCTAAGTTCTGGCCAGTGATCTAATCTCAACACCCAGTAAGCCAGTGGATCATCTGCTGGAAAGGTATCCAGGTCTGCCCTTGCCCCTAGGTAGTCCTTCACCATATGGTGAAGACACTGGCAATGGGTGCATACATTTGACGTCCCTGGGCATTGTGGACTAAAAATATTGGAAAAGGCATCAGTCAACCAGCCCTAGCCTTCATCGCTCTTCCTCTGATCAAACGCAGCCTCAGAAGCACCTGTGTCATCACTTGGTAACCTACCAGTGCCTGTAAAGGTGTTACACAAGTGTCGCTTTAGAGCGTCTTCAAGTTTTTTCATCCTGTACTCCCTCTGTGAGGGCAGGATGAGCTCTGCAACTTTGCCCTTGTATCGTGGATCAAGAAGGCTTGCCAACCAGTAATGATCCCTCTCCTTGATAGCACGAATCTTGGCTTGGGGTCCTTTACCAGGCTTTGCAGGATAAGGGAGCCCATGCAGCGTAGGTTGGAGGTAGCATTAGCTTCCGAGTCTTCCTGGTCAATGAGGATGACCCCATCGTGCACTTCCTCCTCCCAGCCACGCACTAGCCCTTGTGTTTCTGGGCACACGAAACCCTCCCTTGAGGAATCCCCACCTCCAATGTCCCCACTACTTAAATATTCCTCCTCCTCATCCTGTCTGATCTGAGGACCTGCAGGAATGCTGTCTGCAGAAAGACTGGGGCCTTGAGAGCTAGGGAAGACCTCCTCTTCCTCCTGCTGCTCTGCCTTTAGTGCCACATCTATAATTCCCTGCAGAGTGCGCTCCAGCAGGAAAACTAAATGAATTGTGTCACTGATGCATGCACTGTCCCTGCTCACCATTCTCGTTGCCTCCTCAAATGGTGACAGTACAGTGCATGCATCCTTGATCATCAGCCACTGTGGGGGGGGAAAAAACAAGTTGACCTGAACCTGTCCTTGTGCCATACTCACACAGGTACTCGTTGATGGCCCTCTGCTGCTTGTGCAGATGCTGCAGCATTGCTAATGTCGAGTTCCACCTGGTGGGCATGTCACAGACCAGACGGTTTGTGGGAAGGTGGAATTCTCTTTGAATTTCTGCCAGGCGAACTCTTGCTGGGAATGACCGTCTGAAGTGGCTGCAGACTTTTCTGGCCTGGCTGAGATGCTCTGCCAGCCCTGGGTAGGAAACGCTGTACCACCAAATTTAGGACGTGTGCTAGGCATGGTACATGCGTCAACTTACCCTGGCGTAGAGCGGAGAGAAGGTTGCTGCCATTATCACAGATGACCATTCCCAGCTCAAGCTGGTGTGGTGTTAACCATCTCTGCACCTGCCCCTGCAGAGCTGACAGAATTTCTGGCCCGGTGTGGCTCCTGTCCCCTAAACAAACCAGCTCAAGCACAGTATGGCATCTTTTTGCTTGAGCCACTGCGTAGCCCCTATCACGCGTCGATTTAACTGCCACTTCGTCAGAGACAGAGAAGGAGGAGGAGGAGGAAGAGGGAGAGGTGGTGGTGGAGCAGACAGACCTCATACAAGCAGCTTTCTGGAGACGTGGTGGATGAACAAGCACAGAGCACCGTCTTGGATCCCTCCCAGCTGCAATAAGAGTTACCCAGTGTGCCGTGAAGGAAATGTAACGGCCCTGTCCATGCTTGCTGGACCACGGGTCTAAAGTCACATGCACCTTGCTGCTAACTGCCTTTCCCAATGACTCCATAACATTGTGTTCCACGTGCTGGTATAGTGCTGGAATGGCCTTCTGTGAAAAGAAATGGCGTTTTGAAACCTGCCACTGAGGTACAGCACATTCAGAAAATTCACGGAAGGAAGCAGAGTCCACCAGCTGGAAAGGCAGCAGCTGTAATGCGAGTAATTTTGCTAAACTGGCATTTAGACGCTGTGCTTGGGGATGGTTGGGACTATATTTTTTCTCTTGTGCTGCAGCAGCTGGGGCAACGTAATCTGACTGCGTAAATCTTCAGCTGATGGGATGCTGTCACATTGTGAGGAAGGACCTGGTACATCCATTACGGTAGCATCATCCCTGTCAGTGGAGGTTGGCGTCAATGACATGGCAGGACATATAATGGGGGTAGAGACAGGTGAGGAGGACCTACGCAAAGTGTTGCGCCAACAGGATGCGTGGCACGTGGTCATATGTCGCCTCAAGCACGTGGTTCCCAAGCGTCCGGTGTCTTTCCCACGCTTGATCCTCATCTGACATAGATTACAAATAGCAACGGTGCGGTCTGCTGCACATTTCTTAAAGAACTCCCAGACAGCAGAGTTCCTGGATGTGTGCTATGAGACAACAGCGCTCTGCACCTGAGCAGCTCTGACATCTGATGCCTTGAACTGGCTACGGTTGGTCATAGAGGACGTTGTGCCTTGTGTTTGTTGTGCCTCCTCCTCCTCCTCACTTGACTCCTCTGTTCGATCAGGCACCCAGGTGGAGTCAGTAACCTCATCATCAATGCCATCACCCCCTATCTCCTCATCACTGGAGCCAACTTGGCAGTATGCTGCAGCTGCTGGGGCAACATGAGTGCCAGTTATTTGTGTGTCACTGGCACCCCCTTCCTCTAGGTTGATTATACTCCCTTCCTCAATCTCAGAGATTGAATCAGAGCACTGTAGTTGCTGCGCATCCTCAAGCAGCATGTCACTGTCATTGTATTCAAACAATTCAGCTGACTCCTCCGTGTGTGATAGTGAGGCTACGGCAGGAGTAGCTGTGGACATGGAGGCTGCATTAGATGCTTTGGCAGCTGAGGTGGACTGTAAAGCACTACAAGCCTGGTTGGCAGAGGACTGGGAGGATGAGGATGGCCTGGTTAGCCAATCCACCAAATCCTCTGTATGTTGCTGCTGCTTAAGACGGCCAGCACCAGTTAGAAAGGACAAGCATGCCCCTGCAGAGGATGCACCACGTCCACGATGACCAGAGGCACAGCCTCCTGACACAGAGGCTGCTTGCCCTCTTATCTGTGCCTGGGAGCGTCTGCCTGTCCTTTTTGGTCTTTCTGACATGGTGAGTGATATACAGAACTCTGATTCAACTCTGTTATAAAAATTGGAGATATGCTGCAGAACTCTGATTCAACTCTGGTATAAAGATTAAAGATTTCCAGAACTCTGGTATAACTCAGTGAAAACCCCTGATAGCTGGCAGCCAGTGACAAGACACAGATTACTATTCCCAGAAACCTCCTATAAATCAGTGAGACCCCCTGATGGGTGGCAGTGACAAGACACAAATTACAATTCCCAGAAACAACCCTGATGAGGTCAGTGAGACCCCCTGATAGGACCCCCTGATAGCTGGCAACAGTGACAAGACACAGATTACAATTCACAGAAATCTGCTAGAAGTATGTGGGACCCCCTGATAGCTGGCAGTGAGAAGACACAGATTACAATTCCCAGAAACCTCCTATAAAATCAGTGAGACCCCCTGATGGGTGGCAGTGAGAACACAAAGATTAGAACAATTCCCAGATATTTTGTAGAAATGAGACCCCACAATTGCTGGTGGCAGTGAGAACACAAAGATTACAACAATTACCAGATATTTCGTGGAAGTGAGACCCCCCAATAGCTGGTGGCAGTGAGAACACACACTAACACAACAATCTCCTCTCAAAAAACATGTGCTGGGGCTGCAAGGGACGCCTTATATAGTGTGCTGCAGGACTTAGCTTTGTGAGCCCATGATTGGGCACAATTTGCCCAATCAGGACTCTGAGCCGTGATTGGCATAGTCTTGCACCTGTCTTGCACCTAAACTGTGGTCAGGTGCAGGCTGTAGCCAATTACAAGCTTCAGGCCAGCGGAAAAAGTGCATTGTGTTCCATTGTGGTGCATTGTGGGCGAACATGTGGCGAAAACGCAGAAATGTTCGTAGTTCGCGAACATCCGAACGGGCGATGTTCGAATCGAACTCCCAGACAGCAGAGTTCCTGGATGTGTGCTATGAGACAACAGCGCTCTGCACCTGAGCAGCTCTGACATCTGATGCCTTGGACTGGCTACGGTTGGTCATAGAGGACATTGTGCCTCGTGTTTGTTGTGCCTCCTCCTCACTTGACTCCTCTGTTCGATCAGGCACCCAGGTGGAGTCAGTGACCTCATCATCAATGTCATCACCCCCTATCTCCACGTCACTGGAGCCAACTTGGCAGTATGCTGCAGCTGCTGGGGCAACATGCGTGCCAGTTATTTGTAACCTTCCTCTAGGTTGATTATACTCCCTTCCTCAATCTCAGAGATTGAATCAGAGCACTGTAGTTGCTGCGCATCCTCAAGCAGCATGTCACTGTCATTGTAGTCAAACAATTCAGCTGACTCCTCGTGTGTGGCAAATGCACTCTACAGGTATCAAAAGCAAATAACAAACCACACACCAGCGCCTTAACACTTCTATAGCAGACTACTTGTCACCTTCACCACCATCCAAATGTTTATCCACCATGCAAACTATATTCCACACAACTTTTATAATAACTTGGTGTGGCGCCACATGCACGGTATATCCTAAAATACTAATAAATACACATATCTGAATAAGTAAAGCATGAAATAAGATACAGTGAAACCACGTGGAAACTTTTATAGCTAGATACTACACAATTTACTACAGTGTTTCCCAAACCTGTCCTCAGGACCCTCTGCCTCGCCAGGTTTGCAGGATATCTGAAGCACAGCCCAGGTGATATGATTTACTGCTCAGTGATTGCAGGATTCAGTCTGTATTTCCACAAGGTGATCTGCAATATCTGGCTTGGTTGAGGGTCCCGAGGACAGGTTTGGGAAACACTGATTTAGTATGTTGGTCAAACAACTTGACAAAAGGAAATTGGAGCGGGTGATTGCAGGTTGGTGGTGAGCTGCAAGATGCTCACGCAAAGTGTTGAGTTCTTGCAGAATTTGCGAGGCATTCTTGCTTGGAGTTGAGGTGATAGTAAGACTGAGAGGAAGTGCAGAGAGCTCTTGTGTATAATTGGAATGTTTGCAAGATGAGGTGAGATACAGGGAGCTTGTAATTCGAGTGCCTACAAAACGGTGGAGAGCTGCAAGAGGCTGTTGCTTTCTGTTGGGACAGTTGCATGGTGGAAGAGAGTTGCTGGTAGCTATTACATAGATTTGGAGTTGCAGAAAGTTCATAAACAAGTGTGGTAGACAGTAAATTTTAAAAATGATGTTCTTTTGCCGAACTTAAGATACAGGTGTGTCAGTTGGAGCATAATTTTACCAGGTTATTTTGCAATTATATGGATACAATTCAGGTCCCTCGTTGACATGGCGCAGTATTACTTCCGTGCACTTTCTGGCTGACAAAACACAATAAGGATTAGCGTGCTTTTTCATATCTAATACAACTCCTTATTCCCTTTGACATTCAAACAATATGACTGGTTTCCAGTATCAAATGCAGTTTAATCCTGTTCATACAGGAAATCATATTTTTCCCATGCTAGTCACACACCTGGTGACTCAATATATTCAATAAAATAAATAAAAATAAGATTTAGTGTTTTAAACAAACATTAATTTTTTTTATTAATTACAATAGCTATTAAGGACAGTCAATTAACATTAATGAATAATATAAGACTGTTTTCTTTACATGGTATTTTGGTTTGACATAATAAGAGTAATTATAGGGATAGGAAGCGTCAACCTGTCTGTTGTGGCAATATTTAATACATCTCCGTGAAACTACAGACCTTTTATGGTACCAGGGAATTTTTATAAGCACCCTGCGCTTAATTACAATTTACAAAGTAATTACAAAATAACAAGAAGGTTATACGTATTATAAGCTTTAAAAAAAAGCACAAGATATAAATTAATTTCTGCACTTGGTGATACCTAACATTTTAAAGTGTTAAAGGGAACTTTATGACTTCCTTTAAAGCGCTGAATGAACCCTGGGCATTATTTTCTTGATAGTATAATTGCAAAACAATCCTTGCCATGTGCTGTTCTCGGATTCATCCTAACATAATAGCTTACATACAATGAATGGTATTCAGTTTATCTCTGTTGGACCATCCATCCTAGAAAAAGAACTTTAAAGATTGCATACAGGTGAAATGCGAAAAATTAGAATATCGTGCAAAAGTTCATTTATTACAGTAATGCAACTTAAAAGGTGAAACTAATATATGATATAGTTCAAGCCGTGATTTGTCATAATTGTGAGGATTATGGCTTACAGCTCATGAAAACCCCAAATCCACAATCTCAGAAAATTAGAATATTCCATGCAATCAATAAAACAAGGATTGTGCATAGAACAGACCTCTGAAAAGTATATGCATGCATATGTACTCAGTACTTGGTTTGGGCCCCTTTTGCAGCAATTACTGCCTCAATGCGGCGTGGCATGGAAGGCACTGCTGAGGTGTTAAGAAAGACCAGGATGCTTCAATAGCGGCCTTCAGCTCTTCTGCATTGTTCGGTCTCACGTCTCTCATCTTTCTCTTGGCAATGCCCCATAGATTCTCTATGGGTTCAGGTCAGGCGAGTTTGCTGGCCAATCAAGCACAGTAATCCCACGGTCATTGAACCTGGTTTTGGTGCTTTTGGCAGTGTGGGCAGGTGCCAAGTCCTGCTGGAAAATGAAGTCAGCATCCCCATAAAGCGTGAAGTGCTCCCAAATCTCCTGGTAGACGGCTGTGTTGACCCTGGACTTAATGAAGCACAGTGGACCAACACCAGCAGATGACATGGCTCCCCAAATCAACACAGACTGTGGAAACTTCACACTGAACTTCAAGCATCTTGCAGTGTGTGCCTCTCTATTCTTCCTCAATACTCTGGGTCCTTGGTTTCCAAATGAGATGCAAAAGTTGCTCTCATCAGAAAAGAGGACTTTGGACCACTGAGCAACAGGTCAGGTCTGTTTTTCTTTAGCACAGGTAAGACACTTCTGCCGTTGTTTGTTGTTCAGGACCGGCTTGACAAGAGGAATACGACATTTGAAGCCCATGTCCAGGATCCGTCTATGTGGTGGCTCTTGATGCACTGACTCCAGCCTCAGTCCACTCCTTGTGAAAGTCCCCAACACTTTTGAATGGCCTTTTCCTGACAATCCTCTCCAGGCTGCGGTCATCCCTGCTGCTTGTGCACCTTTTTCTTTCACACTTTTCCCTTCCACATAACTTTCTATTAATGTGCTTTAATACAGCACTTTGGGAACATCCAACTTCTTTTGCAATGACCTTTTGAGGCTTTCCCTACTTATGGAGGGTGTCAATGATGGTTTTCTGCACAACTGTCAGCTCAGCAGTCTTTCCCATGATTGTGATTCCTACTGAACCAGACTGAGAGACCATTTAAAGGCTCAGGAACCCTTTGCAGGTGTTATGGCTTAATTAGCTGATTAGAGTGGGACACTTTGAGCCTAGAATATTGCACCTTTTCACAATATTCTAAATTTCTGAGATTGTGGATTTGGGGTTTTCATGAGCTGTAAGCCATAATCATCACAATTATGACAAATCACGGCTTGAACTATCTCATATATTAGTTTCACCTTTTAAGTTGCATTACTGAAATAAATGAACTTTTGCACAATATTCTAATTTTTCGAGTTTCACCTGTATGTAGATCTCACTAAAAGTGGTTTGCAATATAATTTTTTTGGTTTGAGCACTTCTACTTTATATAGTGTGTTGACAAGTCATTCACATATCGTTTTCAAGAATTCCATCTGTGTTAAGTTTGTCCCCAATAAAATGTTGTTTTTATAAACATGTGTTCCCCCCCCCCCCATTGCTTTGTGAGGATGGGATGGAAGGTAAAAAAGGATCAGTATGAACTCCGTGAAATAGGACATATGAATTTATACTTCTATCAGGTAGACCAGATGATTCTGCTATCTCTGGAAAAAGCAGAGACATCCTAGTTCCTGCATTGACCCCTACAATACAGTGGTTGAGTATACTCGATCTTCAAAAGCACATGCTGGTTGCAGGGATTGAGTATACTCTATCTGGTCTTCATCTGGAGCAAAGCAAATTTCTTTCATTTATTGCAAACAAAATAATTTTGCACATGGTCTCCAGAACATGCTCCTAAAGTTGCAGCATACTGGATATTAGCCCATGTCCTTTAGCTCATGGAACTTCTCTTGGTGTCCGTAATGGACACTGACTCTTGCCTGCATGTGTCTCATGGACACATGGTGCTGTAGAAATGTTTCACCAAAAGGGAGAGTTAACATCAGCGTCAATATTGTAATGTGGCCCATGTGTTCAATAACTTGGCTCCAACATTGTTTTGCGTTTAAAGCTTTTATTTTTTGTATTCTAGTCTACATTTGTGAAGAACAAAAAATGAACGCATATCGGTGAAATTCTGTGGGCCATTAATTCAGTAAAATCTGTGATAATCCTGAGAGCTTGTTTTCTAACTCTACCAGTCCCAGAGCAGAGATGAGACCTTATGTAAAGGATCTTCCCCCAGCTTGAAATAAAGTGGTAAATCCCTACACTTATTAAGACCAGAAGACCAAACATGCTGTGCTGATGAACCTACATACCTTCCCATATTGTTAGCTTCTGTAGAATAGCAGATCAGTTCCATTCAGAGGATGGCTATGTATCATAAGTGTTTATGTCACAGATGATTAGAGCAAATGTTGGCAAAGAGGAGACAGCTGAATTATAATGTGGTAAAATGCGGTAATTTGAGAGAAAATACATATAGACAGGGAGAAATCCAACTTATAGCAAATAATATAGTAGATGACTTGTGAAGAAAGAAAGGGATAAATGTCAAAATGAGAACGAGGCTTCTAGTAAAAACGTAGGAATGCTGGGAATGTATTTTTTGACACACAGACTTACATTGAAGACTTGATATCCATTGGCTAGAGTTAACATCCTGTCTAGCCGTATGATGCAGACCTGAACCTCAACGTAAAAAATAAATACCCCATAGACAGTCATTTAACAATTAAAATGTTACACAGATTCCAGGGTTAGGCAATACTAGGAAAGCCTTCACATCCTTTGATCCGGTTGTAACGGTAGCAATGGAACATAGTCACAGCAGGAAGTCACTGGGATCAGAGATCCGTAATGTCAGCAGTGATGGAAACAAACATATGTTGAACATCTAAAGAGAAGAGGCTGCTAAACTGGCTTATATTAAGAGAGTAACAGTTTTGCTGTATATTTAAAAAAAAAAAAGAAACATTCGCCAACTTCATAATGACTTACAATAGCAGACATGTGGTTGAAACAAATTGTCTTAACCCCCTCCATAATGATTTAAAATAACATGATTTTGTTTCACTATCCTAACAATTTATTTTTCTAGGTACCAGTTACGCACTTGTCAAATGAGTGATTTATTGCAGATCACTGAACTTTGTCTCACTAACATTTAGAGTGGTGCCTGTGTTGTGTTTTCAGAGCAGGATAAAGTGTATTTGGAAGCTGTAACATGTTTGGAATGGTATCCTATTGGAAAGTCGCCACCTTGTGGTCGCAGCTGGAAACAAAATGGTGGAAAAGTTGCTGCTTCACAAATTACTTAATGTTTTTATGCTTGTTTAAAAAATTAATGATTTATTGCAGATCACTGATCAATGTGAAAAAAACAGCAACTTGCATAGCATTACTGGTAAAACTTAGTGCCATACTATCATAACTTTTCCGACACTACTATGGTGCACAATCTGTTGGGTTTTTTTTCACCTCGTTCGTCTGCATGTCGGGTTTTTCTGGTGGCTGCTCTGCGCTGTGATCCGCGGCTAGTCGGGTTTCTCTGGGGTGTTCGGCGTGGTTAATCCAGCTGTTTCTGCAGGTTTCAGTGAGTGTTCGGCGGGTTTCCGGCGGGTTTTCCCTGCACTATGGGGGCCCTGTGGTGCTTGCTGAATACACCACAGGGTCAGCGAACTAGGATCGCCGAATCGCGCCGAAGTGTGGGGAACGAAAAGTCACCGAACGTGCGATGACTTTTCGATTCTCTCTGAATAACCCTGCATGTTTTCATTGCTCTGGGTGGTGAAAACCTCAGCCGGCAAACAAACACTTCAGTCCACTTGGACTGGTTGGAGTGAAAAGTTAACACATAACTCTTATCCGGTATCATAATCCAGTCCTGACATACCATGATCACTCATTTATACTGAGAGTGGGCTGAGAGTGGGCTGGGACAGGCTGGCTGCTGGGCTGGCACATACCTGGCTGGTGAGTAGCTGGCTGCCTGGTCCAGCAGCAGGGCCCAATGGGAACTGGTGGACCGAGGTGAGGAGGACGAGTAAACAAGTTGCTGGTGCCTGGCAGTGGCTGACCTGGCATGCCTGAGGATCCCTCTGCCGTCTCAGCACCCACACAACATGTGGTGGCGTCTTGATCCCGCGCTGGCCGTGTGGACGCATGGGTGTGGGGTGGACGTGGTCAGTGGCGGCATCACTCGTGTTGGCCATGATGCGCCTGCGGCCAAATTAGATGCTGCCACGGCGCAACAAAAAGTAGTGCAGCGGCGAATTTGCCATTCTCAAATTTCTGCCACTTGCTCTACTGCTCCATCGTCGGGCCGGCCTTGCATTGTATGATTACCTGTTCTGACTCTGAGTCCTGGCTTCGTCTGACATTGTATTCAGGCTCTGGACTCCAGGCATTGTATGAGTTACCGTTAAGGTTCTGACCCCTGGCTTTATTTTATAATCTGATCTGGTTCTTAACTTCGGCTCTTGGTATTTCTGTGTTTGCCCCTCTTGTTCTAGGAACATAGAAACGGGTTTGATTTGTTTAATGAAAGTTACGTTTTTGGATTGCCTTTTGTGAATTTAGCCTATCGTCTCTTTCTCTATATGTTTTTTTTAACTCTTCAAATTACATCCGAGATGCAAGCTCAGCTGATTGTAATATGGACGTCTCAGATGTAGCGCCACATGTAGCGCTATACTTTGCATGGGAGATGTTAATGTGCAGCGAGCAGATGGAGAATGAGCTATTCCAACCAGTTGGTTCCCCACCTCCAACTGACATTACTCAGGTTTGAGTAAAGTCTTTCAAACCGTAGCATTAAGTCATTGCATTTCAGCACAATCATTCAGCACATTAATCTAAGGCTAGGGTCAGACGAACGCATTCTGTGCGGACTGTGCGTTCATGCACAAAGCACGTACTTTATGACTGAAGACAAGGTAGTGGCCACACGGTCTGTTTTTGTGACTGACTTTTTTTTGACTGCTGTAGATGGGAAATAAAATTTATATGAAAAACCATTTTGTCCGTCAAAAATGCTGGACGTCAAAAATGCAGTTCGTCTGACTACGTTCCATCACTCACACACAAAGCTATGTGGACGTTGCAGACGTGGCGTACTCCGCACATCCGTTCTAGCGGTTTTACGTTCTTGCATAACTTGCGTCCATTTGCCGCGTCTGCACTTCTGTGCGGACGTACTTCCTGTGTGGGTCTCTATTGATCATAATTTTATGCTACCACGGACGTTAAAAAGTGTGGGGACACGGACGTGAACATTGCGCTCGTCTGACCCGATCCTGAACCCTCCTTTAAGTCCCATACTGATCTCAGATCCTTCTGTGGTAAGAGCAGTGTGATCTTCAGCTTCCTTGGTCCGCGGGCAAAGGATTACCTGGAAAAAAATGTTCTCAGTGTTCATCCGTGTATCCCTCTCCCACCCCAGCCCGATCTCACTTATGAGAGATCACGTCTATCTCCATGGAGTCCTATGGATTCCTGGAGCTGATAACAGTGATCTGTTGCAAAGAGGCTCGGCTGTAATATGAATGTTAAAGGCGAGCCACAAATGGAAAATGGCAGAAAAAGGCACACTTTTTCCATTTGCATCTTGCCTTTAACGTATGCGTTGTGGTCAGGCCCCTAATGTCTTGAACATAGATCAAAGTGGCAACAAATTGATGTCATCAATGCAGTGTAACATATGAAATAGATTTTACCAAAAATGCAACAAAAAAAACAACAACAAATCAAATACTCATTTTTTAAATTAGGTCATTATTAAAGGGTTTAAGAAAATGATAGCTTGTGTTGTGTTATTTCTATGCTTTCTAGTACTTCCTGCCTGCACAAATAGAGATGAAAAGAAAAACAAATAATGAAAGTGTGTAAAAAGACAAGAATATACGCTGAAATATACTGTATAATTCAAAATTGGTTTATTGGCACATTTCCATTGCTCGTAGTACTGTTGTGTGTTTTGTTACAGTTATATGTATAAAAATAATATCTTTAAAGCCTAATTTATGGTCTCTGTGATACTCGCAGCCCATCAGCTGATGAAAAAAGGAAGGAAGAGTCTTGTTTGCCTTTTAGTCTGCTGTGTAACACAATGGTGAGAGCTTTCCAACTTTTGTTTTTCCCAGAGCTTTCCTCATGGCTATAAACCTTTAATGTTAAAGTAAACGTATACACAAAGATTGCGAAATGGAAGACACTCTTGACAGAAGCTTTACATTGCATAATTTATGTAAGTATATATATATATATATTTTGTGCATACATTCTCATCAAACTCGACAACAAGACCACATTAAAATTTTAAGGATTAAATGAATTCATTCAGTGCGCTCATTCTGTTGTGTAATTTTTATAAATCAATGGAAAGTTATGTTTATTTAAATCTTTAACATGTGAATGAATGAAACCAGATATTCCTACAAAACAGAAAAACACATAAACCACATATTTATTGTTACTAATATCCTCCAGGGGGACTATCCATTTATTCTCTGACATTTTAAGAAGAATCACAATTGACAGTACTAGAAACAAAGAAACATAATGCAGAGCTTAGATCTGTATCCAATATACTGTATATGTTATAGTATTGGAGACAAAATGTGGACAAATGAAGCTTCTCTCACAAGCATGAGAGAGTGATCCCTGAGAGTGAATCCCCTCGCACTTTGTATTAAAAATGTATGTGTATATATAAACACACTTTAATTCCCCCAAAAATATTATAATGAAAAGCATATTATATACCCTAATGGTTTTGAACTTTTTTTATATTCTATTGGTATTTTTTGGAAACAGCTTTGCTAATAATCTCATTATAATCACTACAAATCCCTATAAGCAGGAAAGCTGAATATTTCATTATCTATCGGCATCACATAGGCCATTTCTGCCTGTATGCTGATAATGCAGATCCTGTTTGAAACTGTGCAAGATAGGGGACGCCATAGTGCATGGATCAGCAACCTTGGGCCCCTACATGTTTTGGAATTTCTTTACCCATGAGTCTTTACCATCCTAATGAGTAACTGAGCAACATGGGAGATGCAGTTCCAAAACATCTGGGGCACTATCAGCTGCCCCTCGCTAAAATCGGGACACAAAGGGGAAAATTTGCTTCCCCTTAGTGTCCCGGTTTCCCCAGCAGATCGCGGGGCAGGTGCCGAGCCTTGCAGCCTGCCCATTAGCGATCGCTAAGCTTGCGGATGCTCGGGGCAGCACTACTGTGCTGTCCCCACCATGGCATCCATAGGACTCCATGGAGGATCGTGCTGCTGGGTCACATGGCCGTCAGGATCTCGCCTCTCATGAGATCTTGCTGGTTGGCGGAGTGATCGTGGAGGGAGACAGGAGACTTTCTTCCCCAAGTCTCCCTCTGCTCCAGGCGGCCGGAATCAGTGGATCAGACCACCATTCTCACCGCGGAAAGAGAGGTGAGCATGTGACTTGTGGGGGTGTTTTGAGCTGCAGGTAACGGATTCTGCAGCAGCGCAATCCGTCACCTACACCTCTGAGCTGGTGGTAACTTTTTCGTTAGGACCAAGTTATCCTAACGCTAGTTAATCTGTGCTTGCATTTTGCGTTCCCCATGTTAGGTATATGGAGCGCAAAGTACAGTAAATTCGTGCTACGAAACGCAAATTAATGAGCGCTAACGGGTGTTTTAAACCATTAGCGATTCGAAGGCGATGTGGGCGCAGCACTATGACCTCCATTAAGCTAGCGCTATGACCTCCGTTAGTGTTAGCTTGGAGGTGATAGAGCCCCTGGAGTGCCGACATTGCTCCCCTCTGATCTAGAGTTTAGAACCTTTCAACTCAGCAATGTTTCTGAAAACTATGAAGAAATAGATAAAAATCAAGAAATATACCCTATTTTAATCTTTTACCTGCCTAATACTTCATTTAAGTGATAACTACACATCCTATGTTTCAAACAAGTGTTATTTACATTTGGTAGTGAAGAGGTTAACCGATGCTGGCCTGTATTAACCACCGTAGATCCATATTATATAGGATTTCTAACTTAAAGCGACTGTCTGCTACAGAGTCTAAAGAACATTTCTCACGTGTTTTTAATTTGGAGGAAACTAATCTTTTCCAGGAATGTAATCCTGTACAGCAAAGAAAAAACAAGTGAGGTGGCTTCTGCAGAGATAAATGTGCAATAAGATAGCAACATTACAGGGAAATTGTATTAAAATATACATTAACAAGCAATAAAATAAAGAAATACGTCCAGCTTTGATGGAGTGGGATAAATAAACGCAGTGGAGTAGGCCTATCTGTAAAACGCCTTTATCTGCCCAGTTGAAAGAATTGGTGATAAGGAATAAAGATGTTTGCATGCTAGCAATCATATTGTCAAAGTAAAAAATACATATAATTATTATCTTTTTTCGCTATACCTCTTGTTATGATATTTATCCCAAGTTGCCCTATGATTAAATAATTTTTACCAGTGTTCAAAGTCGTTCTTTCGCTCTCGTGAAATTTTCGAATTCCTGAAAATAGACATCATTGAACAGGCACGAAAATGAATAGGTATAATCCACATAATTTAATATTACTGTCCAGTTTCCTTCTAGAATGTAAAATGACCTGCTTATATAAGCTGTCAATGTACAGTCAACAGTAAAAAGTTTAACACAAAACAGAATTACAACAGAGAACGCGGGACTTGTGAATTTCTCCCGGGAAAATACAATAGTTCTACAGAGAAATAAGTCCACGGCATCAATCTCGAATGACTGTTTTATTAGAATAGTGAACAGACCTGGAAATATGATACGTAAAACAAAATTTGTCAAGAATACACTGTAAGTACTTAGCGGGGGGAAATCCAAGCCAGGCGATTGGGTGATATATTATTCTGCAACTGGTTGAGGTCATGTTGGTGGTATTTATAATATGAGGATCTTTTCAGAATTTGTTTTCAACAGGAGGAACTGAGGTATTTATTTAATTAGTTGTTGCCTTTAACCTCTTCCCTGCCGTGATTGTGTATACACGTTCAGCAGTATCAGACACAGCAGAATGAGATTGTGTTAAAATGATCTGGGGCTGTTTTGTACCATTGCAAATTAATTTTGTTTGCTGCAAATTAATATTGTTCCAGCGTGGGCTCCAGAAGTTGTCCCCATAGTTTTTACATCATGGGCATGATACACGGAGTGCTAACAGTTTTTAAAAAGCAGATGGGGAATGTCTCTAATGGACCTTTGTCCAGCTGATCATGTACGGATCTCAGAAGTGTATTAACTGCTTTTGACCAGCAGGTGGCAATATCTGCATTCCAAACAGATTATTACAATAAGGCATACATTGGGAATAGTCCTAAATATTTCTTATGTTATAATTAGAAGGACGTTCTACTAATCCTGGCCACTTTATAGTTTACAAATGGTCAGGATGTGAGGAGTGCCCCGCTTCTCTCCCCCTCCCTGCTGCCCCGATCTGAAGAAAACCCTGGGGAAAGTGGTGGAGTTTCCTCCACCCCCAACCCAGCGTTACCAGCAGCTGGGATTTTTGAATTTTCTGGCTGCCAGTCACCATATCACTAATGATGTCAACATGTAGACAGCGTGCCAACGTCGCCCTCTGAGACCATTACCGTAACAAGCAGAGAAAGACTTCAAGAATATCCAGATTTGAGAGTCCCTGAGCTGAAGAGGAGGAGCAATGTGCGACGAGGGAGAAAAGGTGAGCAAATTCTCCATTTAGCATTAGATTCCAAGTCAGGTGCTACCCCAACACTTTGCTCAGGAATGAAGCACTACCCTCAGTGATCCTCGCGATAGCACTTCCACGCCGCTGTGAGTATCACCTCCTGGAGTCCATGGGACTTCATGGAGGATTGTGCTACCGGACGCGAGCCATGCACGATCTTGCTCAGGGCCACAGAGTGATCACGGAGGGAGACTAAGGACTATTCGTCCCTAGTCTCGCTCTGCTCCCGGTAGCAAGAAGTAGTGGATCGGGTCACCGTTCTTGCCGCAGTGTGAGAGGTGAGTATTGGATTTATTGGGGGGGGTTTTAGGGGGTGCTAAATGATTTAACAAAAGAGGAATGAGTTAGCACCAGCTTTACGGTGTAGCTAAATTTTTAGCTTGTGTAACGATGCAGCAATTAGCGCTAGGACTTTGTAATACCTTACTTATTGAGATCTCATTAGTGATTGCACTCCCCATGTTAAGTATAGGGTGCGCAAAGTACAGTAAGCTCACGGAAGCTGACGCAATCACTGATGCACTAACAGCTTTTTCACAGGTTTAGCCTCAAGAATGTAATATGGGGAACTTAAGTTTAATGTCACTTTTCCTTACATACCCTAACGTTATCGTATCACCAACTATGGGCCACGTTACATTCTTAACGCAAAAATCCTAGCGCAAAGTGAAAATCTTAGCGCCAAGCGTTAAAGTTTTGCATGCGCAAATCACCGTTGGAATTACAATCCTCATGCGTTTATTCATCCGCCGATCAATAGCGCGTGCAAACAGGACGCGTCCAAATGCACGCGCAGTAGCGTCTCGCGCAAAAATCTTTGCGCGCGCAGTCTTTTTTCGAGATTCAGACAATCAGAATTAAGAACCACACCTGACTCACGGTAACAAATTGCGTCTGCCACTGTCAATCTGATCATATATGCTGCAGCAATAATACAAGCACACACAACTTCATCCAAGGGCTGAATATAGAATATTTGATACAGTCCTAACCTCAACATCTGAGGAAAGGGATTTAGGGGTTATTATTTCAGAGGATCTAAGGGTAAGTAGTCAATGTAATAGAGCAGCAGGAAATGCTGGCAGAATGCTTGGTTGTGTAGGGAGAGGTATTAGCAGTAGGAAAAGGGAAGTGCTCATGCCACTGTACAGAGCACTGGTGAGACCTCACTTGGAATACTGTGTGCAGTACTGGAGACCGTATCTCCAGAAGGATATAGACATCTTAGAGAGAGTTCAGAGAAGGGCTACTAAAATGGTGTATGGCTTGAAGGAGAAAAGTTACAGGAAAGGCTTAATGATCTTAACATGTACAGCTTGGAAAAAAGACGAGACAGAGGAGATATGATAGAAACATTTAAATACGTAAAGGGAATCCACAAGGTAGAGGAAGGGAGTATATTTAAAAGGAAACAAAGTAGCAAAACAAGAGGACATAGTCTTAGATTAGAGGGGCAAAGGTTTAAAAGTAACATCAGAAAGCATTATTTTACTGAGAGGGTGGTGGATACATGGAACAGTCTTCCAGTTGAAGTGGTAGAGGCCAAAACAGTGATTGAATTTAAGCAGGCATGGGATAGGCATAAGGCTATCCTAAACAAAAGATAAATCCAGCTAAAGTATCCATGTAATTGGGCAGACTAGATGGGCCGAAAGGTTCTTATATGCCGACATTTTTCTATGTTTCTATGTTTCTATTGGTTTGGTATAATTTCAATGAGCCTGCAAAAGGATTTGCAACCAAGTATTAAGAAGGGAAAGTTTGATTTATGATTATTATTCTGTCCCATTACTTTTGGTCCCTTAACAAGTGGGAGGCACATATGCAAATTGCTGTAAGTCCTACACCGTTCACCTGAGTTGGATGTACATACCATCAAATTAAAGCTGTCAGTCTGCAGTTAAAGCACATTATGTTTGTTTCATTCCAACTACATTGTGGTGGTGTATAGAGCCAAAGATGTTAGAATTGTGTCGATGTCCCAATATTTCTGGACCCGACTGTATATTTTTATACTATTCCTATTAAATTAACAGTAATTTTTTATGTATTTTAGTCAGTAGAAACTTTTTTTGCCTATATAACATGTGCTTTGTGAAAATAAAACGGTTTGTGTGTAGATTTTAATTTAGTTAGTGGATTCCTGTCCAGTGCGGTGAGAAGCAAACGTAATGCAGTGTAGACACGCTGCGAGGCGGAGCGGAGTAAAGTCAAGCCTGCAAAATGTTTGCTTCTTTTGCTTCGCTATGCTGTGCGTCGCTACACGCTCAGTGTGTCTCAGCCTTTATTCCCGCATCGCTAGCTTACTAGAATCAGTTTGTATACTTGTTACTGACCCTGCTTGTTCTGAGGACCCGATCTGTTGCCGACTTTGCCTGCCATTTGACTATTCTCTCTGTGTATTCCCTGTCTGTTCTGTTTGCTTCCTGTTGCTTACTGCTGTGCGCCGATTCTCACCATATACAGTAGCGCAGTACAAGTGCCTAAACATTGCTGACCCGGTTTTGTTATAGCTGCTGATGTAACTGAATAGATCGGGGATCTCTTCTGCATTACCAAAACCTCCACCACTGCACTCTTCCACAATACCTCAGAGGGGTTACGGTGTGAAGGCAGTTGCTGCCACCAAAGGCAAACTATTTAGGTGCACTGACGCCTGTACCAGATTCATATCATTTTAATATTTGACCGCAGGGTCCAACCCTGCACTCTTCCACAATACCACAGAGGGGTTTACGGTGTGACGGCGCTGTTGCCGACACTAAAGGCCCAATTTTAAAGCACCTATTGTTACTTTCATCCAAAGCCTGCATAAGTTTCACCATAATTTAGCTAAAAAATCACTAAACTTGTTCTGCGTGTCCTAAAACGTCTCTTTTCATACAGGCTGCCGCCCCAAGCAGTTGTTTATGAATAGATTAAACGAAAACCATTTACCGTCATTTGAAACGTCATTATTTTGTTTTTAAATGTTTCTATACATCCTACAAATCCGCCACTTCACAGGCAGGTTATGGGGACCTCTTAGGCACGATATTTGAAGGAATTTTTCGTTTTTATTCTTAACCTTTATTTCATGGAATACTCACTGTTCCTTTAAAAACGTCTTTTTTTAAACTTTTTGTCCTTGTTTCCTGTCCCCCAGGGCACTACCCGGACCCCCATACACCTTTTATGGCAAATATCTTGCATATATGCCCTCTTGGAGGGCACTCTAAAAATCGAACTTTCGAGTCCCATTGACTTGCATTGAGTTCGGTTCGAGGTCGAGTTCGAACTCGAACTTTTGAAATTGTTCGAGTTCAAATCGAACACGGGGGTGTTCGGCTCATCACTAATTAGCACCAACTTTTAGGAGTTGCTAAAATTATGCGCGCAAAGGCCATGCGGTAATTACCGTGAAATAGATTGTAATACCATCCTCGTACCAGTGCACATTCCCATTTGCGCTCAGAATGTTAAGTATAGGACGCGCGAAGTACAGTAAGTTCGCGCAGGTTTACATGCGGTAGATGATTGTGCGCGGTTGTTGCCCGGAGTATGTAAAACGGAATTCGGCGCAAATGGTTTTGCCCCGCGCGTTAATGATTATTTATGCCGGCACAAACGTGAAGATTGTAATGTGGCCCGATGTAATTTAACCTTTAGTTTTTTCATTTTCAGGTCTACATATTTATGTATTATTGGATAACACATTCCTGATCCCGACACACATTATATCCAGCACTCCAGTTCACAAAACAGTTCACCAACACAAATGTCACCAAGCAGATAGACAGGCGGAATGGTCAAATCCTATCACCAAATCGCTCACCAATGATGTCAGCATGCTCTGTTGACATCATCCTGTTTTGGAAGAGTCGCAGCAGGGAACTAAAAATAAATCTGGAATAAAGCTTGGTTATGCTTTCCCAATAAGAAGCTATGAATTATGTTGATTATTCACTTGAATACACAACTACAATGTATAAACTTTAATTTGTTACCTACCCAGCTTATGTGCTCTGATGATAACGATCATTAAGAATAGATCAGTGAATCGTACTCTATTTTGGAGAATGAACAACTTGTTGCTTCTGATCTGAAGAAGAGAGGAGACGCTTGAAAGCTTTCTGTTGTATTTTAGTATCGTTAGTCCAATAAAAGGGCATCATGGCATATAACAAAACACTTTTCTGACATCTGTCAACTTCTGGACTAATATCCCAATCTTCATAATTTATTTAACTAATTGGCAGAAAGCTATTGAAGTCTTTGGCTTTCCTAAGGTCAAGGTTATTAATAGGTTATTGTACAATTAGAAGTATGGTTTGTATCATCAACACTCTGCGTAATCTGGCAAAAAGGAATAAATCTAAAGTGACCTCTTAACACCTCTTGGATCTTTAACATATAAAAAACACATGGGTAGAGCATCATTAAAGCTCTGAAATGACCGATCCCTGCACCTGGTGTACACATATTTGGGTTGTAGCAAATAGGTGTAAAGTGTGTTATGATGGACCAGTAGCATGTGCAATGTCACATACATTACTTCAAAACTGGGGCTTCAGATACTGGACTCAAATTTCATGAATATTTACTACATGACAAGTATCGCATAATAATATACTTGTATTTTCTTCTTTTTTGCAGCAGGTATTATTTTATAATTTTATATATATATACATGACTTATACATTCACATTAAGTACATTAAGCACATGTTCTACACACACACACATTATATACATATATATATATATATATACACACACGCTGGATCTTCACAGCATGCACAATGATATAGTCTTTATTTTTTTTAATTTAAAGAATATATTTTTGTATTATTCAATCAGATTTGATTTTGAAAGTGTTAGATTGCCCCCTAGGGGAATCTCATTTAGACATACATTAGTTTGAGTCACGCTATTGCAGAGTTTACGCTGAGAATGAGAAACAAAAAGACTGATGATTGCTATGCTGCTCTGTTTAGTCATTTGAAAATGCCTCCTTTTTATATAAAAGAAATCTACACTAGCAAACAATTTTAAAACTATTATGGAGTGGATGCCTGTGCGTGATTTAATTGCAGAACTTCAAGCCGTCATTCGTTACGCACGGTGCCATGCTAATTTTCGATCATTTATTAAATTTCACGCATCAGCAGAAAGAATTACTCATATAGTAAATTAACGTAAATAATAGTTAAAAAAAAAAAGGTGCATGGAGCCTTCCAGATAACTCCTGGCCTTAATGGAGGAAGGTGTCCATCCACCTGAGGGATGTTCTACTTCATAATCTTCTGTCTGTCCAAAGAAAAATAAAAAAATTGCTCAAAACCCATCTTTTCTTTCTTAACCGGTTTTCCCCCTCACTTACCCTACCCATATTGTTATAGTTTTCATACCTTGTTTCACCACCATACTGTCTCCATTTCTGTGTCACGTCCCACGTTGTTCTGGTCCCTCAGCGCCCGGCAGCATCCTCCTCGCTGCTTGCTGGCTGGGTGCCGTATGAAGGGCACTTGCGGTCAAAAATATATATTTTTTTTTAAAAAAAAATGCTTACAAATCCTAAAACATCTAAAAATAAAGAGACTCTTTACTGCAGAATATTATAAGCAATGGTTTATTAGATATTGAATTAAAACGGGAATATTTTTAACATTGAAGCCGATGGGATAAAACATTCTTGTTGCTAAAACATCAGGCAGACAAGGTCCTCTAATCAGGCACTGTAGAGGGCATCCCGCCGGAGCCTCCCTCCCAAGGACCCCTTGAGGAGCATGCGGCCGCAGGATGGCAGAGCTGCGACTGTGTGGGCTGGCCAGCCGGGTGCATGTGGCAGAGAGGTGGCGCAGGGACTCCAGGGAGGGAGCCACGGCAGACCCCCCTTCCCCACAACCAGGATCCAGGGAGCCCCCACTGACCACCAGGCTAAGGTAAGGCGACACATTTTTAAAAAAAAATTAATTTTTAAATGTCCCCAGCAACATAAAATATATATATATTTTTTCTTTCTAATACTCACCTGATTCCTGGATCCACAAACTGTAGAGGTGCTGCCCGGCAGTGTGCGGAATCATATGCTGCATTAATTATACTGTAAGGCTGGGTTCACACCTGCGTTTTTTTTTGCGCGCAATATGTGCGCTTTTTAACGCGCGTATCGCGCAAACATAAAAAACATGCGAACGTGCATTGCAGGGCGTTCACGGCCATAGACTGCAGAGTGAACGCGCTGCAATACACCCCAAAGAAGCTCCTGTACTTCTTTTGGCGTAGGACGTTTTACAGCGCGTTCCTGCGCGCTGTAAAATGCCCAGGTATGAACGGGTCCCATAGCAAATAATGGGATTTCCCTGTTTATGCCTTTTACAGCGTGCAGGAGCGCGCTGTAAAACGCTTAGGTGTGAACCGGGCCTTAAGGTGCTGCCCGGCAGTGTGAGGATTCATATGCTGCATTAGTCTTCTTACAAATTTGGTTACTTAACCCGTTTGCGTTTGGATTGTAATATTGTGACATCCAGGGCCCCAGGTGGCGATTGGCGGGGCCCTGGACGCATGGTGCCACAGCTGTGAGTGATCAGGGGGCAGGGCGCGGCGTGATGACGCAGAGCCGCCGGGACTGGTGTGCGCCAATTCTCACCATATACAGTAGCGCAGTACTAGTGCCTAAACGTTGTTGAGCTTGTTTTGTTATAACAACTACTCTCGCTCTGTGCCCCTGGTATATTCCGCTGCTTGTTACTGCTGGTGCGCTTCCATCCTGCCATGCACTATAGCCATAGGCGTCGCTACAGGGGGGCAAGGGGGGGCAATTGCCCCCCTAGGCTATACCTTGCCCCCCCCCCCGTTTGCCCCCCCCACCAGAAATCGGGAAAGGCCTGCCACCAGATGCCATGATCCATCAGAGGCACAGACAGCAGGCACAAAACGGCCGCTGCACTTGAAGTGCGGTTGGTCCCCCCAGGAATCGTCAAAGACTGCCTGCCATGATGCGTCTCATTGCTGAAATCCATCCCCTGACTGCCGCTGCGCTTGCAGTGCAGACTACAGCGGCGGCCACCAGCGTAGGACTAAAGATGGAGGCAGGCCAACATCCGGCTGCCGGCCAGCCCACTCAGTGCGCGTCACAGCAGGTGCGCCTCGTGACATCTTCGCGCCAAGCCGCATGCCCTGCCCTGGCCGCACTCACCTAAGACTGCCTGAGACTGGAACAGAGAAAAGGAGCAGATCAGGGGAGAACATGACTGGATAGAGCAGCAGCACCACCAGACTGAGACAGACAAACCTGGTGAGCGAGCGGAGATCACCCCCTGAACTGTTTAGGGTTTTTGTTTTTTTTTAATTATTAATGAAAATTGTATTATATCTGAAAATATAATACACAATGTGCAGTGTGTATGTGTATATCATAGTCACACAACAAAAAGCCTTATGTGCAGCACAGTGTGTATGAACATATCACAGCCACACAATAAAACCGTTACGTGCAGCGCAGTCTGTATGAGCATATCACAGAGCCACACAACAATACAACCGTTATGTGCAGCGCAGTGTTTATGAGCATATCACAGAGCCACACAACAATAAAACCGTTATGTGCAGTGTGTATGTGTATATCATAGTCACACAACAAAAAAAGCCTTATGTGCAGCACAGTGTTTATGAACATATCACAGCCACAAAATAAAACAGTTACGTGCAGCGCAGTCTGTATGAGCGTATCAGAGCCATACAACAATAAAACCGTTATGTGCAGCAGTGTGTATGAGCATATCACAGAGCCACACAAAACCGTTACGTGCAGCACAGTGTGTATGAGCATATCACAGAGCCACACAACAATAAAACCGTTATGTGCAGCGCAGTGTGTATGAGCATATCACAGAGCCACACCACAATAAAACCATTATGTGCAGCGCAGTGTGCATGAGCAATTTTTATCATTTTTCATATTCATTTTATTTCCCATATTTAATTTTTTTTCTACATCCGTCAACAAAAACGGACCGTGTGGTGTCTACAGTATCTACCGTCAGTACGTCTGTCCATTATGCACGCATGCAGAGTAGTGCACTCAGACTGCGCTCATCTGACATTCGCCTTAGTAGCAAAAATTATTAGTGCCCCTCCAGTTTATACTGTGGTATCTTGTGTGCCCCCCCTATATATTATTCCTAGAGTAGCCACTGACTATAGCGCAGTAGTATTTGGGTGCACTGCCACTAACGCCTATACCAGATTCATATCATTTTAATATTGGACTGCAGGGTCCAACCCTGCACTCTTCCACAATACCACAGAGGGGTTACGGTGCGAAGGCACAATATTTGGGTGCACTGCCACTGACGCCTATATTACCAGATTTATATCATTTTAATATTGGACTGCATGGTCCAACCCTGCACTCTTCCACAATACCACAGAGGGGTTACTGTGTGACGGCACTGTTGCCGACACTAAAGGCCCAATTTTAAAGCTCCTATTGTTACTTTCATCCAAAGCCTGCATAAGTTTCACCATAATCTAGCCAAAAAATCACTAAACTTGTTCTGCGTGTCCTAAAACGTTTTCACACAGACTGCCGCCCCAAGCAGTTATTTATGAATAGATTAAAGGAAAACCATTTACCGTCATTTGAAATGTAATTTTTTTGTTTTTAAATGTTTCTATACATCCTACAAATCCGCCACTTCACGGGCAGGTTATGGGGACCTCCTAGGCACGATATTTGAAGGAATTTTTCATTTTTATTCTTAACCTTTATTTCATGGAATACTCACTGTTCCTTTAAAAACGTCTTTTTTTAAACTTTTTGTCCTTGTTTCCTGTCCCCCAGGGCACTACCCGGACCCCCATACACCTTTTATGGCAAATATCTTGCATATATGCCCTCTTGGAGGGCACTCTAAAAATCGAACTTTCGAGTCCCATTGACTTGCATTGAGTTCGGTTCGAGTTCGAACTCGAACTTTTGAAATTGTTCGAGTTCGAATCGAACACGGGGGTGTTCGGCTCATCACTAATTAGCACCAACTTTTAGGAGTTGCTAAAATTATGCGCGCAAAGGCCATGCGGTAATTACCGTGAAATAGATTGTAATACCATCCTCGTACCAGTGCACATTCCCATTTGCGCTCAGAATGTTAAGTATAGGACGCGCGAAGTACAGTAAGTTCGCGCAGGTTTACATGCGGTAGATGATTGTGCGCGGTTGTTGCCCGGAGTATGTAAAACGGAATTCGGCGCAAATGGTTTTGCCCCGCGCGTTAATGATTATTTACTGTTCCTTTAAAAACGTCTTTTTTTAAAAAACTTTTTTCCTTGTTTCCTGTCCCCCAGGGCACTACCCGGACCCCCATACACCTTTTATGGCAAATATCTTGCATATATGCCCTCTTGGAGGGCACTCTAAAATTCGAACTTTCAAGTCCCATTGACTTGCATTGAGTTCGGTTCGTGTTCGCGTTCGAACTCGAACTTTTGAAATTGTTCGAGTTCGAATGCGAACCGAACATGGGGGTTGTTCGGCTCATCCCTAGTCATTACACTCGTAGATGACGTCATCGCGACAGCCGGGCTCCATGAATAGGCGGGCAGGCTCCAGTCTTGCCAGACCGCCAAGGGAGCCCGGCCAGAGAGATGAGTATAGGGAGGGAGGGAGGTTAGACGGCTGTGATGTACATAGTACGTCCACGGTCGTTAAGAGGATTTCCCCACAGGATGTACTATATACGTCAGTGGTCTGGAAGGGGTTAAATGAGCCTGCAAGAATTATATTTCTAAAACATACATTGAAGTAAATTTAAAAGAAACAAATGGAAACCAAAGTAGCTAAATAGAAATGAGGCATGAAATGCAAAAAAAAGAAAGAAGTATTTACAATATACAAGTTGGATGGGTCAACCAAGTCACACCTAAAATACAAAGATGCTAACAAATCCTGAAAAAAGCAATTGTTTGCCTGGCTAAATTAGACAATATAATAAGTGCTGGTCAAAGCAAAGCAGGACAAACCAAAATGTGTTTTAAATGCTAAGAAATTTAAGAATAAAAGTGCTGGCTCGATTTTTTTTCCCCCCCGTTTGGTCTTTTATCTTTACATATCAGGTCTGTCCAAGGTACATGTTTGTTATACTACCGATACTGATATACCAGTCTGTTTCATTTACATACAGGGTTATTCAAAGAGATTCGAAAAAGTCACCCGCACGTTCGGTGACTTTTCGTTCTCTTCAATTCGGTGCATATCGGGTTTCCCATTTCGGCCACCCTGCGGTGTATTCAGCAAGCACCACAGGGCTGTCAAAGTGCAGGGAAAAGCTGCCGAAAAGCTGCCGAACACCCGGTGAAAACTTGGCGAAAACCCGGCAAATGCACGTCGAAAACCCGCAAAAACATCTGGATTAACCCGCCGAAGACACCGGAAAAACCCGAGCAGGAGCCGATCACATGCAGCAAAGCCGCCGGAAAAAGCTGACACCGCAGACGAGTGAAGTGAATAAATTAGCAAAACAGTTTGCTTGAATGATTGAAAAGTGAAACACTGTTTGCAAAGAAACTACTGAGCCAAAGTATCTGAAATTTAAATATGAGATCCAGGGAATGATAATAAAAAGGGCTGTTACAGAAAAAATAAGTAAAGTGAAAAAAAAATGCTTAAAATATCCTAAAAAAATATATAAATAAAGAGACTCTTTACTGCAGCATTTTATAATGAACGGTTTATTAGATATTGAATTAAAATGGGAATATTTTTAACATTGAAGCCTATGGGATTCTCCTGAATAAACTTGCCGAATTAAAACACCGAATGGCAGGGCATTTCGGGAACCTTTCACTGCTGGTTTGTGTTCTCTGAATAGCCGAAGCAGTGCTTTTTTATGGGGATTTCACTGCCCTCGAACAGGCACCATATGTGCAGGCAATTCGCCAGGATTTGGCGAATTGCCTGCTCTCTGGATAGCCGAATGGCCAGGAAAGGTAACCGAACGCTGATTTTCAGCGTTCGTATACCTTTCTCCAGCCTTTCGGATCTCTTTGAATAACCCTGATAGCATTTAAAATATTTTTATTGGGATTTAAGGTTACCCTTCCAGTTACATTATCATCATTTTCATTTTGTTATTCACAGTTAGAACCTTTAAAAAAAGGAATGAATAAAATAGGCATGGGTAATATGACCCTGCATCCTCAAAACACAGGCCTAGACTGAGAAGGCCTCCACCTCGCTTACACACATGGGTTCATAATGGCGAGAGTTGCAAGCGAAGAGGAGAGATGACATGGAAAGTGATTCATTAATACGGTGGGAGGGTATGATTAGTAGAGGTAGGATGAAAGTGACACTGTGACTGCTTTAAATCTTTGATGAGAGAGTATGAAGACAGGTGCTTCCTTGGTACCAAAGAGGAATTCCATGTTTAGAATCTTCAGCAATCAATCATGTGTAGAGGTCAGAGACAACATGTGGTGAAACACGTAGGACTGGTCAGCTGCTGAATTATCCATCCTTCTTCACCAAAAATATCTCCAACTCTTATCAATGACTTATCATTCAAAATCTAGGACAATTACTAGATTACATCTGATATGTCTTTTTGGTAAAGCATTTATGGTTTTGAAGAAAATAATTAAAATCCTTCAAACTAAATGTCCTTTGCTTGAAAAAAGATAAAATAAAGTAGAATGGAATGCTAGAAAATATATCCGACTGCACAAAGATACAGACTCAATGTGTTCCATCCTGTGTGAAAGCATGGATATATTTAGGAACTGTTTGATACCCCCAGGAGGTAGAGTACAACCGACTGTGGAAACATATGCCAACATCAAACAATTTTCTTTTTTTCACAGTTGAGTTCAACACAACTGGCTGAAATGCAAATAACAACATGTTCCTAGACGGAATGAGACATCAAATAGTTGACTTAATATTTACAAATCATTTCATTAAGCAATAAATATCTACAGTATAAGACCATTGCCTGTTGAGGTACTCCTGTATACTTGCCTTTACTTAAGTGTACCTAGTGTTGCCATTGCATCAGATCTTTAAGTGACTTCAATATAATAACCAATCCCAGTCCTTTCAAACCCTTATTACACGACTGGGATATCCCCAAATACAATGGCACACAAGCTTTACTACCAGCACCATGGTCTTTGACGACCAGGAAAGAGACAAGGAACCACCTGTGTTCTGCATTATGAGTAATCACAGATGAGTCCTGAAAAGCTGATCAGTGGAAGTTCTTCGGCCTGCACTTAGTTAGTCAGTGACTGCCAGGGCCGTGGCGTCAAAGCTATTGCATAATTGTCTCAGGGTGTGCAATCAACTTGACAATGTGTCCTCAAGCAGGGCCACATTCATGCAAAGAAGGAGGTGAGCAGAGGACTGGCTAAACTACGGACAAAACTTTCATGTGCCAGTGGCGTAATGGTGTCTGACACTCCAAGTAAGTTGTGATTTCTTATCTCTTCAGGCACGGAGTTATACTATTAATTTGCATGATCATCACATGTCCAAAACTATTTCACCTTAAAGATGTCAATGTTTTAAGGTGAGTAGACGATAAAAATTTTCGCATTTAATTAGAAAAAGAAAATAAGAGGTAATATTTGCAGGCCGAGCAACCAACGCACATTATAGTCAACAGTAAACCATGAGGAATGTGGGTACCCTATCATTAGTGTGAAGGGTTGTTTACCTACTGTAATGGAAATGGGCTTTTTAGCAATTTTACCTTTACCCCCGCCACTACCACTGGGTATGTATTCCATTTAATAATTATCCTTCCACTCCCACACCCAAAGCTTTAAGGGCAGAGCTGGATTAATATAGGGGCTGATGGAGCAGCAGCTCCAGGCCCATGCCCCAGAATAGGCCCAGAGAAAGAATAACTATGTCTGCATTAATGGACATTTGGACCCCTGTATCTCCAATTCCATAGTAGCTACAGGGTCATGTGAGGTATCACTGGAAAGGCCAGAGCATGACCTTTCCAATGATACAAACATGAACAGGTATTATGTAACAATAAAAAAATATTTTCTTTTTTCTTTTTCTTTCTAACACAGAAATGTTACATCACAAACCTAAACCGCCGCACTGCAGTGAAGAGCACTGGGGGGGCATTTTGGACCCCTGCCGCTGCGTCACTAATCTCTACACCTCACAAGGTCAAGTGAGGTGTCATTGGACATGCCAGAGTCTGGCCTTTGCATTAATACCAATCATGACCATGTAAAATCTAAAAGAAAACAAAAAAACCGATTTGTTTATTTTTATTTCCAAAGCGATGGCATTGTCCATTTGTCACGTATAAAATGAACAATACCACTGCCATTACTCACCTTTTAATTTCCCAATCCCGCGGAAACAAGGTCAGTATTTTATAAATAGTCATATTATTCATAAAACACCATCCACCAAAACACACGGGAAATATTTCATTTTTTGGTTAAAATTTTATATTTTCTCAGAAAAAAACAGTAACAGGTTCCCATTTCACTCTTTTTTTTTCTTTCAAGAAATCCCTATAGAATATATAACCACAAAGGTTTGGATGATAAAATGGGGAATTTTTTTTTTACATGCTTTAAATGATTGAAATCTGAATCAAAAATTAATCACACAGTATCTGTCTGATTAGATATACCCAGGGCTCGAGTCGAGCGGGAACGCGCGGGAACGGCGTTCCCGCACTTCTCCCACAGCAGGAACGCTGCGGGAACGCAGCGTTCCCGCTGTGGCCCGAGCCCGAACGCTTTAGCAGGCGGCCGCCGCACATTGCCGGCGGTCGCGTGTTTCCTATTAGAACCGCCGGTGACCAGAAGTGGAGCTGCTCGCCTGGCTATTTCATAGATCCCAGGCGAGCGGCTGCACTTCCTGTCAGCGGCCGCTGAAGCAGGAAGCACGTGGCCGCCAGCAATGTGCGGCAGGAGCAGCAGAGGTGAGCTTGGGGCTCAGTGCTGTGTATATTATCCTGGAGGCTCAGTGCTGTGTATATTATCCTGGAGGCTCAGTGCTGTGTATATTATTCTGGGGGCTCAGTGCTGTGTATGTTATTCTGGGGGCTCAGTGTTGTGTATGTTATTCTGGGGGTTCAGTGTTGTGTATATTATTCTGGGGGCACAGTGCTGTGTATATTATTCTGGGGGCTCAGCGCTGTGTATATTATTCTGGGGGCTCAGCGCTGTGTATATTATTCTGGGGGCACAGTGCTGTGTATATTATTCTGGGGGCACAGTGCTGTGTATATTATTCTGGGGGCTCAGCGCTGTGTATATTATCCTGGGGCACAGTGCTGTGTATATTATTCTGTGGCTCAGCGCTGTGTATATTATTCTGGGGGCTCAGTGCTGTGTATGTTATTCTGGGGGCTCAGTGCTGTGTATGTTATTCTGGGGGCTCAGTGCTGTGTATGTTATTCTGGGGGCACAGTGCTGTGTATATTATTCTGGGGGCACAGTGCTGTGTATATTATTCTGGGGGGCCTGTGCCTGGATATATATATATTATATATAAAATGCGTTAGTCCAGTTGCCACAATCACGAGTATACCTGTACGTAGTGATACCTTTCACTGATCAGTATAGTTTCCAGTTTACACTCTTGAAAGCTTGTCTTTTAAATGTAAAGTTAACCCAATAAAAATGGTATCACCACGTACTGCTATACTCGTGATATATATATATATTTTCTTAAGGTAATGGGGGTTGTGGAATTCGTGGGTGAGTTCCCTCACTTTTTTTCCCATGACTTGACCCCTGGATATACCCGTATCTGTACGATTTAGGCTGGCGGCACACTAGCAAACATTTTGCGTCCGTCTGACCGTACTGTTTGTTGTCCGTCGTAGCTTTATAAAGGAGTCAATTAAACACACCACAAGAAGCCCCTGCGCACTTGTTCACGGACGGGCAAAGAATAAAGCCACGGACGCAAAAATAACATCGACGTGAAAAAGCTAAACGGACGCAGAAACAACGCTGCCATGTATTTTCCTAGGGTGTGGAGACATCAGACATTACGGACGCACTTTATGCAGTACTCACAATATCTCCCGTGAAAAAGTGCATCCGTAATGGACGCAGTACAGTATGCTCGTGTGCCGGCTGCCTAAATAACCAAAAATATGTTTTCATTTCACTATATTCCGAAAAAAAGCCCACCAAAATATTCAGCTCCAGGCCCATAGAGATCTTAATCCGGGCCTGACTAAGGGCTTTATAACAAAAAGGTTGGCCACATGTTTTCTATTAGTTTACATTGTATATAGATGTGAGGAATAGGAATGTAACATGCCAGGTCTACATTCAGCTATCATAGATAATAAATAGGAGTCTGGGCACTCTGAGGTTTCTTTAGGCTTTAATGGAGCATCACAAGCAGCAGTGTTTCAGCTGTATCCAGCCTCTGACAAGCTTGACAAAAGCTAAAGGGGTTATTCAAAGAGAGCCAAATTTGTTACTGTACAGTGCAATTCCATGACAATTCGGCTATTCAGAAAGCTGGCAAATTACCAAATATTGGCAAATTGCCAGTGAATTACGGTGCAATTCGGCAACCTACGGTGGCAGTGAAATCCCCCATACAGAAGCAATGGTTAATCTTCAGAGAATACCGAACAGCATCAAAAAGTTGGCGAAATGTCCAAATTTTCAGTGATTAAGCTCAACAGGTTTAAACAGGCAAATCCCATAGGTTTCAATGTAAAAATTATTTCCCACTTTTATTAATTTTTTATTCAACCGTTTATCCTTTTCATTTGTAGCAAAAAGTATTTTTATTAATTTATTTTTTATAATTTTTAAAGCATTTTTCTGACTATTTTCAGTGAAATTTTTGATTACAATTAATGTTAGGGATGCACCGATACCATTTTATTTAAGACGGAGTACGAGTACCGATACTTTTCACTAAATAATTTAGGATTTTGCTGAAAGCCTGTCCAATTTATGTTAATATTGAAATGTGTGTCCAGACACCCCATTTACCCACTGCCTGCACACACTCTGACCACAAACACAGACCTCAGATATATATATATATATCCACACATACACAAGACCTCAGATACATGTATACCCCACAGCCTCAGATGCATGTATAGCCCAATGTCCTTAGATATATGTATACCCCACTGCCCTCAGGTACATGTATACCCCACAGATTCAGATACTGTACATGTATACCCCACAGCTTCAGATACTGTACATGTATAGCCCACAGCTGTAGGTACATGTATCCCCAACACATTCAAGACCTCAGATACAGACACTAGGGCAGCTGGCAGAATGCTCTAATGGCATCTGAACAGTCGCTTTAAACCTTTGCCGCCGGCCACTTGCTGGAATGCGGCAAGCCGCAGGGACCTGGTAGAATGCCATTAGAGCTCAGTGCTGGCTTCCGGTATCGGGAGTGGTATCGGCGGCATCTGCACCTGTACCAAATACTTGTGTACATGCAAATATAATACCATACTAGTATCGGTATCAGTGCATCCCTACCGATTATGGATCCATTGATTCCATTGGATCCATTCGGCGCACTTTGGAGACCCTGCGGTGAATGCTGAATTCACCGTCGGGTCAGCGAATTGCACTCGCTGAATCTCACCGAAGTGCGCCAATTAAGAGCATTGAAATTCCCGTGAAATTTCAGTGCTTTTGAATAACTCCTTACGTACAACAAAACGGTGCTGTCTGTGATGCTCCATTAAAGCCTAAACAAACCTCAGACTTCCAAGACCCCTATTTGTTCTCTATTACTCCGTAGTATTGCCGTTATTTCTGATACGGCTGAGTGTGGAGTTTCTTCTCCGTGGCACATTCAGCTCTCAGTCTCACTTATTCCAGATTTATTGTTATTCGTCTCTTACTGATTTATATATATTATCCCTTTGCATGCATGTGAACTAACAATGACTACATACATAAAACATCGGAGCTTCAGTCCATAGAAAGCAGGATGTCTGGAACAGGAAATGTATTTATCTTGTGATGATGCTGTATTTGCATCAGTAATGTCAAACGTCATTATATTACGAGAAAGGTTAAACGTCAATTATTTTATTAAGAAGTTCATGCTTAGTTTTTTAATTTGCAGGGTGGCATTTAATCAATTTAAGCGCAGACGCTTAACGCTTATATATTGTGCTTACAGACTTACATGATAGGGCCTATCTGGTGAATGAGCGGGTTTCTCAAGTGTAGCGCTCACTCCCGGAGGAGCCGCTGAAATTGAACCTCGGGTCAGTCTCCCCGCACTAGGGAATAAATATACTCCAGCACCGTTGTGGATTTTATAAATTATATAGTTTACTAGAATAAATGGCATATAATGAATAACACGGTGTTCGTAGATATATTTACAGTACTTCGTAATGCGGGAAACGCGCAGCGGAAAAGAAATACGATGCTTCGTAATTCGAGAAATGCGCAGCAGAAAAGAGAAAATACAAGGCTTCGTAATTCGAGAAACGCGCAGCGGAAAAGAAAAGGAGAAATAAATCTTTAACCCCCTTTTGTGTTTGGGGAGTGAGTCCCGCACAGGTTAGGTCCCAGAATGTACGTGTGTGTGTGTGTTATGGTACCCGGGTACAATATTCAACTGGCCAGTGAATTGCTTATGAGGTATCTTGGACTAGTCAAGTTGGGGCCCTGTGGGTTTTGGAAACAAACAGCAGCGTGCATTCTTTATTCACAAATGGCCTGGAAGGCCTCTCACCCATCCGCCAGATACTTGGTGCTCCGCTCGACCCAGGACGTCTCTCCGCTCGATCTTGGCTGGGATTCTCTGGGCTACCGGATCCGCTGTCTTGCCTTTCTGTAGCTGCTGCAAGATGTCCAGCTCACCGCCTGCTCTCCCTGTCCGATCGATCTTGGGGTGCTCCTAACTCGGGGTCCTCTCGCTCACTTGGTATCAGCGTGGATATTCCTGTGAATCACCGGGTCTTCCTCTGGTAAGGCTGAACAACCCAGTCTTTAGCTCTGTCAGGCCCCAGCTGCGCTCCGGCCTAGTCACTGTCTCGCTCTGCTGCTCTGCGTCTTGCTCCTCTCACTCCCTGGCACGCTCTGCCAGCTCTCTCCACGAGGCTCAGGATGTAAGTCCCTCTGTCCCACCCACTTCCTGTGTCCGTTCCCAAAGCATGCCGGGAAATGTAGTCCCAATGTAATATTCAGTGTCTCACATTGCGCTTGTCTCCCTCCGGTGGCCAAAAATAGGTACTGCCACAATAAGGAATTAAACACAGCGTTACACAAGCATTGTGACTTGCAGCATGCACTGATTGTTAACTTTGTATTATTCGCATCTCTATAGAAAATATGTTCCTACATATCTGCAAGAACATCACCTACTCTTACTTGTTTAGGAAACCTCCTCTGTGCAAAAATTTTCTTAAAAGACAAGCTAGGGTGAAATATTAAGCTGTGTCACAGATTTAGTATTTGAGTCAAATTAAACAGTGAAACAAAACTTATTTGTTTCATAAAGTCCTTTGCTGACTATTACTTGTATTGTAAGTTAAGATCAATTCGGTAGTTGATATCAAATTCAATTCGATAGTTGATATCAACTATTCGAATTTTCCACCATAGTTCTCAATGTTAAAAAAAATCTGTTTTTATTAAATATTTCTTAAACCATTTATAATATTAATTTGCAGCAAACCAAAAGGCCATTTTTGTTATTGCTGAACGCACACAGACTGTAAGAAAATAATTCAGCTGCATGTGTTTAGCAAAGAAAAACAGACCTCATTATTACGTTTAAAATAAATTAGGAAACCTAAACTTTCACCCAAAAAAATCGAGAAAAATGCCCAAAAAAATCCTAAAAACTAAATAAAAAAATGTCTGTTTGCTGTAATTGAAAATTATTAAACGGGGATTTTTTTTAACATGGAAAACTATGGTGGAAAAAAAGCCTAGCATCTGCATTAATTAAAAGGTGACCTGTTCCGTTTTTTTTTTTTAGTTTTAGACCTTTTGGTTCCGTTTTTTTTACGTTTTAGATCATTTTGTTCTTTTTTTTTTTCATGTCAGATTATTTGGTTCCGTTTTTGTTCGTTTCAGTTCATTTCGTTACGAAATTTATTTCTTTTTTGATCGTTTTGTTCCGTTTTTTTCAGCATTTCGTATCATTTGCATTCCGTTTTACTTTGTTTAGGTCCAATTATGAAATTATTTAGTTTGTGCTGAAACTTTGATTCGGGATTTCGTAATTTCAGGTGGCCGATATTTCGTTTTGGAAATGCTTCCGAAAGAGTGAAAATGGTCAATTTCGTACGAAATTCAATTCGGAGCAAAACGAATTGCACATCCCTAGCAATCAATACATAGTGCACAAAAGTACAATAAATGAGCAAAAGCAATGACGTTTCTGATTGGTCCCACGAGATTCAGAGCCTATTAAGACCAGGCTCAGGATATAGCCTATGGATCAGTATTTATTCGATCATGCACTCTTGATGGATCATGCCACAGCCCCTCAAAATAAACAGTTCATCAGAGTGCAGCAACCTTAAAACAGATAATATGTGCAAAAAAGTCTAGAAAGGAGCTACTCACATGGTCAGGTGCCATTATCAGGCACTCCTTCACAAGCCACCAGTGACTTAAAAGAGCACTGGATCTCCCATCACTCCTAGCCAGCTCCTGCAGACAGATCAGGAACACAGGATGTAGTAAAAACACATTTATTGCATAAATATAAATAAAATATACACTAAGATGCGTTTCGCCACAAACCTATGGCTTCTTCACCAACTGAGGAAGCAGTATGTTTGTGGTGAAACGCATGATTTAACAGTTTTAGTAGTTTGGGCATTATGCCCACAGAGCTAAAACTTTGGGGGCTCCTTCTGCAGCCCAAAAGCAAACAAAATTTGTTGGCAGCAAAAAAATTTCATTTGCTTTTGGGCTGCAGAAATGCAGATCGAGATATCTCGATATCGGGGCACCGGATGGTGCCTTTGAAGCCTGAGATATCTCGATCTCAGTAGAGAAGGGGGTAAAAAATTAACATACTTTTCCCACCCCAAAGGTTTGCCTTAATGTTTGGAAGGTGGACTTTCTACTTTCATGGACATTTTAGTACACCCAAAACCTCTGGGCACTATTCCATAGTGAAAGCCAATGTTAGCGTTAGAATGTGTAAGCAATAACGCCAGTATGAGTGACTTTAACGAATGCCCCCATATTACCTTCATTACGCTAAACCCGTGAAAAATCCATTAGCGCATTTGTGATAGCGCTAGCTTACGCAAGCTTATTTTACAGTAAAGTAAAACTTTTGAACCAATTTTGGTAAATGTTGCACTATGGGAAAAATCGACAAAATGGAAACAAAAGATAAACAAACTAACTTTATTTTTCCTGTTTTAAATACAGTTACTTCAAACAAAGTAAAAAATAGCATGTGTTTTATAAGGTGGTTTTGTTTGTAATGCAATCTAGTTAGAGCTTATGTAAGTGGTAGTGAAGATGAGTAACCTCAGGCTTCTTCCTAGTAGCGTGACAGAGGATGAGCAGTCCTATAATATGTATGCATCAAACCATTGTGACTGCAGAATTTAAAAAATACGGCATTTGGAACTTTTTTAGAAGACATCAAATTGCTCAAACCTTGCAGTAGATTATATATATATATATTAAATAAAAATAAAGGTGTTATTTGGTAAGTTTAGATGAAAATGAGTAAACATCGGATATGTTGTATCTTCTGTTTGATTCAGCTATAACCCACTTCAACGTTTTTCCATCACATTACCATTAAAGATACACATTCCTGCACTTTAAGTCTTCAGAATCTTTCATCCTAGATTTTATATATCCAATAAAATCTCCACTTGAACACCTCACGTGGCTGCTGAACATCTGCTTACGTGATTCATCCAGCTTTTCAGGATATGTTCTAACACTTTATTTGTGAAATGTCATTCATTGAGCCGGCTATTTACCAAACTCCCCGTTCTCAACCAAAGAAATAAGAGAAAAAATCACAGTAAACAACTCTGAGGTTTCATTAGTAAAACCACTTTTTACGCATGTGATTAAAATACAAAGAAAACTTTCAAAAAGAGAAAAAAAATTATGAAAAGAAAGAAGCTGTGAAAACTGCTCATCCTTCATACAAAATGAGTAAAAATGCAGAAAATATTCGTTCTGTGCTTTGCCTTATGGAGGGCGTGCTGTGCTTGTAATACACTACATATGTCAGCTAATATGCTACTTTAAATAAGTCTTTGAAGGTTTGTGTTCAATAACTCTTCAAGTATTTTGAAACATCTGTTGAGGTATTGTGTTGGCTTAAGGGGACATTATTCAAAGATGTGGTTATACTCATCTTCTACAAAAGTACACTATATACTAGAGAGGAGCACAAAACTTACATATATATATATATATAAATGTATATTCTAGATTTGTGTATTCCTTTATGTATATATGTATGTGTTTAAGAATCTCACTCTAGTATACATTCATTCATTTTTTTAATTCTAAATGTGACTTTATATAGTCTCCGATCCCTGATGGCGATCTCTAGTAACCACCAATAACTGCTAGTAACTGCAGGCAACCTCCAATCCCAGCTAGTGATCACTCTCTGGAACGCTCTCCCTCGTACTGTCAGACTTTCCCCTAACTTCTCTTCCTTCAAACGCTCCCTTAAAACGTTCCTATTTAGGGAAGCCTACCACCCAACTTACTGACGCAACCATCAATCACTCTCACCTTGCAGTCCTCTCCTCCTGTTTCCAACCCCATCCCTCCTAGATTGTGAGTTCCTACGGGAATAGGGCCCTCATCTCCTCCTGTAATGTTTGTCAAATGTTGTTCAATGTATTGTACTGTAACCCTGTCTATACTGTGCCTATTGTACAGCGCTGCGGAATATGCTGGCGCTTTATAAATAAAGAATAATAATAATAATAATAGTAACCTGCAAACCCAGCTAATGATTAGTAGTATCCTCCAATCCCAGCTAGGGATCTCAAATCCCAGTTAGTGATCTCTAGTGACCTGCAACCCCAGCTAAAAATGAGTAGTATCCTCCAATCCTAGATAGTGATCTCTAGTAACCTGCAAACCCAGATAATAATTAGTAGTATCTTCTTCCAATCCCAGCTAGTGATCTCTAGTAGCCTGCAAACCCAGATAATAATTAGTAGTATCTTCCAATCCCAGCTAGTGATCTCAAATCCCATCTAGTGATCTCTAGTAAACTGCAAATCCAGCTAATGATTACTAGTATCCTCCAATCACAGCTAGAGATCTCTAGCAATCATCAATAACAGCTAATGATCTGTGGTAACCTCCAAATCCTGCTAGTGAATGCAAGTAACCTTCAATCTCAGATATTGATTTCTAGTAACCCCAATAACAACTAGTGATTGCTAATAATCTCCAATCCCAGCTAGTGATCTCTAGAAACCTCTAAACCCAGCTAGTGATGCCTAGTAGCTTCCAATAACAGCTAGTGAGCTCCAGTATCCACTAAATCCAGCTGGTGATCACTAGTATCCTCAAATCCAAACTAGCAATCTATATTAATCATCAATAACAATTAGTGATCTTGTAGTCTCTAGTAACCACCGATAACAGCTAGTGTTCTCCAGTATCTTCCAAACCCAGCTAATCATTGCTAATAACCTCCAATCCCAGCTAGTGATCTCTAGGAACCTCCGATAACAGCTACTTGGCTCCAGAAACCTCTAAACCCAGCTAGTGATCACTAGTATCCACCAATCCAAGCTAGCAAGCTGTAGGATTCATCAATAACAACTAGTGATCTCTGGTTTCTTCCAAACACAGATTGTGATCTCTAGTAACCACCAATAACAGCTAGTGAGTGCTAGTAACCTTCAATCCCAGCTAGTGATCACTAGTAATCTAAAATAACAGCTAGTGATCTCCCGTATCTTCCAAACCCAGCTAGTCATTGCTAATAACCTCCAATCCCAACTAGTAATCACTAGTAACCTCCAATACCAGCTAGTGATCTGTGGTAACCTACATTCACCTCCAGTGATATCTAGTAACTTCCAATAACAGCTAATGATCTCTGGTATCCGCCAATCCTAGCCAGTGATCTATAGATTCCTCCAATCCTAGCAGCTAGTGATCTCTAGCAACCTCCAATCCCAGCGAGTGATTTCTAGTAACCTCCAGTCGCAGCCAGTGATATCTAGTAACCTATAATCTCAGCGAGTGATCTCCAGTGACCTCAAATCCCAGTGAGCAGTCTCTAGTAACTTCCAATTCCATTTCGGGATCTTTACTAACCTCAAAGCTCAGCTAGTGGATTCTAGTAACTTCCAATCACAGCTGTTATTGGTGATTATAAAATCAGTAAAATGGCCGAAAATATTCATTTTGTGCTTTGCCTTATGGAGGGCATGCTGTGCTTGTAATACACTACATATTTCAGATAATATGTTGCTTTGAATAAGTCTTTGAAGGTTTGTGTTCAATGACTCTTCAAATATTTTGAAACATCTGCCGAGGTTTTGTGTAGGCTTATGGTTACATTTTTTACAGATGTGATTGCTTATCTTCTACAAAATTACACTGTATAATAGAGAGCACAACTATTATATATATATATATATATATATATATACAGTATATATATATTATAAACAAAGTACCAGAAACTCCTTCCAAAATATAAAGGATGCAAAGCAAAATCAGAAAAATAGGACGGGGCCCAAAAAAACTATACATCCAAAGATTGTCCGCCCTCAAGAGTTTAAAAATCACAAAATTTATTACAATAAATTAAAAAAGATTGCCGACATTTCGACTCTCTTGGGAGCCATTATCAACCTTGATAATGGCTCCCAAGAGATTCAAAACGTCAGTAATCTTTTTTAATTTATTGTAATAAATTTTGTGATTTTAAGCTCTCGAGTGCGGCCACTCTTTGGATTATATATATATACACACACTTTGTCCTATACATAAAGCAGTAGACATATTTGAAAATGAAAGAAATCTCAATGTATCCTTCCTGGTAAAATACTTTGCAAATAAATAAATTTATGTGTTTTAGAACCTTGCTATAACTTAGTTTCATATATGTAAAAAGAAGAAAACATTTTTGTTTTTACGTTATGTACCTCTAGTGACCTCAAAATCCAGCGAGTGATCTCTAGTAACTTCAAATCCCATCTAGAAATCTCTAGTAACCTTTAATCCCAGTCGGTAATCTCTGGTAACTGCTAATCAAGCCAGCATTATTATAGTTCTTAATAACGATCATTTTTATGAGAATTTAAGGAAAGAGAAACCTTCATAATGAAAACATTTTATAAAAAGCTACAATTTTATTGGAATTCCGAGGTCTTCAAAAGTTTTATACGTCAATATTAGAATTTGAGTAAACCTATGGTATATAACTGTGGTAAATGTAATAAAAAATTGTTCTAATGAATTTTCCTGGGTCTTGCTGTAGTGACAGCTAAAGAGACATCTTCTAACTAGCTACTGTGGTTATTATTAGGACACTGTTCTTCCTAAAAGCTTGACATTTTACAATACTTGTGCATTTTAAATTCATAGTACGGCGGTTGAACGTTGTATACTGTAAATACGGATCCACATTTGCAGTAAAAACATGCAATCTCCGTACTGCAAATTTAAAACGCAGACGTCTATACAATAACATTTACACTGTCATTTTATAATGCACAAATCCGTAAATACATTTTTTAATGGTAACTGGTAAAATATATACAATGTATGTCCATCATGAAAGCTAGATGGTTCCTTCTCTATGGTCCACCCTATACAGTTGGTGTATCCCAAAGGGCTGTGGAAACAAAAGGGTGCAGTACCTCTATAACCTGGAATTCCAATAACATCTGTATGAGTAAAACTCACAATTTATTGAGCCCACATCCGGCTCTAGGTGGAACTACTGGACTTATGGGTCTCAACGTTTTTCATGTGCCCATCAACCGACATTTTCATACAGCGCCATCCTGTGGTAAAGGCAAAGTACATCGGGTGCACTCCTAGCATAATACTGCCATTTAAAATACGTTGGGGAAAAAACATGAGCCAATTTTGAACTTACACTCTTTTGAGCCCCATATGGCTCTTATAACACGCTTGTGGAATTTTAAGGAAATTCCCAACCTCCTTGAACAGAACGCGTTTCGCCAGAAGGCTTCTTCAGCTGTTGTCCCCCTTTCACTTACCTGTTACGTGGGACCTGGCTGGCCTGACATGGTGTAGAAAGGGTGTGAGCTAGATACGCAGTGACTAGGCAAGAATACAGACATGAAAACCGTTATAAAACAGAAAAACAACAAGGTTTATTTATAACCAAAATAAACACAACTAGAGCAAGATCAGAATACCAGAACATGAAACCAAAACGGAATGCATTGCAAGAAACTGCTAACTAATCACAAAACAACATAAGAGGACTATACACTAGAGCAACATAAGCAAGAACATAAACCGGATTTAAACTAGAGAAAGAACATGAAATGAAAACATAAATAACAGATATAAGCATTATGAACCAGAATACAACCTAGAAACAATAACAGACAGAAACATAAAACAGAAATGAGAGTAAATCAAGAATATAAACCAGAATGCAGACAGGAGATCTTAAGCAGAATAACAACTAGAATCACGAACATAAACCAGAATGCAGACAGAAAATCTCAAAACAGAACTACACCTAACCTGGATGCAATAGCAATGAAAGACAGAGTCTGAATAAGGTAGAATCAAGTGAGCTTGGATCAAAATGAGGCAGTGCCCTTCCTAGGGTGCTGCCTACTTAAATACAGTGTAGGGGAGCCGCCATCTTGGATTTTGTGGCATTTCTCCAGCCTGCTCGA